>OY856410.1:350506382-351706382 GCA_963693085.1 Alisma plantago-aquatica | reverse complement strand
TGAGAAGTTGCATCGTAAA
This sequence comes from Alisma plantago-aquatica, assembly GCA_963693085.1. Taxonomy (NCBI): domain Eukaryota; kingdom Viridiplantae; phylum Streptophyta; class Magnoliopsida; order Alismatales; family Alismataceae; genus Alisma; species Alisma plantago-aquatica. The sequence goes on along the minus strand of OY856410.1, from coordinate 351,706,363 downwards.
AGTGTGATGCAACGCACTGGAAAGATGCTTAGGAATTATATGACAAATCTGAACAGAGAATACATAAAAGAGGGTGATAAGAAGAAGAAGTCAGCCCTTGAACAATGGAACTTTTTAGACAAAGAAGATTGGGACAATTTTGTTGCTTCAAGAAAATCTGAAGAATTCAAGGTATTAGGCGTCACTCCCAATTTAATTAATATACATTGTATTCACCTATTCAAGATTAACATTTAGTGCTACTAACCAAATCATTAATGTGCATACTAACTAGGCCCTCAGTGACGCACAAAAAGCAAGGCGTGCACTGAATGTGCATGACCACACTATGGGTCCAAAAGGCTATGCAAGCGTTCACCAAAGACTACAGGCGGAGTCTGCGGCTACTCAGCAGTCTGCTGCTACTCAGGAGTCTGCTCCTACTCAGGAGTCTTCCACACCCATGCCTCGCCATGATATCTGGATAGCTGGCAGGCAAAACAAGAAGGGTGAAATAAAGAAGCCTGTAACTGCTGAGGCGGCTGTAAAAATGGTAAAATACAACTCTTAGAGAAATCGTTTGAATATTGATTATTTGTGGTGTTAACTTACCAATTTCTGTTTATGGTGATTAGCGGGAGCTGCACGAGCAGAGGAAACAAGGCACGTTCATCCCTCAGGGCACAAGGGAAGAATTGACAGTTGCTCTGGGTAACCCAGAGCATCCTGTACGTGTTAGAGGTGCCGGCGCTGGCGTTGGCATCAAAACATTCTTTAGGCCATCCCAGCGCAAACCCAGAGTGGGACTTTCTCAAGAAGAGGTAAGCTATTCTTTTTTTAGAATGTTACTGCAAAAGGAAATTCATTAATAAGAAGCTAATGTTTCTTTTATCCATGTATAGGAGAATAAGAGAGTTGAGGATTTAGTTGCTAAGAAGGTCAATGATGTAGTTGTTGAGAAGGTCAAGGAAGAATTGCTGCGGTGGCAGGCATCTCAGGCTTCCAATCAGCCTATGGCGACCCACTCTTCTCCTGATGCACAGACTGCGAGTAATCCTGGAGACCCATCGCCTAGCACGTCTGCTGTAAGTATTGTTTATGACATTGTAGCTAGTCTTTTCAAGATGATATGTTTTCAAGATTATATGTATATATGTATAACATTCTTTACATAAATTTATAGGCATTGAAGCCATGTCGCTTAAGAATGCAAAACTATGTTGTTGCAGAGGCGCAGGCTTACCAGTCCCTTCCTGGGGCAACGTTTCATGGGACTCCAATGCCGCAGGGCTACATTCGTGTGAGCCCGCTATATGTATTACCCGATTGGAGGGAAGTTGCGTTGCCATATGCCCACCCAGATATTGATACACTTGGTGAGGCAGAAGGCGGGGTCATATTGTGGCCCAAAGCAGATGTCGTCTACACGACTGAAATTGTAAGATAAATTTACATTGATTTAGACTGTTAATGTGTATATATGATGTCAACTGATCTGAAATTATATATATATGTTAAAAAGAAGACACCAGGAGCACCTAGGCCTCCACCTCCACTTCCTGCATTACCAACTTGGGTTCCAACTGACCTAACATACCCGTTAGGTCCTGCTTGTAGGGGAATGGCATGTTGGCTACGGGCACATAATATACATTGCCCTATAATAGTTTCTTTAGATGCAGATTATGCAGGTCAATCATACGATAGCTCTTTATTTATACAAGATATTATTGAGATGTTTATGTATGATTGGCTGAATACATCAATGATAGAGACATGGATAAGGTGAGATCTTGTTTATACATCCATATACCTTGTGTAAGATCCGGTGATCTGGTTTCTTATATATTAATGCATACGCCTATATGTTTTGTAGCTACTTAGTCGAAGATCATTGCAAACAATTTGCATTTGATCATGTGGGATTTTTAATTCCATCATTGATTAGTTTGGTAGCTAAAGACCCTGATAATGTTCAACAATACTGTATAGATGCTTTTACAATTTTTGGTCAGAAAAAGAAGACGATAATAATAGCTCCATTCAATGTCAAGTAAGTTTACTTTATTTATAATTTGGACTTAAGAAAATTCCATTTTTATTTTGCATTTTGAGTTATTAATTGTTAACTTCTTACCTCTAGCAGTAGACATTGGGAGTTACTAGTTATTATCCCCGGGACATTCACTGTTTATTATCTAAATCCTGCGGGGAGTACATTAAACACTAAAATTGGACACGTAATGAGAATGCCATTAATCTGGTGAGAAATATTTCATTTTTATATCTGTTAACATCTTTTATTACATTACTATTTACTTATGCAATTTATTGTGTTATATTAACATGTAGGGGTTTAGATGCATTCAAAAAGGCTGGAGGAATGGTCCCAAGGAAAAAGAACCAGCCAATAAATTGGCAGAACGTACAAGTAAGTTCCCGACTCGAATATATATATTATTGATGTGAATTGTGCTTAGTTGTATTATTTTGTATGTTTCAATTTATAGTGTGCTACACAAGACAATGGCTGGGCATGCGCATACTATGTGATGCGATTTATGCAGATGATTATCAAACATGCCGCATTGGACATCGATAGCATACATGAGGTATTATATATAGTCTCATTAGTTAGTATGAAATATATCAATCTTATTTTTATATTATTACTTATATATATACATCATTCTCTTTGCAGGTGTTTAAAACTGACCACACTATAGGTAAACGCTTAAAAAATATACATGCTCCATATACGATGGAAGCATTAAATGAAGTAAGAGAAGAATGGGCAAAAGACATACAAGCAGTGACAACTGTAAGATATAATTGGAATGTTGATAGTGATAATGAATGATACTTTGTAAATGAATATTTCTGAATGTTAATACATGTATTTGAATGTTTCTATATGTGTGAATGTGAGAATTGAATTGATGTCTGAATGTATGTACTTGTGTGAAATTTTTCTTGTGACTTTTGCAGGTTTGCGGCCTGTTTGTAGGCTGATATCAATAGATGTCGTAAACCTACAGTTCAGAAAACTGAACTGCAGGTTCTCATCCTGCTGACCAGCCACAGTAGGCCTGCAAACTGATATGAAAAAAAAATAGAAATAGGCGTCGGTTATTTATAGAAAACCGTCAGTAAAGACCTACAGCGTCGGTTTTTTTCAAAAAACCGACGCCTGATGTGGCCAAAGCAGTCCTGGAAATGGCGTCGGATATTCGTATCAAACCGACGCCTATTTAATCTATAGGCGTCGGTCTTTTGGTATATAACCGACGCCAAAAGTGTTCGCGCAACAGAAAATGGTGTCATCTAGGGCACTTTATGCGTCGGTTATCTACTAAAAGACCGACGCTATATTCCATATAGGCGTCGGTTGTTTAGTAAATAACCGACGCAGAAAGTGTCCTAGATGACGCCGTTTTCTGTGGCGCGAACCCTTTGGGCGTCGGTTATCTAGTAAACGACCGACGCCTATAGATTAAATAGGCGTCGGTTAAAAAACCGACGCCGAAGTGTTCGACCTTTAGCGGCGCCCATATAGGCGTCGGTCGGAAACCGACGCCAACTGGGGTTAAACGACCGACGCCAAAGGCCGTTTCTGTAGTAGTGTTTGCACCCTTAAATAATTAGAGTAAGGTTTATGTATTAAATGCACCAAATGACCAAAGTTTAGCAAGTTGTATTAAACAATCTCATTTCATCTTCTTCCTTGGTCACGTATGAACATTAATCCGCGTTTTGTGATTTTTTCGGATGGCTATTTCTCCCTGGTTTCTCAACGAAACTTCGCGAAACAAATTGCATTGGATTGAAAATTCAATTCCGTATCCAACTAGCACAAGATCACATGTTTTAATCGAGTATTAGGGAAACGCCCAACATGGGTGCCGCCACCCTCTACCTTCACCTACCTAAACCCTAACTTGGGATCCCTTGTCTATATATATCTATGCCCCTAGGACCTCCATCACCTTAGCAACTCACCCGTGCCTTCGATTTTGGGTTTCGTGGACGTTTGGACCTGCAACTGGTCATCGTAGACCCCTAGCTTGCGGCGCCTCCCTCTTCCTCCACGGTGCATGTTTGTCCAAATAAAAGGTATGGTTGAGTTCGTTTTGTGTTTGGCTTTCGTTTGCATGTCTAAACTTCAAGTTCCGTGTTGAATCGCAAAATCACCTAAAAGCGGAGCTTTGCTGCTCATCGGAGCTCTAGTCGTGGACTTGGAAGTTGACCCCCATGATGAATTACCACCTTTGCCCTCTGTGTTTTCTTCCTTCTCTCTCCGTCTCGCGCGCGGGGCATTTCTGTCCTTTGATTTTTCTTTAGACCGGGAGTTGACCAGGCTAGTTGAGCGCCACGTGAGCGCGGGTCCGGCCTCCCATTGGGCCGGGTCAGCAGTATGCGTGCCCCACTCCTCTCTCTCTCCGCTCATTTTAAGCGACTTTGCCTATGTGGCGAGTTCCGATTGGCTGATCTTTGAAAAATCGTATCTTTTTACTCGGTTGTCCAAATTTGAAAATGAAATATGTTTTGAAATCGGGAGAACGAGATCTATCTAATAAAAATATTTTCGTGGTTTGATTATGATATTTTCTAATATGTATTTTTCGAGTTGATTTAATTAACTAATAAATATGGAAAATACCCTAAAAAGTCAGTAACTCGAAAATATATAAATATATATGTTATTTTGATCATAAGAACGTAACTAAGACAGTACTGAGGTTTTTAGAGTCTAATTCGATCGTTTATGGAAAAAGTCGATGGTTTTGAGGTTTTAATCCTTTAATGAATATACATATATCTAATACATTAATATGATGATCATATTAGGGAAAGTGGAACTGATCTCGTATAAAAGTTATGAAAAGTGGTTCTAGGATTCTAAAAAATAAGGTATGTGCATTTAAACTTTCAGTTGGGAAATTTATTATACCATTACCCATGTTCCCTAATGAGGCTTAATTTGACCTAATCCATTGTTCTTTAAACTTAATTTGTTTATTCCTCAAAATCAGTTATAGAACTATCTTTTTTGGGTTTTTATACCCCACTGCCTTGTTATATGATTTCTTTTGATTAATCTTGCCATAACTCTTTTTCTAGCATGTTGATTTTATTAGACTAATTAACTAGTGTAGTGGTACTTGTATGTACAACCACCCATAGTTGGGGAATGTGTTATTTCTCCCCGGGGGAACGTGCTATTCTCCTCCGCACATGAAATATGTGCAGGTGATTGGGAATGTGATACTCTCCCCTCACCCTTTGGTTGAAGGTCCGGTAGGTGCCTCAACCCTACATAGTTAAGATAGTCAATATTAATCATACATGCAAAACCTTGGTTATATATTATTTATGGCAAGCAACTATTGAAATATTCTTTTTATATATGTGGCCTCATTCTCTTGATGTCTCATCTTTTGATGAATCCCTAGCCTGATTTACTTGTTATATTTATGTTTTCACCTTTAGTATAGTTTAGTGACACATACATTTTATTTTCCTTCCCTTTTTGTTGGGTGCCTTCCCAACCACCCAGATGTGGAGCAAGGTGTTGGATATGGCATGATGATCGTAACTTTGGCATGGACTTGGCTGATTGATGTGTTGCTTGGAGACAAAAGTGGAGTAGTCTAGTTCCCTCTACTTAGATCCTCTTTTTGTATAAAGCATGTACACCCATATTGGGGAAATTTTTATGTACACTTTATTTAAATTGAATATAGTCAAAATTTTATCTTCCGCTGCTATCCAAATTGAGTTTTGTTTACCATTGTTATTAGTAGATAGTTGGGTTTATCTCACTCTTTACAATATGGTATCAGAGCCAATGGTAGTCAGATCTTTGACTATTTCAGTTTGTCTCCCTAATTAGAACCCTAGACTTGCATAGTTTCCTTTAAGTGACATGTTTGCCTAGATTTGATCTACCTTGATGATAGGTCGACTTAGGAACCAATAGGTCCACATTAGAACCTTGATGAATAAAATCCTAAAATACTTATAATTAAAATATGCATAACTTGATGTTGTTTAGGTTTTCCTTTAGGCAACTATTAGCGCATGCAGTTGAAGCAAGGGTGTCTAGAAAGGATGAGGGTTTTGGGGACTGGAAAAAATTTCCTTCGCACCACTAGCTTGGTATATGAGGACTCCCGTGCCCATATGATACCATCCTGGCCTGCGCTGATACGAATTGCCCAAAATAGTTTGCATTTAGGCAATAGTGACCTTAGACTTCTATGTTGTATATCTTTGGGAACCCTAAGTTTAATGTGTATGATGATTTGTTTGAGGATGGTTACCAAGATAATTTCTTATGTCCTTAGAACCTAGACCTTAGAGTTTGGGTGTTTGTGAGAATATCAGAGTGCGCAATGGAAGCATGATGGATCTTGATAATGGATTAGTTAGACTTATCCTTTAACCCCTAGTGTAGTAGGTCAAACCCTTTAAGGGGTGGAGTATGGTTAGTTGATGATGTTTGAGTGGTTAGATTTCGAGGACGAAATCCTATTTAGGGGGATATAACCCTATAACATCATGATCTATCTTTAGAAACCCTAACTCCATAGATAGGATGTTAGTATGCTCGAATCCTTAGTTTTGACCAAACAAGTTAATAGTTGTAACCCTAACGTGCTTGTTTATATATTAATGAACATATAATTATTGTCTAAGGAATAATACATGTTCTTGAACCCTAATGAATATCCAATGCACATAATATGAATATCAATGCTAATTGTTAATAAGTAAGTTGTTAATAATGTCATGAACCAATAAACCCTAATGATATGATGAATAAGGTTATAATTCGTAATTAATGCATGCTAAGGATGGATAAGTGAAATAAAATGGTCATGTTGACCTAAACCCTAAGTTGTAATATCTAACCCTAATCTATACATCTTTAATGCTTTTCATGATACATTGATGATGTTAAGTGCTACAATTAGTTAACATACTTTGTTACACATAAATGATATATATGATCATCTAATCACATATTAATTAAGTCATCAATATGAATGCATGTTACCTTGTTAACTAATATACATGTTATTAGTCACTTAATGTGAATCAAATCATTAATATGACATATGTTCCACCTTGATCATTAAAATACATATAATGGATTCAATATGAATATGAGATGATTGGAATTCACATAAATGTGCAAAATCAATAATATAAATGAATAAATATGAATAATGATTAATGATGACATTAATGTGAGCAATAAAGATACTGTGACATTGTGACAACGTTAATATGAATATAAGTAACTAATGTGACATTAATTGAAATAATTGTATGCTTAATGACAAATTGAATAGAATGTCTTATATTCATGTAAAATAATTTGTTATAATTAATAAAGTGGTAATATGAGGATAATGAAGTATAAATCCGAATTAATAAGGACAATGATCAAATATAATAATGAATGTTGAGATAATTGAGTAACCTCTAATTGTGCATAATAATGAAATATAATTCTTTTTGGCAACCAAGTGAATATAACATGATATGATTAATATAATGATGAAAATGTGTTATCATAATGAATATAATGTTAATGAGACAAAAAATATATATATAAACAATGTTAAATCTCCAAAAAAGAATATCTTAATAATGGACCCTAGGTGATCCTTGAGAACCCAACCTACGATGAGCTATATGTGAAATTCTGAACCCTTAGGTGTAGTTGAAGTATAAGATATGGTGGAAGTTTTATGGTTGGAGGAACAACCTAAAGTTTTGATGATGTGAGGTTGCACACTCACCCTTCCCTAATTGCTAGTGATTTTGGGGACGAAATCCTATTTAAGGGGTGGAGTGCTGTAACATACCGAAATATGAGCATTTTTCCTTTTTGGTCCTCTTTTCCATCTTTTTCTTTCATTTCTATCCTCTTTGGCCTTTCTATTTAATTTGTGGACAATATGATGGTTTAATGAACATTTGTTCACCTTTGATTCCAATATTTGGGTTTATGCACAAATACCTCAGTAAGACTTTACATAATGGGCCTAAAGTGCAAATTGTACACTAAGTAATAAAAAGAATAAAATATTTCATCCTAGAACATTCTAGCACTTCCTAAAATAATAGAAATAAGAGAAAATTCGAATTTGAAATAAAGGAGAAGATAAATGCAGTAATTAAAGGTAATATGGGAATTAATGGGTAAAGAAGATAATGAGGAAGATATTGCACAAAATATTATAATTGGAAACCCATCAGGATAATTTGATACTCAAATTCGTTTCCTTGATCAAAAAGTAACTTAAGGGCCAAGTATCATTTAAAGTGGAACATAATATAAATATTAATGACATTATCAAAAGAAAATAGGAAATATGCCAATAAAGTGAAATAAAATACTTAATGTTCTCAAATAAGAAAAATAACTCCAAATTCGTATTCTAAACATAAAAATAAGCCTTTGGGAAAATTTGCATTTAATTTGGTCAATTTTTAATATTTTATTTTAATCTGGAGAGAGAAAATGACTTAAAGACAAAAAATATTAAATATATGTTGATAAAATTAATTAATCTCAAAAACGTGTTCCACACGTTTAGTATTGCTTATAGGCCAAGTTTTATATTTTTATAAGGTTTCTAGATGCCTCTAATAAATTAAAAGTTAAATATGTGATAAATTTAAATGAATTAAATAAAATTATAAAGTCTTCAAAAAAATAAAATAATGCTAAATTCGTGTTCTACACGTCAAAATATATCTTTTTATGCATTTTTATTCAATTTGGAAAATATTTTATAAGAAGGTGAATTTAGGAGAGAGAAAGTGTGTAAAATATTAAAATCATTAGTTAAAATAATAAACGATATCAACAAATAGAAATAATACTAAATTAGTATACAAAATATTAAATGTGATTTGTGGGTCAAGTTTTATAATTTTTGGATAATCCTAATATCATTAGTAAAGGAGGAAAGAGAAAATAGTAATTGGCTTAATTAAATAATATAATTTTCTCAAAAGGAAAATATAATTTTATATTCGGATTCCTCACCCCAAAATCAGTAAACCTACCAAATTTGAGTTTATTTGTACTTTATTTGCACCCTTAAATAATTAGAGTAAGGTTTATGCATTAAATGCACCAAATGACCAAAGTTTAGCAAGTTGTATTACACAATCTCATTTCATCTTCTTCCTTGGTCACGTATGAACAGTAATCCGCGTTTTGTAATTTTTTCAGATGGCTATTTCTCCCTGGTTTCTCAATGAAACTTCGCGAAACAAGTTGCATTGGATTGAAAATTCAATTCTGTATCCAACTAGCACAAGATCACATGTTTTAATCGAGTATTAGGGAAACGCCCAACATGGGCGCCGCCACCCTCTACCTTCACCTACCTAAACCCTAACTTGGGATCCCTTGCCTATATATATCTATGCCCCTAGGACCGCCATCACCTTAGCAACTCACCCGTGCCTTCGATTTGGGTTTCGTGGACGTTTGGACTTGCAACTGGTCGTCGTAGACCCCTAGCTTGCGGTGCCTCCCTCTTCCTCCACGGAGCATGTTTGTCCAAATAAAAGGTATGGTTGAGTTCATTTTGTGTTTGGCTTTCGTTTGCATGTCTAAACTTCAAGTTCCGTGTTGAATCGCAAAATCACCTAAAAGCGGAGCTTTGCTGCTCATCGGAGCTCTAGTCGTGGACTTGGAAGATGACCCCCATGATGAATTACCACCTTTGCCCTCCGTATTTTCTTCCTTCTCTCTCTGTCTCGCGCGCGGGGCATTTCTGTCCTTTGTTTTCTTTAGAACGGGAGTTGACTAGGCTAGTTGGGCGCCACGTGAGCGCGGGGCCGGCCTCCCATTGGGCCGGGTCAGCAGTGCGCGTGCCCCACTCCTCTCTCTCTCCGCTCGTTTTAAGCGACTTTGCCTATGTGGCGAGTTCCGATTGGCCGATCTTTGAAAAATTGTATCTTTTTACTCGGTTGTCCAAATTTGAAAATGAAATATGTTTTGAAATCGGGAGAACGAGATATATATAATAAAAATACTTTCGTGGTTTGATTCTGAGATTTTCGAATATGTATTTTTCGAGTTGATTTAATTAACTAATAAATATGGAAAATACCCTAAAAAGTCAGTAACTCGAAAATATATAAATATATATGTTATTTTGATCAAAAGAACGTAACTAAGACAGTACTGAGGTTTTTAGAGTCTAATTCTATCGTTTATGGAAAAAGTCAATGGTTTTGAGGTTTTAATCCTTTAATGAATATACATATATCTAATACATAAATATGATGATCATATTAGGGAAAGTGGAACTGATCTCGTGTAAAAGTTATGAAAAGTGGTTCTAGGATTCTAAAGAATAAGGTTTGTGCATTTAACCTTTCAGTTGGGAAATTTATTATACCATTACCCATGTTCCCTAATGAGGCTTAATTTGACCTAATCCATTGTTCTTTAAACTTAATTTGTTTATGCCTCAAAATCAGTTATAGAACTATCTTGTTTGGGTTTTTATACCCCACTGCCTTGTTATATGAATTCTTTTGATTAATCTTGCCATAACTCTTTTTCTATCATGTTGATTTTATTAGACTAATTAACTAGTGTAGTGGTACTTGTATGTACAACCACCCATAGTTGGGGAATGTGTTATTTCTCCCCTGGGGAACGTGCTATTCTCCCCCGCACATGAAATTTGTGCAGGTGATTGGGAATGTGATACTCTCCCCTCACCCTTTGGTTGAAGGTCCGGTAGGTGCCTCAACCCTACATAGTTAAGATAGTCAATATTAATCATATATGCAAAACCTTGGTTATATATTATTTATGGCAAGCAACTATTGAAATATTCTTTTTATATATGTGGCCACATTCTCTTGATGTCTCATCTTTTGATGAATCCCTAGCCTGATTTACTTGTTATATTTATGTTTTCACCTTTAGTATAGTTTAGTGACACATACTTTTTATTTTCCTTCCCTTTTTGCTGGGTGCCTTCCCAACCACCCAGATGCGGAGCAAGGTGTTGGATATGGCATGAAGATCGTAACTTTGGCACGGACTTGGCTGATGGATGTGTTGCTTGGAGACAAAAGTGGAGTAGTCTAGTTCCCTCTACTTAGATCCTCTTTTTGTATAAAGCATGTACACCCATATTGGGGAAATTTTTATGTATACTTTATTTAAATTGAATATAGTCAAAATTTTATCTTCCGCTGTTATCCAAATTGAGTTTTGTTTACCATTGTTATTAGTAGAGAGTTGGGTTTATCTCACTCTTTACAATGTTAGAAATTTCCCTTTATTTTTTCCACATGAACCATTGATGTAATCGTTGTTCTCTTTTCAGAAGAAAAAAAAACTAGATATTTATACACTTAGAGGTAATTGTCATAAGCCATTCCAGGAAGGTTGGTCAGCCGAGTTTGTATCTCGGGAACTTGATCGAGCATCATATTTGGGCTTTTGACAGAACCTTTTCTTGGTCAAATTTTTCATGGTACAACTCGACCGACAACAAGCATTGGCAAGGCAAATACAACTGTATGCCAAGTTTCTTATCAGTTAGAAACTTGACCAACGACTTGTTGACCTAAGTGTTGAACATTTACCATATTTTGATAATGACTTAACCATTCCATTCATATGTATCTAATATGTTTGTTTAAGATTGATTTTAGGCATTAGGTACATGAAAGGATCAAATTTCTCAAGCCCTAGCTTGGCTTAGTTCAAGTCAAAAGCAATGAAAATGCACTTTTGTGGAAAACACTCCAAACCACCTTTGAACATTTTTCTAATCATTTGTATTGATGATATGACTAGTAACTAAGATTAGAAAAATCAGGGTCACTTAATTCTAGCATCTGATCACTTAAATATCATTTTTTGAAATTAATCACAGCAACTTCATTGGCTGAGTTTCCAACTCGACCGATCCTTAACAAATTTTTAGAAATGAAGGTTGATCGATCAAGTTTCAATTTCACATAAATCGACCGATCCATCTGTAGAGAAAACTCAATTTAATTGGATCAATCGAGTTACCTCGGGACAAACTCGACTGATTGTTTAAATTGGTTTTCTCACATAGTGTGAGCAATCAAGTTATCTTTATTGAAACTCGACCGTATGCACTATACAAAGAATGCAAAAAAAGTGATTCTACATGTTGGGAGGGTGCAAAACTTGAAATTATATCTTTTGCACCCCTCCAAATGGCTAGTTAACACGTATAAGTGATCTCACATTCTAATGGACACCCCAGCTATAGATAGAACCTCTTGAAGTTCATTCCAAGGTTTCTCTTTCATGATATTCAAGGTCCTTGCTATAGTTGAGTTGATCTAGTTCACTTGAGCCGCTTTCTCTCTCTTAATTACAACTCATTTCGTTCATTATGAGATAGATTCATGTGAGAGAGTCACATCATCGTACACTTGTGAGGCTCTCAAGATCTCTCTTTCTCCAATCCCCTTTCTTGAAGACTCCATTGGTGAAAGATTCTCCAAGAGAAGGAGAAGGAGCATTCTTCTTCATCTGGAGAAGAAGGTGCTCAAAACTACTCCAAGTGAAGGAGAAGATCAAGGCAAAAGATCCAAGGAGCTGGTGGGTAAATACTCGAGGCCAAAGACTTGTTGCATGCATGGGAGGACCTTGGTGAAGGCATCCAGCTAATTACAAGAGTGGGTAAAACCTTTGTGAGGTAGAAGACTAGATCTTAGATAGGTAAGTCCTTGATTGTAAGTTTTTTGGCTCCATTGGACTAAAAGGGAAGTTGGGTATCCTTGTCCCAGAAAAGGAAGGTCATATGTTGTAACTCTTATAAGTGAATATAAGGAGTAGACATCTTAGAAATCCTAGAGCTTGATCTCTCTAGGTAGTAGACTGACTCTCTCCTAGTTTGGAGAGTGGAACCACTCTAAAATAGCTTGTTCACTTGGTTTCTTCAATCTCTCTCATCATTTCTTTGTATGTTTCAATTGTTATCAAAATCATTATTTGCAATTAAGCTTATTTGAAGTCTGCTTGAAGGTCTAACAAGTTTTATGTAAGTTTTGAAGCTCTATTCACCCCCTTCTAGAGCCCTTAGATCCAACAAGTGGTATCATAGCCATGGTCTTCTCCAACACATCTCCCATGAGATGAGAAGATGGGTGACTTACTTGGGTCACTCAACCTAGAGGGAAGCTTCTCCATATGACCACCGGTCTTCGATGGCACCAATTTCCTTTATTGGAAAAAAAGGATGCAGTTCTTCCTCCAAGGAACCAACTATGACATGTGGAAGATGGTGATTCTCACCTACAAAGAACCAACTAGGGATGTAGCCACTTGGTATGAAGCCACATTCAAGAAGGCGTAGCTCAATGCCAAGGCAGCTAGCATCATCTATACTTCCCTCACTCCTTTCAAGGCCATCCATATCTCATCTTGGGACACAGCCCAAGAGATTTGGAACAAGTTGTGCATCACATATGAAAGCATGTAGAAAATCAAGGAGTTTAAGATCTACAGGCTCAATGGGCTTCTTGAGAACTTCAAGATGGGAAAGAAGGAAAGAGTGGCAGACATGTACTCAAGGATAAACACCATTGTAAATAGACTTGTAGTTTTGGGATAGCCCATGGTTAGAGGAGAAATCAACTCCAAGATACTTAGATCTCTTCCCAAGAGATGGGAACCAAAGGTGACTTCAATTGAAGAAGTTAGAAGTCTTGGAGACTTAGCCACGAAGGAGCTCATTGGCAACCTTCAAGCCCAGGAGCCAAGGCTAGAAAAAAAAGAGGAAGATGAAAAGCAAGAAGAGAAGGAGTCAAAGAAAGTCAAAGATAATGCCTTCAAAGCTCAAGTGGAGGCAATGATCCTTCGACAACAAATTGCTTGCCAATCCTCTCCTCCCTTCTCAAGTGAAGATGATGCCCTAGTGATCATGAAGAAAACTACTCTAAGGGCAAGCACTTCAAGGGAAAGTCTTCCTCATCCTCAACTCTAAGGTGCTATGAGTGTGGACAAAAGGGGCATTACAAGAATGAATGCCCAAAGGCCACGAAGAGCCACCACAAAAGGGAGGATTATTACAAGAAGGAAGGCAAGTACATGAGGAAGGCTAAGAAGGAGAAAAGAAGCAAGGATGCAACTCATGTGACTTGGGAGGACTCATCTTCAAGCAGATCAAGCTCCGATGAAGGTGAATACCATCTTACACTCATGGCCTCCACAAGTGAAGACATAGGTGAGGTTAAAGGACAATTGATTTTTGATAGTGGTTGTTCTAAACACATGACTGGTGAAATCATCCTCTTCAAGCAATTCACAAAGAAGAAACATGGGTCAGTGACTTTTGGGGATAACAACAAGGGTAAGGTAATAGGTGAGGGTGATGTGGGAAATTCACTTTGTATCAAGAATGTGCTTCTTGTGGATGCCCTACATCACAATTTAATTAGTGTTATTCAACTTTGTGATAATGATTATCTTGTGCTTTTTACTTCTGTAGAATGTTTGCTTCTAGATTCCCTATCCTACAATGTCATATATAAAGGAAATAGAAATGGTAATCTTTATATTATTGTTCTTGACTCTATAAATAATATTGTTGGTAGATGTCTTGTTGCCAATTTGAATAATATTTCTTTATGCCACTGTAGGCTTGGCCATGTAAATATGTATCAAATGAAGAAGTTGAGCAAAAAGGATTTGATCAAAGGACTTCCCAAATTGAATTTTGAAAAGGATGAGGAATGCCAACCTTGTAACCAAGGAAAGCAAACCAAGTCCTCCTTCAAATCCAAAGGAGTCCTTAGCACCTAGAGAGCTCTAGAGCTTCTTCACATTGATCTATTTGGGACAATGAGTACGCAATCGCTTCATGGTTACAAGTATTGTTTGGTGATTGTCGATGATTTTTCTTGCTTTACTCAGACCTTCTTTGTCATTTCAAAAAGTGAGAGTCTTGTTGTTTTCTCAACCTTTTGCAAATGGATTGAAAACAAAGCTTCTTGCCAGATTGGTTCTATCTACAGTGACTATGGGGGAGAGTTTGAAAATGATTTGTTTGAATGGTTTTGTGAGGAATATGTATGTGCACATAACTTTTCTTCACCTCAAACTCCTCAACAAAATGGGGTTGTAGAGAGGAAGAATAGGTTACTATAGGGGATGGCTAGGACTATTCTTCTAGAGTGCAACACTCCAAAGAAGTTTGGATCGATGCCGTTAGTATTTTATGTTTTGTGCAAAATTGGGTTTTTACTCATCCTTCACTTAAGAAAACACCCTATGAGCTATGGCGTGGTAGAAAGACTTCCATCAAATTCTTTCATATTTTTTGTTGTCATTGTTTTGTTTTGAACACCAACGATTCACTCGACAAGTTTGATCTAAAATCTCACAAGGCTTTCTTTCTTGGCTATAGCACTACCATTAAGGTATATATAGTATATAACATAGAACTATGTAAAGTAGAAGAATCTGTAAATGTTAGATTTGTTAAGACTAACCCCTCTATTTTTGAAGATATTATTCCACATGATGATGTTGCAAGTGAGTTGATTCCTCTCTTAAAATAGCTCAACTTGCCAATAAAGGAATAGAGGTGTTAGTTGATGACAAAGAGAAGAATGAAGAAAAGAAGGATCCAACTCCCTACTTTGCAAAGAATCATTCCAAGAAGCTCATATTAGGCAATCCTTTTGAAAGGGTGAGGACGCAGGCTGCACTCAACAAAGAACAAGCAGAAAGTGCCTTCATCTCTCAAATGGAGCCAAAAGATGTTAAAGAAGCTATAAAGAATGATGAATGGGTCCAAGCCATGCAAGAAGGGTTGGAGCAGTTCAAAAGAAACAAAGTGTGGACTCTTGTGCAAGACTAAGTGATAGAAAGATCATTGGCACCAAATGAGTCTACCGCAACAAGTTGGAAGAAAGAACCAAAGTGGTAAGGAACAAAGAAAGGTTAGTTTGTCAAGGCTACAATCAACAAGAAGGTATATATTTTGATGAAACATATCCACCTGTAGCTATACTTTAGTCTATTAGGATGTTGCTTGCTTTTGCCAATCACAAGAATTTTCTTCTTTATCAAATGGATGTTAAAAGTGAGTTTTTGAATGGTACAATTGAGGAGGAAGTGTATGTTGCACAACCCTCACTCTTTGAACATGATAGTTTTCCTAACCATATTTATTTGCTGCAAAAATCTCTCTATTGTCTCAAACAAGCACCTCGAGCTTGGTATGAGAAACTAAAGAACTTTTTGTTAGATCATGGCTATATCATGGGAAAAGTAGATTCTACCTTATTTCTAAAGCACACTTCTAACAATTTTCTTATCGTTCAAGTTTATGTTGATGATATCATTTTTGGCAGAATGAATCTTGATCTTTGTATGGAGTTTAGTGATCTTATGTAGAGTGAGTTAGAGATGAGCATGATGGGGGAGCTTACATTCTTCCTTATCTTTCAAATCAAACAAACAAAGAATGGGAACTCTGTCAACCAACGCAAGTACACAAGTGAACTTCTTAAGCTCTTTGGGATGGAGAAAACCAAGCCAATGGACACCCCCATGTCAAACACCACCAAGGTTGACATATATGAAGAAGGTGAAAAGGTAGATGAGAAGATCTATAGAGGTATGATTGGGAGTTTATTTTATTTAACTACCTCTAGACCTGACATAATGTTTAGTGTTGGCTTGTGTGCTCACTTTCAATCAAGTCCTAGGAAATAACATCTTATAGCCATTAAGAGGATTTTGAGATATCTATCCAAAACTCAAAATTTTGGACTATGGTATCCTAAGTCAAGGGTCTTTACTCTTACTGCTTATAGTGATGTGGATTATGCAGGATGCTTTCTTGATAGAAAGTACACAAGTGGCACTTGCTTCTTCCTAGGACCATGCCTAGTTTCTTGGTTCTCCAAGAAGCAAAGCACTATGGATCTATCAACTACCAAGGATGGATATATTGCAGCTGGAAGTTGTTGTATCCAAGTCCTATAGATTAAGCAAATGCTCCAAGAATTTAACATTTATTTTGATGCTTTACCTATCTTTTCTGATAATATTAGTGCAATTAACCTATCATACAATCCTATATTGCATTATATAGCCAAACATATAGAGGTCCATCATCACTTTCTTTGTGACCACATTGCCAAGAATGATATTTATATCACGCATGTGGATACGAAGAATCAGTTAGCGAACATTTTCACTAAACCTCTAGCTAGAGAGAAATTTACTTTTATTAGATCAAAACTACTTATTACTATTATTAATGATATTGACATGCCTTCTAGATAGTTGCTATCTTATCTATATGTTTCTTGCTTAGAATTGATCATCTCTTGCTTAATATGTGCTATAATTGCCTTGTTTTGCTCATTTTGGGTATTTTTGACAAACACTTATTTTATCACAAAATAGTACCCTATGATTAGTGAAATGTTCCTTAATATGTTAAAAATGCATTGTAGGCTAAAGAAATA
The DNA here is from genome assembly GCA_963693085.1 of Alisma plantago-aquatica. Lineage (NCBI taxonomy): Eukaryota > Viridiplantae > Streptophyta > Magnoliopsida > Alismatales > Alismataceae > Alisma > Alisma plantago-aquatica. The sequence goes on along the minus strand of OY856410.1, from coordinate 351,688,858 downwards.
AAATATATTAAGATCTTATAGGAAATCAAGATTTCATGTTTTTGGATAAACTACCTATCGGTTGAGTTGCCAACTCGATTGATACCAGGCCGATGTCAAGGATTTTTCTCTTCATCGTTCGAGTTTTCCCAGGACAAAATTGATCAATCAATGGGCTAGACCAAGCCTAAAATAGGTTCTGGTTGACATTTCTCCCTCTCAACTAGAGAAAAGTCGATCGATTCCTAAGCTCTATCCCCACTTGACCTCAACACTAGGTTTGACTATCCTCTCCCTTGCCTCTTCCCACACCCTTCTAGGTGTTTATATGGCATGTTTGTGTGGGTCTCTCTCATTTTGGTTGTTGTTTGCTTCTCCAATCCATTCACATGGTATCCAACCGATGAAAGAAAGCTACCCCGGGTGGTGTACCCTCTTCCTTAGCCAACCCCCACTTGATCTCTTTTGATGATACTTTTTGTGTCTCATCTGAAGCTCTTAATCTCTACAACGAGCTCCTTCGTAGGAACCCCTTTCCCTTTAGATCCTTGTTTGCACCTCCTCTCAAAATAAAGGATGTCTTCAAAGAGATTGTTGAGCTTTTCTGTACCCATCACCTAGGAGCTGTGTGCATAGAATGTAAGTGCTTTCATAATTCTATCACAAGCACCAAAGCAGTCCATGAATTCTATGCCAACCTTTCATGAAACTACAACATATTAGTGCCCCCTCGTGATAGCCAGGTCATCCTCTCCTCCATGATTGCTGGAATCAAATTCAAAATCTCTGAAGAATTCTTGAAGATCTTTTTCAATGGAACAGAGGTCACCAACGCATGGAGAAAGGATTATCCTGACTATTTTGACCTCCTAGACCCTGAGGATTTCTACAAGCACTTCAACCTAGTTCTTCCTAATGTTCACAAGTTCTTGAAGAAGCCTCAAGTACCCTATAAGAGGAAGTTGACCCTGCTATCCTCTTCCCCTGATCTCAAAAATGGGATAATTGTATTAGTTGTTAACTGTAATGTTCATCCAAAGAAAAATCAAACGTACATTGCAGAAAACAATGTTGTAATCATGAACTATTTATTGAAGAACATTGGAGTCGAATGGCCCCGCTATATCCTACATCACATGACCTATTTTGAGTATGAGAAGAATACCCATGGTACCCACCCTCCCTACCCAGCCTTGATTTGTGGTTTTTTCACTTTTTCTACACATAAATCTCTTTTCCATGACTTTAGTTACAAACCTAGTCAAAAGGGAGTTTGCATTAGTGAAACCTCGATCAAGAAGACCTTCCTACCTACCTCTTCCACCACACCAGGAGACTCTTCCTCCACCTAGGCACCTCCACCCTAACCACCATCTCAACCTACACGTAGCTCATTCAATGTATCAAATGAAAGGATATATGATGCATCAGCAGGTGTACAACCATCAGGTTCATGATCACATACAACAAGATCTCTGCCAGATCATGTTGACCATGAATCTATCTTGTAGCCACCCTTACCCTCCTACCAGCCCTACCCAGGAAGTGACTATTCTTCCTATGCATATAGTCACTTCTACCCGATCCCTCCACCTACTGCTTCTGCTGCCACATCTTCTGCTGTTGGTGGACTTGTACCTACCCCTAGAGTGATTCCTCTTCCTATTGTCCCTCTTGCTACCATGCTTTCCAGCATTGTCACTTCTACTCCCTCTTTCCCTCAGGCCAAGGATTTACATGATCTTGGCATGTCTTGGGATGAGAAAAATGCCCTATGGCCCAGTCGCAGTTTCGGTCCTTCTACCCATGAGAAGATGCCCAACCAAGCTGATGCAGAATCTACTGATGATGAGGAGGCCACTGAGGATGATGGTTTTGATGGCTTTTCTAGTGCCTTTGGTGATGAAGGTGATGTTGTTGTCTCTGGTGCACCTTCATACAATGACGAGGACTACGAGCCTGAAGCTGACGAGGATGATGATGTTGTAGACATACATAGCTTCGATAAAGCTTGATGTCTTAGTTTCTTAGTCTTTTAGGTGTTGATTAGATATATCTTTTTAGACTCCTATGTACTATGACATTTGGGCATCTGAGATGTACTATTTTATCTTTCTGTTGTTTTCTTGTTGGTTTATGATTCATATAGTGAGGACATGTTTTAGTGTTGTAATCTTAATCACATGTACCCTTACTCTCTGGTTAACAGTATCTCATGAGTTTTTGGTATGTTATCCATATTTTGATTATGACATTGGATTATTTGTTTCTCTTTACCTCATCTCTATTTGATGTGTGTTATGTTGCTATTTTTGCTTTATCTTATGTTGTGTGGAGAAGACATGTGTTTTAGCTCTTTCTACCTCCCTATCTTTTTTATATGACAAAGGGGGAGAAATGGCCTCAACCATATTGTTTTATCACTTGTATGATCCTTTCTTGTCTTTTATGACATATCATATGACTTGCTAGAGGACCGTATAGTATGTATACATGCTTTGGTTATTGTGTGGAAAGACTAACCATGCAGGTATAGATGAGCATGAATTGAGGGGGAGCAATTCACAAGGTAAAAGTTTTAAATTTCATATCCTTTTATATATGTTAAGGAATGGTTTGTCATTCTCAAAAGGGGGGAGAATGTTGACCTAAGTGTTGAACATTGTTCATATTTTGATAATGACTTAACCATTCCATTCATATGTATCTAATATGGTTGGTTAAGATTGATTTTAGGCATTAGGTACATGAAAAGGATCCAATTGCTCAAGCCCTAGTTGGATTAGTTCAAGTCAAAAGCAATGCAAATCCACTTTTATGGAAGACACTCCAAACCACCTTAGAACATTTTTGTAATCATTTGTATTGATGATATGACTTGTAACTAAGATGAGAAAAAATCAGGGTCACTTAATTCTAACGTTTGATCCCTTAAATATTATTTTGTAAAATTCATCACATTAATTTCATCGCTCGAGTTGCCAACTTGATCGATCCTTGATGGATTTTGGAAATGAAGGCTGATCGGTCAAGTTTCCATTTTACAGAACTCGACCGATCCATCTGTAGAGCAAACTCAATTTAAGTGGATCAATCGAGTTACCCCAGGACAAACTCAATCGATGGTTTAAACTGGTTTTTTCGCATAGTGTGAGCAGTCGAGTTATCTTTATTGAAACTCGACCGAATACACTGTATAGAGAACATGGAAAAAATGATTCTAACTATTAGAAGGGTGTAAAACTCAAAATTATATCCATTGCACCCCTCCAAACAGCTAGTAAATGTGTATAAGTGATCCCACACTCTAGTGCACACTCCCAGCTATAAATAGGACATCTTGGAGTTCATTCCAAGGTTGCTCTTTCATGCTATCCAAGGTCCTTGCTATAGTTGAGTGCTTTTAGTCCACTTGAGCCTCTTTCTCTCTCTTGATTTCAACTCATTTCATTCATTATGAGTGAGATAGGATTCCTATGAGAGAGCCACATCATTGTACACTTGTGAGGCTCTCAAGATCTCTCTTTCTCCAATCCCCTTTCTTAAAGACTCCATTGGTGAAAGATTCATCAAGAGAAGGAGGAGCAGGCTTCTTTAGTTGGAGAAGAAGGTGCACAAGGCTACTCCAAGTGAAGGAGAAGATCAAGGTGGAAGATCCAAGGAGCTGGTGGGTAAATCCTCAAGGCCAAAGGCTTGTTGCATGAATGGGAGGACCTTAGTGAAGGCATCTAGATGATTGCAAGAGTGGGTAAGACCTTTGTGAGGTAGAAAACTAGCTCTTGGATAGGTAACCCTTGATTGTAAGGTTGTTGGATCCCTTGACCTAAAAGGGAAGCTGGGTATCCTTGTCCCAGAATAGAAAGGCCATATGTTGTAACTATTATTCTAAGTGAATATAAGGAGTAGGCATCTTATAAATCCTAAATATTGACTTCTTTAGGTAGTGGACTGACTCTATCCTAGTTTGGAGAGTGGAACCACTCTAAAATGGCTTGTTCACTTGGTTTCTTCAATCACTCTCATCATTACTTTGTGTGTTTCAATTGCTATCCAAATCACTATTTGCAATTATGCTTATTTGAAGTTACTTGAAGGTCTAACAAGTTTTGTGTAAGATTTGAAGCTCTATTCACACCCCCTCTAGAGCCCTTAGATCCAACATGACTTTCATTTGTGAGATAGTGAGTCATTTGAGTTATACAAAAGGTAACTCGACCAACAACATCTTTTGGAAAGCGATCAAAAGTGTATCTATCCATTTAGAATGTTGCAAACTATAAAAATAATTTTTTGCAACCCCCAAAAGGGTAGAATTCGATACAAGTGTCTCTATTGGCTAGTAGGCAACCTCAACCATAAAAATATACCCTTTGGATTCATTCCAAGTTTGCCTTCTATGATCGCTTGATATAGTTGAGTGATTTTACTTCCAAGATCCCCTAATCTCCCTCAAGCTCGATTACTACTCTACATCCAATTTGAGTAAGTTAGGTATTTTGTTAGAGAGTTGCTCAATTGTACTATTGTCAAAGCACTCCTTTCTTTTTTCAATCTCTCTCTCAATTTTTTGATTTGAAGGTGACTTCCTTTAAGAAGGAGGTGATGAATCAAAGGTTGAAGATCTTCTACAAGAATGGGCAATTCCTTGAAGAAGGAGGAATATTCTTGGGTGGTAGATATGTAAGACTAGTGTTTATTGGCTCCTTGATCCAAAAACAAATTAGTTTAGCACTTGTTCTTGAAAATAGTGGTTTCTTATTTTAACTCTCACTATATAATATAAAGAGTGTTGCAACGTTCAAAATCCTAGCGATTAACCACTCTAGGTAGTGTATGTACATCTCCTAGATTAGTGGTTGGAACCACTATACATCTTAGTCTTCTTTGGTGTTTGTTCAATCTCTCTCTTCCTTGCTTTTCTTACTAGCATTATCTATTAGAAATTATCTTGAAGGTCTAGTGAATTTTGTTTAAGTGGTTTTAGCTCTATTCACCCCCCTCAAGATCCCATAATTGTATAACAATCTCCATATAAATGATATTTTTCTTTTGCGTCATTTTGCATATTGTGCAACATATATCTATTAAACTTTTTCCAAAAATAAAAAGTTAAGGGATCTACATATGTATCCCTCCAAATTAAAAAAAGATTGAAATGAAGAAACAATAATTGGTGAAAAATGCCCTAGAATTAGTCATGAATCATGCTAAATTAAGATGACAAAAGAAGAAAAAATCAAAATCAAGAAAAGGGAGAAAAGGTCGCCTTGAACTCAATCTAAATTTTCTTAAATGAGAAAGTGAAAATAGCTTACATATTTGCATCCTTCTACCTGCACTCATCTTTAGAATGAGGCATGCAGTGCATTCATCATCCCCCCATAATAGTAGGCATTTGGATTCATGCATTTTTTGTTTCCTCCATTCTGTAGGTGCATCATTTTTTCATTCCATGCATAAACAATTTGAATCCTAACTATGATTCTTGTTTCATAGACACCTATTCCATTTCCACCCATTCTTTGTATAGTAGGACATTTATATGATGAATCACATCATCCATGGCTATACATGGAAATGTTTCCAACATAGGTGTGTAAGTAGATTAGAGTGATATAGATAGGGGAATCACATGATGCAACAAGAGTATACCCTATTGACTATGATGCTAACTTTTGCTTATTGATAGTGTTTCATTGATCTTGTTGTGGGCGTCTTTAATGAATATCTTTTATCATTTTAGACTAGTTTTTTGTTCAGTGGTTGGTAAGGGACGGTTTGGGACTGTTAGGTGGGGGTAATTTAGAGAAGTAAATCATAAGATTATCCTCTTCTTGATTCTTTTTAATAGATCTGAAAGTAGCATTGCTCAAGGGAGAGCAACATTCAAGTTTAAGGGATTTTGATGCATTGGTTTTCAGTCATTTTTCATAGGCTACTTTTGGGGCATTAATTGCCTATATGTTCTATGACGTCCCCAAATTTTATAAAACTTGATTTGATGTGTGACGTCTAAATTGAAACCCTCACCTCAATGAGAATCCCAATTTAAACTCACACAGTAGGCCAATAAGAAGAAAATCAGAGGAATCCAGAAGGAAACAACAGTAGCACATGCACATGAACAAGAACAAACACATGTTAACCATTCAACATATACTTATAAAATGAATTGTTACAACATTTGGTATTACATATTGAATAGAAAATTTCTACATATGCATGTACTACATCTACAACATGATCTTAAGACAATATGTTGACCTATACATCAGCTTGCCACACACCTTACAACTATCAAAGTCTTCAATATCATATGTCCACAACCTAAGCAAAAGATTACGTGTGGTACACGTCAACACAATATTCTAAAATATTGTACTGAGTACGCCTACTTGTATTTTTATATACCTCTCATTACTAATGACTTTTCAATAAGATAAAACTAATACTTGGCAGGAATAATAGAAATATATAACGAAAACATAATTGAACAAAGATGTTTACTAACAAAAGAGAACACATATTTTGGGCACATTTTCCATTATATGTAAAGTTAATCAACCGCATGCACTATTCTACAAAAGATATTTAGTGCTCACATTTACTATTTTTCCAAAGAGAGTTAGTACTTTCATAAATGTGCTATTATGCCAAAGAGATTTAGTACTCACATGTACTATTCTTATAACATACTGAAACCTAGGATTAATCTTATTCCAGGGTTAATAGCTTAGAACCCTTAGTTCTTGGAGGTTTAAGCCAAACACGGATTAAAATATTCTCTTTGGTGACCTTGAATATATTAATGAATGCATAAATCACATTAAAATGTAGAATTTAAATTAATATTACCCAATACCTTCAAATTAATCATAAAAGAAATAAAAGGAATATAGGATGTGCTTAAAAGGCAAAGTATTCATAATTGAGGATAATGAGTTATAATTCCACAAAATTCAAAATGAATTATCTTATGTGGGATAATGATGGAATAGATTCGTTCTAGATCCTTCCTATGCCTTAGGGTGCAAGGAAGAGAAAAAGGAAATCAAAGATAATGCTTAAAACATGAATAATGAGATATTAGAATTATTAATGATAGAAATAATAAAAATAATGGATAATGTGTTAAAAGGAAAAACTTCTTGGATAATAATAACCTCAACTTCATTTTCTTGGGTTATACCTTGTCTTGGAGGCCAAGTTTCACCAATTTAGAATAATAATAACTATATATATTCTATTTAGAAAAGAAAAGGGTGTTTTTTATTTAAAATATTAAATAAAATATTTATTGACTCCAAAAGTGGAAAATAATTTTAGATTCGAAATCTACATAATAAAATATGCCTTTGGGTGAATTTTCACTCCATATGGAGAAAGTTTGATTAAAAGATAAAAATAGGAGAGAGAAAGTGTGTAGAACCTTCAAAATATTAAATAAATACACAAATAATAGCAACATGTAAAATTGATGGAACATTTGTATCCATCATGTTAATTATGACTTGTGGGTCAAGTTTCGTAATTTTTAGGTGATCCTATCACCATTAATGAAGGAGGAAAGAGAAAATAGTAATCAAATTATATAACCAATTAAAAGTTCTCAAAAGACAAAAATAATTTGATATTCGGATTCTACAATCAAAATAAGTCAAGGTACAAATTTTGGTTATTTTTGGAATTCGTTTGTGCCCTCAAAAGAGGAGAGAGAAAATAGAAATGAATTTAATATGCCACTTTATTCGAATTCCAATTTGACTATGATTTTGGTTATTCTCTCATTTATCAATTTTTCACACCAACGGATGGCCCAGATCACCCGCTTGCCTGATCGGATGGCTGGAAGCTCATCTTCTAGCTTCCGCCTGAACTGGGAAACTGGCTTTGTTTTGGTGATTATTAAAACTCAGATTTCTTCCTCCTTAATCAATTGTTTCTCACGATTTTTCTTCCGGTGTGTTCATGAGAGGATTCTGCATCATTCAAGCCATAAATCGAATGATTTCATCGAGGATTTAGTAAATACCCAAAACTTGGCCAACCCATTTTCACGGCCACACCCCTTCTCTCGATTTCACACATCCGCAACTATATATAACCCTACATGGGTCTCCGTTGGCCCTTACTCAACTCTTCCCTCAAGTCAATTGCTCTAGTTCTTGTGTGTTTTGTTGTCGGTAACCAAGTTTCGGCCTTGACTTTGTGGTGCCTCCTTCTCCCTCCCCCGCGCATATCCGGCAGAATTGGCGCTTTCGGTGAGTTGTTTGCACCTTGCTCTTCAATTGGGTGGCTTCGGTTTTTCGCTTGGTTATGAATCTTGGATTCACCTAATTTACTCGTGAGTTGCTGTTTACTGCTCGCGACCATGGTTGGCCGAGCAAGGGAGAAGAAGCCTTTGAGTTTTTTCCCCGTTCTGCCCTCTTCTTCCCCGTTTCTTAGTTTTCTCGATAAGGGGCATAATGGTCATTTATCCATGTTTGCCTTTGTGTTGGGTGAGGTCAACCATGGAGTTGACTGGTGACGCGGCCTATTCTTATTGGGCCAAGCCACGTAGGCCTAACTATCTCTCTCTCTATCTAATTATCTATCTGGCAATTCTTTGAAATTTTAATTGGTTGGTTTTACAAAATCCATAACTTATTAATCCTAAATCAGAAAAATATGCATAAATAGTCAATAAAACGAGAAAAATGTAAGCTTAATTTTGGTATGGTTTTGTTTCCTGAATCCAATATTTTATGATGAGTAATTTTAATAGATCTAATTAATAAGTTAATAATTTGTATAATTCATAACTAATAAACCCTTAGACAAAAATTAAAAGTAAAATATGTTTTAGATTCAAAATAATATTATATTTCTAATAAAATTAAATTCGATGTCTGGTTTTGAGTATTTGAAAAAGTATTTTTGAGGATGATTTAATTAACTAAAAATCACCAAAACTAACCCTAAAAGTCAATATTTTCAAAATACTTTATATTATATGTTATTTCGATCAGAAAATCCTAACTAAGATGATGGTGATGTTTTCAAGACCTAAATCATTGGTTTGTAGAAAAAGTTGACAGCTTTAGGGTTTTGAGTTCTTAATGAATGTATATAATGCTAATACATGTATATGGTCTTTATAATAGGACATGTGGACTCCAATCTTGCTTAGGATTGTGGAAAGTATTGTTTTAAGACTCTGTGAGAGGTACGTTAGCATCTCCTATTTTTCTTTATTGAGAAATAACCTAAATTTTCATTCTCTTGGTCATATGGACAATAAACTAAAAACCATATCTTTTCCTTTTGAAAATGATGCTTCATGTGAAGTACCCTACTTGTTACTGATCTTGTGATAATAATATCTTCTTGACTTTCTTTTGGAATCTTTATTATGCCTTGTTCATTATGGAACTCAATTTGTTACTATATGCCCACTTTGAGGTGGTTGTTTATGATGACCACTTATGTGGTCATTAAATTGTAAATCTGACTATACCTTTTTACTTGCCTCCCAATTAAGCATGTTGTGTGACTCGGTAGCCTTGGAGTAATATAATTTACATTGGTTTTGGGTTATATGCCCTTATTGTTTGTTTTGGGATGGTGGTTATGTGCCCCATACCCGGGTTTCAGCTTTATGGGGGTTGGCCCAATTTTTAAATATATTGGGAGTTTGGTTATGTGCCATTCTCTAACAGGTTTCAACTTTATGAGGGTTGGCTGCCAATTGTTATTTATGTTGTTCTAGTGCTATGTTTATCTCACCTACATGCAGGTTGTTATGGGTTTTGTGCCCTAAAATGTTTATGAGTGCATTGTGGCACCACTTTAATTATTGTTTTAATGGCAAGTATCCCTTTTATCATATGTCTGTGATTCTTTCCTTTTATGCCCGATTGGGTAGTTCTTATCTTTTTGCATGGGAAGCCTTCTATACTTGATGTATCTTTTTCTTAAAATATAATGCTCAATTCCTTTTTAGCATGTTCATACCAGCGTTTTTCTGATGCCCTCTTTTCTTTTCCTTTTATGGGGTACGCTTCCAACCCCAGGTGTTGGACAAGGAGGAGGAGATATAGGAGGACCTGGACCACATCAAGGATAGATGACTTCTTGGGAGACCTTACTTGAAGTTGTTAGGTGATCCTCATCTAGTTCTACATATGTAGTTAGTTTTCCTTTATGTCACCTTGCTTGGTGAAAGTTTAGTATGATAAGTTGCCTTGTAATGGTTAGATATATCTTTCAATTCTGCTGCTACTTTGTATTATGATACCATCATGTTAAATAAATTTGGTTTCATCCCCTTTTGAGAAAAAAAATTGTTGGTGGATGTTGCCCTCTTTATTTTTAGTAGGGAGTGGATACCTATGGGATCCCACTCCTTACAACATGGTATCAGAGTCTGTAGCTGTTGGTTTTCTAACTATTTCAAACATGTCTCCCTTAGGATGTTTACCCTTATCTTAGGTTGCTTATACCTAGTACCTTGCCTTGTGCAAGAAAAACCCAAATGGTGGGAGATAACTCGACTGTTGACAACCAGTTCGGTTACGAGACACCCCAAACCCTTAGGTTTGGTCAGGGGACCTCAGCTTCTGCTAGTTCGGGAGTAGCTATGACTCCAGAGCAAGAGTTGGCCATGTTTTGGCAACTCTTTGCTTCTTCCATGACGGGGAAGATGAAAAAGCCGTTTGTGCCTGAGAAGCCTAAGGAGTTCTCAATCATGGAGTTCATGAAGATGCAACCACCTTCCTTCAAGGGTGAAGGTGAGATAGAGATGGTTGACAAAGCTGATGATTGGGTGTTAGCCATTGAGATGACTTTTGATGGTATGGCATGTTCTCTACATCAGAAGGTTAAGTTTGCTTCATATGTTTTAGATGGACCTGCAAGAGTTTGGTGGAATGGAGTTGCAAGGACTAGAGACATCTCAACCATGTCTTGGGTGGAGTTTTTAACTCTCTTTCATGGGAAGTATATCTGCACTACTGCCTTAAAGAAGAAAGAAGTAGTGTTCTAAAACTTGAAGCAAGGGTCCTTATCCGTTTCTGCTTTTGTGCAAAGGTTTCTGTTGTTAGAGCGTTATGCATTTGGTTTGGGTGAGGAACGTAGGGCTGACCTTTTCCTCCAAGGGCTCAACTACAATATGGGACGTGCTCTTATCCCACAACTTCCCTTGACCTTTCAGCAGATGGTCGATAAAGTGTTGGTCGTGGAGTCATACCCAGGGTTTCAACCTAGGGAGTTTGATAAGAAGAGGAAACCTTCAGGAGATGAGCAGAGAAGAGACAAGTGTGTTAAGTGTAGTGGTTACCATCCTCCAGGGAAGTGCTCTCAAGAAAACAACCAAGCAAAGTATCATCCTGACTACCAGGTTGTGCGCCATCATTGCAATGAACCTGGACATATTCGCCCTAGGTGCCCTCAGCTTCGTAATGAACATGTACCAGCTCAACAACAACATCCTCAAGTGCCACATCAGAACAATGGTAACAACAATGGTAAGAGACTTGTGGAATGGTGAGCTGGAAGAGTTTTTGCTTTGGATGGTGAAGAAGTCCATAATGATGATCAAGTTGAAGGTAACCCTTAGTCCTATAAGTAGACTACCAAGTTATGTTTCTTTTTGCATGATATATATGAAAGAGGTTACCTTTGTACCTATAGTTTTGTTTGGCTTATTAGGATGAATCTTTTAAGGGATGGTTGATAGTTTTTTTAGTTTTTGAGGAAAAAATCTTTTTAAAGGGTGGTATGTTGTAACATATTGAAACCTAGGAATTAATATTATTCCAGGGTTAATAGCTTAGAACCCTTAGTTCTTGGAGGTTTAAGCCAAACAAGGATTAAAATATGCTCTTTGGTGACCTTGAATATATTAATGCATGCATAAATTACATTAAAATATAGAATTTAAATTGATACTACTCAATACCTTCAAATTAATCATAAAAGCAATAAAAGGAATATAGGATATGTGCTTAAAAGGTAAAGTATTCATAATTGAGGATAATGAGTTATAATTCCACAAAATACGAAATGAATTATCTTATGTGGGATAATGATGGTATAGATTCATTCTAGATCCCTCCTATGCCTTAAAGCTGCTTCAGCCAAAGTGGGTAAGCATGAGAAAGCATGTATTGAGAATCAACATGCCTTTATTCCCTTTGGATTTGATACTTTTGGATTCTTAGCACCGGAAGTTGTGAAGCTTCTTAAAAGAGTCCAAAAAGTTATGAATAGTAATGTTATGGCTCCCAAGTGTATGGATGTTGTATTTCATAGGATTGGATTTGCTATCCAAAAAGGACTAGCAACGCATCTTGTTGCCCGCCTGTCCTCTTCTTCAATGTAAATCTTTTCATGATATATAAATAAGAAAGTTGTCCTTTCTCCAAGATAATGCTTAAAACATGAATAATGAGATATTGGAATTATTAATGAGAGAAATAATAAAAATAATGGATAATGTGTTAAAAGGAAAAATTCTTGGATAATAATAACCTCAACTTCGTTTTCTTGGGTTATGCCTTGTCTTGGAGGCCACGTTTTACCAATTTAGAATAATAATAACTATATCTATTCTATTTAGAAAAGAAAAGGGTGTTTTTCCTTAAAAATATTAAATAAATTACTTAGTGACTCCAAAAGTGGAAAATAATTTTAGATTCGAAATCTACATAATAAAATATGCCTTTGGGTGAATTTTCACTCAATATGGAGAAAGTTTGATTAAAAGATAAAAATAGGAGAGAGAAAGTGTGTAGAACCTTAAAATATTAAATAAATACACAAATAACACCAACATGTAAAATTGATGGAAAATTTGTATCCAACATGTTAATTATGACTTGTGGGTCAAGTTTCGCAATTTTTGGGTGATCCTATCACCATTAATAAAGGAGGAAAGAGAAAATAGTAATCAAATTATTTAACCAATTAAAAGTTCTCAAAAGACAAAAATAATTTGATATTCGGATTATACACATCAAAATAAGTCAGGGTGCAAATTTTGGTTATTTTTGGAATTTTTTTGTGCCCTCAAAAGATGAGAGAGAAAATAGAAATGAATTTAATATGCCACTTTATTCAAATTCCAATTTGACTATGATTTTGGTTATTCTCTCATTTATCAATTTTTCACACCAACAGATGGCCCAGATCACCCGCTTGCCTGATCGGACAGCTGGAAGCTCGTCTTCTAGCTTCCACCCGAACTGGGAAACTGGCTTTGTTTTGGTGATTATTAAAACTTAGATTTCTTCCTCCCTAATCAATCGTTTCTCACGATTTTTCTTCTGGTGTGTTCGTTAGAGGATTCTGCATCATTCAAGTCATAAATTGAATGATTTCATCAAGGATTTAGGAAATATCCAAAACTTGGCCAACACGTTTTCACGACCACGCCCCTTCTCTCGGTTTCACACATCCGCAACTATATATAACCCTAACTGGGTCTCCGCTGGCCCTTACTCAACTCTTCCCTCAAGTCAATTGCTCTAGTTCTTGTGTGTTTTGCCACCAGTAACCAAGTTTTGGCCTTGACTTTACGGCGCCTCCTTCTCCCTCCCCCGCGCATATCCGGCGGAATTGGTGCTTTTGGTGAGTTGTTTGCACCTTGCTCTTCAATTGGGTGGCTTCAGTTTTTCACTTGGTTATGAATCTTGAATTCGCCTAATTTACTCGTGAGTTGCTGCTTCCTGCTCGTGACCATGGTTGGCCGAGCGAGGGAGAAGAAGCCTTTGAGTCTTTTCCCCGTTCTGCCCTCTTCTTCCCCGATTCTTAGTTTTCTCGATAAGGGGCATAATGGTCATTTAGCCATGTTTGCATTTGTGTTGGGGAAGGTAAACCATGGAGTTGACTGGTGACTCGGCATGTTCTTATTGGGCAAAGTCACGTGGGCCTAGCTATCTCTCTCTCTCTCTCTAATTATCTATTTATCAATTCTTTGAAATTCTGATTGGTTGGTTTTACAAAATCCATAACTAATTAATCCCTAATTAGAAAAATATGCATAAATAGTCAATAAAACGAGAAAAATGTAAGCTTTATTTTGGTATGGTTTTGTCACCTGAATCCAATATATTATGATGAGTAATTTTAATGAATCTAATTAATAAGTTAATAATTTGTATAATTCATAACTAATAAACCCTTGGACAAAAATTAAAAGTAAAATATGTTTTAGACTCAGAACAATATTATATATCTAATAAAAATAAATTGGATGCCTGGTTTTGAGTTTTTCAAAAAAGTATTGTTGAGGATGATGTAATTAACTAAAAATCACCAAAACTAACCCTAAAAGTCAATATCTTCAAAATACTTTATATTATAGTTATTTTGATCAGAAAATCCTAACTAAGATGATGGTGATGTTTTCAAGACCTAAATCAGTGGTTTGTAGAAAAAGTTAACAACTTTAGGGTTTTGAGTTCTTAATGAATGCATATAATTCTAATACATGTATATGGTCTTTATAATAGGACAAGTGGACTCTAATCTTGCTTAAGATTGTGAAAAGTGTTGTTTTAAGACTCTGTGAGAGGTATGTTAGCATCTCCTATTGTTCTTTATTGAGAAATAACCTAAAATTTCATTCTCTTGGTTCTATGGACAATAAACTAAAAACCATATCTTTTCCTTTTGAAAACGATGCTTCATGTGAAGTACCCTACTTGTTACTGATCTTGTGATCATAATATCTTCTTGACTTTCTTTTGGAATCTTTATTATGCCTTGTTCATTATGAAACTCAACTTGTTACTATATGCCCACTTTGAGGTGGTTGTTTATGATGACCAGTTATATGGTGATTAAATTGTAAATCTGACTATACCTTTTTACTTGCCTCCCTATTAAGAATGTTGTGTGACTCAGTAGCCCTAGAGTATTATAATTTGCATTGGTTTTCAGTTATGTGCCCTTATTGTTTGTTTTGGTATGGTGGTTATGTGCCCCACACTCGGGTTTCAGCTTTATGGCGGTTGGCCCAATTTTTAAATATATCGGGAGTTTGGTTATGTGCCATTCTCTATCAGGTTTCAACTTTATGAGGGTTGGTCGCCAATTGTTATTTATGTTGTTCTAGTGCTATTTTTATCTCACCTACATGCAGGTTGTTATGGGTTTTGTGCCCTAAAATGTTTATGAGTGCATTGTGGCACCACTTTAATTATTGTTTTAATGTCAAGTATCCCTTTTATTATATGTCTGTGATTCTTTCCTTTTATGCCCGATTGGGTAGTTCTTATCTTTTTGCATGGGAAGCCTTCTATACTTGATGTATCTTTTTCTTAAAATATAATGCTCAATTCCTTTTTAGCATGCTCATACCAGTGTTTTGCTGATGCCCTCTTTTCTTTTCCTTTTATGGGGTACGCTTCCAACCCCCGGTGTTGGACAAGGAGGAGATCTAGGAATACCTGGACCACATCAAGGATAGCTGACTTCTTCAGAGACCTTGCTTGAAGTTGTTAGGTGATCCTCAGCTAGTTCTACATATGTAGTTAGTTTTCCTTTATGTCACCCTGCGTGGTGAAAGTTTAGTATGATAAGTTGCCTTGAAATGGTTCATTATATCTTTCAATTCTGCTTCTACTTTGTGTTATGATACCATCATGTTAAATAAATTTGGTTTCATCCGCTTTTGAGAAAAAAATTGTTGGTGGATGTTGCCCTCTTTATTTTTAGTAGGGAGTGGATCCCTATGGGATCCCACTCCTTACAAATCTTCCAAATAGATTTAATACTTTCATCAATGCACTATTCTACCAAAGAGATTTAGTGCTATCATATAATGGATAAGATGTCTTATGTTTCATGTTTTCATAGCCATATAAGTATGGAAAATCAAGCAAGATATCATACAAGAATAATCATTTCATCCAATACCATATGTCAAGTATTTGTACATAGATAATACAACCATACTACATAGTAGGCCAAGTAAGAGGTAAGGGGGTATTGTGACCAAGATATCCTAATCATCATACATTCTTAGATCAACTACCACTCTTGGTCAAACCCTAGTTAGGATAAGATCACATATAACCATTAGAGTCTCATCATCTTATATCTCTTTTAAACCCTAATCATGCCCATTTTAGGGTTTAGCTTGGTTCATTAGGATATTTCCATCATTACTTGCATTCTTACTTTAGAATTAAGTTACCAGTATTATTTTCCAATTATGTGATGGATCAATATAGATCATCTATATATTATGTTTCATATAGGTGGGTACTCATATTAACCCTAAATTACATGCATTAAACCAATTAGGGTTCACACAATATGTTATAAGTCGTCCTCATATAATCATGAGATATGTGTATCATTGTGATATTAGAATTTGATATAAGGTTCCACATATTGTTACTAACATATTCTACAAATTGCATCATTTATTTACCATATATCTATTTATTGCAATTTATTTAGAGTTATTATCCCTAATCAGATATACAGAGTAAATTGCATGATTTCATGCATCCTAATTGTAACATCTAACATCAGATAGATTATATCTCATATATTAGAGTTACTAATACATTATCATAATTTTTATTCATTGTTTGATATTTACTATCCAAGAAACAAGTGTAACATATCTTACATGATATCATATAATTTTATACATCAATGTACTGATATTATACTTTTATGTTGTTCTACTAATTTTTCTAAGAAATCCGCTATATCATTTGTATTTTTCTGATAACCGAGCTAATTACTGTTAATTATTGAAGTTCTGCATATTTTAGATGATAATTACCTTTAGTGTCCAATTGGCCGTTGCTAGGTGGCTTGTGTCATGTGCGCGGCCTAGTGTCTATTGGGTTAGCTCCTAGACCCACTGCTTCTGGTTTGATTCACATCAGGTCTGACTGGACCCGATTGAGTAGGTTGGACTCACCCTTCTTTCTTCCCCCTTTCTTCACTTGACGCATCAGTGAGACTCTATTTCCTCTATTTCATGAGTGTGTCGTCTGACGACTTCGCACCGGCAAGCAACTGGGACCATCTAGGTTGTCATTTCCACACAACTCTTCCATCAAAAACTCAGTTTGAATCACCTCTGCCTCCAACCTTTCTAGATAGCCGCTGGAGCCTCCTCCTGTGGCTCAGAGATCCTGTCAGCGATTGAGAATTCTATTGTGGTGGAGAAATTAGGGGAAACTACATTTGCTCATCTCGCACCGATCTAAATCTCTCAAAAGCATAGAGGGACCTCTATCTACTTTGTGTGTCCCTCTGATTGTAGAAGGGGAGGCCTATCAGTCTGGTCCCCAACTCCTATTTTCTTCTCAGGGACAATGGGTTCACTGACCATGGAAAAGACTATAAAACACTAATAAATCTTGCATCCCACTCCTTTAGATTCATTCTTTCATGTCCGCTCTCCCTATTCTTTGTTAATTACACCTACTTCTGACTCCTTCTCCCTATCATGGTCTGCGAGTTATGGTGGAGAGGCTCTGGTGGAGGCTACTTCATTCTCTCGATGTGGGTGATGGTTTGCCTCAAATGAGGGCTTATTCAGACCATCTTAATGAATTGAGGTGTATTAGAGGCATGGCGTTGCGATTGACCCACAACCCTAGATGTGGTGGTGATCTTTCTCGAGCAGAATAGTCACCCCCACGTTCTGTGGTGTCATCACTGGTAGGAGAGCTTCCTATCATCCGATCTACATCATCTAAAGGTTGTGAAAGCCTATTCTGTGGCATCCTCAAACCAAATGGATCAGCTGCCCAAAGGTGCATGACACATCCAAGCAATCAAAGCCTATGTTTCTAATATGTGACATTGATCCCAAGCACATTAAAATATAATCATTTAGTCTATTTCAAACCTAAATATGTCCCTCTAGGATCATAGAAACCTAATGAAGCTTTGATCATAGATCTATTATAGTCCAAGCTATTCTTTGACCAATTTTGGTCTCAAAAACTCACTCACTTGATCAATCAACAACTTAATCCAAAACGGCACATACTTAAGGGAATTAATCATATTATTAACATCAACAACTTTCAATCTTTGCCAAACTAGTTTAAGTACCTTCATATGATCGAAGGTCACTTTAGGACTATCATTTTTTTCATTATAATATGTAAATCCAAGTAATATTAACAACGTCATCTCATATACATAAGGACTCATATTTTATTATTCCAATATCCAACACATGATTGAATCATTGAATTGAGTAACCAAGAAACTCAAAAGTTCACTTTATCACATCCTACACACCTTAAAAGGAATTTCATCCTCAAAATTAAGCCAAAAGCCAGTCCATCAAATCATATACATCTTAAAAGAAACTTTTGGCTTTGAAATTAAGTCATTCTTCTAAGGAAAAGCCAAAAAGGTATTCTTCCACATATAGGGAACCACTCTGTGTGCAACATATGAACAACTAAAATCTCTGAAACTATACCTATATCTTTATACGACATTTCAAACAAAACTAGGGTTCACCACCCCCTTCATATAAGGTTGAAACAATGATTTTTCCTTTTAGAAGATCAGGTTGTATCACAAATATATATTACTTTAGGATTTACATCCTCATTTTGCCCAAGCATTAGGTTCCAACATTATGTTATCATTTTTGGAAGAATGATTTATAATTAACTCAACTTATCCATATAGATCATAACAAGGTGCTATCACCATTATGTTGTGTTATTTGTTACAACATATTCGTTAAGCATTAATACAAAAACCTTGCTTGTCATATGTCATGTGTCATTAGTATGATTTCATATCTCTATCATATTTGGTTACAAACTTTGTTAGTGACTTCATCACTTGATTAACCAACTATATCATAATATCATCATTATTAATCTATATGGATAACTATTTATACATTAATATCTATTAAACCAATACAAGGTTTTCCATCATGTTACCTTCATGTATCAGATCCCAACATTAAATCACATTTTGATATGTATCATATCATGGTTGTGCTCAGAAACTTATACTAGTGGCTTGTCAAAGATATATCAAAACTTCATCTAGTCCAATGAGGTTATCCCAACCCTTATCCTGGGGGTAGTGCCATGCTCAGTCTCTCTAAGCTCACTCAACTATATGAGTATCTAATAAGTGCAAACTTTATCATCCCTCTTTGGTCTAGGGTTATCAAGTCTACCTCATTGGCATTGATAATTAGCCTTCACAAAATATAGCCACCCAAGCACAAACCAAACTAGAACATGACATGACATTATCTTCACAGTTTATCTACCCACAAAATATTTTTATCCAACTCTCTATACACATTTACTAGATTCCTCCAAGGAACCACCAACCCGAGCTTGAGGCTTTATAGAAACTAACACAATTACCCCCTCTAGGGTCTTAGGACTCTCTCTCTCTCACCTAGATGGCAGGTTCTCATATTCAATTCACATGCACATATATAACCAGCCTCTTTCTATCTCTAGGGTTTGGTCCTCCCAAGGACATCTAGGGTTCAAAAAGACTGTAGGAATCATGCATAAAGCAACTCATCTCAATCACTCAGGAGTATTCTAGTTTAGGACATGTCATATCACATATATCTCATAATTATCATATCTTAGAGTTTAGGTTCTTTGACCTTCTCCATCTAGGTCTCACTCTCTTTGGAGTTAACCCTATAACTAGTCTTAACACTAGAGATCCTCCTTCATAAAAGAGATTGAGGCTCTTGTTGATTCACATATTTTTCTTAACTTAGCTTATCTCATCTCAAAAAAGTCTACGTACTTGCATCAAAAAACATTATCTCAAATCATCAAAGTTGAACTTTCCTCAAAGACAAACCTTTATCATCATAAACCAACTTATATTACTATACCAAACTTAGATCATATCATCTAAACACATATTATTTTTACCATCTATCACATATTCTAACAAGTCTCTAGACATCTAATCTAGAACTACTCTCTCTTCTAGACTGATGTCATTCACTTTCACAGGTTTCATGATCACCTCATACTTTTACATGTGTGGGGTAATACTTACATATATAATAAAACATTATATAGTTTTTCTATGATAAAACATGCGTCAGAGAAAACTGTCAAGGTTCGATTTGATTGGAATAAAAAACTAAATCTAGAAAATGAGTGTCCCACACAGAGTAGAGAGTCTAGTGTCATGTCACCTAATGAAAATAGTGAGAACATGGTATAGACTTGTGTAGCTAATCTAGACAACGAGCGCCATATGTCTAGGTCTCTTTTCCCATGATGCACATCATCTCCCAATAATACAACATCCTATACCGCCACGTTATAAGGAAAGAATGACATCTTAAGACTTGTTATACAACAAGCACTATTCTAGACCTAGTTCTCAGGAATCTAGGTGCTAACCTAGAGTCTAGGTCAGATCTAGCCTCTAAAAAGAAAACTAATCTAACAATAATGATTTTCAAGTTCAAGGTTTTCTTTAGTTTTGACTTGCATAATTAGAAAATGCCAAGTTTTGCTATTGTTCATGGTCTGATACCACATGTGACGTCCCCAGATTTTGTAAAACTTGATCTGGTGTGTGATGTCCAAATTGAAATCATCACCTCAGCAAGAATCCTAATTTAAACTCACACACTAGGCCAAGAAGCAAAAAATCAGAGGAAGTCAGAAGGAAACAACAGTAGCACATGCGCATGAACAAGAACAAAACCATACAAAACATGTTCACCATTCAACATATAATTATAAAATTAATTGTTACAACATTTCGTATTGCATATTATACCGTAAAATTTTACATATGCATGTAATACATCTACAACATGATCTTAAGACAATAGGTTCACCTATATATCAGCTCGCCACAGAACTCCCAACTATTAAGGTCTTCAAGATCATATGTCCACAACCTAAACAAAAGATTACATGTGGTACACATCAGCACAATATTCTAAAATATTGTACTGAGTACACCTACGTGTCTTTTTATATTCCTCTCATTACTAAGACTTGGAAATAAGATAAAATTAATACTTGGCGATAGAAACATAACTATATAACAAAAGCATAATTGAACAAATATGTTTGTTAACAAAAGAGAACACATATTTTAGGCACATTTTCCATTATATGTAAAGTTGATCAACCACATGCAATATTCTACCAAAGAGATTTAGTGCTCACATATACTATTTTGCCAAAGAGATTTTATACTTTCATAAATGCATTATTCTGCCAAAGAGATTTAGTGATCACTTATACTATTATGCTAATCAGTCACTACTACATGGATCGTGGCTTGTGTCATGCCCGTGGCCTAGTGTCTGTTGGGTTAGCTCTTGGACCCACTGGTTCTAGTTTGGTTCACATCAGGTATGATTGGACCCGGTTGAGTAGGCTCAAACCACCCTTCTTTCTTTCCCCTTTCTTCACTCGATGCATCTGTGAGACTCTGCTTCTTCTATTTCATGAGTGTGCCATCTGACGGATTTTCTCCGGTGAGCAACTGCAGTCATCTAGGTTGTCATTGTCACACATCTCTTCCATCAAAAACTCCATTCCAATCATCTTTGTCTCCGGCCTTTCTGGATAGCCGTCGGAGCCTCCTCCTTGTGGTTCAGAGATCCTATCGCCGATTGAGAGTTCTGTTGTGGTGGAGAAATTAGTGGAAACTATGTATGCTCATCTCACACTGGTTAGAAGCTATCAAAATCATAGAGGGACCTCTTTCTACTCTGTGTGGTCCTCCGGTCGTAGAAGAGGAGGTCTATCAGTTCGCTCCCCAACTCCTCCTTTCTTCTCAGGGACAACGGGTTTACTGGCCATGAATAAGACTATGAAAAACACTAATAAAGCTTACATCCCACTCCTCTAGACCCATTCTTTCTCATCCGCTCTCCCTATTCTTCTTTAATTGCACCTACTTTTGACTCCTTCTCCCTATCATGGTCTATGAGTTATGGTGGAGAGGTTGTGTTGGAGGCTACTTTGTTATCTCTATGTGGGTGACGAATAGCTCAAATGAGGGCTTATTCAGACCATCTTGATGAACTAAGGTGTATTGGAGGCATTGTGTCATGATTCAACCACGATCTTGGACGTGGTAGTGATCTTTCACGAGAAAAACTGTCACCCCCACGTTCTATGTTGTCATCCAAGGTAGGTGGAGAGTTGACTGCCATCCGATCTGCATCATCTAAGGGTTGTGAAAGCCTAATCTGTGGCCTCCTCAAACCAAAGGGATGAACTACCCAGAGGGTGTGTGACACATCCAAGCAATCAAAGCCTATGTTTCTAATATGTGACATCGATCCCAAGTACATTAAAATATACTCATTTAGTCTATTTGAAACATAAATATCTCCCTCTAAGAGCATAGAAACCTAACGAAACATTGATCATAGATTTATTGTAGTCCAAGCTACGCTCTGACAAATTTTGTTCTAAAAAAATCACCTACTTGATCAATCAAAAACTTAACCCAAAAAGGCACATACTTAGGGCATTAATCATATTACTAACACCAACAACTTTCAATCTTTTCCAAACAAGTTGAAGTACCTTCATATGATCAAAAGTCACTTTAGGACTATCACATTGTCATTATAATATGTCAACCCAAGTAAGATTAACCCTGTCATCTCATATACATAAGGACTCAAATTTGATTATTCCAATCTCCAACCCATGATTGAATCATTGAATTGAGTAAGCAAGAACTCAAAAGTTCATTCCATCACATGTTCATTTTGAGATATGTTTATTCATTGTTTTCTATCATTAGCTTGTGAATCGATGTTGCATCAAATAATTAGTAATATTACCAAATCATACTAATTTATTATTTATAATTCATACTTATTGTATTTTTCCCTTGTTTGAAGTAACTTCAACATTGATTGGATAACTCAGTGCCACTGACACATTTTTTGGTGGTACTAACATAGCACAAATTTATAAAAGAGAAATAGAGAAATTTGGTGCTACCAAGAGCATGCTCATGCTACTGAGATAGGCATCAATGCAACCAAGATCAACACTCAATGCTACCGACTCAAGATCCAGGGAGCATTAGAACTAGAGAATAATTGTCTTAGTTCTACCGACATGCATGTTGGTGGTACCGAATTCAACATCTAGATCTCAATGAAAAGCAACTAGGTGCTATTGAAATTTGTGTTGGTAGTACCGACACAATGCAAGAGTTACAAGTCAGTTAACAACTCGGTGCCAACACCCTGTTAGAGGTACCAACAATGTATAATCCATTCACATCTAAGATCAAGTCAAATCCAATGGATTCGACATAATGATGGCCAAAACACCACTTATGAGCTAAGAGGAGTTCACAGAACTTAAATCTCAAATGTATCGACTTACGAGGAAACTTGATCAGAAATTGGGCACCTCATCTAAACGTGAAGAGGAGGAGTTCCTTTCATGATGTAGTAGAATAATAGGGGCAGGAATGAATAATCATGGCATCGAGATCCTAAATTCTCTTTGAAGGATCCAACTAATTTTTCGCAGGACTTGTCACAAGCAGAACATCCCACACAACATCAAGACAACACTCTACAACAAGATCAGCTAGATAGGGGTCCTAGTAAGATGGACAGGATAAAAGACATGTTGAGCAAACTCATGAGTCAAAAAAAGGAATTATTGGACCAATACAAACAGAAGTAGCAGAATCAAGGGGATCAAATTTGCAACAATGAAAACCCAATTTCACAAGTAGAAGTGGAGGTAGTCGCAATGAAGAAACCTATTTAGCATGGATTTTTTGGGAACACAACGATTGCTCTGCAACATCATCAAGTAAAATATGTCTCTATTTTTAAGGAAATAGAGCATGCCAGAATGTGTTTAAGTGCCACAAGTTCCATTTCCCAAAAGCATGTACAGAAGACCAGGGATATTTAGATTGCATCTGAATTATTCACACTAATGAACCTCAATCAATATAGTGTCTGCAAAGAGTGACAAGGACACTCCATTTACACCGGCTTTACAAGACAAGGAACTTCAAGGACCACCATTTCCATGTCCATGCTCCTAGTTGAAGAAGAGGTGCTCATGCAAGAAGAACAGATGAAGCTTCTTCTTCATAGTGGAGTAGTCAAGTTAATAAGAAGGCACCCAGAATCGAGAAGGAGCATCCACAGGTCACCCCATCTACTGGAGATGAGACATATTTTGTCATGGGGATGGCATTGATGTAAGATTAGGGGAGGATATCCCTAATGTGTCATATGTTCCTCCACACTAGTGTGTAAAAATGCACATGTGCCATCCCCGAATAGTATGAAGACGGGAAACGAAGGCATGCAATTTAAGAAATTCCTAGAAATCTTCCAAAATTTCACATCAACATCCCACTTTTGAAGGTGATAGAACATATCCATACATATGGAAAATTTTTGAAGGATATCACCCATAAGAAAACACCGATCAAAGATACAGATGTCGTTTGTGATGATGAAGTGGTCAGTTCTTTGATCCAAAGAAGGTTGATGAAAAAGTGAAAGGACCCAGGATGTTTATAAATCCCTTATTCCATTGGTAGAAAACATTTATAACATGCACAATGTGACTTTGTGGTGAGCATAAATATCATGCCTCTTTCTACCTTTGGGAAGGTGGGATTGAAGAAACCAACAAAGATGCCTGTGACAATCTAGTTGATGGACATATCAATTGGGAGGCCGCATGGGATATGCGGGGATGCTTCGGTCAAAGTTGACAAATTTATTTATATCGTAGACTTTGTGGTCATGGATATGCAAGATTTGTGAGGATCCAAGATGTTTTTAAGAAGTCCATTGCAAGATACAGTAGATGTAATCATAGCCATGGGTAGAGGCTACTTGACATTGTGAATAGATGATGATAGAGTGGTGTATAGACTTCCAGATGATTCTTCACCACAAACCTATGACAATTAAGGCTGAAGATAAGCACAAATTCAAGCCTATGACATTAAACAAGGGCACTTATGGGAGGAATCCCACTTTCACTTCGGTTAATTACTTTATATTTTTACTCTTCTCATTATTTATAGTTTGTATATGTAATGATATATGTTAAGTTGATACAATAAAGGTGTTTTGTTGTATTCTTTTAGTGTCCAAAAAATTTATGTGTCAAAACCACCGACTCCATAGTCGGTAGCACCGAACAACCATCTAAAAATCAACAGGGAATTCTGTAGATTTTGGTACCACCAATAGGAGAGTTGGTGGCACCGACTGCTTGTCAGTAGAAGATTATATGTGAGCCATCAAGATTGGAAGCACTGACACCACTATTGGTAGCATCCACTTATTTTGAGACAAAAACATAGAGCTACAGGAAAAGCTTGTCAATACCATTAAGAGGCTACTCAGTGGTATCGACCCATCCGGTCCCAAGAAGAAAAAGGGTGACACACTTGGTACCATCACATTCATGTCAGTGGCACTAACGTAGAAGGTCATACATGCCAGGAAAATTTCTAAAGATGTCATCGGGAACATTCCACCCACAAACACCATTTCAAGCATCGAGTACCCGTCGTCCACCTCTTGGTTTGATTTTTTACTATGAGGACATAGTCAATTTCAAGCTTAGGGGGGTAATGGAATGAATTTATCTGCATTATTTTCTATCTTATTTAGTTTTCCTTGTTACCAATTAGTAGGATCCATGATCTATCAAGTGTAATAGTGGATCTTAGTTTATCATGATTGTATCATATCAAAAGCTTCTTGCCCTCTCTTGCAACGAAAGAAGAAAAAAAGTTAATGGTTAAATGCTCTATCTATAAGCTTATTTGCAAAGTCCAAGACAACACAGTCTGGAAGAAGTGTTTGGGTCACTAGACTTAAAGACATCTTATCTAAATGAGAATCTTAAGTTATCCAAGACATGTGTATCATGATGAGGTTTGAGCCCTAACCAACCAAACAAGTAACAAGATCTTAAATGGAAACTTTAGGAAGAAACCTTCAGGTCAACATGTATACAGGTTGATGGGAGACGGATATAGCATAGTTAAGAAAGGCATTGTCTCTTAATCATGTGATTCCATCCACCCTTCATGATATTTCATTCACCACCATAATATGATCAAGTAATCTGAATTGTTTCCTCTTGACTGCATTGTAAAGAATAGTAGGTATCATGTAGTTAGTTTCCTTTCCAACTTCATTAAAAAAGGAATAAAAATGTGCATGTCATTTTATGTAGTTGAGAAACTTTAGTTGCATGACAATCTCCATACATATTGAATTTTTCTTTTGCATCATTTTGCATATTGTGCAGCATATATCTATTTAACTTTCTCCACAAATAAAGAGTGAAGGGTTCTACATATGTACCCCTACAAATTAAAAAAGTGAAAGAAATAAATAAATTATTTATGGTGAATAAAGCATGATCATTAGTCATGAATCATTCTAAATAAGAGGGAAGAAAAAAAATCAAAATCAAGAAAATGGAGAAAAGGATGCCTTGAACTCAATCTGAATTTTCTTAAAGGAGAAAGTGAAATTATCTTACATGTTCACATCCTTCTACCCACACTCATTTTTAGGACAAGACATTCAGTGCATTCTTCATCCCACCATAATAGTAGGCATTGGGAGTCCTATATTTTTCATTTCCTCCATTCTGTAAGTAGATCATTTTTTTATTCCTTGCATAAATATTGGATCCTACTTGAAATTCTTATTTCATAGCCACCTATTGCATTTCCACCCATTGCTCTACATTGTAGGCCATATATATGATTAATCCCATGTTGGTATGTATGCCCAGAGAGCCAATCATATGATGATTGGGAAATGGTAATAGATACCTGATTTGATAATAATAAAGGCAAGCTTCCAATTTATTCTGTACATTCAATTATGGGATAATGAATTACATAATAAATGTGTAGAGAATGATATTACTCAATGACATATGTCTTCGAGTATGTGACTTGGAAGAAATGAGATCATACAGATGTTAAGAGGACATATACATATTCTCATTATGCCCCTGATTGGTTGTCATTGTGGAAGGTTGATAGAAAACAATGACACATAAGATCAAAGTGTGAGTTGGTTAATGATTAAATCTCATTGGTCATGATATGGCAATATCAAACCAAGGTCACAGATACATGTTAGAGAATAGTGTATCGGACAGACCCACCATGAGACTGACACATGGAAGCCATCTTCATGGAAGTCATAGTCAACCCTCACAGTGATGGTGGTGGTTGTGGTTCTTAGACCTGAAATCACTAAACTCATGACATGTCATTGGGTACACTTCAACATCATCAAACGTAGTCCTCAAACATGGGTTGTTATAACTGTGATGATTGGGTGACTTTGACACATGGAGATTGATTGTGAGTGATAGATATGGGGTTTGTCCCTCCTATATGGACTATAATATCCTAGGCCTCTTTATTAGCGATACTGAGAAAAGTATGGTGATATGCATGTGAGTCAATATGTTGAGCTCACACATGCAGTCTTCTCTAGTTCAAGAAACAAGATTGAATACTAATGAGGATGATTGTTCCATGCCTCTAGTGCAATCTGGATATCAGTGACAAAGGAACTATACAAACATTGTAACACCATACACTGATTGTAGGTTGAAGTTGCTCCCCAACTTTCCATTCACTTGGGTAGTAATGATGTGTGAACTAGGTTGAAGTTGCTCCCACAAATTGCTTGTGATGCCATAATCTAGTTATGTACATTCACTGTCAATGTGATATGGGACCTATAGGGTCACACATATAGGAACTCATCTAGAAGCGGAGTTTGATCTTGAATGATAATTGAATTGATTACTAAAGTGTTTAGGTATTTCAATTCATGCAACAGATCAGCTGACTAGACTGCCAAACAATCAATTCAAGTGTTGAGACTATTGTTTGGAGTGTCAGGCTGATTATATTGTACATTGGTTGGAATTCTGCCTAACCTGGTCTGTGAAATGGTCGCCTGGCTTGTGCAAAACATCCATTTGGCTTGGTGCAAGATGCCTGTTTCACTTGCACCAAATGACTGTTTGGTTTGGTGTGAGACGCCTGTCTCAATTGCACCAAATGCCCCTTATGGGGGTACGTCAAGTTGAGTACTAATTGGAATTGAATTGCCAACATATGTGCGGAATTGGAAGGTGCAAAACGGTCGTTTTGCTTAGTGAAATGACCATATCACATGCGAGACGACCATCTCGTTGGGTGATACAACCATTTCATCACATGTAGGTTGTGAAACTTCCAGAAATGTTTGGAAAATTCAAGATCTACTTGGCCTTTCCACTCCCATTTTAGTCCCGCATTGCCCAGGGACTGAGAACCCTGACCCTAACCCCTCTTATATATAGAGGGGTATTGGGGGATTCCCAGAGCACAACTAATACATAGACAATTGAGAATTAGTTGCTCTGACAATTTTTATCCTCTCTTGTTGTGGTAACCATGAGAGCCCAGGAAAGTCCTACCTGACTAGGGAGGGATAGCCACGGGAGAAAAACAACTAAGTATCATTGTTGTGGGAGAGCATGTTGGTGACTGGTACACCAACGGGAAGGACAACTCTTTCCTTTCCGTTCCTGTAGGAAGACAGGAGTTCTAGTTGGTCCGTGTGGACTACTCTAGAGGCAGGAGTCTATTGGCTACTGCTAGGAGGGTAACATCAACTCGCAGTCCGTAGTGAGATCTGAGGAGCCGCTACAGTAGTTGTATGAGTCTAATGTCCATGGAGGAGCAGTCAGATTAGTCCGAGTGTGATGAGGAGCTGCACAACCACCGTCCAAGACAAAGTGTGCATCTACATCGACGAGGATTGTCGTTGGACTTGCTCCAGGACTAGGTATATCTTCATGAAACCATCCTTCCCATTGCATAGTTATTGACGCGATCTGCTGGTTAATGGGAAATATGTCAGTAAAATTTTGTTTCTGATGCCTACCTGATGTCGTATTTCCCTACAGTGGTATCATAGCCACATCAATTAATTATGTTTTGGAATAATTGATATGATCAAATTTTTTGTTTTATCGAGTTTATTTATTACATGCGATGTGAATATTTAAACCAGTTGATGTGCACATCTTTTTTATTATCACCACATAAAGAACCCAAACAAATATATATATATATATGCATTCACACGCATTGCCATTAAATCAGTTTTTATGGTGAATGTAAAGCATGGTTATAGCCAAAACCCTAGATCTATCTGTGCATGGTTGTGGTTTTATTCCTGTTCTTAATCGGTCTACGAGCCTCTCTCTCCTTCCAAATGTAAATTAATGCTTTTCTTCCTATTTCCCCTCGAATGTAACTCGAGATTTTCTCCATAAACAATGTAATAAGAAATAGAATAGTTTTAATTTATATATCAATGTGAGATAACGATCTACACAAGGTGAAATTACTGGCTCATGAGACGACCCAATCAACTGGAGGATCGAGGAGGCCATATGATAGGAGAATGAATTGATTGACTGGTGGCCCAATCGACCGACTGGAGGTGTCTAGACGTTGCTTGGACCTAAGAACCAGATGATCATTTCAGAAGAGCCCAACTGAGCAACAAAGAGGCAAGACGGACGGTTCAAGAGTTGAACTGATCAACCAATATTGGTTCAAACACAGATCATTACCAACAACAGGTTGCATACGATGTGGACCATAGGTGGTAGTAATTCCTTGTGGTTCCAAGGAATTACATTAGTATGGCCATAACCATCACTTGTGTGTTTTATTTATTGCGTGTTCTCTTTTGTGGTTATAGCATGTATGCGATACGTACTATATATGTGGTGATTGGATAAAGTATATGTATTTATACAAACAAACTCCCTCAAATATGTTATTAAGAATTAGATGCCTTCCATTAGCAATACAGATGAAAAACTTGATCGACCAAGTGTAGATTTGCACAAAGCATGGTGTGTCGTCTATCTCGTGGATGTGTGATGGTAGATATGTTGATTTGCAAAAAGCATGGTGTGTACCTATTGTATATGCTATTGGGTCAGGCTTAACTGGTGACTTGGAGAGCCCTAGCCCAGAGGCATGCAGATGATTATGGCAAGGAGTTGTGCATATCATCTATCCAAGAATTGCATATGATTGTTGGGAGTTTTACAAAAGAGATCTCAACTCACTAATTACCCGCAAGTGTACGGGGTCAGTGTAGTCGAGTGTTGAACACAAGGAGCTAGGCTAGTTAGGCACAAATTCGTTAACTTTCATTAATTCGCCAGGTTACAAAATTTGTGTTGTTTATAGAAATAGAAACTAGAAAAAGTAAGAGCTAAAAGTTAAAGGGTTTAAAAGGCAATCAAAGTCTTAGACAATATATTTCATTACCATACCACCATGACATATGGATATGAAATCAATATTAGTGTCAATATGCAGGGGGGTGTCATCGTCGTGCATTTCCCAATGTCACAAGATGGTTCTCAACTTGACATAACGCTCCCGTGTCTATGCCTAGTATCAAACACAACCTTACCCTCAATATTATCAAGCCACTCCTGCAATCAAGAGCATATTGCCATGGATTCTACTCCTTACTTCCTCAAACATTGTCCCAAAGCACAAGGTAAGCATAAAACATGTATGAAAAATGGCCAGCCAAACATACAAGCAAGAAACACCATAGACATCCATGGAAAAGAATTATTTTTTTTGAAAATATAGAGATTATATTTCATTCATCCCACTCTCTATTGCAGGACAAAGACCAGACACATCTACATTAACATTCTTGTTAAGCTAGGAAGGTATGCTAGAAGTAAAAGAAATGACATTGCTAGAGCTTTTACAAAAGCGTGTTATGCAGTCGGCTACATTATTATGTGTTCTCGATATGTGGTTTCCCTACATCTTCACATAGCATCCTAAGACGCCTCATGTGTGGAGCAAAGTTTGTAGTTGCAGGGACGCTTCTAGCAGTAATGTTAACTGCTATGAGTGCATCCAGAAAAATGGTTGGCGAGCACCATCCTGTAGTTTTGTAGAGTTCCATGGCACCTATGATGCTTAGGATTTCCGCTTCTAATGTCCAGAAGGCACTGCTGGGTGAACCATAACCCAATATAAATGTACCATTGCCATCCACAACTTGAATCCCTATCCCTACAGCGTCAACAGAAGATGTAAAGGATGCATCAATGAAGATCAAAATATTGTGGTTTGCTGGTGGCTGTGGGTGGGCACTCGGAAAAGTTGGTGTATTTCTCACGGTCTTCGGAAGAGATAAGATGGCCCTAGACTTCTCTTGGATGAAAGATATTCATTGGGCAATAGGTTGGTGCTTCTTGTTGTGAACGAGGTCATTCCTGTGCAACCAAATTGCCCAAGCTGCTATAACGGGCTTGAGTGTCTCCATGTACGTGCATGGGGAGGATAAGAGTCGATCTATCCATGCATCTTCTGTAAGATTGAAGAAGAGAGTATCAACATGCAGCACAAGCCAAACTTGTTTACTCTTACTGCAGTCTCGAAGGCAGTATATTAGCGTGTCTTGGCTGTTATTATAGACAGGACAAACACCATCTGTGGGAATGTGCCGACGAGCCTTCACCATATTAGTAAGAATTGCCTTATGTTGCATCAGCCATAAGAAGGTCTTGAACTTTGGTAGGATAGGCAGGCACCAAATGGATATCCAGTCCCCATTAAGAGTGATGTGAGAGTCCTTCCTGAGCCATGCGTAAGTAGATTTCACTGTAAGGGAGCCAAGATTTCACTGTAAGGGAGCCAGAGGTAGTAAATGGCCAGTGCCATGTATCGTCTCCTACGGCAGTGTCTGGCGAGAAGTTGTGGTTGATGTGCCGCCATGTTGGTTCAGGTAGATATGCATGGATGAAAGACCAGTCCCATGTGCCGTCGTCAAGGGCCATAGACGCAACACAGAGATCATGAAGGCCAGTGGGAGGTACAAAGGAAGGTATCATATCACTAATGGACCTACCATGCAACCATTTACTAGTCCAGACATTTGAGGATGTGCCCCTATTAATAGTGATTGCTGCCACTTGTTGGATGTTTGAGATGTTCTTTTGAATGAAGGACCAAACTGAAGAGCAAGGCTTCTTTACCATCGTTCCATGTTGCATGTATTTCACCTTCATGACTAGCACCCAAAGTGCATGTGGATTGTTGAGAAATAGCCAAACATTTTTTAACATGAGTGCTTGGTTCTGAATACGGGCATCTTTGATTCCCAGGCCACCTTCATTTTTTGGCATAGTAATGACTTTCCAGGACACCAAGGAGAGGTTATGATGTGCCCTGCCACCAGACCAAATAAAATTCTTAACGTTCCTATTTATATCATCACAAAGTGACGAAGAGAGCTGAACAGATTGCACTACATAGCTTGGTCTGGCATGTAAGGTGGACTTTGCAAGTGTGATTCGACCGGCGAGAGACAGATACCAGGTGGACCAGCTATTCATGCAGTCCTTGATGGTAGATGAGATGGATGAATGTGTTGATTTATTTACCCGATGGTGGAGGATAGGGACGCCCAAATATCATCCCAGATCAGTAGTGCTTTGGATGCCCAGTTTACTACAGAAAGAACGATGGACTTGATGTGGGGTGTTAGGGTAGAAGTAGCACCGAGATTTTGCCTTTGAGACAGTCTGTCCAGAAGCACGAGCGAATTGGTTGAGAATTTTATTTATGACCCGAGCTTGGGTGATTGAAGCTTCGACCATTAGCAAAATATCATCAGCGAAAAGCACATGAGAGAGGGGAGGACCATGACGGGATAGCCGTATCGGTTTCCATTCTCCCATCATTATAGAATTGTAGATAGCCTGGCTAAATCTCTCCATGCATAGAACAAAGATGTATGGTGAAATGGGGTCCCCTTGGCGAACACCTTGAGTGGCTTTGTAAGGCTCCAGCGGTGTCCCTTCCCAAAGGATGGAAGTGTGCCCTTTCGTGATGATTTGCATGATCATATTAATAATCTTTTCAGGTAAGCCCGTTCTTTGAAGAGTATCCGAGATAAAAGCCCAGCTCATTTTATCAAAAGCTTTAACAAGATCCAATTTGATGCATGTCAAAGCCTTTCCAGTGTGCTTATTGTGCATGGTGTGAATGACTTCTTGCACAAGAATGATGTTGTCAGTGATCCTCCTTCCAGGAATGAAGCTAGATTGAGTTTTAGACACCCAGTCATGAAGTAGTGGCTTGAGGCGCTCCACGATAACCTTAGAGATCAGCTTGAAGCAAGTATTATTCAATGAGATAGGCCGGAAGTCCCCGTAAGATTGTGGTTGCTTGTTCTTTGGAATTAAAACTGTGAAGGAGTCAGCAAGGCGGTTGTCCACATAGCTAGATGAGAAAGCATTTTGGACTGTATAAATGACGGACTGCCCAACCTTGGGCCATTGCTTCTGGATGAAAGAGTTGTAAACACCATCAGGCCCAGGGGCCTTATTTGGTGCCATAAGAAACATGATTTTCCTGATTTCGTCGGGAGTAGGAAGCTTTCCAATATCATTGCAAGTGTTATGGGTCGGGTGCACAAAAGCGCCAATGAACCCGGCTGCGACAGTTTGAGATCTCAGACGTGATGTTGGGGCAGTCATCTGGTCTTGAAAAAAGGATCTCACCATGACTTTCATATCATTTGGATTATCAATCCAATTTCCGGCACCATCCTGAAGGCAGGTAATTTTATTGAGGCGTCATCGTGCTTTAACATAGGTGTTAAAGAATTTAGTATTGTCATCATCCAAGCTGAGCCAATTAATGTTCGCTCACTGATGCCAATCCGCCTCCTCTTGAATAAGAATGTTGTTGTATTCATCTTGCAAATGGAGCTCAATAATGTCAGAGAAAATATAAGGAGAATGGTTGGTAAGAACCTGATGTTTGTTGATGTGATGCATGATTTTATTCTTTTTCTTATTGTTAGTGTGTTGTCTTTTCACATCCCACTTCATCACTGCATCCTTAAACGCAGGAAGGGCATCAATAAAGTCCTTTTGTGGGTCCCATGAGCTGTTGAGAATATTTTGAAAGTCTGGCGTCAAGGACCAGCTATCTCTGGTGCAAAAGATACAAGGCCGACGACTAGAGGATGAAGTCATACGCACTAGTATCAGACTGTGATCACTATAAAGTTGTGGAAGAATTGTGATAGAAGCATCGTAAAAAGTAGAAATCCATTGAGCATTTGCAATGACCCTATCAAGCTTTTCCAGGAGTTGCAAGCGTTTGAAGGTAAAGAAAAGGCCCTCCGCTTTCACATCTGTCAGGCCAGTGTGGACAAGAGTAGAGTTAAACTTCTTACTAGAACGATGGTCGAAAGAGCGACCATTTTGTTTTTTAGATATGTCAAGCGTGGTGTTAAAGTCTCCTATCACTTCCCATGCACCTTGGACAGTAGCAGAGATCTCTTGAAGTCGATTCCAGAGAAAATCCCATTTGGAGGGGTTTGGGCTGCCGTATACCACACTAAGATGCCAGGAGTTATTGACGCAACAGTAAATGAATTGACGATGGTTTTGGACGATGTCAATAGAACAGCAAGCATCATCCCAAAGAATCCAAATTCCTCCAGAAAAACCAATGGCTTCAACACGGTGAGAAGATGAGAAACCAAGTTGTCAGATAATACTATCAGCTTTGCAACCAATGATACGTCTTTCCACAATAGCAAGTATCTGTAGTTTGTGACACCGTCTGTAGTCTTTCAAGAGTTTGATTTTTTTCTTGAGGCAAGCCCCCTGTATATTCCAGCAGAGAATACTAAGCATTAAAAACTAGTTGGAAGGGGGGTAGCAACCAATCAGGCAATGGCTGCTCGAAGGCCGACAGAGTTATCATCATCGGACCATCTCATCATCTAGTATCTCAGTTATATCTTCATTGAAACTAATAGTGCGTGCTTATGTTGGGCCCTGGTCATGTTCCCTAGTATCTGTGTGAGTTTTCCCTTCTTTCTCTCACATCCTGGACTCACTGTCTGGTATATAACTCTTCTATTTCTCAGGATAACAACTCCTCCATTTCCCCTATCTCCCCAATGAAACCCCTGATGTGTTGACGACATCACCATCGGGTTTGCATTTGCGGAGAACTGGAAAGGGGGATCAGGACCTGCATCTTGATTTTTTCCTGTGAAGACCTCATTTTCAACTAGCCTCACCACTGAGTTGGCAGTCTTATCGCCATTGTTTGGACCCGGCAGTGGCTTTGGTGGCACATCCGTGCTCGAAGTATTTTGTTGTTGATGTTTCTGTTTTAGGCCTTTTCTCTTTTGTTTTCTTGATTGGGCCGTTTGCCATTCGCCCTCTTCGTATTGTTGTTGGTCCAGCGTTGTCACTGGAGTTATCTTTGGTGGGATGTTTTGCTCAGGAATCTCAGCAGGTTCAGCCGCAGTTGTTAGCTTTTCCCCGGCAGTCTTCTTGGTGGGCGGAGGACGCCGTTCAGGCTTTTTTGCGTGGATCTGTTGTGTATACACACCAGGGTTTAGAAGACTGTGGCCAGAGGAAAATGAAGGTTATGTGGGGGTAAACGGAGTGATAAAATTGCAGTCTTTATCCTCATGTCCAACCCTTCCACACTTCATGCAAACGCTGGGTAAATTCTCATACTCAAGCCACTATTGCTCTCCATTGAGAAAGATGGCTGGCAGCAGTGGCCTTGTGGTTTCCACTTCCACTGCCAGTCTAGAGAACTTTCCTCAGTGGCCTGATAGTGTTTTAGTATCCACCTTAATAGTCTTCCCAACGGCCTCGCCAATACTGTGCAGCAGTTGGTACTGGTAGAGAAAGAGTGGAAGTTTAGGGATGTGCAGCCATACTACAAGCTTCCAGGGAATGTGGTCTGTTGGGCGGAAAGTCGATGACCCGGATTGAACAGATAAATATTTCCCAAAGATGGTCCATGGACCCTCTGTCATAGCACGGACATAATCGTCTTGGTTGCCCAGTTGTATAATAAAGTAACCCATCTCAAGATCCACGACACAAAACTGCTCTGTTAGTTTCCAGAGGGATATGATCCTGTTAACCAGTACTGAGAATCCGACATTGATTCCAATAACCTTCACAACAACTGCAAATCTCCATGGTTCAAGCAGCGGAGGTAAATCCTCAGGATTGATAGTGATACGGGGGAGAGCTCCACTACGATCGACATGGATGTCTTCCGCCCGAAGCATATCCGGCGAAGCAGGTCCGACGGTCGTCTGGCTTGTATGTACCTGCCCAGCGGCTGCGTCTTTGTATGACAACGGCGACGGTGGTGATTTCTCAGCCGCTTGGTCTTCTCCAATGCCTTCCCCCTCGATCATATTTTCCACGTCTCCATCCATGCTCGAAGAGATGGCTGGGTTCTGGTCGTCCAGTGAGGTTTCTCCTCTCGCAACATTGCACCGTGGTTGTGGGACGTTGAAGAATCCCCGACCTGTACCGCGGCCACTGGCACCGCCGCCACGCATCTACACCTAATTTTCGTGTCACCAAACCCTAGCAGAGCGTCCGTCCCACGAACACGAACACAGAATATTACAAAAACATGTGGTGTCACTATTCTTTTTAGAAGAAAATGGATTGTTATGGAAAAGCAAAAATAACTAGCAATAAACATAGATTTTGAGTTCACTGGAACATTGGCATGAGAGTTACTCTCCCATGCCCAAGAAAAGAGTTCTACTCGTCCATAATATAGATGTACAGACACAATGCAGAAATTTTAGAGTTTTGCATGCTTAAGAGAAGAAAAACTAAAGGAACCAAAGATGTAACCAAAGGGGAGTAGCACTCTGAATAAAAGACAAAATTCCCCCTTAGAACTGCTCCAACTCAGACAATCTTCCCTCCCGAAAAGCTTGAATGAGAGGAGTAAGCTCTAATGCACCTTTGAGGAAGAAACAAAGAAGAAATGAAGCAGAATGGAGGTTCTTTGCCAAGAAACCACCTTCTCCTACCCCAAAATTTCCCTCCTTAGCTCTGGAACTTCTCTTGGACGAAAGACACTTACAAAATGAGGATAGATAACCACACCTTGGGTTGCGTTGGTCTTTAAAAATGAGGAGTAGTTGCTCTCATTTCTGTAGAAACTAATAGTGACACGACATGTCTATTGGAGGACATGTCGTGACCTCTTATGCAGTTCCGCTGGGTCTTGCTACTGCATTGAGGTACACAACATGTCTTAAATAAGAAACGACATGTAACTTTCTTTTGTAGATGTTTCAGGTAAAAGGCACATGGCGTGTCTGAATTAACACACGCCGTGTGCATTGGCAGCAAGTTGTAGAAGGCCTTCTGACATGCCATGTCCTAATTTGGACACGACGTGTTTGCATTCTTCATTGTTCTGGCATCGGGCCACTGGAGACTCACACGTCATGTTAAATACCACACGACGTGTTCTTCTTCTGGTGAAGGTTTCTAGGAAAGGACACATCATGTTTTAAATAAGACACGTCGTGTCCAATGCTGTTTCTACAGAAATAAATCTAAATAAGTTGTAAGTCAGGGAGAAGTTTGTTTGGGGTCGGATTTGAGTTGAACTATCTCCAATTTGACACTTTAAGTGTGTATATGCAATCAACACCATGAGATAAGCAAAAATAACTAAAAAGTGGCAAGTTAAAAATGAACGGAGGCTAAAGAAATGCAAAATGAACTAAATTTGTGTGTGAGATTGTAGAAAAAGCTTATATGGAATGCACACATCAAATCCCTCTAAGCTTGAACAGTTTCTTATCCTCAAGCAAAAATAGCATAGAGCACAGATGAAGGATTTGCAAAGCTCATGTATAGATCAAATGAAACCATGATCAACTTGTTTATACTTGTAGCTATCAATTCAACTCAAACATCCATGAAAGAGATTTTTAGTTCAGCAAGGATGGTCACAAACAATTGAATAAATTGGTTAAACAACATTAAGTATAATTTAAATGACCAGGCCAAACAATTGGTGGATGTGCAACATGAAATCTCAGCTATTTGTATGAAATCTTAGTTAACATTAACAATCTTAGTTGAACTCTTCTTCTTTTCTTAAAGATTATTTTGGCAATGGATTATGGGTTCTGGCACGGTTGCTAATGTAGGCTTATGTACACGTGGAGTGCCGGTTGGAGTGTTTTACCCTCTTTTTGAGACATACCACCTAATTATCATTGCCAGATCGGGTTTACACTAGGCTAGCATGATAGTGGGCAATTTTCCATCTTTTAAGGGGTATGAGGGTGAAATAAGGCAATAAAAATTTTGCAATTTTCCACAACTAGAGAGTCAACATGCTTGTAAAATTAGCTAGATTTTGTTCATTTGTTTGAAAAAAAAATTCACTGAAAAAGTGGTTGTATATGCACTAAGAGATCGGAAAGGGCATCATGTATCCTCTTTAAAGTTGT
This sequence comes from Alisma plantago-aquatica, assembly GCA_963693085.1. Classification (NCBI taxonomy): domain Eukaryota; kingdom Viridiplantae; phylum Streptophyta; class Magnoliopsida; order Alismatales; family Alismataceae; genus Alisma; species Alisma plantago-aquatica. The sequence continues at coordinate 351,650,481 of OY856410.1, read as the reverse complement.
AAAGTGGATTCACTCATGAAAGTTTGAGACCATTACATGTTTTAAGCATCAGAGATGTGAAAGGTGAATATCCAAGCTACAAGTATAAATCATACTTAAGCACATTTTGATGACCAAAGGGTTTTATTTGATTCATGCATGATCTTTAACAATTCCTTCAAATAATAGATTTTGTACAAGAGGACAAGATGGTGCAAACTTGTGAAGGAATAGTTCATTACATAATGTGAGCCTCACATCATACTGGACTTGCCAAGGGAAAAAGAAAATTGAATTTCAAAGAAAGATTAACTAAAGATCTGAATAAAAACAACAAAGGCAACTACATTACCAGCCGGTTGCATCCCCCTAAGCTTGAAATTTGTAGATTCCTCATTGAAGCAATCAAACTCAAAGAAAGTGCAACTGGGTACCTGTCATGGGATGTCATCAGTAGGAGGGGCCAGCGCCCCCGTGACCAGCAGGAAAGAACTGGTTGATGAAATCATCATCATCCGAAATGTCGATGTGCATGGGTTGTGAAGCAGACTTGGGCTGTGGTGGCTGATATGGAGGGTACTACTATTGAGGTGCATGATGGTGCTGCTGAGGCATTGGATAGTGTCTCTAAGAGATGTGCTACATATCCATGCGCTGGACCATGTCATGCATAATGGAATACTACTGACCCATGAGGTCTTGGAGACCATCTATGTGGTCAAACCGTTGATGCACATACCCATAGAGATGTCTGATATCAGGCATTGTCCAAGAGTACTCTGTTTGGGTGCTTTGGAGGGAGGTGGTGGAGCTGTAGGGGTGTCTTAGTAGCTTGTGGTCTTTCAGGGGCTTCTGCCTTGTCTGGGCCAGTAAGGATGACCTTCCAGTTGTCTTTGTTTGTCAATGTGATATTTTCCAAGTCCGAAATGTCAAGATACTGGTCGTCATCAAAGAACTGCCTAAACTTGGTATCATCATTGGGAACTCTAGATATCAATCCTGTGGATAGAAGGTAATGAATATCAACCAAGTTTCTACCTGGTGCAACCTCTAGACCTATCAGGTCCACCTCAAGCAACCTGGCAATAAGGATAATCAAACCCCCACACATGATATCCCCAGATTATCTCTTCTTCATCTTCTTTGTTTCTAAGAACCTGGTAAGTATGTAGTACCCTACATTGATCTTGTAATCATACACCATGCCCCATATAAAAAATAAATCTTGTTTTCCTTACACTCCCTGAGTTTCTTTCTCTGCAAAAATCCTGTGCTGAGAAGGCGGAAGACATATCTGAAGATGGGGTTGTGAATAGCAGACGCCCTAGCCTTCTTGGCATCATGATGGTCTTCATCAGTGATCTCAGACTAGAATTCATCACTGTTAAAAGTTGGCGGGAAGCTTAGTGCCCCTTTGTAGTGGCACTCTAAAACCCCACAGAAATGTCTGAAGGTGAGCTTGAAGCCTCAGCCCAAAGGACTGAAATGGATGATTGCATATGGTTCCAACTTCTTCTTAGGGTTGTTCTCAATGGTAAGAGTAGTCAGAAACTCATATACAAGGCGGGGGTAAGTGTTTGTTACCGAGCAGCAGAGGTAGTGCAGGTCGAGTTCCTTCAGTTGCATGATGACTTCATCTTTAATCCCATGGTATTGAGGGTTTTCTCACATGCAACACATGTAGGTAGCACCCTGCTTGATATAAGGAACTAGTAGGTGGGGTCTTCCTCAGTTGTGACCCTGAATTGGGTCATAGAGATGTATGTTGGGGCCAAGGAAGAGCTTGCTCCATGCTTGTGGTTGGAAGTTTGGTTCACGAGTGCCTTCGCTGCCTTGAGTCTTGCTCAAATGACCTTTGACACAACGTGTTGGATTTACAACACGTCGTGTGCTTATAGCAGGAACACGACAGAACCTGGTGAGGACACATCATGTGCATATCACGACATGTCGTGTACTTGGAGCAGAGCGTTGTCTTGAGATGTGGTGGCTTGGTGGACACAGTTGCAGCACGCGGCCTTTGGCTGGAACACAGTGGTGGAAATTGGCATATCTTGAGTGGAGGATGAAGGAGGAAGTGAAGACGATGGCGGAGATAGAAATCTAACTTGCTTTTCCTAGGAATTGGACTTTCCGGTGGTGGAATCGGTGGGGGCTTGCTCAAGGTGCTCTGTTTCTTGGAAGGAGAGGGAGAGAGAGCTTCACAGCGGGCATGGCTGCATCTACAGAGGAACTTGGTCAGAGGAGATGCTAGAGAGGCGGCTTGAGGAGTGGTAGACACGGCTACTCGAGCAGAACACGGTGGCTAAACATGGATGCTTTAAGAGTTTGAGTTTTGTGAGAGTGAAAGAGATGACTTGGGGTTAGGGTTAAAAACCCCTTTTTGTCGAAGGACATGACGTATCTCTTTTAGGGCATGCTGTGTGTGTTTGTAGAAACTATCGTCCCCTTTTTGGCAAAGCTTGACTTGAAAAGTGCACGGTGTGTGCCTTTTAACACACGTCGTGTGTGCTTGCAGAAGTCTAAGTATAGAATTTTTCATTGATAAAGACACGACGTGTGCGAATTAGGACATGGCATGTTTGGTTCCAGAAACCTGATGCCCTTGTTTCCAATAAAGAACATGTCATGTTCCAAATTGCACATGACATGTAACATTCCAGATGATAGTAACACATTTTATGACTGATAGTAACACGGTGTGTCATTAAGAGACACATAATGTCTTTTTAAGAATCTTCTCATATTGTTCCTCCTGTGAGTACCAACATGGTGTGTCAAATAAAGACATGTCGTGTCTGTATGAATTTCTACAAAAATTGTCTTTTGATCAACACCTACAGAAGCAATGAGATGCATATATAAGTGTCTATATTATTACATTCATCCATGAATAGTTTATTTCAGGAAATTAAAAATTTGCCCTTGACTCAAACTACTTAAAGAAAAATCTATCCTAATGTGGAGTCAACTCCCATGAGATCCTCCATTTAAAGTCTGAAGTAAGACTTTTCAACTTGATGGTAAAGCATCTTCGAGGGAGCAAGAGGCTCCCTTGTTAATTTCTTCTCCAGAGGTGTACAGTCCATTGACTTTGAAGGTTAATTGCTTCCCTTATAGCTCCACTGTGCCATATGGATATATTTGTAGGACTAAGAGCAATCCAGACCACTTGAATCTTAATTTTCCTAGAAAGAGCTTGAGTTTGGAGTTGAACAATAGAACTTGGTCTCCTTTTTTGAAATCTTTGACCTTGATTCCTTTGTCATGCCATCTTTTAGTCTTTTCCTTGTAAATCTTGGTTTTATCATAAGTATCCATTCTTAGTTCCTCTAAATCTTAGAGTTGCAACAATCTTTTCTCCCCTACCTTCTCGAGGTCATAGTTAAGGAATTTTGTTGCCCATAGTGCCTTGTGCTCCAATTCTACAGGTAAATGGCATGATTTGTCGTAAACAAGTTTGAAAGGAGTTGTACCAATAGGAGTTTTAAAAGATGTCATGTAAGCCCACAATGCATTATCTAACTTCAATGCCCAATCCGTTCTTGAACTGAAGACTGTCTTTTCTAGGATGGCCTTCGGTTGCCTATTTGAGATTTCCACTTGACCTAAGGTCTAAGGATGATAATGTGTGGACACATTATGCTTCACTCCATAGTTGCTAAGTAGGATGTTGAAATTCCTTTCATTAAAATGGCTGCCACCATGGGATATTATTGCTCTTGGAACTCCAAATCTGGGGAAGATGATCTCTTGGAATAACTTTATGACTGATTTCACATCTGGAGCTTGAGTGGGGATTGCCTCCACCCATTTGGAAATATTATTACATGTTGCTAAGATAAACTTTTCGATGCAAGAGGATGGAAAAGGGCCCATATAATCTATGACCCACACATCAAAGACTTCTATTTCCATAATTGAGTTCAATGGCATTTCATCCCTCTTTGAGATTCCTCCAGCTCTTTGGCAATTGTCACAAGCTTTGACAAATGTATGCACATCACGGAATAAACTTGGCCAGTAAAAACCAGAATGGAGGATCCTTGCTGCAGTTTTGTTTGCTCCAAAATGTCTACCATAGGGAGAGGAATGGCAATCTAAAAACACACTAGCAATATCTTCATTTGGGATACATCTCCTGATGAGTCCATCTGTGCATTGCTTGAACAAGAGAGGGTCGTCCCAATAATGGAATTTAACATCATGAAGGAACTTCTTCTTTTATTGGTAAGTGAGATCAGGTGGAAGACATCATGTAGTAAGGTAGTTTGCAAATTCGGCAAACCATGGCGAAAAAATAGAGTTTATTGTATATAACTTCTCAATGGGAAACTTTTCATCAATAGGAACTTTGTCTTTGATACTAGTAGAAAGACATGAGAGATGGTCAGCTACATTATTCTTGGTTCCCTTCTTCTCTTTGATTTCTAAGTCAAACTCCTGAAGTAACAATATCCAGCGGATGAGGTAGGGTTTGGCATTGTTCCTACTCATAAGGTATTTTATAGCAGCATGGTCTGTATACACAACGACCTTAGAGCCCACTAGATATTGTCTGAATTTATCAAATGCATAAACAATTACAAGCATCTCCTTCTCTATAGTAGCATAGTTGATTTGTGCTTCATCAAGGGTCTTACATGCGTAGTGTATAGCATGGAGTTTGTTGTCTTTTCTTTGTCATAAGATGAATCCTATGGCATAGTCGCTGGCATCACACATCACTTCAAGGGAACACTTTAATCTGGTGGTTGAATAATTGGAGCTGAAACTAGAGCGTCTTTTAACTTCTGGAAGGCAGTTTGGCAATCAAAATTGAAGACAAACTCGACAACTTTTGCTAACAAAGAGCATAGAGGCATTGCAATCTTTGATAAATCCCTAATAAATATTCTGTAGAATCATGCATGGCCCAAAAAGTTGTGAATTTCCTTCACATTGGTTGGAGCTGACATCTTTTCAATAGCCTCCACTTTAGATTTATCTACTTCAATTCCTTTGTTCAAAATGACATGTCCTAGAATGACACCAGTCTACACCATAAAGTGGCATTTCTCCCAATTGAGCACAAGGTTGACTTGTTGGCATCTCTGTAAAACCTTAATTAGATTTAATAAACAATCATCAAATCAATTTCCATAGACACTAAAGTCATCCATAAATACTTCCATGATCTTTTCAATGTAATCAGAAAAAATGACCATCATGCATCCTTGAAAAGTGGCGGGGGCATTACAGAGCCCAAAGGGCATCCTCCTATATGCATAAGTTCCATAGGTGCAAGTAAATGTGGTCTTTTCTTGATCGGGTGGATAGATTGGAATCTGAAATAATCTGCTATACGTGTCAAGGTAGAAAAAATAGGAGTGGTGAGCAAGTCTTTCAAGCATCCAATCAATAAAAGGTAAAGGGAAATTATCTTTTCTTGTGGCTTTGTTCAATTTTCTATCATCAATGCACATTCCCCACCCAGTGATGATTCATGTTTGTATTAGTTCATCATTTTCACCTTAAATTACAGTTGTTCCTCCTTTCTTAGGCACAACATGTATAGGACTTACCCAAGGACTGTCACTTTTCAAATAGATAATTTTGTCATCTTTAAGTTTTAAGATTTTCTTTTTTACCACGTCCATCATGTTTTGGTTAAGTCTCCTTGGGGGGTCTATGCATGGTTTGGCGTTCTCTTCTAAATCTATCCTATGCATACAAATGGATGGGTTAATTACTTTGAGGTCATCAATGGAATAACCTATCACATCTTTGTAGCTTCTAAGCTCATTTATAAGTTTTTCTTCTTGATCATTTTCCAATTCAGCATTAATAATGACAGGAGAGGAAGAGTTTGGGCCTAAGAAAGCATACCTTAACCCGGGTGGTAGGGGTTTTAGTTCTACCTATTTGCATGGAGTTGCGGTGTTGCTTCCTTCATTCTTCGTTCAGTCTTCTTCACTTGGTGGAATCTCTAAAGTTTTAGGATTTTCCTCATTAAGAATGTTCCTTGCATCATCTTCTTCCAAATCATCTAAGGTAGTTCCAAGTGAATTATTTTCCTCTTGAAGCAATGTATCAATTGTATCAATGAGACAAAGGTACTCTTTGGAGATGGGCGCCTTCATGGCATCATAGAATGAAAACACTAGTTCCTCATCTCCCACCCTGACAGTGAGCTTTCCTTCCCTGACATTGACTAAATAGCCTGTAGCGCGTAGGAAAGGTATGCCGAAAAGGACTAGATTGGTTGGGTCTTCATGCATGTCTAAGACCACAAAATCACATGAAATAAAGAACTTTCCTATCAGAACAGGGACATCCTCAATCACTCACCTTGGGTGTTTGATTGAGAGGCCGTCTAGCTGAATTGTCATAGATGTAGGCTTCAGATCTCCCAGATCTAACTTCTCCCACAAAGAGACAGGGATCAAGCTGATGCTAGCCCCAAGATCAACAAGGCCTTTATCAAATGTGGAGTCTCCTATCTTTCAAGGGAGAGTAAAGTCTCCTTGATCATCTAATTTCTATGGCATACAGTTCTGGATAATAGAGCTTAGCCTTTCAAAAAGCATAACAGTTTCTAGTTGTCCATGTCTCCTCTTCTTTGCTAGGATATCCTTTAAGAACTTGGTGTAGGAGGGCATTTCGACTATGACTTTAACTAGGGGAAAATTTACATACAACTCATTTAGAATATTCATAAATTTGTTGAACTTCACGTCATCCTTGGTGTTAGCAGACCTATGGAGAAAAGGGGTTTTTGGCTTGCTAGAAGAATCACCTTGATGTAGATTTCCAACAGATTTCTTCCTTTGATCTTCATCAATGTCTTCAACAGTAGTGTCAGCAATCTCTATAGATTTCCTCTTAGATGGAGGTGTGGATCCTTCTATGACTGCTCCACTTCTCAAGGTCACAGATTTACAAGTCTCCTTGGGGTTCATAATAGGCTAATTGGGTAAAGACCCTATAGACATTCCTTGGTTGGCTAGTGCTTGCTGAGCTATCTGATTCTCCAACAGTTTGGTGTGAGTAATAACTCCATCTACCTTGGAGGACAGTTGTGTGATAGCATCTTTCAATATGTTGCCATTTTCCCAGAACTCGTCATTTTTCTAGATTTGTGTGGTGACAAAGGTCTCAAGGAGGCTTTCCCAATTTGATTTTTGCAGTGGATGAGTCACTTGCTGAAATTAATTGGGGTTCCTACTATTGTTAAAATTGTACCCCAATGGTTGTTGGCGGTTATCATTCATCGGTTGACGGTTGCTCATAGGTTGTTGACCTTGATCTTGGACTTGCTACTGGTTCTATGAATTGTTGTTCTTGTAAGAGAAATTAGGATGGTCTCTCCATCCAGGGTTATAGGTTTCAGAAAAGGGATTGTAGGCATGTCTTTTATTGAAATTTCCCACAACATTGACTTATTCTGGTGTTTTAGTGGCATCCAACTGTGGTGCAAATCAAGAAGAGTTATGCCTGGATGTTCCACAAGCCTCACATATTTTCTCGACTTCTTGGACTGAGTGAGTAGCAAGCCGTTCAAATTTCCGGGTTAAGGCATCAAGCTTAGCTGCAATCAAGTCTATGACATCGACAGTATGTTTCCCGCTGGACTTCTCACTTGAACTAGAGGAAGAGAATGGTTGATTTGTCCTTTCTAAACTCCATTGGCTGTGATTGAGCGCCATGTCTTCAATAATGGTGTAGGCTTCACTATATGACTTGTTTATCAAGGCTCCATTTGTAGCAGCATCAGTGGTCATATGGGTATTATAGAACAACCCATTGTAGAAAGTTTGTAGAAGCATCCGGTTTATGAAAACATGGTGAGGGCATAGACATTGGAGATCCTTGAACCTCTCCCATGTCTCATAAACCATCTCCCCCTCTTGTTACTTGAAATTTGTAATTTGATTCCTCAGTTGGACCGTCTTTCTAGGTGGAAAATATTTAGCCAGAAAAGCATTCAACAAATCATCCCAAGTCTTGATAGAATGTTTAGGCAGTGAGGAGAGCCACGCCTTGGCTTGATCTTGAAAAGAGAATGGGAACAAGAGTAGGTGCACTCCCTCGGTTGGAACACCATTCATCTTAAAAGTGTTCATGTATTGTAGAAACTCCGCTATGTGAAGATTTGGATCTTCCATAGGAGTTCCCCCGAAACGATTTAGTTGGATCATCTGCATGATTGTAGGGCTTATGGAGAAGTTATTAGACTCCATTGCATGATGATCAATGGCCCCACATATGTTGATGGCGGTCGGCACAACAAAATCTTTGAGTTGACAGTTGTCCTCCATGTCTGGTTATTGAAGAGGACTGGGTGAAAATGGTGGTGAAGGTGAAGATTGTGCTGAGAAGGATGTGATTCTCCCAAATCTAAAGAATTCTCACTTCACCTTGCTCTTCAATGGCTACTGAAAGTTTTCTCTATCTCAGAGTCTAGAAATATGGATGTTTGTAGACCCCTCTTAGAGCAACGCATGCACCCTGAAAAAGCAAAAATTGAGTAAGATTAACAAAGGCTAAGAGATACCACCATATGAAATGCAAAAATATAACTTAGTCTCAATTACTAGTTAATTTGTCTACTCTAACTAAAAATTACCATAGCTCCCTGGCAATAGCGCCAAAAACTTGTTGGGATTTTTACAAAAGAGATCTCAACTCACTAATTACCCACAAGTGTATGGGGTCAGTGTAGTTGAGTGTCGAACACAAGCAGCTAGGCTAGTTAGGCACAAATTCGTTAACTTTCATTAATCCAAGTCGGGTTACAAAATTTGGGTTCTTTATAGAAATAGAAAGCTAGCAAAATCAAGAGTTAAAAGTTAAAGGGCTGAAAAGGCAATTAAAAACTTGGACAATAGATTTCACTAACCATACCATCATGTCATATGGACTACGAAATCAAGATTAATGTCAATATGTAGGGGGTTGTCATCGTCGTGCATTTCCCAATGTCACAAGATGGTTCTCAACTTGACATAACCCTCCCGCGTGTATGCCTAGCATCAAACACAGCCTTACCCTCAATATTCTCAAGTCACTCCCGTCATTAAGAGCATACTGCCATGGATTCTACTCCTTACTTCCTCATACATTCTCCCGAAGCACAATGTAAGCATAAAACATGTATGAAAAGTGGCTAGCCAAACATACAAGCAAGAAACACCATATACATCCATGGAAAAGGAAAATTAACTAGCAATAAACATAGATTTCGAGTTCACATGAACAATGACATGGGATTTACTCTCTCATGCCCAAGAAAAGAGTTCTACTCATTCATAATGTAGATGTACATACACAATGCAGAAAATTCAGAGTTTTGCATGCTTAAGTGAAGAAAAGGCTAAAGGAACCAAAGATGTAGCCAAAGGAGAGTAGAACTCTGGCTAGAGGACAAAATTCCACCCTTGGAACTGCTCCAACTCAAACAATCTTCCCTCCTGGACAGCTCGAATGAGAGGAGTAAGCTCTATTGCACCTTTGAGGAAGAAATGAAGTAGAGTGGAGGTTCTTTGCCAAGAAACCACCTTCTTCTACCTCAAAATCGCCCTCCTTAGCTCTACAACTTCTCTTGGATGAAAGACACTTCCAAAATGATGACAGATAACCGCCCCTTTGGTTGCATTGGTCTTTAAATATGAAGAGCAGTTGCTCTCATTTCTGCAGAAACTGATAGTGACACGGCGTGTCTGTTGGAGGACACGTCGTGTCCTCTTGTACAGTTTCACTGGGTCTTATTGTTGTCGTGAGGTACACGACGTGTTTTAAATAAGACATGACGTGTCACTTTCTTCTGTAGACTTTTCAGGAAAAAGGTACACGGCATGTCTAAATTAACACATGTTGTGTGCGTTGGAAGAAAGTTGTGGAAGGCCTTTTGGTCTCGTGGACACGCTGTGTCCTAATTCAGACATGATGTGTTTGCATTCTTCAACAATCTGGAGTTGGGGCCACTAGAGACTCACACGTCGTGTGTTAAATAACACATGACATGTTCTTCTTCTTGTGAAGGTTTCTGGGAAAGGACATGTTGTGTCTTAAATAAGACATGCCATGTCCAATGTTATTTCTGCAGAAATAAACTTTGAATCAGCTGCAAGTCAGGGAGAAGTCCATTTGGGGTTATATTTGAGTCAAACTATCTCTAATATGACATTTTAAGAATGGATCTGCAATCAACATCATGCGATAAGCAAAAATAACTAAAAAGTGTCAAGATAAAAATGAATGGAGGCTAAAGGAATACAAAATGAACTGAATTTGTGTGTGAGATTGTAGAAAAAGTCAATTTGAAATGCACACATCAATGATGCAATTGGCATGATGGCCTACCTAAATAGTCAGGTTGTAGGTAATTGGCAAAAGTCGACTCATAACTTGATGAAATATAGATCTTGGCCCACTAGAATATTGTACGCTACAATATTCCGAATTGATATTGAGGGCTATTTATTCAAATAAAATAGTGGGAGCGGTAGTTAATTAAAGACCTAATTAATATTGTTAAATTATCAAATCAAACCAAATCATAAATGTTTTGAAAAGTTGCAATATTTCTTTGTAGAATCAAATGTAAAACACAAAACACGTTCAAATTGTGATTAGTCTTCAAGAACGACAAAATGGGATAACGTTCCACAATTGGTTAAGGTTTTTGAGAAATGTTCTCATCAATGAGTGAAAGCTCTATGTCTTTGATAGACCAATGCTAGAGGAACCTAGTCCAAAAGTGCCTAAGGATAAATGGATGCTTATTGGAAGCATGACAATGATGCCATAGACATTTGAATATCTAATGCTCTGTTGTATGAACTATGAGTTGCATGAACAACATGAATACATGGACATTCTCCAGATGGTAACACATCTTAAGAATCATGTAAAGCAAAGAAGGTATAATGTCTCGAAAGCACTAATTGAGTGAAAACTAACAAAGGGAGGTCTAGTAGAACCCCATGTGATTCGACATGAATATGATTATGCAGGCATTGCATGAATCATATAGTTAGTTTATCAAATGTTTTGCATGTTGATGCCAAATCAAGGAAGAAGAAGGAAAAATCTTTGATGGTGATCAGCAGAAGTGAGTCCTAGGGCAAAAGCAAGGCTAAGAAGTGTTATGAGGCTAAGATGAAGCCCAAGTCTTCTGCACTCAATATATGGAGAAGAATAAGTGTAAAAGGAATTTGTCCTTTTCACTTATTTGATAAAGAAAATAAAGTGTCACCATTGTCACTTGTTTGGACATTGGAAAGGAATTATCCACTTCATAGAGGATCTCAGGAAGAAGATAGAGATAGAGATCTCTACTTCAAGACCTAAGAAGAAGTAAGATAGAACTATATGTAGCAAGGGTTGTTTCCACTATAGTCAAAGGTTGTCATTCATGGGCACATAATATAATTAGTGAATGGATATTGTGTATTTGCCAAACATCATATGTTTTGTATGACAAGAACATTATGATGCCCTATGTCTCATAAACTATACTTGATAGTTGAAAAGACAAATGTGTATGATACATATATTGAATGACTTGATAACTCAAACATGGAATACATATAGCATTGTCATCTAGAGCACATAAATGAGAAATGCATTTCTAGAATCCATATTATGGTTATCTATACTCTTTTGGTTATTGAACCAAAAGAGACATGCATGTATTATTTGTTGTACAAATTGACAAAAGCATCTTTACTAGATGTAGTGGGAGATCGACTATTCCTAATACATATTGATGTACATAGACCTTTTGGATGAATGCTAAAAGTACTTTCAAGTACCACATTATATTTATTGATACGATCAGTGGAGATTGAAATTTGTATTTAATGAAATACAAGTTTGGATATCTTGAAGTGTTCAAGAAGCTCATAAATGAAGTTTGTGACTAACTTGGTAAAAGTATTAAGATACCTTGACATGATTGATGTTGAAATATTTTAAACCAAGAGTTTGAGGACCTTCTGGGAGATCATGATAGCGCATTATAGTGAACTCCACCTGAAACATACTAATGTGTCAGAAAGAAGGTATCACACCTTATTAAGTCATGAGGAGATTATCAATAAAATCTAGCTAATCTTACAATTTCTTTTGGGCACACACTTAAACACTAAATAATGTACTATCTAAAATGGTTCAAAAGACACCATATGAGATATGACATGGGAAGTGTCTCGATGAGTCTTTTTTAGTGATTGGGATTGAAAGCTTGTATAAGAAAATAGTTTCTTAAAAGGCTTTATCCACAAATTGAATGAATGTTATCTTATTGAATACTAGTTATATTCTAGCCCAAAAACAAAGTGTTTGTTGCTAGGATGGCTGAATTCATAAAGGGAACTTAGTTCCAAAGGAATCAGTGGGAGTAAAAGTAGAACTCAAAATGTTTGAGACAAACAAGAAAACATTGAACCTAAAGAGGTACAAAAAGGAACAAGGAGAATCACAAAATGTTGTGGAATCTCAAGTTCCTTATTTAAACATAGAATTTATAGTTTTAGTAGAATGCCTTCAGTTTGAAAGATTATGATATCTTATAACTCAAGAAGGCGGTAAGTTGATCATAGCAATGAGTCAACTACCTACCTAGAAATTATTAAGGAACCAGATTCTGAGAAATGGATTTATACCATAAGATCAATGATGGACTCCGTGTAAACCAACAAGGTATGACCTTGGTGGATCTACTTGAAGGGTAAAACCCATTGGGTGCATTTTGGTCTCTATAATAAGACCAACATGGAATGGTAAAATTGGTTGCAAAAGAGTTTCAAACTAGTTCAAATTGTTGAACATGATGAAGCCTTTCACCAATTACCATGGTTAAATCCATCTAGATCATGTTACTGATGCAGCTTAGTATGACTATGAGATTTGGCATATGGATATTAAAACTGCATTCCTTAATTGGATAATTAAGAGGATGTGTATGTGACACAACCTAAAGGTTTTATAAATCCATTAATGCAAATAAAGTCTATAAGCTACAAAGGTCAATCTGAGGATTAAATCAAGCATCTCAGAGTTGGAATCTTCGATTTGACAAGACAGTCAAAGGGTTTGACTTGAGTCAAAATGAAGATGGAATATTTGATTACAAAAGATTTAGTGGGAGCATATTGATATCCCACATAATGATGTGGAATAAAGTCCTTATCCTATAAATGTTAAAACATGGCAAGGAAAGTACCTTCTATATGAAGGGTTTAGGCAAAGCATCCTATGTGATAGGGATCAATGTCTATAGAGATAGATCTAGAAAGATTCTTGACCTAATTAAGAGCAGATACATTGATAAGATGTTGAAGGGTTCAACATGTAAGACTCAGTGAGAGAAAACTTGTCCATGTTCCATGGAGTTAGTCTTTTAGGAGCCTAGTGTCCCAATTCTTATGAAGAATAGGAACACATGGATATACACCATATGCATTCGCAATTGGATCTATCTTGAATGCAATGTAATGTACTTATCCCTTTATCTCATATGTATTGGACATGACGAGAAGATATCTAGTAATCTTGTATGTATTGGACACGACGAGAAGATATCCAGTCATCTCATATGTATTGACATGATGAGAGGACACATGTATAGCTATTCAGTCATCTCATATGTATTGACATGATAAGAGGAGACATGTATATCTACCTAGCAATCTTGTATGTATTCGACATGACGAGAGGGTATATGTCACATACTAGTGAGAGTCACTGGAATACCATAATGAACATCCTTATGTGCTTGTAAAGCACTTAAAGGATTGGTTACTTGGTTATGGAAATAAGGAATAGTTGCATGTAAATGGTTAAACCCATGCAAGCTTTTAGACTGACAAAATGATCGCAATAGTGTTTGACATTAAATGAAAATTGTAAGCTAGAAGGAGTTCTTAGCTAATGATAGTTGTTCAAATCTGAAAAAGAAGTCGAGTATCTCTGTGTTATAAGAACATCATAGGATATTGTATGGATCAAGAAGTTCACATGGGTGAATTTATGTGAGGTTTTAAACCATTGATAACACAGTAAAAATATTAATGATATCAATGGAGCTACTAGTCAGGTTGGAAATCTCAGATAGCATACTACGACACTTCCATCTCATACGAGTAGTCGTACAGTGAAGAGATGTGAAAATTGTAAAATACCGACTTAAGGCAAACGTTGCTAAAGCCGCTATAAAAGCACTTGCACAACAGAAGCATGAAGGTCATGTTAGGTCACTGGGGATGAGATTTGTGGGTGATAGGCTCTAAGTGCAAGTGGGAGTCTGTTGGTATGTATGACTAGAGAGCCAATCATATGGTGATTGGGATATGGCAATAGATACCTGATTTGATAATAATAAAGGCAAGCTTCCAATTTATTTTGTATATTCAGTTAGGAGATCACGAATTACATAATAAATATCTAGAGAATGATATTACTCAATGACGTATGTCTTCAAGTACGTGACTTGGAAGAAATGAGATCATATGGATGTTAAGAGTACATATACATATTCTCATTATGTCCCTAATTGGTTTTCATTATGGAAGGTTGATAGACAACAATGACACATAAGATCAGAGTGTGAATTGGTTGATGACTGAATCTCATTGGTCATGATATGGCAATATCAAACCAAGCACACAGATAAATGTTAGAGAATAGTGTATCAGACAGACCCACTGTGAGACTGACACATGGAAGCCATCTTCATGGAAGTCATAGTCAGCTCTCATAGTGATGGTGATGGTTATGGTTCTTAGACCTGAAATCACTACACTCATCACATGTCATTGGGTATACTTACACATCATCAAACACAGTCCTGAAACATGGGTTGTTATAACGGTGATGATTGGGTGACTTTGACACATGGGGATTGATTGTGAGGATAGATATGGGATTGTCCCTCCTAAATGGAGTATGATATCCTAGATCTCTTGATTATCGAGACTGAGAAAAGTATGGCCATATGCATGTGAGTCAATGTGTTGAGCTCACATATATCTCATGCAGTCTGCCCTGGTTTAAGAAACAAGACTGAATAATAATGAGGATGACTGCTCCATGCCTCTAGTTCAATATGGATATCAGTGACAAAGGAACTATACAAACATTGTAACACCATACAAAGATTCTAGGTTGAAGTTGCTCCCCAACTTTCCATTCACTTGGGTAGCAATGATGTGTGACTAGGCACCACTCATTTCTTGTGATGTCATAAGCTAGTTATGGACATTCACTGTCAATGTGAAATGGGACCTATAGGGTCACACACATAGGAACTCATCTAGAAGAGGAGTTTAATCTTGAATGATAATTGAATTGATTACTAAAGTGTTTAGGTATTTCAATTCATGCAACGGATCAGTTGACTAGACTGTCAAATGATCGGTTCAAGTGTTGAGACTGATGTTTGGAGTGTCAGGCTGGTTGTATTGTACATTGGTTGGAATTCTTCTTGATCTGGGCTATGAAATGGATGTCTGGCTTGTGCGAAATGGCCTTTGGCTTGGTGTGAGATGCCCGTTTCACTTTCACCAAATGGCCATTTGGTTTGGTGTGAGACGCCCATCTCAGTTGCACCAAATGCCCATTTTGGGGGTACGTCAAGTTGAGTACTAATTGGAATTGAATTGCCAACGTATGTGCAGAACTGGAAGGTGTGAAATGGTCATTTCTCTTAGCAAAATGACTGTCTCATGCACAAGATGATCGTTTTGTCACACGCAGGTTGTGAAACTTTAAGAAAAGTTGTGAAAATTCAAGATCTACTTGTCTTTTCCACTCCTGCTTTAGTCCTGCATTACCTGGGGACTGGGAACCGTGACCCTAACCCCTCCTATATATAGAAGGGTATTGGGGGCTTCCCAGAGCACAACTAATACATTGACAATTGATAATCAGTTTCTCTGACAATTGTTGTCCTCTCTGGTTGTGGTAACCATGAGAGCCTAAGCAAGTCCTACCCGACTAGGGAGGGATAGCCACGGGAGAGAAACAACTAAGGATCATTGTTGGGGGAGAGCATGTTGGTGACTAGTACACCAACAGGAAGGACAAGTCCTTCATGTCCATTCATGTAGGACAACATGAGTTCTAGTTGGTTTATGTGGACTAATCTTGAGGTAGGAGTTTGTTGGCTGTTGCTAGGAGGGAAACATCAACTCACAGTTTATGGCAAGTATTGAGGAGCCACTGCAGCAGTTGTTTGAGTCTAATGTTTTTGGAGGAGCAGTCAGACAAGTCCAAGTGCGACTAGGAGTGGCACAACCACCCTCCAAGACAGAGTGTGCATCTACATCGATGAGGATTGTCGCTGGACTTGCTCCAAGACCAGGTATATCTTCGTGAAACCATCCTTCCCATTGCATAGTTATTGACTCGATCTACTAGTTAATGGGATATATGTCAGTAAAATTGTGTTTACACTACCTACCTGATGTCCTATTTCCCTACATCCCCTCATTCATCTCTATACAAAAAAGTACTTTCAACATGGTTGTGTGGGTAGATCATAGTAATGTGGATAGGGGAATCACATTGTCCATAAAGCATATGCCCTATTGACTATGATGTTAACTTCACATTGTTGATAGTGTTTCATTAATCTTATTGTGGGCACATCCATTGCATATTTTTATCACTACAAAGTGGTTATTTTTTTAGTGGTTGCTAAGAGCCAGTTTTTGACTATCAGGTGGGGGTAATAGAGAGAAGTAATTCATAAGATTTTTCCTCTTGTTGACTCTTTCAAATAGATCCAAAGGGAGTTTGGATCATGGGTGAGAAACATTCAAGCTTAGGGGATTTTGATGAATTAGTTTTTAGTCTCTTTTCACATCTATTTTTTGGGCATTAATTGCATATATGTTCATTTTGAGATATGTTTATGCATTGTTTTCTATCTTTAGCATGTGAATCAATGTTGCATTAAATATTTAGTAATATTATTGAATCATGCTAATTTATCATTTATAATTTTGACTTATGGTATATTTCCCTTATTT
Source organism: Alisma plantago-aquatica (assembly GCA_963693085.1). Lineage (NCBI taxonomy): Eukaryota > Viridiplantae > Streptophyta > Magnoliopsida > Alismatales > Alismataceae > Alisma > Alisma plantago-aquatica. The sequence continues at coordinate 351,633,484 of OY856410.1, read as the reverse complement.
TGGGTAATTTGAGCATTGAGTGGACAGCTTAGTTCCATGGACAGCACAAACTTACAACATGGGAATAGAGAAATTTTGGTGTTACTGAGAGCACACATGGTAATATAGAGATAGGTATCGATGCTATTGAGATAGGATGTTGTCGAGATAGGCATTGATGCTATCGAGATAGGCATTGATGCTATCAAGATAGGCATCGATACTACCAAGCTCAGGAGTCAGTGCTAATGACTCAAGATCCAGGGAGCATCAAAACTCAAGAATAATTGTCCCAGTATCACCAACATGCATGTCGGTCGTACTGACTTTAGCATCCAAATCTCATGAAAAGCAACTCGATTCTATCGAGAATCATGTGGGTAGTGCTGACACAATCCAAGAATTACAAGTCAGTCAACAACTCAGTGCCACTAACACCTTATCGCTGGTAGCAACACTGTGCAATCAGTTCAGATCTTAGATTTAGTCAGATCCAATGGATTTGAGTTAATGCCGGACTAAGAACCACTTATGACCTAAGGGGAGTGTGGTCATAAGAGAGGATCATGTTTTTTCATGTAATAATATAGGGTAGAGTGGAGACAGGAGGATACTAGGAGATAGTCGCAATCTGAATGTTTTGGGCACTTCTAGAGGACTTGCACATAGAATGTTGTAGATTGGAGAGTTTATCAGGGGGGGTCACCGAGATAACTTTTCCAGGGGTTTATACATTAGTTTGTTTATTCTAAAGTATCTTCATTGTTTTGTTTATGATGAATTATCCAGGGGTTTATACATTATTTTTTTTTAGCCTGGTTTCTTCTTCTTGCTCTTGTTATATGATGATGATAGTCATGCCAAACTAATTCCCTTATTCTGTAAGATCTTAGAGTATCCTAGTATTTCATTGTATTCAAATTCCATGAGTTAGTAAATCATTTCCTTCATTTTGGACGTGAATTTATGATATCTTTGTTGGTTCTTTATTCTTAAGTATCATAATAAAGTATTAGACCACTAATTGCTTCATAGGTGGGATTAGGGGTTGGACAAGTCATAGATTCACAAAGCCTATATCGCACCTTGGGAGAGAGCTTACATCTATGAAAGAACAACTTTGATATTTTTTTTATGCACCTAACTAATTCCTAAACTATTATAGAAGTGGGATTTTCTTTAGTCTAGGTAGTGTGTTACGATTCGGGAGTGGGTAATACTTGCTACATGTCTTTAGTCCAAAATAAATAGTGAACAATTATTAATGAAATGGAATCTAAATGTAGTCTATGTTATAGTGAAACCACAAGTCTTCAGAATTCCATCCATTCTTGATCACAACCATCTTAATTTAGGTTTAATTCTTTACTCTTAGTTATAAAACAACCAATCAACCCCTTTCTAGGTCTAGCTAATTTTGTCTCAATAAGTAGTAGTATTTGGTGAACGTTTCCCTAAGTTCAACACTAGGGACTCATAAGTCTGTATTACACGACATGTGCACTTTTGTTTTTAATGCAAAGTTTAAGTGTGTCACATCCTTGCTTAAAGACCATGGCACGATATGATCGACTCTAGAAACCCATGCAAATCCTAGCATTTCCTTTATAGGCCAGAGGTCCAATAGCTATAACAACTGAGGATATGGAAGAGAAGTACTTACAATAGGAATGCATCTGAACGCAATCATGGATATATGATGAATGATTAGTAATGAGTTCTTGGACCCCAAGCCTAACTCATAGGGACCTTGAAGTTCATTTACCTTATAGGGATGAGGATTCAAATGGAGAATTTGTCTAGGAAGTTGAACTTGACATGTGATCTTCTACTAGATTTGCGGAAGAAGAGGACATGAGGCACTAAGATGTTGGTACAGATTTGATAACAATTATTGGGCTGAGGATATTCTAAAGACTCCGACAGAAGGCACTGTGAGAGAATAGGAAAAGGTCCTTGTAGTTGTACAGATCTCATATCAAGGAGAGTTTAACAACAACAATTGGCATGGTTATTTAGGGGCTATAAATCATGTAGCTCAAGATATAGGTACCCTTCATAAACTTATAACATATTGTGGATATGTTTTTATCATGATTGGATATGGTAATTTCCTTCCTATTAAACAAATTGGTGAAACACTTGCAATCTCTAATCAATCTATTCCTCTAGACAAAGTTCTTGTGGTACCAGAAATGAAGAAGAACTTACTATCTATTGCTCAGCATACTAGAGATTTTCCATGTAACTTTATCTTCTTCTGAGACATATTTCTAATTAGACACTTGAAGGGTCATCTCACTCTAGGGAAGGGAAAATTTAAAGATGGAATATATGTCCCAAAATCTACAGTTGTGCAAGCCTTCAATGCAATCAACCAACAAAAGGCTTCATTGAACTTGTGGCACATGAGACTAGGACATCTACATTATCAAATGCAAAAGTATATGGAGAATAAGAAACTTATAGTTTCTACAAGTAAGAACATCGATTTCTATAATAGTTGTGCAGCTAGAAAAAGTAATGGACTTCCTTTCTCAAATAAGCATGTTAAATGCATTGTTCCATTAAGTCAAATATATTGTAATCTTTGGGGCAATTCACATGTTATATCTACATAGGGATTTCAACATTTTGTTTTGTTAGTTGACGAACATAGGGGATTTTTTTGGTTCTATTCTTTGAAAGCTAAGTCAGACTTCTTTTGTGTAACATCCCTGACCTGGGTTATGTGTTAACCCTAGATGATTTGCCTAATAAGGTTGAGTAGATGCTTAATCTTATCTTGTGAAAAGTAATTAAGGCTCAAGAGGAACTTATGTTTCAATTTTAGTCCTTTTGTATAATGTTGAAATAATGTTTTGCTTGATTTGGACTAAAGTACAAATTACCCAAGTTGAGGGGTTAAATTGCAAATTGTATATGATAATATGTTCCTCATGTATTGAAGCATCATGAGATTGGATAAGATGCATAGTTATGGCTTGTGGTAGCCTGAGTACCAAGAAAGAGTTGATAAAACAATGTTTGTGCATTAAAACCTAGTTTTGGTGTAATGTGCAATTTACCCAAAACCCAAGGTTCAATATGCAAATTACCACTTCAATAAGGTCCCTAATATTTCTTGGCATCAGTTTAAGGCAATAAATGAGAGGGTCACCTTATTTGAATTAAGTTTGAGGAGAGAGAATCTTGATATTAAAATAATCAAGATTTAAACCTAAGTGAAACCCTAATTCAATTTAGTGCAAAAATAAATATACTAATTGAAGGGCTTTCTACCAAAATTAAAATGGTTGGATTCAGATGTGTGTAGATGACCTTGAGCTATTCAAGGACCATGAAATATCCCAAGGAGGTGAAAACTCCACTCACCATTATTATAAGAAAAAGAATTTCCACTCAAAAATGGATATTACTATTATAAGGGTTAAGGTGCTAAATTTCTTTTCCCTTACTTCTTGGATAATGTAAGGGAGCTCGGTGGTATAGAGATGCCTTTGTATGCAAGAAACCAAGGGGGGAGTGATGGCAACAATTTTGGAATTAAAAGATTTTTATAAAACATTTTCTCTCTCATTGATTTTCTTATAAAAGTACCCTTTACAAGCCAAACCAAAGGCTTTTCGGATTTCCCTTCTTTCCCCTTGCTTGGAAAACGACCAAGGAGCTTTGGAGGAGCAGGAGGAAGACCCCCAACCTGTTGGTAAGCTTCTTGATCTCCTTTCACCTTGAATCCATGGTTAAAATCAAAAATCAATGTATGAATTCTTCATAATTCGATCCCCTCTTCAATTCTAACCAATTCTTTTCACTCAAAGCTTGAGGACAAGCCTTGGAATAGTGAAAGGAGTTGCATCCACCATTTTTGGAATGAGATTGGAGCTTTTGAGCTCAATTGGAGCCGGGTTTTATAACTTGAACCCTTGAAATTGTTATTGCATTCAATTCCTTATCAATTGTTGATGTTTCCTTCATTTTCGAAATTTATCTTGGTTGAATGATCCAAGCACCATGAAATCACAACAAGTTTTTGTGGGTTTGGAGCTTGATGATGATGAAATCATGATAAGCACACACCTCTTCAAATATCTAGGGCAAACGATTTCAAAGGTTGGGTCCAAACGGTTTCACCAAACCGTTTGGTGACCAAACGGTTTACAAACCGTTTGGTGGTTTGGGTTCCAAACCGTTTGAGATGGTTGACCATTTGAGATGGTTAACCAATTGAAGATATATGCTGCATTACTTGGATATTAATCCAATGGTTTCAATTTGTTTGATCTTGAGGGTTTCAATTGTGAATGGCTCCTTAATTGCAAACCCTAATCGACTAAGTGTTGAATTTCCAATTTATTAAGTTGAGTCTTTGGGTTGATTGACCCAAACGGTTTCAAAACCATTTGGGAATCATCCAAACGGTCTCAAGACCATTTGGAGGTCAACCAAGACCGTTTGGAGGTCAAGGGTTGAGTATGGTTGGGTATTTGAAGATCCAAAGATACCAAATTGAAATGCAATCAATTGCTGATTTGATAATCAATCCAATGATCCAAACCCTAAATGGATGTTATGGATTTTGATGATGAAATGGGAAAACGGTCTCAAGACCATTTGGAGACCATACAAACGACCTCAAGACCGTTTGGGGGTCATTCAAGACCGTTTGAGGTCAGGTCATATTATATAATAATGATGGTTCATTGATTTCAATTGAATTGGTTCCACAATGTCAACCATTTATGGTTCCTCAATTTCAAAACCCTAAGTGATGGTTTCTTGACTATCAACCCTAGTTCAATTGGGTTCAAAACCCTAATTGAAGGTTTCATTGAATGGTAATTCAGTGGTTCAATTGATGAATACTCTAGTGGTTCAATTGATAGTTGGCTCATGGATTTGAACCTTGAATCGATTAAGTGTTGAAGGCCCTTTTTGGTCCATCCGGTTTTGAGAGGGTTTGGACCAAACGGTCTTAAGACCATTTGACTCCAAACGGTCTCAAGATTTTTAGAGACCAAACGGTCTCAAACCGTTTGGATCCTCAAGTTCATTCAGTTTCAAGTTGAGATGTCTAAATGGTTTCAAGAACCAACTTTATTAAACGGTTTCAAACCGTTTGAACTTAATTGGTCAAGACCGTTTGAGGCCTAAGTGACCAAGACAATTTGAGGTCTAAGTGGTTAAGACCTTTTTAAGTTCAATTGGTTAAACCATTTGGACACCTTATATGTTCAAAGGTCAATTAGCTATTTGATTATTAATGACGTAGACCAATGATGAATATGAAGGTTAACCCTAACTATGTGTACTTAAGTGAAGAGTTGACCTAGATAAATCTTGGAGTAATTAACATCCTAGAGAGTATGAGAGGGAGAAAGAATGAGAGAGAAGATTGCTTATATAATAAGCCCTAATTCTCTCATTATGAATAAATGTGTAATCAGGATTTTTTCCATAATATGAGATCATGAAATCTTTATTGAAAAGATTGATGTACCTTGACCCTAATTTAGGGCAAGGTTATGTGAAACCCTAATTTAAGGGCAAAGCTCAGTGAAACCATAATCTAGGGTGATGATGTAACCCTAACTTAGTGTAACAATGCAAGAAGCCCTAATTTGATGGGAATTGTACATCCTAACCCTAATTTGGGTATGAGGTAAGAGAAACCCCACTTGGATGAGAATGGTAAACCTTAATCCCTAAAATGGTATAAAGGTATATAAAACCCTAATATAGGGTAGTGCCATTAATGCTATGTGAAGCTTTAACACTGGGTGATGTGTTGTGAAATCTTAATTTCACATAATACTAGGTGAAACCCTGATGTAGAAGGATGTTATGTGAAACTCTAATGAAGAGTGATCCTAGGTGAAATCCATATATATGTGAGATGTTAAGTGAACCTCAAATTATAATTGTGGAAATCCTATTCCTATTAATGGAATAGTGATTAATGTATTGACAAATGTAACACCTAGAGGGGTTGATAATGGATATCCTTACATTAATAGTTCCTGACTCAAGGGAGAGTCCATATTATTGGCAATGGGTGTATATTCTAAGTGAGTGATTAATGACCAATATATTGTATGATGAATGTGATGATCTAGTGCATAAAGTATTAGGATGGGGAATACCCTAATGCAAGCTAAGTAGATGAACTCAAGTAAGATGAAGGTGTTGAGGGAAGTGATACATCAAGATATGATAGATATCACATCCAACACCCCAATTCTGATATACCTTGATGTGTTATAAATCCACTATAATTGGAATGGGTGACACATGAGATGTGTCATATCAATTGTTACATTAAGATGTAACGCACCTTGATGAATGTAGGCTAACATGCCTTATGAAAAGGTTAATCCAAATCAATAACTATGATGTAGACATATTCGATAAAGTTGAGAGAGAAACTCATACTTTGTGTTGATACTTCATTCAATGATGAATGATGAGAATAAATAAGTATGATTGAATACTTATGTTATTAATATTGGCTTCTAGCTGTGAGAAGCAATAAGATAGGGTTGATCATTCATAATATGATCTTAAGAATATAAGTGGTTATTTATGGAAAATCCTAATGGAGGGTTCTGATATGAAAGAGAAACCATGAATCCTAAAGAGGGAATAGTGACATTACTTAGTGTTGTATGATACTGATATGAAAGCATTATAATTGTTATCATGAATACTAATCATGCAGGGATGATGAGATGATGAGTATAGCCAGGTATGGGCTATGATGCTTTGTTTATAAAGAATGTTTTATAGGCTTTGTATCAAGAAACCAAGGGGGGAGTGATGGCAACAATTTTGGAATTAAAAGATTTTTATAAAACATTTTCTTTCTCATTGATTTTCTTATAAAAGTATCCTTTACAAGCCAAACCAAAGGCTTTTCGGATTTCCCTTCTTTCCCCTTGCTTGGAAAACGACCAAGGAGCTTTGTAGGAGCAAGAGGACGACCCCCAACCTATTGGTAAGCTTCTTGATCTCCTTTCACCTTGAATCCATGGTGAAAATCGAAAATCAATGTATGAATTCTTCATAATTCGATCCCCTCTTCAATTCTAACCAATCCTTTTCACTCAAAGCTTGAGGACGAGCCTTGGAATAGTGAAAGGAGTTGCATCCACCATTTTTGGCATGATCTTGGAGCTTTGGATCTCAATTGGAGGCGGGTTTTATAACTTGAACCCTTGAAATTGTTATTGCATTCAATTCCTTATCAATTGTTGATGTTTCCTTCATTTCTGAAATTTATCTTGGTTGAATGATCCAAGAACCATGAAATCACAGCAAGTTTTCGTGGGTTTGGAGCTTGATGATGATGACATCATCATAAGCACACACTTCTTCAAATATCTAGGGCAAACGATTTCAAAGGTTGGGTCCAAACGGTTTCACCAAACCGTTTGGTGACCAAACGGTTTGCAAACCGTTTGAGATGGTTGACCATTTGAAGATATATGTTGTGGTACTTGGATATTGATCCAATGGTTTCAATTGGTTTGATATTGAAGGTTTCAATTGTGAATGATTCCTTAATTGCAAACCCTAATCGATTAAGTGCTGAATTTCCAATTGATTAAGTTGAGTCTTTGGGTTGATTGACCAAAACGGTTTCAAAACCATTTGGGAATCACCCAAATGGTCTCAAGACCATTTAGAGGTCTAGGGTTGAGTATGGTTGGGTATTTGAAGATCCAAAGATACCAAATTGAAATGCAATCAATTGCTAATTTGATAATCAATCCAATGACCCAAACCCTAATTGGATGTTATGGATTTTGATGATGAAATGGGCAAACGGTCTCAAGACCATTTGGAGACCATCCAAACGACCTCAAGACTGTTTGGGGGTCATTCAAGACCGTTTTAGGTCAGGTCATATTATATAATAATTATGATTCATTGATTTCAATTGAATTGGTTCCACAATGTCAACCATTGGTGATTCCTCAATTTCAAAACCCTAAGTGATGGTTTCTTGACTATCAACCCTAGTTCAATTGGGTTCAAAACCCTAATTGAAGGTTTAATTGAATGGTAATTCATTGGTTCAATTGATGAATACTCTAGTGGTTCAATTGATAGTTTGTTCATGGATTGGAACCTTGAATCGATTAAGTGTGGAAGGCCCTTTTTGGTCCATCCGGTTTTGAGAGGGTTTGGACCAAACAGTCTCAAACAGTTTGGAGCCTCAAGTTCATTTGGTTTCAAGTTGAGATGTCTAAAAGGTTTCAAGAACTAACTTTGTTAAACGGTTTCAAACCATTTGAACTTAATTGGTCAAGACTGTTTGAGGCCTAAGTGACCAAGACCGTTTGAGGTTTAAGTGGTTAAAACCTTTTCAAGTTCAATTGGTTAAACCATTTGGACACCTTATATGTTCAAAGTTCAATTAGATATTTGATTATTAATGATGTAAACCAATGATGAATATGAAGGTTAACCCTAACTATGTGTACTTAAGTGAAGAGTTAACCTAGATCAATCTTGGAGTAATTAACATCCTAGAGAGGATGAGAGGGAAAAGAATGAGAGAGAAGATTGCTTATATAATAATCCCTAATTCTCTCATTATGAATAAATGTGTAATCAGGATTTGTTCCATAATATGAGATCATGAAATCTTTATTGAAAAGATTGATGTACCTTGACCCTAATTTAGGGCAAGGTTATGTGAAACCCTAATTTAAGGGCAAAGCTCAGTGAAACCATAATCTAGGGTGATGATGTAACCCTAACTTAGTGTAACAATGCAAGAAGCCCTAATTTAATGGGAATTGTACATCCTAACCCTAATTTGGGTATGAGGTAAGAGAAACCCCACTTGGATGAGAATGGTAAACCTTAATCCATAAAATGGGATAAAGGTATATTAAACCCTAATATAGGGTAGTGCCATTAATGCTATGTGAAGCTTTAACACTGGGTGATGTGTTGTGAAATCTTAATTTCACATAATACTAGGTGAAACCCAGAGATAGAAGGATGTTATGTGAAACTCTAATGAAGAGTGATCCTAGGTGAAATCCATATATATGTGAGATGCTAAGTGAACCTCAAATTATAATTGTGGAAATCCTATTCCTATTAATGGAATAGTGATTAATGTATTGACAAATGTAACACCTAAAGGGGTTGATAATGGATATCCTTAAATTAATAGTCACTGAATCAAGGGAGAGTCCATATTATTGGCAATGGGTGTATATTCTAAGTGAGTGATTAATGACCAATATATTGTATGATGAATGTGATGATCTAGTGCATAAAGTATTAGGATGGGGAATACCCTAATATAAGCTAAGTAGATGAACTCAAGCAAGATGAAGGTGTTGAGGGAAGTGATACATCAAGATATGATTGATATCACATCCAACACCCCAATTCTGATATACCTTGATGTGTTATAAATCCATTATAATTGGAATGGGTCACACATGAGATGTGTCATGTCAATTGTTACATTAAGATGTAATGCACCTTGATGAATGTAGGATAACATGCCTTATGAAAAGTTTAATCCAAATCAATAACTATGATGCAGACATATTCTGATAAAGTTGAGAGAGAAACTCATACTTTGTGTTGATACTTCATTCAATGATAAATGATGAGAATAAATAAGTATGATTGAATACTTATGATATTAATATTGGCTTCTAGCTGTGAGAAGCAATAAGATAGGGTTGATCATTCATAATATGATCTTAAGAATATAAGTGGTTATTTATGGAAAGCCCTAATGGAGGAATCTGATATGAAAGAGAAACAATGAATCCTAAATAGGGAATAGTGACATTACTTAGTGTTGTATGATACTGATATGAAAGCATTATAATTGTTATCATGAATACTAATCATGCAGGGATGATGAGATGATGAGTATAGACAGGTATGGGCTATGATGGTTTGTTTATTAAGAATGTTTTATAGGCTTTATAAGCCTTCATATGCTTTGTGTAGTAAAAATCATTGAGCTTTGTGTACTATGTACAATACTTTGTGTAGCAAGAATCATAATGTCCTTGGTCAGATGACCTAAAGGTATGAAGTTACCTAATAAGTGGTAACAAGTATTCTATGATGAGTTAAGGGTTCAAATACCCATATCCTATAATCATGTTGATGAACTTGTTAGGGAATGGAAATGTACTTGATGAGTTGAGGGATTAAGATACCAATACTTTGTGAAAAGAGTATGGCTACAGGCCATGACTCCACAAGATAATTCCAGGCATTAGATATATGACCTAAGCCTGAAGAGAGTTAATGTTGTGGTAATGATTCTATAGTGAATAAATGTTATACATGTTCTTCATATTCCTTAATGGATAAGTGACATGTTGCTCTTTCAAGTTATAGCTGCAATGTTTTAGATAAGAATGATATTCTGATCTGTTAGACATTGAATTAACTGTTGTCAAACAAATATGATTCCTCTGTTCATATTTATCTTCTTTAGCTGCAATAATAATATTTCAGGTGGAGAGTTATATCTCTCGTTAGGGCAATTTATAATTGTCTCACCCCCATGGGAACTACATTTTTAGGTGGTTGCGGAGGAGGAGACAGGAATCCTTCAATAAGAGAAGGACAGCAACAGTAGCAGCAGGAATAGCAATGAAGTCTCAGGTGTAGACATTGGCTGTTATGCCTTGTATAGATGTAGATAGAGTCCTATGTGTCATCTCTGTACTCTCAGGTCCTCGAAGTAGTAGTTAGTGCTTTCGAGATTTTGGCTCAGTGCCTCGAGATTTTACACAGCTTGTGTTTAGTTTAACAAGAGCAGTTGATGCTTGTAATTTTTAGAAAGAGATGATACAGGTCATGTACCTTTAAACCAGAATGTAAATGTGTTACTTTGTTCTATGTGAGAAAGTTTTCATTTGATGGATATCTTGGTAAAAAGGTTTTAATTTTTAGTGATTTTTGGTAATCCACTGCTTAATGAACGCTTCTGCATTAGTTAATTATGTTTTTGTGAGTTGTATGCCACATTTTGTGTCTTTGAATATTTTTGCAAAATGGTTGAAATACAATTCTCTAATAAAGTTAGAGGCCATGTAACTGATGGTGGTGGTGAGTTTACAAATGCAAAGATGCACATTTTCTTATGAAAGAGGGAATTTCTTGCAATGTTGGTTGTCCTTATACACATGAATAGGTTGGTTCAATATAAGGGAGGCAGTGACATATTGTTGAGTTAAGCCTTTTTATGCTCATTGAAGCAAATGTAACTACAAAATTTTATTATTAATCGGTTTCCTATCAATTTTCATGAATATCAGTCACTCATTCAAAAATTATTCAAAAGAAGTTATGATTACAACATGTTCAAAGTGTTTGACTTCATGTGTGTTCCATGTCTTAAAGATTATACTAAATGAAAGCTTGAACCAAGGTCTATGGCCTGTGTTTTCTTGGGGTATAACAACAAGTTTAAGGGGTTTTGTTGTCTACACACTAAAACCAACAAGATATATGTCACGGAACCATTTGTTACTTAAATCCTAACTCTAAACGACTACCAAGGCAATGGTGATAGGAATTAGGTGTTTGTCCCTAGCATGGTATTAACAAGCGTGAATGTGGAAGCGTAAATCTTAGCATACATGAACATATAACAAGATAAAAGAACCAATCAAAATCTCAACATTCAACAAGATATATTAAGCAACATTGTTTCAACCTTTCAATTACATGTTCAAGAGTACAATTTTACAAACCTACTCATGTACTAGGGATCTTACAACAACTACACCTAACATAGCTCACCAAACCCATCAACTTCTAGCCGTCCTTACCCCAAAACTTCAGGTAGGTGCAGGAGGTTTGTATAATGGAGTTTCTATATTATGTTTGCAAGTTATAAAACAATGATACGAGACAAACATCGAGTACAATATTAGGATACTACAAGAAAATATTTGAGTAAGTAAACAAACATACATGTGTATTACATTTCAAGCAAGAAAGCCTTAGTCATATAATTATTAAAGCTCGTACTTGATTTCAGAGATTTCAAACCTAACTTATCCTTGATCATCTAGCCTCAAGCAACACCTGATTAAGCACAAGATTACATACATGTATTAGATTCTCATCATTATCCCTAACTAGATACATTTATGGTTTTAGCCTAGTTAGGTTCAACATTGCTTATTAGTGCATTAGATGTTTTCTTATTGATTTAGAGTTCCTTATGGATGTGTGGTTCTGGATTCATGTGATTCAAGGTTTCATATGGACATTACAAGGTGTGTGTCACTTCCTTGCATATTAGGGTCAAAAGACTCATAATATGGAAATCTATGCCAAGTGTCATCAAGATAAGAGAGACAAGCATAAAAGATGGATTAGATCAAAAAAGTTAGGACATAATAAGAAATACTACTAGAGTTCGATATGGCGATCGTGGCTGTGAGCTAGGGCAACTGGAAGAGTGCGGCGCCAGTGTGCCCGCTTCCCCTCCCCCAAGGCTTTCTGTCCCACCTGAACCTCGAGGGTCTGGTGGCATCTGGTTTGTCGATCTCAGCCCTCCCCCCTTTTCTCCTCATCTTAGCGGTGCTGGTTCGGTGGTCCATCCTGGTGTGGTGCCCAGTGAGGGAGGGGTGCTCATGGTTCGCCTCCAAGTCTGTGAGGGGTTGAGCTCAACTAACTGGCCATTTTCCCCTTTTGAGATCAGGCATTCTCTTCCCCCTTTCTTGTTGTGTTCTATTTCTTTTGTTGTAGGTTTGTTTTAGATCTTTGTATGGGGAAGTCTGCTGCCTTTTGATGTCGTGTATCGGCACTTCAGTCCCTTTGAATAAGGCTTTGTTTAGTCCTCTCATTGTGGAGGTGGTCGAGTTTCTGGTTTCCCCCCAGTGCCTCAACCAAGAGAGGGGTTTCCCCTTTCAAATTTTGCAGCCTACTTTCTGTTGGGTCTGTTTACCGTGTGCTGCAAAATTGGAAGGTTCGATGGTTTCTACAACGGCAATGATATTGCTTACTCCAGTCTTGAAAGAAGATGCTTCATTTTGACAGATAAAACCTAGGATTGTGGCATGATTCTGTTGAAAAGTTGCTTGTTTAAGCACGAAAGGAGGAATCCAAGCTGAAGAGTCTCACTTGTATCCAATCCAATCTGTCCAAAGTTGTTATTCATCTTTCATGGTTGGTATGTTTGTTTGGTTGGTGCTCATATGTAGATGACGTATGGATTTTATCAATATGATGGCAATGGTTTATATTCAAAAAAATACTAAGAAATACTAAATTTTGATGGATGTCCCCTAGAGTCTAGGCAACACAAACCAACATTGGATATCAATATTTCCAACAACTTTCATAAATCAACATGGTTCCTTATATCATCAACATATGAACTATGTGTGAAATTCACATAAAATATATCATAAGGGATAAGGTATTCCCTGATTTGAGAGAAAGAGATAGAGAGACAATATAACAGGATCCACATAAGCATTAAGGTGCAAGAGCCACATTTCAAGTCACATAGGCATATATAGGGCTGCAAACACCACCATAGAGAGGGGGTGATGATAGGCATTAAGATCACCAAGCATTAAAAACTTACTGATTCTAAATATCTAAAAGAGTTGTGTTCATAAGAAGACCAAGATTCCACCATAGATTAGAGTATACTCATGCATTACCACAAAGGGATCACTTTCATGCATTAGGTGTCATATGAGGTGAATAAGAGGTAGTGTGATCTTGGTCATACATAAAACATAGCATCAAAAGGTTACTGATTTTTTATATTATAATGATTTTCATATATAAAAGTATCAAGATAAGCAAATGAACAAAGTTCTAGGGTTAAAGTTTACATAAATGTCACATTAGTGCACTTAGGGTCATATATGAGCAAAGGGGGCGATTGGGACCCTCAAGTAGTTCAAATGTATACATAACTTACTGATTCGATGGAAAAAAGAGTAGAAATGCACTAATGATTCAAGTTGTATCATAAGGATGCATTAAATGTGGTCAACATAGTCAAAGACCTCATTTTTCGCAAAACAGAGAAATAGAAAGGGTATCTAGGGTCTGGAACCATTCCCAACTTGTAGGTCTCATCGAGATGCTAAATTTGATATGCTATTTTGCCTTGGCCTTAGGATGAGAGAGATATGCATTTTAGAACATTTTCATCAAGAACTGTATAGAAAAAAGAATGATGTTACATTTGTTATGTAGCAAATCTTGGTCGCTCGCTCTAGATTCCACACTCTGCGTCCCATGCGCCTGAGCTGGATCATCCACGAACATGTGGCGTCACCCGATAGGCATGTGCCTCTTGGTTGAGCTATGGAAGACCGCTCATCATCTTGTTTGACCGCCACCAGGTGATGCACAAATGCTAGCCACCACCCATGGCCTTCCCCTACCGCGAGACTCTCTACACCCCACCAGCAGTGCTGCTACACCTGCAGCTCGATGGAGCTCAGGTGGATCCCTAAAAGTAGGGTCAAAGGGACCATGGTAGTATAACTGACAACCCCGCACAAGCCTTGCGGACTCGGAGGAAGTCTCAGAGGGGGCAGAGGAGGTTGGGGTTAAAGGATCCCAAGAGGCAGTTGCAGCGGTGCCACCTAGGCGAGGAAGAAGAAGGGCTACGTATGGGGAAGCCCCAGGGTGTGAAAAAAGGGGGAAATAGGGGGGAAAATCAAGGGGAATAGAATGGGGCTCTTATTGGCCTCTTTGGTTAGCTTTGAATGGAGGGGAGGGGAAGGGAGGGGAATATTTCCAGTCACTTTTCTCCCCACCAAATCGGAGCGGAGAGACAAAGGGAAGGGAAAAAGATTTGGCAAGAAACTTATTATAGAACTTGGAGGGAAATATGCAACATGGAGGAAAAATATAAATAATATGGCGGGAAATACTTGTATAACTCACAACCAATGAGAAAAAAGAGCATGTAGTCTCTCACCTCATTTGGAGGAAATACAAAATGTTGGGGGGAAATTGGAGGAAAACTTAGAGAGGAAAATTATAAATAAAAGAAAAATAGAATAAATGTAGTTCACAATTTTTTAAAAAAAATTAGAATGTTTAGAAAAAATGTTGGTAGAGAATATAGAAAGTTTGAGATAAATATTTTTTAACGTATAACATAAGAAAAAATAGAAAAAGGGAGGGAATTGTCAAGGAAAGTGGAGAGAACTCTCAAGTTATGAAGAGAACCTAAATAAATGAAGGAAAAGTTATAAATATGGAGGGAAGTACATGTATATCCACAATGGCTATAAACCTTATTTGTAACAACAATGTTTTACATCACGATAGACATAAGAAATGTATCTTGTTCGTTAACAAAATGATTATACGAATAACTTTATTTTGATCACGAGACATAAGTTTACTTTATCTTCATTTTTATGTATTAATATGTATGTGTTGTATGTAACATTTTGGAATAATATGGCTTGTTGGAAAAATGACATATTTTTTATGTTTTTTATGTTCTCTCCCCTTTTCCTTCCCATGCTAACTAAACCGACCAAATAAGTGTCTTCTCCCCTCCCTTCCCTTCCCCTCCCCTTTATTCACCGCTTACCAAACATAGCATTAGTTTTGTCCAATGCGTCGAGAACGTAGTGTATTGGTGAAGCCAAGATGGTGGTAGGTGGCAGCAGCACCAACTCTGTTGATCCTCGTACATAGGTAGGGGAAGGGCGGGCAGCCGTCAGATCAGAAGGGTTGGTCGGTGGGCTCAGATCGAAGAGTCCACATCAGCCCAACAAGGTGCACGCTGGTTGGATGGGGCAAGACCCTGCGGAAACCTGACATGTTAAAGGAGGTGGTGCCCACCCAAATGGGCCGCTTGCCGTGATTGGGCCCATTTGGCTCAAAAATTCCAATTAAAACAAGTTGAAAGAGCACAACTTCAAATCATCATAACTTTTGATTTAAGTACCCAATTGAGATGAGTTTTGCAACGTCAGGTTTGGAATTGAAAGATCTACACCTTGAGAAATATCAGGGAGCAAATAATTACATTTATACGGTTCAATATATCATGCAATATGATGATCTGTTAACTTATGTGACTTAATAAAAAGTGCAAGTTTATGTCATGCATTGGGACAAAAGAGAATGGTGATAATGGTTGGGAATCAAAACACTCAAGGTATGTAAATAAACTCAAAATGTGTCATATGAGCCTCTAAGAAAGAGAGATTATAGTTGAGGAGAGAGAAAATATCAAATTGTCACAATATACTTTTCTAGACATGTCATGTTTAATAAGCATGTTTTCCATTCAAACGACAACTCACAGATAATGTGGCTCTTGGAGAATGAACTGCATATTTTGATTATCTAGTTGAAGATTATGAATGCATAATTTATTCTCCTACTTATTGTTCTAACAACACAGTTCATCTACAATCAAATGATGTGCTTTTAAAATGATGCAATTTGTTTTAAGATAATGCATAGCACAATATAATTGTGGAAAATCATTCACCTAATATTTTTGACTGTCAATTATTTGATAATGACTCACCACCGCATATCAATCAAGATAATATTTCTAATATGTCATCTGACAGTTCAGCCTCATCACCCATTTTTAGGACACCTATCAACAATGAAGAGCATAGTACATCCACACATGAATATAGTTTTGACATGAATGTCTTACCATCTATTGTACCAAGTTTAAGAGAAGTTTTACATCCTACTCATGGGATGAGAACTCAAGCCAAATTAGGGATTCATAAGCCTAATCCAAAATATTCTCTAGCAACAATTTATGTTCCTGATATCCCCTAGAGTACTAAATCATCTCTAAAGAACCCAATGTATGTTGAAGTAATGACAAATTAAATAAATGCACTGCATAATAACAATACATAGACTCTTGTTCCAAAACCGTCCAACTATAATATCATTGGCTCAAACTAGGTTTTTAAAACTAAACTCAAACTCGATGGTTCTCTTGAAAGATTACAAGCTAGATTAGTGGAAAAGGGTTTTACTAAATAATAAGTCATTTACTACTTCAAAACATCCAGTCTTGTGGTAGAAGCATCTAAATTAAGTGTTTTTCTTGCCATAGCTATTAGTTTTAACTATCCCTTATTAAAAATTGATATTAGTAATGTCTTTTCAATGGAGAAATTATTGGACATGTGTTTACGGGACAACCTGTATGATTTTTTGATACTTCATGTCCAAAACACATCTAAAAACTTATCAAGGCTTTATATGGTCTGCAACAACCTCCCAGGGCTTGGTTCAACAGAGTAAGTGAGTATCGGACAATATCATCATCACTGGTAAGAGTCATGTTCTTCTTCACCAGTTTCAAAAAGATATCAGTAGTATGTTTTACTTAAAAGATCTTGGTAATTTGAACTATTTTCTAGGAATTCAAGTGACTAAGCTTCGAGAAGGTGTTCTTCTAAGGCAACAAAAATGCATATTCAATATGCTTGAACAATTGTAGATGAAGTATTGTAAACCTATCCCACTCCTATTGCTATGTATTTTCATAAACATGATGAAGAAAACACCTTTTTCTGATCATTCACTGTATAGACGTCTTGTTGGATGTCTACAATATGTAATTATTACTAGACTTGATATCTCTTTTGTTGTTAACTCAGCCTGCCAAAAAATGGGAAAACTTAAAGTTCTTCACTTTTTTCTTGTTAAAAGAATCTTAAGATATCTCAAAGGAACTTCAGTTTTGGGTATTGTCATTGCTCCAACGATGGCTCTACATCTAAGTGCCTACAATGATAGTGATTGGGTTGGTTGTCTTCACACTAGGAGATCAACAACATGTTTCTATGTCTTCTTAGTAGAACTTGTGTCTCCTGGACTGTGAAGAAGCAATCAATTGTTGCCAGATTGAGCTATGCAGATGAATACAGAGCACTAGCCTCAATTGCAGTTGAGATTACATGGATTTCCTTTCTTCTTAAGGATTTTCATATTTCAGTTCATAATCCATCTTCGCTATATTGTGATAATGCCAATGCTCTACATCTGACAACAATCATGTACTCCATGCTAGAACAAAACATGTTGAAATGATTACCACTTTTTGCGAGCATGTATTCTATGCTAGAACAAAACATGTTTAAATGATTACCACTTTTTGTGAGAGAGGGTAGATCTTAGTCACATTATCACGGTTGATGTCCCATCTACCACATAGCTCACATATATTCTGAATAAGCCTCTTCCTCGACATTAGTTTGTCTTCCTAAGAGACAAGCTTGGCCTCCGCAAAGCTATGCCTAACTTGAAGGGGGCATTAGATAGTCTAATTAAGTCTTGGTTCACAATTTAATTATAACTTTGGTCCTTTATGTAACATTTCTTGTATGTCACTCTTGTGACACAGATGTATAAAGGTTACTAGCAAAGTAGTGAAGTATGTAACCAGGACATTATACCCTTTTGAATGAAATCGAGCTTCGGTGCCCTTCTCGCCTACATTTCATCCTCTTAGTTTTCATCATCTTCTCATGGATCTAGGGTTTCCAATTCTCTTCCTCTCCATTTCTGATTATTTGGAGACCAAAGAAGGTAACGTCAAGTTGCTACTTGGATTTTTACGAGTAAAATCAATGGAGGTCTTGGTAAATGCAAAAAGGACAAGCGATGTTTAGTATTGGTTTCACTTTCATTTTCTTTGGATGGCCCTAGGCGCATTCATTGTGAGGTAATCTTGTTGAAGCATCACGTCATGGGTTTGGACATTGTGCCCTGCCAATAAGGGGACATGGAGAGCTGATTGTTCACATTTAAGAGGTGGAGGAGGTCACTAAGGGTAGTCATTCTCCTATAACTATTAGCAATGACGTTACAAGAGAGGAGACATGCTCCTCGTATTTCATCCCATGTCCACTCATATATATATATATATATATATATATATATATATATATATATATATATATATATATATATATATATATATATATATATATATATATATATATGTATGTATATATATATATGTATATATATACTTTAACCTAATAAATTTTTTATAAATAGTATTACTTCTTTGTTTGGTAATTATTAATATTTTATATATCTTAAAGTGTTACTCAAAATTGAACAAAAATTTAACCACGGGTCAAATCAGATTAACCTAGTGTCCAGTAATAAATTATCTGCTAATGTCAATGATTTAGTCTAATAAGTTTTCTATCATGAATCAGTCAATATACAACATATAATATTCTAAATAACAATTTATATTGATTCCCAAGTATTTTTTCTAAATCAAGGGAATGTGATTAATGCCATGTCAAAGAAATATATACACTCATTTGTCTATTTTTTACCAAACGATACCAATATGGTTCATAAACCTAAATTGACAGACTCATTTGCAAATGTTATTTAAAAGGAGAGCAACATCATAATTAGGCACCGAAAAATGTACCATAAGAATCACTAGTGTCAAAATACAAGATATTCGGGAAAAATATTCAAATGAGCCTTGGAATAAAGGACTAATTCCAATATGGACACAAAGTTAAGAAAAATTATGTATTATATCTCAAATAGATTTAGTACTCAGATTTTAGTATGTTACAGCTGCACGCCATCTACTACTCACAAAACTCTCGATGATGATCGTAACAACTTTGCAAATAATATAAGCAACTCTTGGAAGTTGTGTTTTCCTTTTAAAAAATTCAAAAGTACCTAGTTGCTCCAATGTGATTGCATTCACCAATCACACATCTATTATAAAGTTGTTGTGGAAAAAGGATGTTAAGACAATTGATTAGCTGGATTCTACTTTTGCAAGAATTCAATGTGGATATTGAGAATAGAAAGGATCAAAGAACTTTGTTTTTGACCATTTATCATGACTCAGGTTCTTAGATTATAATGTGGTGTCGATCAATGATGGTTATCCTATAAATAAACTCTATGTAGTTGGATCAGTTGCAACCCTCTAGTTTGCTAATTCTGCACACATTACATTTTTGGTAGTGTTGCCTCGAGAACTTACATACTAGTCGTAGAAGTAATTATTCAAGGATGTGAATTTTTACTAATGGGGTGATCCTTTGTTTTTAAGGGAATTCATATGATTTGTTCATAATATGCATTTCAAAATAATTGAAAGATATTTAATGCGTCCATTCTTCCCCTTATGGTGATCACTTTGCTATAGAAAATAAAGCAGCAAAAATATTGTAGATAACCCTTTATCGACCAACAATATTTAAACATGTGAAACAAGCTTTTAAATCTTGTGATCAATGTCAATGACTTAGTGAATTCATGAAGAGTAATTACATGACACTATAGAATATCCTAGAACATGAAGTGTTTTATGTCAAGGAATTGAATATATGGGACCCTTCCTACTTGTTTGCCTCTCTAGGCAATAGGTACATCTTGTTGGCATGATGCTATGCCTCAAATTGGGTGGAGGTAATTGCCACCCAATATTGTGATAAAGATTATATTTTATGTATGTTCAAGAAGAACGTTTTACCCAAATTTGGTGTTCCGAGGACTATCACGAGCAATGTTGGATCTCATCTTAATGATAAGAAGTTTGATGTTATGCTCAAGAAATATGGGGTATTCTATATAGTTTCCAATTCATATCACCCACAAACCTTAGGCCAAGTAGAAGTCTCAAACTATCAAGTCAAGTCCACTCTCCAGAAGATAGTCTCCACATCATGAGAAGACTACGTATTCAAGTTGGACGATATTTATGGGCAATATCAAATAGACTTCATAGAACCTATTAGTACCACCCTATTTAGCTTGGTCTATGGAAAGTCATGCCAGCTTCTAGTAGACATAGAGCATAGAGATTATTAGTTTGTGATGTTTCTTTAACTATGATCTAAAAAAATTCATTCAGAAGAGGTTGTGGAAAATTCAAAAGCTAGAGGAGTTGAAAATGGGATACCAAATTGCATAAGGAAAGAACCAAAGCATGGCATGATAAACGGATTAGGAGGAAAGAATTTGTAGAAGGGGATCAAGCACTACTATTCAGCTTGAGGATTAATATTTTCTTAGGAAAACCACAATCCATATGGTCAGGATCATTCACATTTATTAGAATCTTTTCACATGGAGTGGTGGGTCTACAGGGAAAACATTCCACCTTCAAGATAAATGGCCAAAGACTCAAGTTTACCTACCATGGGACTTTGAAGAAGAGGGAATCACAATCTCTCTCATCAACACTACCTAAAGCAGAAAAAGTGTCCAAAACTAGACTATAAATGGAGTGCCTTTGTGGGAGTCGTATCTACACTTTAAGCTTTCAATTCATTGGTGCTAGTCTAGATTGTTCATTTCTTTCTTATTGTGTTGATAAACAAACTCTGTCCAGTGTGGTCATCACCTATTTTGAGTAATATGGTATTGTACAATTATTGAAATTGTAGATATGTTAGGCAAAAACTTCAAGGAAAAAGAATACTTAAATATTCATCCTACCTAATAGAAACATGACATGATTTCCTATTACATGTTCGTGTACTTTGTTAGAAAGAAGACCAACTTTTACTGGCACATTGTGCTACAACAAAACATGTCCTATGGGAATTTCCATTTGATTTGTGAAGGTCAAGCACTAAAGTGACAACAAGGCGTGCTTTCCCAAAAGACAGCATGTATTTCCTATAAAATTTAAAAGAAGAAAAGGATTTCAATCACATTGTATTTTCTAAAATTACAATTATTTATATAGTGAATTCCATAAATTCACAGCAAATCCCAACATGTCATGTTGTCATTTTACATGCTTCAGTTTTTTTTTTAGAGACAATTCATTCCACTTGCCTAGTAAGTTTGAGAAAAAAATTGCATATCTGATATTTTGGCAAAATAAACAGTGATTTGCCCACATGTTGTAAAAGACAAGGCATGTTGTGCTACATGTTGATGGTTGATAATGTATAATAAGGAGGAATAACACAATGTATAAACATCTTACACATCATGTAACTTGCAGAAGAAAACGAAATTGCATCTCTTTTGACCATTTTAGCATCAGGTGTCTCCATATTGAGGTTCCTAATTGCATCCTTAAGTTTGGACCTACAATGAGGGAATTGAAGACTTCAAGATTAGGGTGATCAATTGATCAGTGGTATAATTTTATCTTATATTTTCTTTCAGTCATTTCCTTTAGCATTTTCTACTTTGTATGTCACTTCCTCTTTTTTTCGACATGATTGGGCATGATTGATGTTTAATTATTTCTTACAATCCTACTCATTTAGGCTATGCTTTTTTGTCCTCATTTTATGAAAATGTAGAAATCGCTTCACCATGTATCAATTGTCTACTAAACAACGCTAAATCTAAGCAATTTCTTTAAAAAAAAAATTTTGATGTTCCTAAATGAAAGACAACATGAACAACAAAATTATTCCTTGATAAGTCAATGTATTAATGAACTTATCATTATGGGTTTATCAAGTGAATAAGATATTAACAAGAGTATGTGTTTATTAATTCTTATTGTGGAGTTTTAGTTGCTTTCATTTCAAAAAAATCTAATGAGGTGCAAACCCCATTTATGCATATCAGCTCATAGGTACGCATGTGAGGATAAGCTTAGAATAGGCTCATGAGATTACAAACTAGAATCCATATCTAAAATTCAGGAATTTGGGTAAAGTTTTTCATGCATTAGGCATTGTCCCCAAAAAGAGGCTAAGCCATGTTCAAAATATATATGTCTATGTTGAATTATCGATCTTCTTGTGATGGTCAGGTTATATGTATTAAAAGGGATGACTAGCCCCAATCGACATTCTATGCAGACATAAGTTTACACTAGTAGGCGAGTGAAAATTTTGTGCTTTTAATTTTTCCAATCAATTTTGCAGCATTGATGAAGTACATGAATTGCTCTTGCTAGTTCACTTTTGATAAATTTGATTCATGGTTATATTTATAATGATTGCACTTTTCTTCTGTTGTAAGTTTACATGGGTATTAAGTTCACCCTAGCATTTATTTTCACTTGATGTCTCCAGTTAGATTAGATAAATCACAACTACTAATTATTCATGATTAGAGTGTTAATTGTGTGTGCAAGTCTTAAATTTATAACTCGAACACTACCTCACAAGTATACGGGTGCCTATAGTAATATTTAGTTTCTCCAAGGAGCGGTGTATTATTAGGCATAAGATTGTTAATCTTCAACAATCTAGATTGATTTAAAAGGTTGGTTTGGTTTGTACTAGTAAACTAAAAACTAGAAAATTTAACTAAATCGAAATCACTTTTATTAATGATCAACCTTGGTTTAGTATTCTTGAGGATAGGGTTTCATATCCATATCATAACATGAAGAACAAAAAAAATCAAGAATTCTAGAAATTATCACATGGGAGATCTCTATCCTACCTTCACCTTCCAGTAATGTAGAATAGTCCTAACCTTGAATACCATTCCCATGGATAAACTTAGATTTGGAGTACCGAAATTAATTTCCCAACACACCTCAGCCACTCCCATGGTCAAGGTAGTGCAGCTAAGGCACATCTCCTAACTCCTATGCATATCTTCCCAGACTATACAAAAAGTAGAAATCAAACATACAAAGTGTCCAAAAAAGTATGTAAGAAGAATTAAATTCGTGTTCAACCAGAATTATATATAAAATTTGTGTTCAACAATGTTCTGACATGGGAATTACTCTTGCATGCCCAAGAAATGAAAGTCTACTCATTCATGATGGTGAAACACAAGTACATGCTACAGATTTGGTAGCTAAGCATGACTACAGAAAGAAAGAGTAAGGAAACCCAAAAAAGAGGAAGAACTCTGGTTTGAAGACAAAATTATGCCCATGTTGGTGCTTCTTTCCCAACAACCTTTGCTTTCGAGTAGCTGGAATGGATAAGAGAAGCTTTTGTTGCAATCCTTGAAGAAGAAAGTAGTATAAAATAGGTTCTCTCCCAAGAAACCACACCTTCTTCACCAAAGTCGCCTCTCCTCTACTCTGGTCCATTCTCTGGTTAAAAAGTGTTTCAAATGATGAGAGATAATTATCCCTTGTGTGGACTTTTGTATTTAAAAATGAGGGGTGATTGCTTCGACATGGCGTGTTGTAGAACCCACACGATGTGTAGACTTGAGTAACTGAAGTTGAAACTACCTTTCCTAAAGATTCCATGGCGTGTTGTCTGAGAGACACATCATATTGTTGAAAGTTGGAGAGGACCTAGGTAGATTTGATCGGTTTGAACACGACATGTGTTGATAAGCACATGGTGTATTTTTTGGCAGAACTTTTGGTGAGATCATTTGACTGAGTGGACACAGTGTATGGTCTAAGAGACGCACTATGTTTCTACTCTTCAAGGGGAAAAAAATCCATCTATAAGCTCACACAGCATGTGTGAAAACACACATGTTGTGTTCCCTTCAAAAAAATTCAAGAAATTCCATGTGATATGTGTAATCTCCTGGAGAATCCAACTAAGGTCGAATTTTGGTTGGATTGATCCCATTTCCTCATCGTAGTTGTATACATGTGGTCACAAACAAGAAATGAGTAAAACAGCTAAAAAGAGTGGAAAATCAAGTATAATTAGTGGAAAAATGATGTACAAAGTGGATTCAAAGTGCATGCAAAGAGGGGAGAAAGTGTATATAATTATGCACATCAAATCCCCCTAAGCTTGAACTTTTTCTTGTCCTTAAGCAAAAAGAACATGAAAATATAATAGAAGAAAGTGTCAAGTACAAGCCCTCATCAAATGAAATGGAAAAATGAATTAAACCAATCCAACCATAATCCTTTGGTTTATGCTTATTAGTCATGAATTCAACTTAAACACCCAAGACAGGAATTTTGTTTCAATAAGATTAATAAATCTATTTGGAATGATCAGCATAACAACACTAAATAGAAATTAGATGACTAAGTCAAACAACTAGAGAATATGAAACTTGACACTCTGAATTATTAAGGATGTACAGAGTAAATCCGAGTTGACATGGACAATAAAGCATCACTCTCCCTATTTTAAAAAGAATGTGGTGATGGGGCATGGGTTCTAGCATTTGGTGGGTAAATTAGACTTATGCACACGTAGAATGTCAGTTGGGGTATTTTACCCTCTTTTAGGACGTAGCACCTAATCATGTCCAGATCAAGCTTACACTAGGCTAGCATGATATGTGGGAGGTTTAGCAATCTTTTCATAGGGGTATAAATGTGAATTTTGAAATAGCCTAGATAATCCAAAATGAATCTGATTCCGCTTGAGAATGTGAGGCTTTAAACTAAAATTCTTTCCCCAAAACATAGGCGAGTTACTAGATTGCATAATAAATTGGATTTCAATCATTTGTTTAGAATATTTTTCATTGAGAGTTTCTAAAAACACACTTGAAGTTTAGCAAAGGCATCTAGAATGCTACACAATGTTTATTTGTTGATAAATCCAAAACGATTTTCTTATGACATGTACTTGACAATCAAAAGTGTGACAGATGAATATACAGGCTATAAGCGTAAACCAAAATTAAGTGCTTGTTCTTGGCCAAGGGTTTCATTTAATTGATGTAAGGCTTGTGTAATTTTTATTCGATTAATAATTCTCAAGACAAGATAGGACAAACAGTTTAGCTTAAAAAGGACATCAATACAAACACAAAGAAAAAGCTTCAGATCACACTGGATTTTCCACAACTAAAATAGAAACTAAAACAAAAACTAAGAAAAATACAATGGAAAGAAACTAGAACTACACTATCGGTTGATTCCTCGCCTCTAAGATTAAAATATGTAGTGTCCTCTCTGTATCAATCAAACTTAACTGGATAGCATCTGGGTACCTACCATGAATGATTAGAATGAAGGTTCACTGCCCTGATCTCTAGTTGGAAAACATTGGCACTGAGTATCATCATCATCTGGAATAACTATGAATTCTGATTCATATGGTGAGGTGGAGGAGGAGGCATGGGATAGTGGATCTAAGAGATATGCCATGTATCCACTCTCTATAGCATGTTGTGTGTATAATATTATTGTTGTCTCATCATGTCAAGGCAGGCTTCGTGTTCATCAAAATGGTGGTGTACATAGCCAAAGAGATGTTGCACATCAAGCATAGCCCATCTGTAATCCATTTGAGTGTTAGTGGAGGGAGGGGAGGTTGTGTTGTAGCTGTAGGGGAGGCTTTGGGTTGATCATCAAAATCATTCCCATCGTCAAAGACAAATTTGTAGTTATCTTTTTTGGTCAAGGTGACCACTTCTAGAGTAGATAGTTTGATGTACTCCTCATGACCATGAAAGAATTGCTTGAATTTACTACCATATGAATTATGCCTAAAAATCATATAGGAGGTTACGAGAAACTTGAGGTCTACCTTGTTCTTTCTAAATGTAGTCTCCAAACCTGTCAAATATGCATTCACTTTGAGGGCAATGTGAGTAATCAATCCTCCAATCATAATATTGCCCAATTTCTTACGTCGGACCTAAAAACCGATAGAGAATGAAGTACCTTGCATTGATCTTAAAGTCATTAAGCATTGGCCATAAAAAGAAGAGGTCTTTTTACCACAAACTTCTTGAGTCTCTTTCCGTGCAAAGACACATGTGCTAAGCAACCGATGGATGTAACAGATAGGGTTATGAGTGTGGGTTTCTCTAGCTGCTTTGCTGTCATGAATATCATCTTCAGTGATCTTCCTTCAAAATTCATCTTTGTCAAATTGTTGAGGGTATGACATGCTCCTCCATAGTGACATTGAAGAGCATCACAAAATTGTTTGAAAGTGATTTTGTAACTTTGCTCGAGAAGTTGGAAAGTAATAATAGCAAATGTTTCAAATGTCTTCTTTGGGTTTTCCTCAGCATGCAAGGTAGTCAGAAATTTGTAAGTGAGTCTAGCATAGGTAGGGTTTACAGTGCAGTAGGTATACTTGAACCCTAATTCTTTAAGAAGTCCCAAGACTTCACATTTGATCCCAAGCCTCCAATGTTTCTTTACAACCAAAATGTGTAGGAAGGACCCTATGGGTGATCAATTTTTGATAGGCAGCATCTTCCTCCTTTGTGACATTAAATCATGTGGTTGAGATGTAAGCTTGTGTAGAGGAAGAGCTCTCCCCTGTTTGGCGCTTTGCTACTTGCTTGGTAGGATCCAGTACACTTTTTGTTGTTGTAGGAGGTGTGGACATGGCATGCTGAAGTTAAGACACGGTGTTTCTTCTTTGGACTGAGGAGGTTCTGCTGAACGAGCAGACACAGTGTATCATCTGATAGACATGTGTGTCTTATACGATTTGGGTGAATTTTAGGTTGAGGATGACTGTGGCTTTACATCATTTTTGTTGGGATCATGTTGTGTTCTGAGATCACCAACCTTAAATGAGGAGGTAGAGAGGTGGATTTGGCATGCTTTCTAGCAATGATGATGGAAGGTGCTTGGCTACGAATTTGGTGGAAGTGAAGAAGTAGCTCACTCAAGCTAATGATGATGAGTAGGAGGTGTTGACACAGAGGGACGAAGATAGTTGGATATCTTGCAGATCTGAGCATGGGGTGAGCCATTGTGGAAAAGATGGTGGTAGATCTACATGAAAATCAATAGAAGGGACAGTGAGGAAGGCGATTGTTGGTGTGGAACACAGCGGTAGTTGTTCACTCTTACTCAAACATGGCATGACTGTTAGGTTTAAATGGATACAATTATTTTGAAATTGGGTGAAACCCTATTTCAAACTATCGAATGTATCATGTTTTCTAAGGCACATGTTGTGTCTTCTTATGTATAACTTGTCACTTTTTATTTTTTCCTTGCTCAATGGCATGTTGGTGGTGTAAGGCAATAACTTCTTTGGGACAGCTCAATCAGTAAACCTGGCACCACAAGGGCACATGCCTTGTTTGTGTGAGGCAACAACTCTTTTATTCATGAGTACAAGGTTGAAGACACATCGTGTTGAGAATTAACATACATTTTGTTTGCTCCTAAAAAAACTTCAATACAATTCACCCAGCACGACATGTCATGTGATGAATTTACACACATCTTTTTTTATTCCAGTGGACTTCTTGAATTGCTTTTCATGATGAGGACACATCATGTCTTAACAAAGATACACCATGTATCATTCTAGCAGGAGGACATGCATTCTTCTTTTTATTTGTACATGTTGTATCCATTTGAGCACACATCATGTAAGCTTCCAAAAAAATATCAGCTATGAATGACCTTGCAGACACGTCGAGTGTCAAAATACACACGTCATGTATTCTGAGTTGTTTTCTCAAACATCTTCTTTTTAGTAGGTGACACGCCATGTCGCCTATTGAACACCCCATGTCTCAACTGAATATTTGTGGAAGTTGGGATATTCCTTAGCTTTTCCTCAACACCTACAATGATGATGATATATATCTTATAAGGGTCCAAATTTACTACATTCATCTCTAAAAAATTTATTTTTAAAAGGAAATTTTCTTGCACAAATGCATCAAATGAAATATATTCTAATTGTGGCTTCAACTCCAACAAGGTCCTCCATTTAGAGTCTAGAGTAAGACTTGAATCAGTAGCATCATATGTCTAAGAGGGAGTAGGAGGCTCCCTATTCTATCTTCTCTCCTTACATGTAGAGTTTGTAGTGTTGTATGTTAACCTTGAATGTATATTATTTCCCTTGTAGTTCCACAGTGCCATATGGATAGACCTTCAACACTGAGAATGGTCCAAATCATTTTGAACAGAGCTTCCCGAGGAAGATTTTTAGTCTTGAATTAAAAATTAGGACTTGATTTCCCTCTATAAAATCTCTTCTTCTTATCTTCTTACCATGCCATGCTTTAGTTCTTTCTTTGTAGATCTCAGCATTCTCATAAGCATCTAGTCTGATCTCTTTAAGTTCTTAAAGTTGTAGCAACTGCTTTTCTCCTACCTTCGCCATGTCAAAGTTGAGAAACTGTATGGCCCATAGGGATTTATGCTCTAGCTCTATAGGAAGATGGCAAGACTTGCCACATATGAGCTTGAATGGCATGGTACCGATGATTGTCTTGAATGTCATATAGAATTCCAAAAGAGAATCATCTAGCTTGAGGGCCCAATCTTTCCTTGAACTTGAAATAGTATTCTCTAGATTCTCTTAAGTTGTCTATTGGATACTTCAACATGCACAACCATTTGAGGGTGATACGGGGTAGAGATCATGTGCTTCACTCCATATTTTTTGAGGAGATTATTGAAATGTTTTCCATTGACATGTGTACCTCCATCTGAAATGACAGATCAAGGAACTCCAAAGTGAGCAAATATGAATTTCTGAAAGAGTTTAATACTGCCTTTTGCATCTGGGGCTTGGGTGGGAATGGCTACCACTCATTTTGAAATATAATAACGAGCAACTAAAATATATTTGTAGCCACAAGAAGATAGGAAAGGACCCATATAGTCTACACCTCATATATCAATTACCTCAATTTTCCATAATGGAGTTGAGAGGCATTTCATCCCTCTTTGATATTCCACCTGATCTTTGGCACTTGTCATAGGCTTTCACATAAGCATGTACATCTCTAAATTGAGTTGGCCAATAGAGTCTAGCTTGAAGAATCTTTGTATCTATCTTCTCTCCTATGAAATGACCTCGGTAAGAAGAAGAATGGTATTCAAAAATAATGTTCACAATCTCTTCCTTAGCCACACATTTCCAGATCAGTCCATTTGTTCCTTGCTTGAAAAGAAATGGATCATCCCAATAGTAGAATGTGATATCATGTAGGAATTCTTGTTTTGCTAATAAGTTAAATCAGTAGGAAGAAGTCCAATAGCAAGGAAATTGGTGATGTCTGCAAACCATGGTGCATGTAGTGCACCAAGAGCGTACAACCTTTCAACATGAAGATAATCATCAATAGGGAGTGTGTGATCTGAATTTGTAGTCATCCTAGAAAGATGATCAACTACATTGTTCTCAGTTCCCTTTTTATCCCCAAGTTCAAGATCAAACTTTTGAAGCAACAAATTCTAATGGATCAAACATGGTTTTACATCCTTCTTTTTCAACTGATATTTTATTACTGCATGATCAATATATACAATGAGTTTGGATCCCACTAGATACTGGTGGAACTTATTGAAGGCATATACGATGAATAGCATCTCTTTCTCACTGGTAGCATAATTAATTTGAGGCTCAGCCAAGGTCTTTTTGGTGTAGGTGTATTGCATGCAGCTTGTTGTCTTTCTGTTGACCTAGTACTGTGTCGACTTCATAGTCACTAGCTTCACGCATTAATTCAAAGGGTGCATTCCAGTCTGGTGTCTGAATGATTGAGGATGAAATGAGGTCATCTTTGAACTTTCTAAAAGTAGCTTGACATTCATCATCAAACACAAAGCTCGCATCTTGGGCAAGCAATGAACATAACAGCTTAGCTAGCTTGGAAAAGGCTTTCATAAATCTCCTATGGAATCTAGCATGACCAAGAAATCTTCAAACATCTTTGGTTGTTGATGGAGTGGACATTTTTTTTCTATTGTTTCTACCTTTTCCCTATCAACTTCAATACCTTTGTTAGATATCACATGACCTAGTACTACTTCGAGTTGTACCATGAAAGGCACTTCTACCAGTTTAGTACTAGGTTAACCTTTTTACAGTGCTCAAGGACTTTAGATTGTTTTGACAAAAATAGTCAAATGAATTTGGGTAAACATTGAAATCATCCATGAAGATTTCCATTATATTCTCGATAAAATTAGACAAAATAGCCATCATGCAATGTTGAAAAGTTTTTGGTGCATTATAAAGACCAAAAGGCATGCGTTTACAAGTGTAGGTGCCATAGATGTATGTGAAAGTTATATTTTCATGGTCGGGTGGGTAAACTGGTATTTGAAAGAATCCAGAATAGCCATCTAGATAACAAACATAGGTATGATTGGCTAATCTTTCAAGCATCAAATCAATGAACAAAAAGGGGAAATGGTCTTTATGGGTTGCCTTGTTCAACTTTCTATAATCAATAACATGTGTCACCATGTGGCTACATGTGTTTTTATCAATTCTTCATTATGCCCTTTTAGGACATTTGCACCTCCTTTCTTGGGTACAACATGAATAGCACTCGCCCAGGAGCTATCACTTATAGGGTATAGGATCTCGACATTTTTCAACTTGAAAAATTCCTTCTTTACAACCTCAAGCATGTTTTGATTTAAACACATAGGAGGTTCTACGCAATGTTTGGAATCATCTTCTAGATTGATTTGATGCATGCAAATGGAAGGATTGATGCCCTTAAAATCATCGATGGAATAATCAATTACTTATTTATGCAAACATTATTCATCAAGAAATTTAATTTCTTGTTCATCGGTTAAATCAGCATTTATGATGACAGGGGATGTAGAATCAAGATCAAGAAAAGTGCACCTTAACCCAGGTGGAAGGGGTTTGAGTTCTACCTTTTTTTCCTTGGTTGGATTGCAAGAATCATGCTTCAATAGTGGGGTATCTTCATTGGGTGGTTTTGGATCATGAGTTGAGGAAACGTCTAGGACTTTGGTGGTCATGGTAGTGTTCAACTCACTTTCCATAAAAATCTATGACAAAATCAGAAAAATTTTTATCTTTTTCCAAAAACTTTTCAACACAATCAACTAAGCAAATGTGTTCAATCTTTCTTGGGGATTTCATTTCATCTAGAATAGAAAATTCTATTGTTTCTCCTCCTACTCTAAGAGTGAGTCTGCCTTCTCATACATAGACTATATAATCAGTTGTGCAAAGGAAGGGTCTTCTAAAAAGGATAGGGCTAGATGGAACTTCATTCATGTCCAACACAACAAAGTCACATGGAATATAGAATTTGCCAACCTGAACATGTACATCTTTAATGATGCCTATTAGATATTTGATGGTGTGATCTTCCAATAGAAAGGACATCTTGGTTGGATTCATGTCTACAATGTCAAGTTATTCCAATAGTGTTGAAGGAATAAGGCCTATGTAGGCTCCCAGGTCAACTAGACCCTTGTCAAAAGTTGTGTCACCAATTATTCATGGCAATTTGAAATCACCTTGATCATAAAGCTTCTTTGGTACTCTATTTTGGATAATGGAACTCATCCTCTCAGATAGAATAACAGTTTCCACTTGATCAATTGTTCTCTTTTTAGTCAAGATGTCTTTAGGAAACTTTTTATAAGAGGGTGTCTCTGTAATAAGTTCAGCTAAAGGAAGATTGACATAGAGTTTGTGGAGGATGTCCATAAATTTATGGAATTTCACATCATCTTTATTCTGAGAAAACCTTTGAGTGAAAGGGGGATCAAGCTTGTTGAAAGAAATTTGTTGAGGATTTCCTGTGGATTTCTTCCTTTGGTTATTATTTGTCTGTTATTCATTTATGTCAACAACCTCTACAAATTTCCTCTTAGAAGATTATGAAGGCCCACCGATTACAGCTCCACTCCTTAATGTCATGGATTTGCAAGTCCCCCTTGGATTCATTTCCAGTTGGCTAGGCAAGAAACTGGAAGGCACTTTTTTATTAGCAAGAGCTTGTTGTGTGATATGGTTCTACAACATCCTTGTATGTGTAGAAATTTCATCAACCTTAGAGGAGAGTTGTTGAATGGAATTTTTCATGAGTTGTACATGCTTCCTAAACTCCTCATTTTTCTTCATTTGAGATGAAACAAAGCCTTCTAAGAGATAGTCAAAATTGGATTCAATTGTTGTTGTGGGTTGAAACTTCTACTAACATTGTTGTTGAACCCTGGAAGATTGTTTGGCATTGGTGGTTTGCTCCCCAAATGTAATAGTTGTTGACCTTGAGGTTGTTGAGGATTTGGAGAATTTTTGTTGTGATAAGAAAATTTTGGATGATCATGCCAACTCGGATTGTAAGTGTTTGAATATGGATTCTAGGGTTGTTTGCTTCCATAATTTTCTATTTCATTGCATCACTCCATTACCTCATCACAAGGAATAAAAGAAGGGTAGCCTATACAAGCTACATGTCTAAAATCTTCATTTGAATCACAAATCAGATGTATTGGCTGAACTAATTGAGAATTCCACCTTTCAAACTTTTGTGTGAGGGTGTCTAATCTTGCTAGAAGAAGATCAATGGCATCAACAACATGGATGTTGACCTACTTCTCAGAAGCAATAGGGGATGAGGAAGGTTGATTTCTCCTCTCAGAACTCCATTGGCAATGATTGATTGCTTGGTCGTCAATAATTGCATAAGCTTCCATGTAATATTTATTCATTAAAGCTTCATTGGTTGCAGTGTCTATAGACATCCTAGTGTTGTAAAAAAGTCCAGTGTAGAAGGTCTAAAGGAGTAGCCAGTTGCTAAGGCCATGGTGAGGACAATAAAGTTGAAGGCCCTTGAATATCTCTCCCATGTGTCATAAAGAATCTCTCCATCTCTTTGAGAGAAATTTGTAAGTTGGCTTCTCAGTTGGGCTATCTTTACTTGGCAGAACATGTTTAGCAAGAAAAGCTTTCAGTAGTTCCTCCCAAGTGTTTATAGAGTTCCTTGCAAAGAAGAGTGCCACACCTTGGATCTGTCCCTCAAAGAAAATGGAAATAACAATAGGCAAATACCATAAGGAGTAACGTCATTTATCTTGAAAGTGTCCAAATACTATGAAATTCAGCTGTGTAGATTCGGATCCTCCATGGGAGTCCCTCCAAAGCAATTTTTCTAAATCACCTATATGATTGTCGAGCTGATGGAGAAATTGTTTGTCTCTATCTATGGGTTATTAATATACCCATTGATATTTATGGCAGTGGGAACGGTGAATTCCTTAAGAGGAATATTGTCTTCCATGATTGGTTCCTAGTGATCAGGTGAAGATGAAGGTGATGATGGTTGTGAGTCTTCTAAGCTTGAAGAGTTTTCACTCCTCCTTTCTCTTCTATAGAGGCTCAAGGTATGTTTATTCTCTGGATCTAGATATATAAATGGATGAAGACCATGTTTCAAACACCGCATACAGTTTTGCAAATTCTCAAGTGGATGAGAACACCTATCAAACAATAGAAGATACGATATATGGTAAAAATGATTATGGTATGATGGAATGATGAAATGAGGATGTGATCTAGTCTCACTTATTAATCAACACTTCCTACTCTAACAAAAATATTGATGCTCACTGGCAACGGTGCCAAAAACTTGTTAACTATGTGTGTAAGTCTTAAATATATAACTCAAACACT
This sequence comes from Alisma plantago-aquatica, assembly GCA_963693085.1. Classification (NCBI taxonomy): domain Eukaryota; kingdom Viridiplantae; phylum Streptophyta; class Magnoliopsida; order Alismatales; family Alismataceae; genus Alisma; species Alisma plantago-aquatica. Next base: position 351,599,252 of record OY856410.1, on the reverse strand, counting down.
ACCCCACAAGTATACAGGTGTGTGTAGTACTATATAGGTCATCCAAGGAGAAGGGTATTGTTATCCGTAAAAATGTTAATCTTCAACAATCTATATCAATTTCAAAGGTTGGTTTGGTTTGTACTAGTAAACTACACACTAAAGAATTTAACAAAATAAAAATCACTTGTATTAATGATAAACTTTGGTTAAGGATTCTTGAGTATAGGTTTTCACATCCATATCATAACATGAAGAACAACAAAAGTCAAGAATTCTAGAAATTATCACAAGGGAGATATGTATCCTACATTCACCTCCCGATAATGGTAGAACAGTCCTAACCTTGTATACCACTACCATGGATAAACTTAGATTTAGACTACAAACCTTAATTCCCTGATACATCCTAGACACTCTCATGGTCAAGGTTAGTGCATCTAAGGTCCTACTACTATGCATATCTTCCCAGATTATGCAAAGAGTAGAAATCAAACATACAAACCGGTTAGCAAAGCATGTAAGAAGACTTAAACACAGATGAACCTTAGAATAGTGAAACATATAGCATTATATATGAAATTAATGTTCAACAATATTATTACATGGGAGTGACTCCCCCATGCCCAAGAAATAGAAGTCTACTCACTCATGATGGTGAAACACAAGTACATGCTATAGATTTGGGAGCTAAGCATGACTAGAGAAACAATGAGCAAGGGAAATTCAAAGAACAACAAAGAACTATAGATTGAAGGTGAAATAACACCCATGTGGGTGCTTCCAATAACCTTCTCTACTAAGTGGTTCAAATGGAGAAGAGAAGCTTCTTCTGCAATCCTTGAAGGAGAAATGAGTAGAAAAGAGGTTCTCTCCCAAGAAATCACCTCTTTTTCCACAAAGTCCCTTTCCTCTGCTCTGGTCCGTTCTCTAGTCAAAAGATATTTCAAATGATGAGAGATAATTGTCCCTTGTGTGGGCTTTCATATTTAAAATTGAGGGACAGTTGTTTTCAAAAAATAGCGAAAAATGACTACAACACGGCGCGTTCCAGTAGGCACACAGCGTGTCGCCTTGAGTAACTGACATCGAAACTACCTTGCCCAAAGAGTGCATGGCGTGTCGTCTAAGAGACATGTCATGTTGTTGAAAGTCAGAGACAGCCTGGGTATATCTAATGGGGTTGAACACGGCATGTGCTAATAAGCACACGGTGTGTCTCTATGTAGAACTTTTAGTAAGATCATTTGACTGAGTGGACACGATATGTGGTATGAGAGACCATTCCGTGTTTTTTCTCTTTAGGGAAGGGATGAAATTTATCTATAAACTCACATTTCATGTTCTAAACACACATGTCATGTTCCCTTCAAAAACTTCAAGAAATTCCATTTGATATATGTAATCTCCTGGGGAATCCAACTAATGTTAGATTTTGGTTGGATTGACCCCATTTCCTCATCATAGTCATATACATGTGGTCACAAACAAGAAATGAGTAAAACAACTAAAAAGAGTGGGAAATGAAGTATAATAAGAGGCAAATTGAGGTATAATGTAAATTGAAAGTGCATTCAAATAGGGTAGAAAGTGTATATAAATTATGCACATCACATACAAAATTGAGTTGGTATTGCTAGCACTTTGAAATTTTGAATTTTGGAGTCGACTAGATTACATTTTGGCAATTATGATTCATGAGATGTGCTACTTGTTGGTCTTGAATTTTGATTTTATGCTTTTAAATGCCTGAGGATGAGAAATAGTTCAGACTTAAGGGGAATTGACATGTTGGCTACATTTTTGGCAATTAATTCATGATCCTTGATATGTGCTACTTGCTTATCTTCCATTTTGATTATATATTTATGAATGGTTGAGGATGATCAATAGTTCAAACTTATGGGGATTTGATACGAGTTTTCCTGTCACATTTCACTGGATGAAATTTGTGTTTATTAATTAGTTTTATCATCATTAGTCTTCTAATATTTTCCAAGTTATGTTTTTTGTTTGCTTTGTGGTTTTGATTTGCATTAAATTCATGATATATCTCACTTGGGGAGACCTATGATATGATATAGAGAAAGATATAAAATTCCACAAAGATCAGATGAAATTTGATTGGAATCAGAATGTTACACATATGTATGTTGTTTACATGGTTTGTACCTCATCAACATAAGAATAAGAAACTCTATATATGACTATAGATCATGTTTCATTTACACAACATGTGGCCTAATAGTTGTCATTTCCTTATGTTGTACTAACGCAATGTGTTATCCACTTATAGTTTGTGGATCATTGACTAACTCAAGCGGTGTACATGAATTGACAAGTTTTGCATCATGTTTTTCAATTACGTCTGGTGTAAGTGTCTCCTAATAGGAATGTCAAATCAATTCATTAGTTGACATGAAAAAGGGATTGGCCATACTCTTATTCAAGGCATCTTGATATTATTAGTTAATTTGACAACAAAAAACGTGTAAAGAATGAAGGATGCATGGATTGGACCGTTTCAGAGCATGAATAGAGAAGTGGGAGCAGATCTTCATCACTAGCAATCAATTTTTGCCTCATCTCCACAAATTGAACATATTTCACTTTGTCTAGATCCTATGAAGAGACTTTAGGAAGTTCTCTTAAGTTTCTTATTAGCTCGGGGGCCACTCTCTCTTTGCTTTGTATCTAATATATTTTTGTCATGAAACGATGAACTATATGATGTATTTATTTCCCATTTACAAATTCACATCATGGGGGAGTAATGAAATTATCTTGGACGAGTAGGAGTTGCCCACATGCCATTTTGTATCAAGCATTATGTTTCAATGAATTAAATTTTTATTTCATAGTATATGGGTGTTTAATTTTTATATATATATATATATATATATATATATATATATATATATATATATATTCAAGAACTCTCTTTTGATTAGCACACCATTTCTAAATTATATATTTTCTATTTCTATTTATATAAAAAAATAATCTCAAAATAATCAAATGGGATAGGTGTAGAGACTCAATGCCAACCATTAGAGAGAAAAACGAAATATAAATCTAGATTAAGAAGCAAAACACATGATTTTCAACAAACATGATTAACACAGTAACAAGAAACACAAGTAATATTTTTTCTACCATAAAATCTGAATAATGATTCCAATCTAGACATCCATGTGCTCAGTTATCGTAGATCTCATTCAACTTCACTAAAGTCAAAACTAGATCTTATTACTTGCATGTAGTTCTTTTACAGGGATACAAGAACATTAAATATCACAAAATCTACATGTGACCCATCCCGAGAAAAAGAAAATATATGGACATTCTAATCTACATTACTTTTTACATCTTCTTTGCCACAACCTCAATGTTAAATGTCATTATACCTAAAAATATTTAAATCAACCTCATGAGACTAATAAAGAGCCCCAATGAGTTTATACCTCCCATACGATTTAAGTAACATGCATCAGCATTTGGTTAAGTATATTTAACATAAAAGAAATGTGCAAATATCACTAAGTATAACATATAATTCTAGAATTTAACACATCCAATTTATGAAAATAATTCAATCAATCAATAAGGTATTCTTTTAGTCCAATTCTAATTTATATAACATCTTTAAGACATAACTATTAACATGTCAGTGGATTCTAATTACTTTAGAATAAGAATCTTATTGCATGAGTAGAAAATAAAGATCTAAATAACCAGAAAGTAGCAGCAGTAGCAACATCATCATTGTGACACTTCACCAGTCAAGCTAGGAATATATCCTTGTATCTTGAAGCTAGAGTTCACAAGAGACTTGTTTATCGATTAGGCCTATAGAAATAACAACTGAATCTAAATAATGGAAAGAGTGAATATGAAATCTATCATAACTAGATGGCAAGATTCAGATCAGATACCAAACTAAGTATATATGAATAACATAATTAATAAAAGATCTCTACTTATAAGAAACATATTCAAGTATAACAGAACTATCTTCTAGCAGAAAAAGGAATATAAAAAACATTCATCCCATATTCAACATGGTTTGTCATCTTGTATTCATTTTCCCTAAAATTATTGGGCTCATACCTGACCAAGTACAAGTTGCTATGTCTGATTCTCATATTAACAACTAACCATCATTATCTTATGATTTAGCTGGCCATCCAAAGATAGATACAACACCTAGACCAATGTCGGGTTGCCTCAAGAGTCTAAGGTAGGGCTTTCGGCCTCCTATCTTCACATTACTCATCTTGGGAACATGAGACAGGAATAAATAGCATAGATATCACATCATATCACATTTATCATGTTTCACAATTTACATCTCATTAGAGTCTATTCCTTATGGACAAAGACTTTCAAGCAGAGGATTTAGGGCCAGAATCACATCGTGTGACTCACTCCTAGATCTTGGTGGTCTAACCTTCAAGGTCTAGATCCACACTTTGGAAATCTTTCTCATAATCCTTTGATTACTACAAGGAGTTCCATTTCATTTCCCTAGTATGGAACTCGGGGAAAAATCATGATGTTCAAGGCACCTAACTAGATGTATTCATCATTGCACTCATTATTTAATCCTCTAATTCATCTTTAAGAGAATTAAATCATCAATTATCATGTGTGTAACGACCCCGCCTCCCAGTAACCCCCAATTAAGGGAGACCAAGAGGTCAGAGCCATTATCCCAATTAAAAGGATCAAAGGTTCGACAAATAATCAATAACAATTATCAAATTCTACCAACTAAACTGAAAATTGGTATAAAATAAAACTTTACATACCTTTTTCAAAAATTGGGATATCTACTTTTAACCACACCAGGAGTCTATTCTAAATAATCCTCCTTATACTTTGACTCTTATTTAATTCCACATGTGCCACTTTACTGTTTGTCCTTTTCAATCTTGTACCTAAAATGCCAACAAACAAAACGTCGGTCAGCATATCGAAATATGCTGGTATGTGGGGACAACCAAAATTTTGCAAATATGGCTAACAATCTAAATATCACAATCAAGTTAATTAACAAACCAATTTACGCTTTCAATGTGACATTCTCCACCGCTTTTGCCCTAACCCTGGCATACCCACCTTAAGGTTTCTCTTTTGCCATTGACTTAAGGCCACCTTCTCAATCCCGAGCTTGGTGCCTAGGGTCACCCTTCATGGTGCCCTTTAGTCATGCAATATCATAGGCCACCTTCTCAATCCCGAGCTTGGAGCCTGGGGTCACCTTTCATGGTGCCCATTGGTCTTCCCTCTTGGGCTTGACCTTTTTGCATTATCCATCAGGGTGGCATGTAGGTGCGAGAATACACATTTATTTTACAATTGTGATAATCATAGTGACTTTATAATTTGCAAGTATGAACATCCAACTGATAAGTTGCATTCAATGCGATGAATCATCTGAGAAACTCTTCGGGAAACTAATGTGATTAACCATAATTAACCACATACCTGATCCAGAGCAACTTGATGTCCAAGCAATAATGATAAAGAATAATCAAACAAGCAATCAACAATATCCTGAAAATTAATGCAATACATCCAAGTGTTATAGTTTATCCAAAACATTTTTAATATAGACTTGGATTCCATCTTAGGCTTTCTAGGCCACTTTAGGGTTTTCATTGTAATTAGGTTTTCCCTTCATATTTTACTATTTAAACCCTAATTATCTCATCTATTCTTCACGAAAAATATTAAGGTTACCTTTTAACAGCATATAACCCTAATTTCATAAAAGCACAATTAACCATCAATTAAGTCCATTAAGCCTCTTTTACATTAAAGTTACCATTTTTATTCTTTTAATCCATGATAAGATCATTATGCTCATCTATCATCAATTCATAGTTCATTATGGTCTAATTCACATATGAACTCTTTTTCTCATTAATTCCACCTTTATCCGTTAGAAAACCCTTATTTCCATATTAAGGAACTTTTATACTTAAAAACATCATATCTCAGCTTTATTCATGAATTTGAGCAATTAAAGTCATTAAGAGTCACAATTACCATCATTAGGGTTTCAAGGCCCATTAAAGCATATTTATGCACATGAAACTCTAAATTAAACCAAATACGTTCAAAGTTCATCCTTTTTGTTCTTAATGCACTTTTTTATAATTAACAGGTTAATATCAACTCTAATCATCCATTAAACCCTGCTAAATACATTAATCATCTCAAAATAGGGTTTCTTAATCATTAACTCATTAAAGTTGATAACTTCCATTACTTTTCGAATTTCAATCATAAAAATGCTTCAATTATATTTTTATTGCATTCCTCTTGTTCTTCTAAGCAAAATTCATATATTATGTGTATCCATCCAAACTACCGTTAATTAGATATGAATTTTGCAAGAATTGCCTTTTTGGACCAATCGGAAGTTGCCACGTCGCCTCATTCATGCAACGTTGCTCGATGGGTTTGAAAACATAACGGATTGACGAAACTACCCTCAGTTAAGTTGTTAGCGCTTCATACCCCGAAGGGGTAAAATGTTCCAACTCCACCCCTGCTCCTTCTACCTCACAAAACCCTAAGGTTGCCGCCTGCAGCGGCTCAGGGGAGGGTTTCCTCCCTCCATCCTCGGCCCCTCGGCACCCCCCGAAGGTCCCACTGCCTCTGCCACCCTCCGCCGCACCTCCGGAGGTCTTAAAACAAGTTCGGGGTGGTGTGGAGTGGGAGCGACAGACTACCACCCGCAGTGGCCCTATGCAGCCAAGTTGCAGTTGTTGTGTCTGCGCTTGAGCATGGCTACGATGGTGAAACTGCTCCCTGGTGTCATAGAGCATCATGCTTCCCTCACAACTCCCTCTTGCCACCTCATGGCTTCATGATCCCGCTGCATCTATTTAGTTAAGGTTTAAACAGAGAAGAAGATGGGGAAGAGAGAGAGAGATGTGGGTTCTCTCTTGAACTCGAACCAGGGTTCTACGCTTTATATAGGGGTGGATATCCACGCCCTAAGATAACCATCTATGAGTTAAAGAGTTCTTTTCCCAATAGAAACCCAAGTTCCTTCATTAGGAAGTAAGCTTCTCTCTCCTAATTATCTTTTTAATAAACCAAGTTCATGGGACAAATAGGAATTTGAAAATCCTCTCTCTTATTCTCTTTGTACTTGCCTTTTAATCCATTGGCACGAATTTCTATTTTCTTTTAGTAGAAAATACCTCCTTTTTAACAATGCCACAAAATACATTAATTTTACATCACATCATCCTCTTATTTGTATTAATAGTAGTTTCTCTTTCTTTTTCTCCATTGGGGCTCCTTGGACCCCAAGAAACACTAATATCTCGAAATCCTTTTTAGTGGATACTCATTATCTTTCTAGATGCATCTACATCCATTATTTCTCATTATCTTACTTATTTCTTATTAAAAATATCTCTTTTTGAGTATTTATCTTTATCTTTCTTTTTATTTTCCTCATTTTCATTCCTTTTAACATTAGGAATCCTTTGGATACGAAAATCCACCAAGGATAACTCAATTATACCTCTTTCCACTTATTTTCCACATTTTATCATTGTTTTCAATTTCTTTCTTAATAAAGAAATATTTAATTGCTCTTTTCTTTTCTTGTTGCATTATCTTTGCAACTTTGGACTCCTTGGAACCCAAGGAACCCAAGAGGCATGAAATCCACCTTTGGTTTATATTCTCTTGCCTTCTAGAGGTTTCTACATTTTCCTTTCCTCCAAAACTCAATTATTCATTTACTAATTGAATTTCCTTGTTATTGGGCCCAATAGCCAATAAAGCCCACAAAACAACCAACAAGGCTATTGTAAATGAAATCCATTTATTCAAAACAAATTATATCCTTAGTTGTTCAAATATCTTTAATAGGAGAAATTACATTTCTCACTAAAAGGACCCAAAATTTTGGGGTTGTAACAATGTGTGTGCATTCATATGCTACTAGAAAAACATAAAGAATATTATGGTTAACAAGAATGGCAATCATTAACCTTTTAGCAAACAACTCAACAAATTACAACTTTCATACATGTTTCTTCCACATTTTTGCATCATTACAGATGGTTCCTTGTCCGTTTTTATAAGCCTCATGTGTAATTCATTCTCAAGAACTTACCCTAACCATGGTTTCTTAATTACAATCCTACTGCACTTCTTGTCATATCACTTCATTTCATATTTTGCATAAGATATTTAGAGAGGAATTAGGAACCACATCAACATCAGATATAAAAATCTTCTATTTTCACCATTCTCATATCAGGCTTGTTATACAATGTATACTTATTCCTTTCAACTTTAGTAGAGATAAATAAATGTTAATGCATAAACGTGCATTGCACATTCATTATCATCTTTTACTATCAATCATTCTTTAGTTAGGGTTATTATTCAACACTTATATTATCTCATTTGAAATTCATCAGAATCAATCACTCTTAGAATACAAGTATTCTAGGAGATCGTTAAAAACCTAGAATGTATTCAAATGAATCATTTTTTCATCCTTGAACTTCATCTTGTAATCAAATTGAACGATACTCATTAATCACACATTATTATCACATGTCTTATAATATTAGAGTTATAATTAGGTTCTTAGATCCACCAAGATAACTACTTGGTTTTCTTCACATATTTGGTTCGTTTCCCTTTCATTGCATGTCCCTTACATCATTGGAGTCAATCATTCTTAATTCAATAAATGTATAATGTTTCTCTCTCTTTAACATCATCAAAGTCTATTTTTTTATATTTCTTTCAATTTAGGTCAAAATCAAATATAATTCAAATAAGAAGTTATATATGTCATCGTACTCATTTCATTAACTTCATCCATAACTTATCATCACAATTCAGTTTGCCCTATTACATTTCCTGTTGTGCATTCAAATGAGCATACAAAGTCATTTGAATTCTATTGGCATTTTGTTAATTAAAAACAATTGTTCCATTTCTTATAAGACTGTCACTTTAAATAATAGAATGAATTAGGGTTACTTCCTCTTACACTTTAATCTCTAGTCATCTTCTTAATTTGTTATGATGTGACTTGTACAAAAGGCTTGCATTCATGTGGGGTTTACTCATTATACCATATAGTATACTAGAATACATGAATTAGACTTAGATCATATTAATAAGACTTATCACCTTCAATTGAAGTAATAACACCTATAATTGAGCATTTCCTCCCAATTTTCATGATTATAGACAAGTTCAACTTTGTCTCTCATACTCGATAAAATATTGAATTTCTTGGATTTTAATAAATCAACTTAGTTCAACACCTCATAAGAATCATAATATTTGGTAATATCATCAGGTTGTACAGAAGTTCATTAAGTCTATTCAAGACATGTGGAAACCATACTTTCCATTCCACACAATCAACCAATCATTTATGATCATTCTGATTCATGAACTCATTTTAGTCCATTCCTCAACATTAACCTTGTTAAAGATTTCCTCCATTTCAAAACCTCATATCCTTGTGTACATAAAATATGTAATTCAAGTAAGGATTCGAAATTCTAATTAAACAACTCATGTTGATTGAGTTCAAACATGATTCTATACATGTCAAGTCAATTTCCAAGCGCATCACCCATTGGGCTGATTTTTTAAGAAAAATTAGTATAAAACATTACAGTTCTCTATCCACAAGATTTTCTAAGTAATTTGAATTAGTAGACGATGAATTGGAAAAAAAACAAATCAGTGAGGATATATCTAAATCAATAGTATTTAGCTTCATTAGAATTTCCCCATTTGATTATCCATCCACAGACAATACAAGCATTGGTCTCATTGATTTTTAATTGAGATTTTTTCATGATTTAAGATATGAAGAGGGACACAAACACTCACCTAAGGTTTCAATAACCTCAAACGTGACCCAAGAACTAGTTTTCTAGAATCCATATCAAAATTTGACCAACCAGTCTTTTTCTTCCTCCTTGCGAGTCAAGAACCCTAGAAATAGAGATTGGGGAGAAAGAAAGAGAAAAGATGATCATTTGGCACCCTTTTGATTCAAACCATAGGGGGGATGGAATTCATACATAAGAGATAAGATTCACCATGAAATCATATCTAATGAAGATAAACTTACTTGCTTTCATTATTTCTCAAATGATAAGACTCTAGATCAACAACTCCACCTTCTTTCTCACTCAGACCCTAACTCACCCTCTCTCTCTCTAGAATTTCATTTCTCTAGAATGAATCAAGAAATATGGTGGCTCCTAGGGTGCTAGGTTACCCATATTGAGATATTTCGGTGCTTGGGTCATATGCAACTAGTCCAACATTATATTTTCTATTATTTCAGTAGAATTTTGTCTCATAAATGCTCTACAAAAATGTCATATATCATTTTTATTGATCATTTTAGTAAAATATATTGTTTGAAACATTGCTTCATAGCTATAGTTAGAATTTCCTCTCATTTGGATTATCAAAAAAAATAAAATCAAATATCACGTTGAAATATTATAGATTGTAGCATGGTCGGTCGAATTATAATTCGACTGACAAACAGATTCAAATAACATCATATAATTATGATAGTTTGCACTAATATGTATATGGTATTTATGAAAACTATATCCAAATTTATAATGAACCCAAGTTACCAAGAAAACACCAAAATTATTTTCTAACCACTATTATGATCATATTTTCATGTTCATATTTTGTTTAGATCATGATTTTAGAGGGCTAGGGTTTTCACTTGAAAACACTGATTATGCAAGATTAAAACAAGCTGAAAATGTCAATTAACTACCATTATTAATCTTATTTGAAAAAGAACCAATCTAGCAAAGTATGTATTCATCCAAACAAACACTAATTAGTGAGTTAGAATGAAAGTGGGTTATTAAAAATTCTCTCATATTTTTAAGGTTTTGTCTCAAAATCTAAGAAAAGGTATGGCAGAAGATCATACAATCTAATCATACATTTCTCTCAGTGTATCTTCATTATGATTTTTAAATTATCTTTCTTTCTATGTTACAACATTTTTCTTGCTTCTTAGATCATGTATGTGCCCCATGAATCAATATTATAGTTCATCCTCAAGTATCATCATTTTCATTCATAAAGAAGATTATTTTATTAGGGCATAATTCTTATTTCTCAATTTTTATTAAAGCTTTTAGGTTCATACTAAGATTTACATTCATTATGAATCATCTTTAGAACCCATTAGCTTCAGCCATCCTTTTCATATGAAGTTTTTAACTTGTACTAAGTTTTATATTTAATCATATTTTCTTTTCTCTTTCTCAAATTTATACTTCTTATCACCATCATGCATCTTATTATACCCCCAAAGTGGCTTCATCTGGATGCTTGGTCACGTGTAGCCAAAAGAAGTACAATCAGAAGTTCCATACTAACTTATCATAATACTTGGATACTTGACCAGAGTATATGAATATTGAGTCAGTCAATATGCATATCATTGAGGTGATGTTCAATATCCATATTATCATTTAGTCCCCTAGATCCTATTGACCTTGTAGACTCATCTAACCTAAGCTCTAATACCACATTGTTGGGACCTCTTTTTTTATTAGAGAAAATCTCAATCATTAGAGAGTAACCCAAAATCTAAACCCAGATTAAGAAGTGAATGCATGATTCTCGACAAACATGATTAACATAGTATACGAGAAACACAAATAAAAAATGTATTCCTTAAAGCCTAAATAAAAATTCCAATCAAAACATCCACATGCTCATTTATCACAAATCCCATTCAGCTTCACTAAAATCAAAATTAGGTCTTATTACTCATATGTAACTCATTTACAGTGATATAAGTACATTAAGTATCACAAAAATTGGCATACAACCCATCGTGAGAAAAAGAGAATACAAGGGTACTCTACCCTAGATTATTTCACTTACATCTTCTTGTCACAACCTCTCTGTTGGGCATCATTATACCTAAAGAGATTTCAATCAACCTCTCATGAGACTGTAAAGAGCCATAGTGAGTGGATACCTCCCACTCAATCTAAATAGCATGCATCAGTTTCAGATTAACTATATATTACATAAAATAAACTTGTAGATATCACTAAGTCTAACAAATAATTATAGCATTTAACACATCTAAATTATGACAATAATTCAATCAAACAATAAAGTATTCGTTTAGTCCAAATCTAATTTCTATACCATCTTTAAGATATATCTTTTAACATGTCAGTGGATTCTAATTACTTCAGAGTAACAATCTTATTGCAGGAGTAACAAATCAAGATCTAAATAATCAAAAACTAGCAACGGTGACAACATCATTTTTGTGACACTCTACTAGCCAGACCAGGAATGTATCTAGTAGTCCCAAAGCTAGAGTTCACATGAGACATGTTCACCAATTAGGACTACACAAATAACAACTACAACTAAATCACATCAAGAGTATATATCAAATCCATCCTAGACTAGATCGCAAGATTCAGATCATATTCCATACCAAGAAGACATGAATAACACAACTAATTATCCTTAATAAAAAAATAAATGATTTCGACTAATAAGAAATATATTCAAGTACAACAGATCTATCATCTAGTAGAAAAAGGAATATAACAAACATTCATCTCATATTCCACATGGTTTGTCATCTTTTATTTATTTACCCTAAAACTACTTGGCTTGTACCTCACCAAGTAGAAGTTGTAATGCCTAATTCTCAAGTCAATGACTCACCATAATTATCTTAGGGTTTAGTCGACCACCCTAAGACAGCTACAACAACACCCTCACCCACCACAAGGTCTCCAAAAGAGGCTAAGGTAGGTAATTGTAAAAACCTGGATTCTGCTCTCATTTAATATATGTACATATTGAATCATCAAATTTTGTATAATATTCAATATCCTCCCTCACCCTCAAGTGGATGACTATGAGTCATATTATGCCCAATTTATGCAAGAGACTTGATTTAATGTCACTTTGTGTTTATATTGACTATAGTTAAGTGCTTAATCGCACTTTTGAAATGAATTTCCAAAATTGAGTGATCTCAATATTATCATATGGGATCCAAAATTTTATATAATAAGTATAGGAAATTTGATAATCAATATGAGAATTTCATGTAAATTAGTGTTATGTTTGGGAGAAATGAATTTTATAATATTGCTAAAGAAACACACTTTTGAACTGACTTAGACAACTCAGCGATCAGTGGCACTCCCTCTCGACCAATGAGAATGCTTCATTTCAGCTACATGGATCCACTCTTATAGCATGTGATTGACTTGTAATCCATGATGGACCTTAATCTAATGTCTCGTAGTCATCTTCTACCTTGTGTCAGACAGGGTACAACAAGCTTTTGCCATGGCCAATTCAGCCTCTCCACACCCTATTGAGACGAATTGGAGCCCTCCTTGGATCCATTTTTCTTTTCCCCATATTTTGCCTTCTCATTCTACTTTGTTTCACATGGTAGCTCCCTCTTTTCCCCCCAAATTCTATCTCATGTCCATGGTGCTATCATGGAGCTCAAGGTTGGTTGTTTCATCCTCCTTGCTCATCCACCTTACATCTAACTTGAGATGGCCTCATGGAGGCATGATGCATTTTGGTGGCTACTTTTCTAGTGCCATCATGGCCTAGTTCATATTTCTTCTCAAGCTCCTTATTGGAAGTGTGGTGTGGAGGATGTTCTTTTTCAATGCATGCTCCCTGGGGTGAAAAATCGCCAGTCGTCAGATGGCAAGGGTGAGCCAACATTCAACGGATCCGCCAAGCAGACACCACCATATGCACCCTTTCTAGGGTTAGGATGGGTAGGTGGGCTTGGCACCAGGAGTTGGCCCATGGAGCCCAACAGTAAGGAAATGTTCCCAATCCCTCCCCTCTCTCGCATTCAGATTGAGATCCAGTAGCCTAGATTCACTGTTCTATGGTAAAGACTTTGAAAAATCATATCTTGGTGATTCTTTATCCAAATATGGTATATAATATGTCATTTTGATCAAAAAAACATGAGTTTTCTAGTAGAAATACTTCAAATTCCTAAATCTACTATGTTTTTCATCAATATCCCTAAAATCATGATTTGAAGTATTTTTAAGATGTTTATCCTATTTGAATGCATGGTCTTAATTTTTTATGCCCCAAAATATGATGATAGCCTAATTTTAGTATCTTGAACATCTTTATACATAAATATTTAAAGTTTATTCATCCTTGCACCCTAAGTGATCTAATGTTTCTTAAATGACCCAAAATGAGCTCTTATGATAATTCACATCTTTAATGCTTAACCTTGATTGAATTTGCTTCAAATCCTTATCTTTGATTCAAATCAATAATTTTTGATGTATGATTGAACTAAGATTTGGTCTTGTTCATGATAGTATCCTATTTTGACTTGATGATGTACTTTGAATCTTGAAACATGCTTTATTTGGATACATTGATGGTAAATATCAACCATTGCTCTCATATGGATTTTTTATGTACAAAATGATCATATGGACCTCTAAATCAGAAACTTATCATACTTTGTGCACTTATATACTTTTTGAATCGTTCTTGTGCCCTAATACGACTGAATTCCCTAAACTTGACTTGAAATGTGATCCAGCATGCATGTTGATAACTAAGTCCCTAATCTTATGAAAATGTCTCCCTAATGACCATCCATACTTTTGATGTGTCTAAATCAATAACTTTTGTGTCATTATGACACCTAATACAAGTAGATCTCATCTATACTCTAGTGATGACTATCTTCCATGATAATGACTCAAAATGACTAGTATTACAATGTTGATACTTATATTGCTTAGTCTTTCTTTAACCTCATGTTTGCTTTATTAAGAGCATGCAACCCTAATTTATGATCTCTAATCTTAGTTATGATGTTTCACCCTCGATTTAGATGAATCCAAGAAGTATGATGCAACATGATAATAATAATGCATGACTAGTTGAGATAATGAAATCAATATAACGGTTATGATACTTAGACTTAGGTGACACATCCAACCCCCCATGATAAATATTATTTGGACCTAATCTCATTGATGTTAATCAAGTTCACTTGCTTGTAATCTCAGGATCACTTTATTGACTCGAATGCCATGATCTAGTCAAGTTGCTTATATGGTCTTTTAAATCAAGTATCTTACTCTTGTGCTCTAATCAAGGTACACTTTATCCTACTATTGGCCAGACTAGTGGTATTGAACTTGCTTGTATGTATGTATGCTTAAATTTCTTGGTAGTATATACTTGTTTGAGCTTCTTGTTCCCTATGATTAGTATGTTTGTTTTGCTTGAAATACATTGAACAAACCTTGAAAATAATTGAATTTGTCCATTATACAAACCTTGTTCACCTGCCTGAATTCTTGGGGTAAGGGCACAAGGCACTCTCTTGGACCCTTCCATTTGGAAGCAGGTCAAATGCCCATAAAATGTTGTTTAGTATAATGGAAATGCATGTAAAACATGTTTTCCTGTTAATAAGAAAGTCTTTAATGGTTTTTATTACTTTCTTGTCATTATCTCAAGTTTTAACATCATATATGTTCTATTAAACATACAATTTTATGTATTTTATAGTGTACTGAGCACAGTTGTGTTGACGTTTACCCATTTCATGATTTTTAGGTAACAAGTACATTATAAATCTCTAATAGTGATCGTTGCTTCTACAGTTATGATAGTCTGCTCTTATCTAATGATACATAATGACATGCAAATGCAACACATATGGTTTGATATATGGGACTAAGATCTTTTCATGTACTAGTTTTGTTCCTTTTAATATGCCATGTTGTCTCTTACCTTGTTATTATTTGTAGTTCTATTCATGCATATGCTAAGTGATTCATTTTAGGGATGAATGCCCAGGTCCACTTTCCTTTGGTTGTATAGCCATTAGGAATGTGTAATTATGGTAATAAATGGTTCCCTAACAGTATTTCATCCTCCTACCATCGCAGTCCTCCTCTCGGGTACATGAGATAGGAATAAATAACATATAATATCACATCATATCACATTGTCATGTTTCACAATTTGCATGTCATCAAATTTCATTCCTTATGGACGTAGACTTTCATAATAGATGATTTAGGGTGAGAATCATGTCATATGAATCACTCTTAAATCATGGTAGTCTAACATCCATGTTCTAGATCCACACTCCAAAAATCCTTCTCAATATCCTCTAATTACTACAAGGAGGTCTCTTTCATTTCCTAATATGGACCTCGGAGAAACTCACATTGTTAATAGCACCAAACTAGATGTATTCATCATTGCACTTATTATTTAATCCTCTTATTCATATTTAAGAGAATCCAAATCATCAATTATCTTGTTTGGGCATTCTCACCCTAGTAGTAAGACAAAGCATATTAGGATTAACAAGAATGACAATCATTAAGCTATTAGAAAATGACACAACAATCAACAATTTATAATATACAAGTTTCTTCCACATTTTCACATCATTAGACATGAGTCATCACTAGTGTATATCATCCTCATATGTAATCCCATTCTCCAGTGTTTACCCTAACCAAGGTTTCTTAATTTCATTTGTAGTACACTTCTTATCATACCACTTCATTTCGTATTTTTTTATCAATATTTAGAGGAGCATTAGGACCCACATCAACATCACATATAAAATTCTCTATTATTCATCATTCTTATATTAGGTTTTTTATACAACATATGTGTATTCCATTTGATTTTAGTAGACATAAACAAATATCAATGCATAAACATATGTAGAACATTCAGTAGTCCTCTTTTACAATCAACCATTCTTCAATTAGGGTTACACTCAACACTTGTCATACCTCGTTTGAAATCCATCAAAATAAATCACTCATAGAATACAAGTATTCTAGTAGACAATTACAATCCAAGAATGCATTCGTATGAATCACTCTTTGTCGTTGAACTTCACCTTGTAATAGAATTGAACTATACTCACTCATTACGCATTATTATCACATAGCTCATAAGATTAGGGGTTATATTAGGTTATTATATCCACCAAGATAACTACTTTATTTTCTCCTCATATTAGATTTGTTACCCTATCATTTCATATCCATTACATCATTGGAATTAATAATTCTCAAAATATAGTTAATGTACAAGTTTCTCTCTCTTTAACTCCATCAAAGTCCACTTTTGGTATATTTCTATTAAGTTATGTCAATTCAAATATATTAAAATAAATATGCTATAGACTTCAACATACTCATTTCATTAGTTTCATCCATAAGTTATCATCACATTTCTGTTTGCCCTATTACATTTCCTTTCCTACATTCAGATGAGCATACAATGTAATTTGACTTCCTATGATATTTTGGTGATTAAAAACTATTCTTCCATTTCTTATAAGACTAACACCTTAATAAATAGAATGAATTAGGGTTACTTATTCTTACTCTATCATCTCTAGTCATCTTCTCGATTTATTATAATGTGAATTGTATAAACGATGTGCAGTCATGTGGAATTTACTCATTTTTCCATATAGTATACTAGAATACATGCATTAGGATTTGATCATATTAATAAGACTTATCACCTTGAATTGAAGTAATAACACCTACAATTCAGAATTTCCTCCAAATTTACATAATAATATAAAATTTTGGCTTTATCTCTCATACTCATCTAAATATTGAATTTCTAGGGTTTTAGGAAATCATAATAGTTCAACACCTAATAAGAATCATATTATATAGTAATCTCATCAGTGTGTATGGAGGTTCAATAAGTCTATTCAAGACACATTGAAACCCTAGTTTCTATTCCACACAATCAACCAATCATTTACAGTCATTCAATGATTCATTGACTCATTTGAGTCCATCTCCCAACATTAACCATATTCATGTGTTTCCTCCATTTCAAAACCTCATTCTGATACTTATGTACATAAAAATGTAATTCAAGTAAAGATTCGAAAATTCAATTGATAAACTCATGCTTATTGTATTCAAACATGATTTTGTACTTGCCAACTCAATTTCCAAGCATATCACCCATCGGTTTGGTTTTTAAGAAAATTAATATAACATAATATATTTCTCTAACCATAATATTTTGTATGTAAGTTCAATCATTAGATCAGGAAATAGACAAACACAAATCAATGAGAATATTTTAAAATCAGTAGTATTCATCTTCCCCAAAATTTCCATATTTGATTACCCATCTGGAGACAATACAAGCATTGGTTCCATTGAATATTTTCCTAATAAAATTGAGCTTTTTGCATGATTCAAGATATCAAGAGGGACATAAACACTCACCTAAGGTGTCAAGCACCTCAAAAACGTGGCCCAAAAAACAAATTTCTAGAACCCATGTCAAATTTTGAGCAACATGTCCTTTTCTTCCTCCTTATGACTCAAGAACCCTAGCAATGGAAATTGGAAATAAAGAAGAGAAAAGGTTGTGATTTGACATCCTTTTGATTCAAATTAGAGGGGGTATGTAATTCATACAAAATTTAAAATATTTATAATGAAATCCTATCTAGAGAAGGTAAATTTACTTGCTTTCATCATATTTTTGATGATAAGACTATCAACATATCCACCCTCTTCCTCACTCAAACCCTAACTCTCCTTATCTCTCTAGGATTTCATTTCTCTAGAATGAATCATGAAATATCAGAGCTCGTACGGTGCTAGGTTACTCATATAGAGAAATTTCGGCACTTGAGTCAATTGCAACTAGGCCAACATTACATTTTCTATTGTTTCAGTAGAATTTTTTGTCATAAAGTCTCTATGGAAATTTCATATGTCATTAGTAAAATGTATCCAAAACTTATTCAATTTTAACACATTGTCGAAACATAATTTTAGATCTACAGTTAAAATTTCATCTCATTTGGAGTTACCAAAAAACAATTAAAAATCAAATAGCATGCTAAAATATTATAGTTTGTAGCATGGTTGGTTGAATTATAATTCATTCGGATGGCAAACAGATTCAAACAATTCTAATAATTTGCACTAATATGTATATGCTATTTATCCAAATAATATCCAACTTTTAAATTTATCCAAGTTACCAATAAAATAACAAAAAAACCACTCTAGAACACATTTCTATGTTCATATATTGTTCAAATAGTGATTGTAGCAGGCTAGGGTTTTCAATTATGCAACACTAAATTGTGTTTAGAATGGAAATTAACTACCATCATTAATCTCATGTAAACAAGAATCAATCTAGAAAAGTATGTAATCATCCAAACAAATGCTAATTAGTGAGCTAAGATGAAAGTGGATCATTATAATTTCTCCCATACTTAGGATTTCATCTTGAAATCCAAGAAAAGGTATGGCAGAAGATCACACTATCTAATCATATAGTTCATCCTCAAGTAGTATCGGTTCCATATATAAAGAAGATTATTTTATTAGAGCATCATTCTTAGTTCTCATTTTTTCTTAAAACTTTTACATTCATTAGGAATTGTCTTCATAACCCTTTAGCTTCATCCATCCTTTTCATGTAAAGTTTTCAACTTGTCTTAGGTTCCATATTTAATCATATATTCTTTTTTCTTTTTCAATTTATACTTTTAATTATCATCATATATCTTATTATACTCCCAAACAATCTTCATCTAAATGTTTGGTCAGGGCAGCCAAAAGAAGTACATTTGACAGTTCCATATTAACTAATACCAATATTTGGATACTTGACCAGAGTATTTGAATATTGATTCAATTGGTATGCATATCATTTAGGTAATGTTCAATATCCATATTATCATTTATCCCCCTAGATCCTATTGTCCCTTCATATTTATATAACCTAAGCTTTGATACAACATTGTCATGGCCTCTCTTATTATTAGCACAAATTCTAACCAATACAGAGAAACCCAAAATCAAAACCCAGATTAAGAAGAAAAACACATGATTCTTAACAAACACAATTAACATAGTATATGAGAAATACAAGTATTTTTTTCCATAAAGCTTGAATAATGATTCCTATCAAAACATCCACATTCCCAGTTATCACAAATCTCATTCAACTTCACTAAAATCAAAATCGGATCTTATTACTCACATGCAGTTCATTTGTAGCAATACAAGTACATGAAGTATCACAAAATTGACATACAAACCATCTCGATAAAAAGAGAATATAGGGATATTCTAATATAGATCAATATGTTTACATCTTCTTTGTTACAATCTCTCCACTAGACACCATTATACCTAAAAACATTTAAATTAACATCACCATACTCATAAAGATCCCCAGTAGTGGATACCTCACACTCAATCTACATAACATGTATCATCATCTGTTTAAGTTTATTTAACATAAAAGAAACATGTAGATATAACTAACTATAATAGATCATTATAGCATTTACCACATCTAGTTTATAACATTAATCCAATCAATTAATAAGGTATTCATTTAGAGCAATTCCACCTTTAAGACATATATATTAACATATCATTGGGTTCTAATTACTTTAGATTAACAATTTTATTGCTAGAGAAGCAAATCAAGATCAAAATAATCAGAATCAAGCAACAGTAACAACATCATCATTGTGATACTCTACGAACCGGACCAAGAATGTATGTTACAGTCCTGAATCTAGAGTTCATAGGAGACATGTGCACCAATTAGGGATATACAAATAAAAACCTAATCTAAATCATATCAAGAGTAAATATCAAAACCATCACATACTAGATGGAAAGATTTAGATTAGATTCCATACTTGATAGATATGAATAATAGAACTAATTATCCTTAATAGAAGAATAAATGATTTCTATTGATAAGAAACATATTCAAGTACAACAGTCTGTCATCTAGTAGGAAAAGGAATATTATAAGCATTCATCTCATATTCAACATAGATTGTCATATTTTATTCATTTACCCTAAAACTACTTGGCTCATACCTCAACAAGTAGAAGACGTCATGCGTTATTCACGTGTCAATGACTCACCGTCATTATATGAGTTTAATCAACCACCCCAAGATAACTAAAACAACACCTTGGTCCACCATAAGGTTGCCTAAAGAGGCTAAGGTAGGGCTTTCAACCTCCTGCCATCACAGTCATCATCTTAGGTACTTGAGTGGTGTATTTTTGCCCAAGGTACACCTAATAAATTTAATTTTGATTAGATGCACCTCTAGGGTTGAACACACTTGGGATATTTCAGAATGTATAAGGGCCTACACTAACACACTCACTTAAACTAACATACTTACCCGCAAGTGTAGGGGGCATGTTACAGTATAGGTAGGCAGAATGAATAAGGTTGATCCATAGGGAGAGGGGGGAACTAGAGTTTAATTAGGTTGGTTAGGTTACCATCACGGATTCTAAGGTCTAAGGTTTTGATTGGGGGTTTGGTTGTCAAAATAAGTTGGACGAGCAACAATTAAAAGGAACAATCAACCAAAACCTAAATTAACCCTAGACTAGTTAAGTTCTAACTAGCAAGAAGGACAACTAAGTAAGAAAGAAATTAATTTAGACTAGAGAAGCAAAGCAAGAGCTAATTAGCACCCTAGAAGTGTCAACTAGTAAGCTTTGTAAGAAACTAGACTAGACTAAAAATTAGTAGACTAGGGAAAGCAAAGAGCTAAATCAACACTAGTTAAGCAAAGCAAGAACAATGGGACACTATCTACACTAGTAGGACCTACCTATCAAGAGCAAAGCAATTAGCTAGGAAGGTAATTAAAATAAGTAACTAAGCAAGCATGAACTAGCAAAAGAGAAAATTAGGGTTCTAAGCAATTAATGAAGATGTGGGTTGTTTGGGGGATGTTATAAGGATTCAGTTTGGGGGGAGTATAACATGCAAAATCTATCCATTCATTCTAGATTGACAAACCACACAACAAGACAAATCCATGGAATCATCCTAAGATATTATTTTTCCATGTGTAGTATAGGTGTGTGAAGGGGGACTTCACCCTTTCACACACTATCAAGCCTTGAGAGGCTCAATTGAACTAAGTCTTAGGTGAGATTCCAATAGGACTGGGCAAGCCTAGGTTTCTAGAGTGGGTTTCCTTAGGGAAATTGGGAGTCAAAGGTAGGAATGGAGAATGTAAGTGAGGGTGTCTCACCTCACATCACTCACCATCTAGATTTTAGGAAACTCCTAGGAAATTGCACTAAGCACTCCTACAATAGCTACTTAGATCTGACACTTAGGAGTAGGAATAGGGATACATGTATAGGAAGATGGGGTGCTAACTAGGGAACCACTAGTTGGACCTAGGAGAAAATCCCAAAATAGCCTCACATATGCCATTTTCTCCTAGACCTAGGTGGTTTCAAGCATAAATCAATAAGAAATCCATGTTTTCAAGCACAAACCACAAGAAGAAATATGGTCAGCAAGATAAAAGTAGAAGGAAATTGTCATAAAATGAATATGTAGAGTTTGTAAGTTATTTTTCCCCAACATGGTATCAAAGTAACATTTTTACCCCCAAATAGCCCACCTAGGGGAGCTTAGCTACTCATATTACATAAAAGATTAAAAGAAGAGGTAGAAGAAGAGAAAGTAGTCATAGAATCTTGTGGAAGCTTCTTTCTCCATCACCTCCAACAGCAAGAGCAGCACCGTCTCCCTCCTTGGTGGCAAGATGGCATGGAATGGGTGGTGGAAGTAGCTAAAATCCTATAAAACTAGGGTTTTGAGGTTGAGGAAGGTGGAAATGTGTTAGAGGTAGGTGGCAGCTCAAGGAGTGAGTGATAAGGATCTAGGAATGGCCAAGGGATAGCTAAGGGTGGCTAACCTCATGCTATATCCACCACCCAAATATATATAGGTGGTGGGGATGGACAAGGTTAAGTGGGGGTAGGCTAGGAAATGTAGTTTGAAAGTGTTGCTAGGGTTGATGGCCACCATGGCAGTTTTTGTCACCACGGTCGTGGTGGAGTGGGGTGAATATGGACGTGGTGGAATGAAATGAGTGAAGTTGAAATGGAAAAAGTTATAGTTAAATGTTGGGTTTTCGGGAGGTCAGTGGCACGGCCGTAGTGGTCACCACGACCGTGGTGGGTGAAGGGTGGCACGGGAGAGGTGTCTGACACAATTATTAAGTGGTTGTCATGGACGTCTTGGAAGAAGTGGCCATGACCATTTTCTTTAAGCTGGTAGTTGTCAGAGTTCATAACCACAGTCATGGAGGGTGCCATGGGCATGGCAGAACTAAAGAAACACGATTATTTTTACCAAACTTGGTGTGTTTTTCCTCACCCTTGAGGTTACACACCTAAATCGATGAATTTTGATTAGATGTGCACCTCAAAGGCTCTAACACACTTGGATCTTTTAATATTTATCAAGGCCTACACTAATACACCCACTGAAACTAACACACTAACCCGTACTTGCATGGAGTTGTATTACAGTATAGGCAAGAGGCAAGATAAGGGTCGATCAATAGGGACAGAGGGGGCACTAGAGTTTAGTTAGATTGGCTAGGTTCCTAAATCGGAGTCTAGGGTTCAAGGTTTTGATTGGGGGTTTTCTTGTCAAACTAAGTTGGACAAGTAAACAATTAAATAGAACAATCAACCAAAACCTAAATTAACTCTAGACTAGTAAAGTTCTAATTAGCGAGGAGGACAACTAAGTAAGAAAGAAAGCAATTTAGACTAGAGAAGGAAAGTAAGAGATAACTAGAAACCTAGAAGTGACAACTAGTTAAACTAAGCAAGAAATTGCACTATATTAACACTTAACAAACTAGCTCAAGCAAAGAACTAAATTAATACTAGCTAACAAAAGCAAGTACAAATATGGCACTAACTACTCTAACAAGATTCAACTACCAAGAACAAGGAAATTAGCTAAGAAGCAATTAAGGCAATTAAGAAAGCAAGCATGATCTAGAAATAAGCAAATTTGGGTTTTAAGCAAGTTATGGAGGTGTGTACCATTTGGAGGATGTTACTAGAATCCAAGTTGAGGGGTGTTATATCGTGCAAACTCTATCCATTCATTCTACATTGTTAATCCAAACAATAAGACAAATGTTATGAATTACCCTAAGCACTAGTTGGACATGGGTGGTATAAGGTGTGTGAAGGGAAACTACACCCTTGCACACCCTATCCAACCTTATGAGGCTCAGTTAGACTAGGGCTTAGGTGGAATTCTAAAGGATTTGGAAAATTGAGGTTTGTAGAGTAGGTGTCCTTAGGTCAATTGGGAGTCAAAGGTAGGAATCAAGGGTGGAGGTGAGGGTGTTTCACCTCACATGACTCACCATCTAGCCTATAGGAAACTCCTAGGCAATTGCACTAAGCACTCTTACACTAGCTACTTATATCTTCCACCTAGGAGGAAGAGAGAGGATGTGTATGTGGGAAGATAGGGTGCTAGCTAGGGATCCACTAGTTCAACCTAGGAGCAATCCCTAAGATAGCCACATTCTATCTATTCTCTCCTACAGCCTAAGTGGTTTCAAGCATAAAACAACAAGAAATTTATGTTTTCAATCAAAATACATAAGAAGAATCATGGTAAACATGATAAAATTAGAATGCAATTATCATAAAATGAATATTAAGAGTTTACAAGTTATTTTTCCCCGACATGGTATCAAAGTAACATTTTTACCCCCAAACAGCCCATCACAAAGGGGTTATCTAGACATAAAATAAGAAAAGAATAAAGAAGGAGTGGAGGAGTAGGAAGCCATGAAACATGGTGAATACTCCTCCTTCTTCACCTCCTAGTTGTTTGGGCATGCACTTATTCTCCCTAGATGGATGGATGGCATGGAATGGTGGTATACGATGGTCAAAATAGGTGGAGGAAGGTGGAAATCAAGTGGATGTAGGTGGGAGTAGGTGGGAGCTCCTTGAATGCTCAAGTTAGGTGGAAATGAATGCTAGGCGAGTGTGACCTCGTGCTACAGCCACCACCTAGGTACATATAGGTGGTAGGGAAGCACTAGGTTAAGTGGGGTCAATATGGGAAACTCAATGTAAAAAGTATGCTAGGGTTCCAAGACACCACAGTCGTGGTGGATATGATGAACCTGGTCGTGGTAGATGGAAAGAGGTGAGGTGGAAATGGGTAAAATGTCAGGTTGTGATATGTTTTTCAAAGGTTAGTGGAATGGTCATAGTGGTCACCATGGATGTAGAGGGTGAAGGGTGGCACGGGTGAGGTGTTTGGCACGGCCATTTTGGAGGAAGTGGCCATGGGCGATGTGGCTGTCATGGTCATTTTCTTCAGGTTGGTCATTGTGGGAGTTCATCACCACATCGTGGAGGGTGCCACGAGTGTGGTAGTGTTGAAGCAACATGACCATTTTGTTGACCACAATCATGGTGATTGACTTGTTGTAGCACTTGAATTCTTGATATCATCCTATAATGTGGGGCATGCTCACCAAGGTCGTGACGTTGAACCACGGCCTCGTTTGAGGGCCATGTGTACTTTTTGGCTTCAAAGTATTTCTCTCATATGCTCCTTGCCTTGAATCTATTTCTCCCACTTATGGAAGGTGTGGAGATGGTCTGGGTTCCAATACCATGGTGTAGAAACCCAAGGATCCTCCCATCTTCCTCCTCTCCATCCAATACATGGTTCAAACACCTGAAAGCCACACAAAGAGCAGGCATAAGCAAATTTGACATCAAACCATTTGTTAGGGAAAATCACTTGTAATCTAACATGTCTATATGTGATTGAAATACAAAAATACACAAGATGAAACCCTAAAATAGTGTTGCATAACCACCTCAAACTTAAAACATATTTTTCCTCAAGTATGCCCCTACTTGATCTCTCTTTCAATTCATTCAAGGGAATCATGGAGAATGCAATCATTATGATTTTTATTGGTTATAATGAGTTCACATGAGGAATTAGGCCTACAATCCACTACTCTATAGTCATTTTCTATTTTCAAATGTAAATCAAGCACAAAGCACAAAAACTTCCAATATGGGATACCATTCACACATGCAAGTGATGCAATTTTCATAAAGCTCAAGGTAAACTGTAGCATGCATAGAATACATTCAAATGGTTAGAAATGTTATTTCACTTGCTAGAGATACGTCATACACTTCATTCCACTTCTTATCATCCACTTCACTTTTGTAAGGGGATGAGGGCTAGAGTTTATTTACCCTATCCCTACTAGGCATAAAAAGATAAGAAAGGGTTATGGAAAGGGGTGGAGTGCTATTACATAGGAGCACTCATCTTTTTCTTTTGTTTTCTTGAAATCCTATTACATAGAGCCATCCCTTATTTCTTTTTTGTTTTTATTTTTTGCCCTATATGTATCGAGGGCAATGTGATGACAAGATTGAAGAGGGGGGATATGGATATGACTACTCCAACCTTTTTGGAGGGTGGTCAAGGCTGATATGTGCACTATTGGCATCCTTTCATGAGGCAGAAATGTAAAAAGATGATAGAAGAAATATTGGGTCAAAAGGGGGACAAAAGTAGTGGAAATTCATGTATGATTTCACTCAAACAAGCTAATCCATGCAACATTCACCAAGCAAACAAACCGTGCATAAAATGAGCAGTATGGTAGATTACATTCTTTTCACATGGAATGTGTAATCCCAAACACTTAAAGCTGGAAAGATTCATACTTTTATGAAAACAATAAATTACTAGTGAGAGGGTTGGAGCACATGCAAAATTCCACTATGGATCTCATTTAACCAAAGTCATCATAAACGGGCTGCATTATCCATGTTCTAATCATTCACATCACCGTGAATAGAGATCTTGTTGAAGCACACTGTTGGGCAAGTAAAATTCTAATTTGGGCAAAATTGGCCAAAATGGTGCCAACTTACATTCAACCACATCTAAACCTACATTTAGGAAATAAAAAGCATAAAGCAAGAAAACCTTAGCTAAAATACACAAATATTACAAAGATTTACATGAAATGCAATGTATGGCATGAAGTGGCATGAAACTTGAATTTTTTGAAAAATTACACAAAAATGCATGAAATAAAATATATTATGTGAAAGCATGTAAAACAATCACACAAAGTATGGACATACAAGTATAATAGTTATTTAGACTATATGATCATCTCAATAAAAATTTCGAGCAAGGAATATAGAGGAAAATGAGGTAAAGGAAGGGCTTAATGTCCTACCACCCCAAACTATTAAACCATGATGTCCTCAGCATGAAATATAAGTTTAGAATACTAGGGGAGAGGGTATGGAGTTGTGATAGAAAATCAACAAGAGGGGATAGATATCTCAAGGTGTCCAGTGAGCAAGGTTGAGCCACCATGACCACTTTGCCTAAAACGGTCGTTCTGGCTTTTTAGCCCCACAGTTGTGCTGTGTAGAATGGTCGTGTCAGTCTCCTTCTTATAGCCTTTCTACTGAGTTGCAATTTTCTCTTCAATATCGATCTTCTCCTTGGTGATATCCTCTATACATCATCTTTCCTCCTGTGTGCCTATTCTAAAATAAATCACAAACAAAAAAACCATCAAGTATAGTGTGTGTGTGTGTGTGTATTTCTTGGAAGTAAAAAAAGCAAAATGTGTGGCAAAATCAGGTTTTTTTAGGTTAAAATCTCAAACTGAGGTGGGTTGCCTCCCACTAGCACTAATTTTAGATCCTTCATATAGTCTTGGTGTTCCTTCATTCATCATTCATTCACCAAACAATTACCCTATCATCAATAATGGCAATCCTATCAAAGGCTCTTATGGTGTGGTCTTCCTCTTGAGGTTTGTGTGGGATCTCAATGTCCCTTCTTTCCACTTCTTCTTCACCAAGACCATCATAGTCCATCTCAAAGTAGATGTCTTCTTCATCAAGCAAATCATGTCATTCTTTAGTAGTGAACATGAAGATATATATCCTCTTATGCAAATAGGTGAGTGTCAATACGGACCTTGATCTCCACATCAATTGTGGACAAAAAGGGCCTTCCTAAAATGATGTAGGTTTTGCTATCCTTTGGCTCTATGTCTAAAACAATAAAGTCAACTAGGTAAGTGGCATGTACTCTCATATACACCACTACTAGATGATCATGTAGCATGCCTATGGGTGTCTTTCTCGATCCATCATCCATGAGGAGAATGCAGTCAGCTTCATCCATCTTTCCCAAGCTGAGATTTACATGCATGATAAAAGGTATGATGCTTATGCTTGATCTCATATCTATAATATAGTTCTCAATGACCTAATAATTCATATATCAAGGTTTAAGAAGGAGGCCCTGGTCTTTTCTCTTTTGGGGGAAAGGATACTCTAGAATGAAGCTTGTTTGCTCTATCAGCCAAATTCCTTAGAAGGCCTCCCTATTACTTTCTTCTTTCAATTGGTGCAAAAATCTTTAAAAAAAGACATGAGGGTTTTGATGCTTACCTTTCCTTTCTTAAAGGATTTCAAGAAGTTCCAAGTACATCCATGATATTCTTGGGGGAAAGGATATTCTAAAGCTTCAAAGAAAAATTGCCCACTTGCATCGACATCTTCTACAGTAGTTGGCGGAATTTGGGAAAACATGAGAGAATTCTTTGACTGACAGGGTGGAAGTTGTGTTGTTATCCAATCCAAACAGGGTGAGATTACAGGTACTCTAGTGCACTTGGAACTGTCATATAATGGCATGATAGCAGGGATTTCAGTGCTCTTGGCACCTTCACTAGAACTTTTAGGTATTGATTTTTCATCATGAATCTTGACCGTTTTCTCTTTTTCCTTCAGGGGTTCCTCAATAACCTTGCTACCCCATATGAAGGATACCATATTCACTTGCTCATGGGGAGGAGGGGGAGCTCATGATGATGATGGTGGTGGTGGTCTTTGGTTTGGTGGATTGGGATTTTGGAGGATTTAGGTTCATTGTTGTGGAGGTTGATGTGGGAGTGGTTGTAGTGGGGGTGTTGGTATATGAGGTGGAGGTTGTTGATATTGAGGTGGTGGTTGTTAGGTGAATTAAAGGTTTAAGTGGGGTTGTGGTGGTGGAGGTCCATATGGGTTAGTGGGTCCTTGATATTGTTGCAAGATGGTGACTTGCCCTTATGGTGGAACATAGGAACCTTGAGGAGTGTCCATAGAACAACTATCATTGTTTGGGTTGGCCATAGTTTGGGAGAGGAGTCTTCCCTCCTCACATAAGGAAAGTGATAGTGAAATATGATCAATCCTTTTGCTCTAGTCAGCTAATATTTTGTCATTGAGCAGACACAACCTCTTTCACATCATCAAGGCTCTTTAACCTCCCAATAACTTCTTCTTCAAATTTAGTGGCGTACTTTGACCCTTGATGTTGCCTTGGTTGTCCTTATCCCTCTTCTTATTTCTTCCAGGAGAATTTTGGGTGATTTCTCCATTCTAGAGTGTAGGTGTAGAATATGGGATCTTGATTGTTCTTGTTTCCAAAAGATTGCAAGATTTGCAATTGTTCACAAATAGCCTCCATAGAGTTAGAGGAGTTTCTAGAAGAACCCCTCACTTGATTTTTCTTGAGATTCATCAAGTTTACTAATATCCTCAGCATTTGCGTATTGGAGTCGTCTTTGTCTTTAGGGTGGCCCTTGAGTTTCTATCACAATGAACATCCACACTAGAAGCATGGTGACTGAAATTATCAGCTAATTGATCAAAGAGGGTCCAAGACTCTTCTGGAGGCTTGTCCATGAATGCAACACCAAATGACGAGTCAAAAATTGTTTGACCTATCTCAGAAAGGCCGGTGTAGAATGATTGGAAAAACTTGCATATATGCACCTCGTGATGGGGGCAGTCTCTGAGAAGCTTTTGGGAATCTCTCCCAAGTGTTGTGGAACTTCTCGTTCTCGCTTAGGCTGAAGGAGGTAATGTGCCTTCTCATATAAGTCATCTTGGATATGGGGTAGAATTTCTTTAATAAGTCATTCTTCATAGCCTCCCAAGTCAGAAACTTTTGTTTGGATAGGTACCACTCTTGGCATTTTCCTTTAGTGAGAAAGGAAGAAAAGTCCGCATTACGGAATCATCAGTAACGCTTGGGGTGCAAAAAGTGGAGTACATCTCATAGAAGGCATATATGTGATGGTAGGTGTTCTCATTCTCCAATCCATAGAAGGTGGGCAGGAGCCCAAGAAGAGCGGGGGAAAAGAGGATTGTTGCCCCCAACATCAAATCCACCCTTGTGGCAATTGGTGAAATATAGTTTCCCAGCATGAAGTAGTCATGAAGCAGCATGAGTTGTGAAGGTGGATGAGGTTGATCTGGAGGGATTATGGCATCATGTGTGTAACATACTAGAACTTTAACCCTACCCTAGAAGTCTGATCTTTTGGACTTAGCCAAATAAGGTTTACTATAACCCTAATGAGATAATACATGAACAAAACACCCTAATGTAACCCAATGTTCTCACATTAGATTTAGACCGTTACTGGAACATAAAAAGTGACACATGGGGAATACATGATAATTTGAGCTAAATAATCACACATAAATCTTTAGATGAGGTTTTGAACATAATTAGATGGATAAAAATAATAATGATGACAAATGTGGGGATAATAGGCTCAAATATTAATTGTGTCATAACTCATTAAAGGAAACCCCAAAAGTGGAATCTAAGTTAAAAATCGTGTTCCTTGGGTCCTAATTATTTTGGGAGTCAAGTTTCAAATTATTCACATAATAATAATTAATTTAATTCATTTAGGAAAGAAAAGATCTAAGTTTTCCCCAAAATATCAAATAAAATAATAAATTACTCTAAAAGAGAAAAATGATCTTGGATTTGTAATCTACATAATAAATATAGCCTTTGGGCGAATTTTCATCCAATTTGGAGAAAGTTTGCTTAAAATGTGAAATCATGAGAGAGAAAGTGTGTAGAACCTTCAAAATATTAAATGAATGCTCAAACAACTCCAACATGTAAAATTGGTGGCAAATTTGTATCCAACACATTAAACATGACTTGTGTGTGAAGTTTCATACAATTTGGAGAATCTCAAAGTCATTAATGCAAGAGGAAAGAGAAAATAGAATTTGATTTATTTAACACACTAAAAGTTTACAAAAGGAAAAACTAAGTGCATAATCAAAATATATATGCCTTAATTAGCCTCTGTGCAAAATTTCATCCAATTTGGGATTTGTTTGCACCCTCAAATGAAGAGACAGAAAATATTAAATTAATTTCATTCCCTCTTTAATCGGATTTCGATCTATATAAGTTTCTTATTTTTCTTTGTCATAATTTGATTTGATCTCGGGTTTGACATGGGTCGTATAATCTTTTGATCCAACAGCTAAAGATCATTTCCTACCTTGGGTAGGAGACTGAGGCGTGTGTGAATAGTAGCACCGGCTACTGTGTTTGATTTTCTCGTGATTCCTCCCTCGATTCTTGAACAAATTTGGAAATCTTCAGTGTGTTGGATTTGTGAGGGGTTTTTGCATCCATCAAGCCCTAACTCAGACTCTGTGTTTCCTTTTTTTTTAGAACCCCAATCCTTGAGCCACTAGGCATCTCGGCTCCCAAGCTTACGCCTCTTCTCTGACCCTTGCCTATAAATATAGGTATGCGGGTGTTCGTGATTCTCTGTTCCTTTCTTTCGGTTTCGAGTTTGGCATTGGATCAGGGTTTTGCCCAAATTCATGCAAGCTACTTCTTGCAGGGCTTGCGTCCATGGTGTGTGAGGGTGGGAGGAAGATGACCCCTCATGGTTTTCCTGAATTGCCCTCGTCGCTCTTCTCTCTTTCGATTTCTTGCCAGGGGTATTTTGGTCCTTTTCCTAGTCTCTCCTTGCTTTAGCGACTTGTTGACTTGGTGGTGGGACCCCGTGACTTGGTCGGAGTTCATTGGACAAAGTGGTGCGGGCCCGACCCCTTCTCTTTCCCTCTCTTTCTTGCCTATGTGGAATTTTAGATTTTTCTGATTGGTCGAGTTTCTAAAATACATAACTAATTATCTATTGGGACAAAAATTACAAATAAATAGTCATTGGATTCAAAAAAATAAGGGCTTTCTAATGGAGTTGGTTTTGTCACCTAAATCCAATGATTAAAAATAAGTAATTTTAATGGATTAATCTAAATAAGAAATAACTTGCAAAATTCATAACTAATAATTTATAAGTCAGAAAAATATAATAAAATATGTTTTGAACTCAAAAAAGTATAACCTAAAACATGGTGTGGTTTTGATATCCTAATTCACTAATATTAAAAAGGTTATTTTTAGGGTTTGTGAAATCAATGAAAATCTGACCTTAATTTCACATACATGGTTGATAGGTTCTTTGGAGACCTAGAATTTGATCAAGAAGTGACCTTGGACTATTTTGACTTTTAAGAAGGTATGTTTGCATCTTGTATTATTCCTTTTGAGAAATTGACCTATATTTCTTCTTTCTCTTGGTCCTATGGGCATTAGCCTATACACAATGTCTTTACTTTTGAAAAGCATGGTTCATGTGAACTACCTTATTTGTTATTGATCATGTGATCATGGATATTCTTTTAGACTCTTATATAATGCTTTGTTCATGTTAGAACTCTATATGATGACATGTGATGCCTTTTGCCCACTTGTGAGGTGTATGTTTATGTTGTCCATTAGTATGATGGCAACTTTTGTTTAATCTAACTTAACATTTTTACTTGCCTCTCTATTAAACATGCTATGTGAATCAGTAGCACTAGAGTAGTGAAATTGCATTAGTTTTTGGGCAATATGCCCTTGTTATTATTGGGATGGAGGTGGTGGTGCCCCCATACCCGAGTTTCAAATATGTGAGGTTTGGCCCAACTTATATATATTGGGAGTGGCAGTATGCCATCTCTATCAGGTTTCAAGTTTGTGAGGCTTGGCCACCTGTGTATTTATATTGTTATAGGGCTATGTTTATCAAACATACATGCATGTTGATTATTGTGGGGTGTGTGCCCTACTTTCTTTATATGTGCTAATATGGCACGATTTTATTTGTTTGATTATGGCAAGTATCTCTTTTTTGTTGTTCTTTTCTTTCATGCCCTATTTTGGGTAGTCCTTGTCTTTTCTATGGGAAGCCTTTTATATTTGATGTCCCATTATTTCATAATATTGCTCAATTTTCCTATTTAGTATGCACATACCAATTTTTGCTGATATTTCCTTTACTTCTCCTTTTTATGGGGTATGCTTCCATCCCCAATTTTAGATCAAGAAAAGGATAAGAAAGGTGGGCTTAGACAACGACCTTTGTAGTTGAGCTTTTGGGAGACTTGAAAAGGTGGTTAGATGACCCTCAGCTAGATCCTTATGGTTTGTTTTATAACTCACACATGTGTGACGTAAAGATGTCAAGCTTTGTAATAGTTGGATATAATTCTTTTTTGTTTCTACTTATTGTGTTATTATACATACATGTTGAATGAATTGGTCTTCATCCCTTTGATGAAAAATTTTATGTGGTGTTTGATTCAAGGAATGTTGCCTTTTTATTTCTAGTATAGTGTGTGTGTGTGTCTTGGAAGTTAAAAAAATCAAAATGTATGGCAAAAATGGGTTTTTTTAGGTTAAAAATCTCAAACCAGGGTGGGTTTCCTCCCATTAGCGCTAAGTTTAGAGCCTTCATATAGGCTTGGTGTTCCTTCATTCATCATCCATTCACCAAAAAATTTCTCTATCGTCAACAATGGTAATCCTGTCAAAGGCTCTCATGATGTAGTCTTCCTCTCACGGTTTGTGTGGGATCTCAATGTCCCTTCTTTCCACTTATTCTTCACCAAGACCGTCATAGTACATCTCAAAGTAGATGTCTTATTCATCAAGCAAATCATGTCATTCTTTAGCAGTGAACATGAAGATATCTATCTTCTTACGAAAATAGGTGACCATCAAGGTGCCAGTACGTACCCTGATCTTCGTAGCAGCTGTCGACAAAAATGGCCTTCCTAAAATGATGTAGGTTTTTTCATCCTTTGTCTTTATGTCCAAAATAAGAAAGTCGAATAGGTATGTGGCTTGTATTCTCATATCCTCCACTACTAGTTGATCATGTAGCATGCCTATGGGTGTCTTTCCCGATCCATCAGCCATAAGAAGAATGTAGTCAGCTTCTTCCATACTTCCCAATCTGAGATTCTCATACATGTTATAAGGTATGATGCTTGCACTTGATTCTAGATCTAGAAGAGCATGCTCAATGATCTGAAAATTCATATAGCAAGGTATAAGAGGGAGGCTCAGGTCTTTTCTCTTTTGGGGAAAGGATAGTACTCCATAATGGATCTTATTTGCTTTGTTCACAAAATTTCCTTAGAAGGCCTCCTTGTTACTTTATTCATCCGACCAGTGCAAGCATATTTAACAAATACATGAGGGTTGTGATTCTTGCCTTTCCTTTCTTAAATTGTTTCAAGAAGTTCTAAGTGTGGCCACACTTTTCTTGGAGGAAAGGATCTTCTAAAGTATCTAAGAAAAATTTCCCACTTGCATCAACATCTTCTATAGCAGTTAGTGGGATTTTGTACAACATGAGAGCATTCTTTGACTCGCATGGTGGAACATGTATTGTTATCAACTCCAAATAGGGTAGGACAGTAGGTATTGTAGTGCACTTGGCACTGTCATATAATGGCAGTGTGGTAGGGCTTTTGGTGCTCTTGGCACCTTCACTATAACTTTCAAGCCATGATTTTTCATCATGAATCTTGACCATTTGCTTTTTATGCTTCATGGATTCCTCAACAACCTTGCTACCCCACATGAAAGACACCATGTTCAGTTGCTCATGAGGATAAGGAGATCATGATGATAGTGGTGGTGGTGGTGGTCTTTGTCTAGGTGGATTGGGATTTTGGAGGATGTAGGTTGGTTTTTGTGGAGGTTGTTGTAAGGGTGGTTGTTGAGGGGTGGTTGGTATTGAGGTGGAGGTTGTTGGTATTGATGTGGTGGTTGTTGGGTGTATTGGAGGTTGAAGGGGGTTGTGGTGGTGGAGTCTTATGTGTTAGTGGGTCCTTGATATCATTGCAAGGTGGTGTCGCCATTATGGTGGAACATAGGCACCTTGAGGAGTGCCCATAGAACCACTATCATTGTTCAGGTTGTCCATAGTTTGGAAAGGGAGTCTTCCCTCCTCACAGTGGGCAAGTGATAGCAAAATCTAATCAATCCTTTTCACTAGTCGATTAATATTTTTCCCTTGAGTGGACACATCCTCTTTCACATAATCAAATATCCTTAACCTCCCAAGAACTTCTTCTTCAAATTTAGAGTTGTAATTTGACCCTTGATGATGCCTTGGCTACCCTTGTCCCACTTCCCCTTGCTTCCAAGAAAAGTTCGGATGATTTTTCCATTTTGGAGTGTAGGTGTTGGACATGAGACCTTGATTGTTCATGTTCCCAAAAGATTGCAAGGTTTTCACTTCTTCACAAATAGACTCCACAGAGTTAGTGGAGTGGCTAGAAGACCCCCCCCACTTCATTTTTCATGAGGTTCATCATGTTCGCTGATATTTTCATCATTTGTTGATTGGAGTCATCTTTCGCTTAAAAAGGAGTAGCCCTTGAGTTTCTATCACAATGAACACTGCACTAGAAGCATAGTGACGAGAGTTCTCAGCTAAGTGATAAAAGAGGGCCCAGGACTCTTTTGGAGGCTTGGTCATGAACGCAGCACCAAATGAGGAGTCAAAAACTAGTTGACCCATATCAGAAGGTGTATAAGGACTAAACCAACTTCCATATATGCACCTTGTGATAGGGGTAGTCTCTAAGAAGATTTTAAGAATCTCTCCCATGTGACATTGAATAGCTCATTCTCCCTATGGATGAAGGAGGAGATGTCCCTTCTTATTTGGATCAGCTTGGCTATGGGGTAGATTGACTAGGTTCCTAAAGCAAAGACTAGGGTTCCAGGGTTTGATTCGGGTTTGCTTGTTAAATGAAGTTGGACAAGCAAGAAACTAAAGAGAACAATCAACTAATACCTAAATTAACCCTAGACTAGTTAAGTTCTAATTGGTGTGAAGGACAACTAAGTAAGAAAGAAAGAATTTTAGACTAGATAAGCAAAGAAAGAGCTAACTAGAAACCTAGAAGTGACAACTGGTTAAACTAAGCAAGAAACTACACTAGTTTTAACACATAACAAACTAATGCAAGCAAAGAGCTAACTTAACACTAGCTAAGCAAAGCAAGTACAAGGATGGCACTAACTACACTAACAAGATTCAACTACCAAGAATAAGGCAATTAGCTAAGAAGCAATTAAGGCAATTAATCAAGGAAGCACAAGGTAGCAAGAAGAAAATTCGGGTTTTAAGCAAGTTATGGATGTGTGCGCAATTTAGGGGATGTTACTAGAATCCAAGTTGAGGAGTGTTATATCATGCAAACTCTATCCATTCATTCTAAATTGTTAAACCAAAAATAAGACAAAAGCTATAGATGAACCCTAATTTTACTGATTTCATCCATAAGTTATCATCACAATACGGTTTGCCCTATTACATGTTCTTTCGTGCATTCAGATGAGCATGCAATGTCATTTGACTTCTCATGGTATTTTTTAATGAAAAATAATTATTGCATTTCTTATAAGACTATCACTTTAATAAATAGGAAGAAATAGGGGTATTTCTTCTTACTCTTTAATCTGTAGTCATTATTTCAATTTACTATAATGTGACTTGTATAAAATATGTACATTCATGTGGGGTTTTCAGATTATTCCATATAGTACACTAGACTACATGCATTAGACTTAGATCATATTAATAAGACTTATCACCTGCAATTGAAGTAATAACACCTACAATTGAGCATTTCCTCCAAATTTTACAAGATCATATACAAGTTCAGCTTTATCTCTCATACTCATCTAAATATTGAGTTTCTAGGTTTTAAGAAATCAACTTAGTTTGACACCTCATAAGAGTCGTATTATTCTGTAATCTCATCAGAGTGTAAGGTGGTTCATTAAGTCTATTCAAGACACATAGAAACTCTAATTATAATTCCACACAATCAACTAATCATTTACAACCATTCAATGATTCATGGACTCATTTGAGTCCATCCCTCAACATTAACCCTATTCGTGCATTTCCTTCATTTCAAACCCTCAAATTGATCCTCATGTACATCACAAATGTTATAAGACCCTTGACCTAATTTTTGGGGTAAACCTAATTGCTTTGGTATAAACATGTGCTTCGAACCTTTCTCTAACCTTTTGAGACATAATTTGGGCTTGTGGAGAGCTTAAGTTTCAAGTTTGAGCTGGTTTGGATGAAGTTTGTGCTTTCTGTGCTAGCTTTGGTGCAAATTGTAATTTACACAATATAGGGGGTTGGTGTGCAATTTTCCACCTCTAGAGTGTTCCCTCTCTTTCTTTACATCATCTAGAGGAAAGAGAAAGAGTTGGGTGCCTTATTTGAGCTTTGGTTGAGGAGTATCACCCTAGGTGGTGAGTGTTGAGTGCCTTGACCATGTGTGTTGGTTGTGTTGTCTTGACCGTGGGTCACGACCTAGGTTGGTTTTGGAGGGTGTCGTGGTCGAGACACCTCCTCCAGGTGCTTGATTCATGACCTAGGTATTCTAGGGTGGTCTTGGGTCGAGATGTTTGAGGTTTGTGGAGGTGCCTTGTCTCGAACTAGAGGTGAAGTTAGGTGGTGGTGTCGCGGCCATGGGAGGTGCACCCTAGGAGGGTCGCGACCACGACCATGTGGGTTGACATGGTGGTCGAGACACCACCTAGAGTGTCTCACCATGCCTTTCATGTCATGCTTAAGTGGTTGCATGTGGGTTCATGTTGGTCTTTTGTGAGGACAAGTGTCCCTTAGGTCCCTTAGTATGTTGACACCTCACCCCTTTGCTCTCTCTCTCTCTCTCTCTCGTCTTCTATCTATATAACCCCTTATCTCTTCTTTGTTGCAACCATTTTCAGTCATCTACCTTCTTCCTCCTTCTTTGCTTGTTCTTGGAGCATGGTGGAGCAAGGAGGTTCGTCCTTGGAGCTTGGGCAATCAATCTCCTCTTGCATGTGGTGGTGGTGGTGATCTGAGCTCGTCTTCCATCCTTGGTAAGTGTTTGCCTTCTGAGTTGATGTTTCTTTTGATCTCCTACCTTCAACTTCCTCTCTTTTCTCGACCCTAGGCCATGGTTCTTCCATGGTGGTCGTTTTGGGAGAGAAACTCCTCATCACAAGGGTCATAGACCATGTTTTGACAAGTAGACCCAAGTGTGAAGAGGATTTCTCCTCTCTTTATCCCTTTCTCTTTTGCTTCAGCCAAGAGATTCTTTGCTTCTTTCCTTGGGCTAGCTTTGACCTTGGTGTCTTCTTCTTCTTGAGGTGCTCTTGTGGCCGAGTGTGGATCTTGGATCGTGTGCTTGGAGCTCTTGATATTGGAGTTTGGAGCTCTTGGTGGTGATCATCTTAAGGTGGGTTATATAACACTAAACCTACTCTATTATTGTTCTTCTTTATGCTTTTTATTACTATCTTCTTCCTATAAATAGCTTCCTCTTCATGCTTGTGTTTAATGGTAATCTCTAGATCTTGTTTGTTGGAGATGTGTTGCTTGGTTTGGGAGAAATACAAAACCCTAATCTATGTATACCTGTTTTAGTATATTATGAGTTATGGAGGTTCTTCTATAAGTTTTCCCTTGATTTCTTCTATAAGTTCTTCCCTTGATCTTTCTCCCGTGCATGGTGTTCTTATACCTAGATTGTTTCATATCATGCTCTTTCTGACTCAACTTGTGCCTTTCTTACTGCTATAACATCTACTCTCGAGCCTATTAGTTAGGAGCAGGAAGATTCTCAGTTGTTTTTGTTGGATAGATGTTAGGTCGGTCTTGGTTACCTTGGGCACAGTTTTTCCCTTCTTTGAGAAAGCTTCTTCCTTGGTGGTTTCTTGACCTATGCTTTAGGGTTTGGTGATAGGTTGCTTTAGTTTTCTTCATGGTGACCATGGTTTTTTTCCTGGTTTCAGTTCTATTTTGAAACCTAGATGATGCATCTTGGTGTGGTCGTGACACTTCCTACTTGGTGATTGTGACCTTGATAGCTTTTAGTCGAGATGTTTCCTTGTGGTTTACTTTGACCTAGCAGTGTTAGGTCAAGGTTTTTGGTGTTAAGTGGCCTTGTCACCCTTGGTGATGATGTCTTGTTCCTACCTTGCTTAGGTTGAGACTCACACTAGAGAGTACGGTCACGACCATGATGGTCTTGGGTTGCGACATAGGTGGAGGTTGAGACACCCTTGAGACCTTGACACCTTTTAGTCAAGATGCTTTGTGAGACCCAAACCCTAAGTGACGTGCACATGACATGACCTAGAGGGTGGAGGTCGTGACATGTTGGTGGATGGTCGAGACACATGAGTGTCGTGGTCGTGACATGGACCATGATGGGTGGTCACGACCTATGTGGTTATGTGGTCAACATTGGATGATGGTAGGTGTATGAGAAGCACATGTGAACACTTAATGATATTCATATATGAATGATACATAAGACATTTATAATGTTGTTTAGAATGATATATAATCTACACTAATGATACCCGGCCAGTGTGGCTCAGGTGGTTCAATCTGGCTTGTCCTCCCTGGGGGACCTGGGTTCGAATCCCCCTGAGCGCACTGTAATTACCAACTCCTTGGGTCATCCGGGCTCTGGCACCTGTTTGAGGAGGGGGAGTTGGGCTCCCTAAGACTCAAAAAAAATCTACACTAATGATGTTGCCTAATGTTTATACACTCCAAGATAATGGAGGGTGATGGTTCTAGGGTTGATGGTTGAACCTAGTCTTGCAAACTCTAATCAGCTAAGAGGAAACCCTAACTCTAATAGTGAATAATGATCTTGCTTATTTATTTATCATGGAATGGTTATGATGTTATGTGATTAGCTATCATGTTTATGAACTTCTAATCATGCAGGTGTTATGAGCTTGATTATCATAGCTAGTGTAGGCTATGGTGATTATGATATGATACAGGTTGAATATGCCCTTGTGAGGCATGTTGAGGCACTTGTAATACATGAATGATGAGTTGAGGGATTGATATCCCATTGCATGCAACTTTGGTATTGATTATGTGATGAATGGAATTGATACAAGAATCATGTGTTGATAGTGTGACAATTTCACACCCTATACGTTTATATTTTTTGAAGTGTACCATGTCCTTATCCTTGTAGAGTTTGTTATGACTTTATATGTTGTAACTTTATTGATGTAAAAGGCATTTCTTAACTAATCAAGTGGAATATGAACATGTAGTTTTGCCTTGTGCCATAGATCCATCTCAGTATTAGCACTTATTTATGGTGAAACGGGTTTTCCCTAGTGAAATATTGGAGTCGTATACTGTTGAGTATATGCATTCACATAATTGGCTACGGGCCATACTTTGGCAGGAGTGTGGTTATGGGTCGTAGCTCAGTGATATGTTGCTTATGTGGTTTCACAAGATTGGTTGTGGGCCATACCCTAGCAGGAGTGTGGATACGGGTCGTAGATCAGTTTCACTCGTGTCGTAACCTATACCAAGGTGGTCTAGGACTTTCATTGTTTGACTATATGTCACATGTTGCAGTTGACCGGTATGTATCTATTGTGTACTCATGTCCTAGCCATGAGGTCTGGTGAGGTTGTGGATTCTGGCTCTTCCATAGACCTTGTATGGCACTGATTTTGATTTAGCAGTGGTCATTTGGATTTGGGCGGTACGACTCAAATCCTCGGGGCATAATAAAATACGTAATCATCCGAGTAGTACTGCTTAGGATCAAATGTGAAAATATTGGATGAAACCTTGCTTGTTTTTTTACAGTATATCTGGTAGTAAACATACATGTTCTTCATATTCCTTTTATGATGATAAGATGTTTCATAATCCAATTGCAACTGCTTATATTATTAGTAATGATTACCTGCTTATCATAGTTGTAGCTTTACTTCTGTTCTTTAATTGCCTTATTTGTGCCAATAATATTGTTGGTGGAGAGTTATATTTCCTGCTGAGATTTGGAATCTCACCCCATGGGTTTACATCTTTTAGGTGTACATGCACAAGGAGGTAGAGATCATGTAGCCAAGGCAGAGCAGTAGCAAGAAGGATGGTAGTTGATAAGGTTGGAAGTGTTGCTTGTGGTCTTTTGTTGTTAGATTCTTAGAGTCATCCTTGTACACTCAGGTCTTCAGCTTGGTGTTTGGGTGTGTTGTAGACACATTTTCGATACATGGTTTTGGCTTGTGTGCCTCCTTTTTTATGTAAAGATGTAATGGATATGTATATAAGGGATAGGTGTTTCTTATAATAGGTTGATGGTATATGTCATAAGAACATGCTGATGTAGGTACCTTGTGCCCTGTGAGGACTTATATGTAAAGGTTTTTGTCTACTTTGGTGCTTAATGAAAATGGTTTTAATTTCTTGTGTTTTCCGATAATCTTATGGTTTAGTTTTGTTTTGGGGTTTAGTTTTAAGTTATCTTGTGGTTTGTGGTGTGGGACATCACAGTTTGGTTGATATCATAGATTTAGTTTCTTCAAGTCTATAGGGATCCAGGACTAGGGTTTTGTGTCTATTCTTGTATCCTACAGTCTATATTATAGTGATTTGTGCTTATGTAGAAGAAGCAAAAAAGCTTAAAGATATCTAGAGAACTTGAAGAAGACGCAGTTGAGAGTAATGTTGCTGCATCAGGTGGTGGTGCAAGGACCCAGGCACGAGAAGATCAGGTGCATGAGGTCCCCCAGTTTGACCCACCCATGCCTGAGAATCATGGCTTTCAATCTCTTTTTGCGCAGTTGGATGGCTACTATGACACATATGGCGGACAGGATGCCCGCACCTCAGCCTAGGGCACCGGTTCCCAATGTGGAATCTTCGGGTACTAGGAAGACTTTTGAGCGGCTTCGTCATGTTGGGGTAATGGAGTATGCTAGGACAACTGATCGAGTGGATGTTGATATGTGGTTTACCGAGCTTGAGAAAGCCTTCATGATCCTTAGCATTCCAGAGGCAGATACGGTGAAGCATGTTGTGTATCTTCTGAAGGGGAGTGTTGGCCATTGGTGGACCATAGAAGAGAAGAAGAGGCATGGATCAGTTTTTGGATGGGAGGAGTTCCGACGTGAGTTCATTAGTTGGTATTTTCCTCAGACCTTTCTTGATAAGAAGATCATCCAATTTGAGTGGATCCAGTAGAGATCCATGTCTATCAATGAGTACAAGGCTAAGTTTATGGAGCTTCTTTGATTTTGTCCGCACATGGATGCCACAAACAATGAGAGGATACGACGTTTTGAGAAGGGGTTGAATGTTTTGTTGTCTACCCCGGCAGCTGCTTTGGAGAATCGAGAAAGGTTTGCCATGTTTGTGGAGTCTATTTGGAGGATAGAGAGATTTGTGATAGAGAAGCGAGAGGCAAGTACCAGGAAGAGGCATGTACAGTCTCAAGGGTAGTCGTCAGGAGGCTTTAAGAAGCTGAGGTTTTCTGCACTGCCAGCACCACAAAGGTTCAGTGCACAGACACAGTGGTCACTGAGTAAAGGTAGAGGTTGTAACCTTCCACCTGCTGGAGCTCACATCACAGCATCAGTGTCAGTGGCAGGGCCGTCTAAGCCACAGTTTGAGACCAGAGCTTTCCATAAGTGTGGGCAGGTAGGACATCTGAGATGGGAGTGCCCAGTGAGAAATGATGAGGTGACCCAGCAACTGAGGCAAAACTAGCAAGGCTCGTAAAGGTAGTAGTTCAGTGGTGTAGGAGGATGAGGATGTGGTCAAGCATGACAGGTTGGATCGTCTACTCAAGGAAGCAAAGGACCGGGGTGACAATAGGAAATGGCTAGATTCTACGCTATGAGTCAGTCGGATGTGGTGGTCAACATGTGAGTAGTGACATGTCAGATGGAGTTATTTTAATCTAATTTGTCTTCTTCTTGCTTTGTATCTATTTTGGTTGACCCGGGTGCAACGCACTCTTTTATCACTCGTGAAGTGCTTGACAGTTGTCTTTTGTCTGTTAGTCGTAGGAGAGATAGTTTGTTGTTAGAAACCCTATTAGTTGGATTTTCTATGTTGTAGGAGGTGTGTCCTTCCTGTGTCCTTTCTTTTTTAGGGCATAGCATTCAAATGGATCCCATACCACTTGACATGCATGGATTCAATGCAATCCTTGGAATGGACACCTTGGAGAAGTATAGAGTGGTCTTGGATTGTAGTTTCAAGCATGCAACATTTGTAGATAACGGTAAGATGTGGATCTTCCAAGGAGATAGGAATATCCTTCTGACATGTCTGGTGTCAGCGATGGTGGCGGGGAAGCTATTGCGGTAGGGTTGCGAGGCATTCTTAGCACATGTGCTGAATACTAAGGTGAGGATTCCTAGTATTCAGGAGGTGCCAGTTGTTAGAGAGTTTGAAGATGTGTTTCCGAAGTAGTTTCCGGGTATTCCCCACCCTGAGAGATTGATTTTGAGATCAATCTAGTTCTCAGCATGCAACTGATAGCCTAGATACCATACAGGATGGCTCCAGCTAAGATGGCAGAGTTGAAGAGACAATTGCAAGAGCTATTTGGCAAAGGTTTATTAGGTTGAGTACGTCACCATGGGGTGCTCCAGTGCTGTTTGTGAAGAAGAAAGATGGGTCCATGAGGCTATGCATAAACTATAGATAGTTGAACAAGGTGATGATAAAGAACAAGTATTCCTTGCCAAGGATAGATGACATGTTTGATCAGTTGCATGGTGTGACAGTGTTCTCAAAGATAGACCTAAGATTAGGGTATCACCAGTTAAGGGTAAAGGAAGATGACATACCTAAGTCGGATTTAGGATGAGGTATGGTCACTATGAGTTTGTGGTTATGCCGTTTGAACTAACCAATGCACTGGCAACATTCATGGACTTGATGAACAGAGTGTTCCAACTGTTTCTTGATCAGTTTATGGTGGTCTTCATAGATGACATCTTGATATATAGTCGTGACTACCAACAGCATGAGCAGCATCTTTGTCAGGCTTTGACCGTGTTGAGGAAGCATCGGCTTTATGCCAAGTTCAGCAAGTGCGAGTTCTAGCTGGAAGAAGTGGTTTTTCTGGGGCATGTTATCTCTATTGAGGGTGTTTGTGTGGACCCCAAGAAGGTTGAGTCAGTGACAGAGTGGGAGAAACCAAAGACACCAACAGAAGTGTGCATCTTTTTGGTTTTGGCAGGCTAC
The DNA here is from genome assembly GCA_963693085.1 of Alisma plantago-aquatica. Classification (NCBI taxonomy): domain Eukaryota; kingdom Viridiplantae; phylum Streptophyta; class Magnoliopsida; order Alismatales; family Alismataceae; genus Alisma; species Alisma plantago-aquatica. Next base: position 351,554,986 of record OY856410.1, on the reverse strand, counting down.
TACATGAGGTTCATCGAGTACATTAGTGCTATAGCTCTACCACTGACTAAGTTGATAAGGAAGGATGTGTCGTTCATCTGGGATGATAGATGTCAATGAGATTTTGAGACATTGAAGGAGAAGTTGACAAGTGTACCAGTTTTGATCTTTCCTGAGCAGGAGAAAGGATATATCATCTTCTGTGATGTGTCCAGGAATGGCTTGGGTTGTGTGTTGATGTAGGACAAGCAAGTGGTTTCTTTTGCTTCCCAACACATGACCTAGAGTCAAATGTTTTGGTCCATGCTTTGAAGATCTGGAGGCACTACCTTTATGGAGAGAAGTTTTATATCATCACAGATCATAAGAACCTGAAGTACATCTTCTCACAATAGGAGTTGAACATGAGATAGCGGCTCTAGATGGACTTAATCAAGGATTACGACTTCACGATTGATTACCATCCAGGGAAGGTTAATGTTGTGGCTGATGTGTTGAGCAGGAAGTCTTTGTCTTTTCCTATGGATAGAGCCTAGTTGAGTTATTTAGTGTGCCACAAGTGAGACATGTTGATATCCCTACGTCAGATGAATGTTAAGATGGAAATTTCCTTGCTTGCAGGATTGTTAGCACAGTTGTAGGTGAATCCCATGCTGAGACAGTAGATTAGAGAGGCATAGCAAGTTGATATCATGATACAGCAGATTAGATCAGAGTTTGGAAGTGAGAAGCATGATGGCTTCCATGAGTCAAATGATGGGATGGTTTGTTACCATGGCAGAGTAGTGGTTCCTGATGCAAATGATCTAAGGAAGATAGTGTTGGAAGAGGCTCACTCATCCATGTATGCTATGCATCCAGGTATCATCAAGATGTATCACAATCTCAAAGACATATATTGGTGACCTGGATTGAAGTGGGATGTAGCAGAGTTCATTGCAAGATGCTCTATATGTCAGCATGTTAAGGCCAAACATCAAAATCATGCAAGGACATTGCAACTGTTACCTATACAGTAGTGGAAATGGGATCATGTGACTATGGACTTTGTGGTTAGTCTGCCTATGACATCTAAGGCCATGATTTCATTTGGGTGATCATTAACATGTTGACCAAGTCAATGCATTTCCTCCATGTGAATACAACGTATACAGTTGAGAAGCTTTCTCGAATCTATGTTGATGATGTTGGGTTTTGTGGAGAAAACATGTGCGGCGGAAGCAATAAAATCCACGCAACCTGAAACAGGATCTCGTCGACAACAATGTATTTAGAAGGAGTGTTTGTGTGATATACCTTATCGCGGAGCAAATCCGGAGATGTCCCATTGCACGACGGTGTAACACTACTGACCTACACAGACAGAACTTCTCTCCCGTTCACTGTCGCAGGTTGATCCAGCGGCGCTCCTTTGCGGCAGTGATGTACGCCGCACGTAGCATGTATAGGTGGTCGTCGACGTCCTCCGAACGCAGGCGTCAATGCGTCTGCGTCTCTACTTTATCCACGCGGATGGACGGAACTCCACGTCGCACTTCCCAAGCCGGCAGGAAGGAGTCGTGTCTCTGCAGCGGCGTGCTAGCGGTGCATTTCTCTCCTTTCTCTCCTAAGGACGATGACGGCTATGGTTTACGTGCGTGGGCGTAAACTGAAAAGCCTCTATCTATCTTATATAGATATCGGCCGTCAATCCTCCTTTAAACAGGATACGAAGGGAAATAGGGTTTCCTAAACCCATCGGTAAACAAAATGTTGCGTTAATTAAAACGCTCGTGGATTAATTAGAATATTCCAGAATTCATTAATTAACCAAATAATCACATTAATTGATTAATTAATATTCGACTCCATGCAATCGCTTGGGATGGCTCTACGGGCATACATATACCAACAGACTCCCACTTGCACTTAGAGCCAGTCACTCCAATATTATTCTAATCCATTACATAAACATTTTAGTAATCAATGTGATTCGGAGCAATTCCAATCAAATCCACAATTATACTCATATTCCAACACATCTTATGTGTGTGACCCGGTAGGCTCCAAATTACGTTGGCAGTGATATCCATAATCATATTATGATTTCACAAGCAATGATTGGTATCTAGCAAGACTTCATTGCTACCCAAGTAATTGAAGAAGTTGTAGAACAACTTAACCTATCATTCATGACTGGTGTTACAGTGATTGTACAGTTCCTTTGTCGTTGATATCCAGATTGAACTTGAGTCATGGAATTGTTATCCTTTTCAATGTTCAATCCATGTTCCTTGAACTAGAGCAGACTGTCTGAGATATATGTAAGATCAATATCACATATTGACTCACATCAGCATGGCCATGCATTTCTCAATCTCGCTTATCAAGTGGCCGGAATATCAAACTCCCGTAGGAAGGACAAATTCCATCTACATCACTCACAGTCATCCCCATGTGTCACAGTGCACCCAAGCACCATCTTTATGGCAATCCTTATTCAGGACCACGGTGGATGATGTCAAAGTACACCGAACGACATGTGATAAGTATAGTGACTTCAGGTCTAAGAGCCACAATCACCACCATCATTATGAGATGTGACTCTAACTACCAATCATGGTATCCATGTGTCACTCTCAAGGTGGGTCTATCTGATACATTGTTCTCTAACAAGTATCTATGTATTTGGTTTGATATCTCCATATCATGGATAATGAGATTCTTCCATCAACCAACATACATTCTAATCTTATGTGTTACTGATGTCTATGGATATTTCCACAATAACAACTGATTAGGGACAAAACAAGAATACATACTCTTAGCATACATATGATCTCACTGTTCAGGTCATCAACCCGAAGACATATGTCATTGAGTATATCATTCTATAGACATCTATAAGTTTTATGGTCATCTCACAATATAAAACACAAACATATAGATTGGAAACTTGCCTTTATTGATATGATCAATGTAGTATTACAAATCGTTTACATAGTATCCCATTACAATCATCGAATGATAGTCTCTATAGGCATACATGCCAACAGATTCCCACTTGCACTTATACCCAATCACTCATGAATCTCAATCCAAGTGATCGAACATGTCCATCATGTTTCTACTGTGAAAGTGCTTTTGTGAGCAGGTCAGCCACATTGCTTTCTGTAGGTACTCTGCAAATCTTCACATCTCCTCGTTGTACGATCTCTCGTATGAGATGGAACCGCCGTAGAATATGTTTGGAACGTTGGTGCGATCTTGGTTCTTTAGCTTGTGCAATTGCTCCATTGTTGTCGCAAAACAACTCAATTGCATCACCAACGCTTGGAACCACTCCAAGTTCAGAAATGAACTTCTTGATCCACACAGCTTCCTTTGCAGCATTAGATGTGGAAATATATTCGGCCTCTGTTGTAGAATCCACAACCGTCTCTTGCTTGGAACTCTTCCCGCTCACAACTCCATTGTTTAGGCAAAACACAAATCCAGATTGGGATCTGTAGTCATCTTTGTCAGTTTGGAAGCTAGCATTGGTGTAACCCTTTACCACGAGCTCGTCCTCACCACCGTATACCAAGAATTGATCCTTAGTCCTTCTCAAGTACTTTAGGATGTTCTTTACGGCTGTCCAGTGACATTCACCTGGATCTAAATGATATCAGCTCGTCATGCTCAAAGCATACGACACATCAGGATGAGTACATAACATTGCATACATGATAGATCCAATTGTTGATGCATATGGAATCTTACTCATGCATGCCTGTTCATCACATGAACTAGGACATTGGGATTTAGAGATTGTAACCCCATGGGACATGGGCAAGTTACCTCTCTTAGAACCCTCCATGCTAAACCTCTTTAGCACCTTGTCAATGTATGTGCTCTGGCTTAGGCCTAGAAGCCTTCTAGATCTATCTCTATAGATCTTAATCCCTAGTATATAGGATGCTTTGCCTAAATCCTTCATAGAGAAAGTCTTCCCTAGCCAACCTTTTACTGTCTGAAGAGTAGGGATGTCATTTCCCATCAATAGTATGTCATCCACATACAATATGAGAAATACGAATGTGCTCCCACTAACCCTTTTGTAAACACAAGGTTCATCTTCATTTTGACTAAAGCCAAACTTTTTGACTACTTCATCAAAACGTAGATTCCAGCTCCGAGATGCTTGCTTCAATCCATAGATTGACCTTTGTATCTTATAGACTTTATTGGCTTCCTTTGGATCGATAAAACCCTCAGGTTGTGTCATGTACACATCCTCGAGTAAATTCCCATTAAGGAATGATGTTTTAACATCCATCTGCCAAATCTCATAGTCATGATAAGATGCAATGGCAAGCATGATCCTGATGGATTTAACCATGGCAACTGGTGAGAAGGTCTCGTCATAATCAACACCTTGAATTTGACGGAATCCTTTCACAACCAATCTACCTTTATAGGTTTGAACATTTCCATCCATGTCAGTCTTCTTCTTGAAGACCCTCTTGCACCCTATGGGTCTTACCCCTTCGGGTGGATCAACCAAGGTCCATACCTTGTTGGTGTACATGGATTCCATCTCAGATCTCATGGCTTCGAGCCATTTCTCAGATTATGGTCCCTTAGTAGCTTCTAGATAGGAAGTTGGCTCATCTGCTATGCCCAATTCGTCACTATCTTGAGTCACGAGAAATCCAAATCTCTCAAGCTCAAGTCGTGTCCTACTAGACCTACGAGGTTCCTGTGTTACATTTAGAACTTGAAATTCCACAACAACTTGTGAGTCTTCATGTTCCTTATGTACCTCCTCAGGTTCTCTACTTTCTTGTTGGTCTCGAACTTCTTTGAGCTCTACATTCCTCCCACTAATTCCTTTGGAAATAAATTTCTTTTCAAGAAATACAGCAATCCTAGAAACAAACACTTTGTTGTCAGTTGGTGTGTATAAGTAGTATCCCCGAGTTTCATTGGGGTATCCAACAAAATAGCATTTTTCCAATTTGGGTCCAAGCTTTTCAGGAAATTGTTTCCTAACATAAGCTTCACATCCCCAAATCTTTAACATAAACAAATTGGGACGATTCCCATTCCATATCTTATATGGTGTCTTTTGAACTGATTTGGAAGGTACACGGTTAAGTGTAAACGCTGTAGTTTCAAGAGCATATCCCCATAATGATATTGGAAGTTTGGCTGAACTCATCATTGATCGTACCATGTCTAATAATGTACGATTCCTTCTTTCTGACACACCATTATGTTGTGGTGTACCAGGTGGAGTTCATTGTGATACAATACCACGGTCTCTCAGAAGGTCCTCAAACTCTTAGATTAAGTATTCGCCACCTCGATCTGAACGGAGTGCTTTAATACTCTTACCAAGTTGCTTCTCTACTTCATTCATGAAAGTCTTGAACATTTCAAGAGTTTTTGACTTGTGTTTCATAAGATATACATAGCCATACCTACTGAGGTCATCAGTGAAGGTAATGAAGTATTGATAGCCTCCTCTAGCATTTGATCTAAAAGGTCCACATACATCAGTATGTATGAGCCCTAGCAGATCACTGGCTCTCTCACTGTGTCCAGTGAAAGGATTTTTGGTCATCTTCCCTAATAAACATGCCTCACATGTCTCTAATGATTCAAAATCAAAAGAGTCTAGATAACCATCCTTATGGAGTCTAGATATGTGCTTCTCGTTTATGTGCCCAAGACGACAATGCCATAAGAATGTTTTGTTTGAGTTGTCAAGTTTTAACCTTTTAGTATTTACGTTGTATATGCTAGTCTCAAGTTATAACAAGTAGATACCATACGACATAGGGGCATTGCCATAAAAGATCTCATCTTTAGATATAGAAATAATTCCATTCTTAATGTGAAATTCAAATCCACTCTTGTCCATACAAGATACAGAAATAATATTTCTATTAATGGCAGGTACATAATAGCAATTCTCTAATTCTATTACAAGGCCCGTAGGCAAAGATAAATTAATAACTCCAACTACGGTGGCAGCAACTCTTGCTCCATTAGCAGCCCACAGCTTGACTTGGCCCTTTCGTAAAGGCTTACTTCTTATCAAATCCTGCATATTAGAACATATGTGAGATCCACATCTGGTATCCAGTACCCATGATGAAGAAGTATTTAAGTTTATCTCAATAACGTATGTACCTGAAGTGGAGATCTCTATCCCCTACTTCTTCTTCCTCAGTTCCTCCAGGTAGAGAGGACAGTTTCTTTTCCAATGTCCAGGCTGGTGACAATGGTAACAACTGCCTTCTTTGGAGATCCCACCTTTAGCTTTGAGCACAGATGACTTTGGCTTCTGCCCGGCTTTAGAACTTTTCTTAGCCTTGCCTTTGCCTTTTGACTTTCCCTTTGCCTTGGTGATCACCATCACAGACTTGGGCTTGTCTTTCTTCATCTGTGCTTCAGCTGTCCTCAACATGCCTAACAATTCTGACAACGGCTTGTCAAAATTGTTCATGTTGTAGTTCATGACAAAATGATTATGATTTAGGCAACGATTGTAGAATCACATCAGTGTCCAACTCTTGACCTAGGGGAAATCCCAGCTTGGATAGGCTTTCCACGTACCCAATCAAGGTGAGTATATGGGTGCCAACTGAGTCTCCCTCTTTCATCTTGCTTTTGAACAAAGCCTTTGAGACATCATATCTCTCCTGTCTTGCTTGATGTTGATACATGTTCTTGAGATGTGTTACCATCTCCATGACATTCATGTTCTCATGTTGCTCTTGCAACTCATAGTTCATTGAGCACAACATCAGGCACTTGACATCCACGGCATCATCAAGGTGCTTCTTGTAAGCATCCTTTTCAGCCTTGGGCGCATTTACGGCGGGCTCCTCTGGCTCTGGTGTTTCAAGGACATAGAGCTTACGCTCATGTGTGAGAACAATTCTCAGCGTCTTAAACCATTTTTGAAAGTTGGTTCCGGTAAGTTTGTCCTTCTCAAGGACCGATCGCAATGAGAAAGTGTGAGTGTTGGTTGCCATTTGATTGCTACAAAAGAAAAATTTGCATTTAGTCCAAAACATTTTGACTTGTAAAGATTTGATAAACGAGATTAATTAGGCCTTTAATTAATTACGCTCCCACTATTTTATTCAAATTGATAGCCCTCACTATCAACTCAGAAGATTGCAATGCACAACCTTCTAGTGAGCCAAGACCCAAAATAATTGGATCAATGCCTAGCCAACGCCGGCATCAAAGACCAAATACTAAGGTAGGCAACTTTTGCTAATTGCATCATATGCAACTCTTGGATAGATGATCATGCACAACTCCTTACCATGATGCATCTATGTGCCTCTAGGTACTTGATCCTATCAAGGTTCCCTAGTTAAGTCCAACCCATAAGCCAACACGATGAGTGTGCACCCTGCGGAGGCAGACCCACACACCCACCATCACACTTCCATGAGATAGATAGTGTACCACGCGGAGGCGTGCCCACACATAGTCGATCAAGCTTTTCATGTGTGTTGATTTATGGAAGGCAACTAAAACTTAATATTATTAATTGAGGGGTTTTATTAATACATATACATATCCAAACACCACATACTTATAGTACGTATCATATACTACTATATCCACAACCACAAACGATAGACATGCAATCACAAACACAAATACATCGGTTATAGACATACTATTGTAATCCTCTGGAGCAACAAAGGATTACGATCCACCTATGGTCTTATGCATCTCATGCAACACCTGTGAATCAACCTGTAAGAATGTAATGATCAACATTACAATGAACAACTTCATGGATGCTTCGTGAGGTTGGAACTTCAAGTTGCTTCTTGGAATGGGATCTTCTTATTGCCTCTCCATGGACGCTCCTTGGAGTTGGATCTTCAGGTTGCTTCTTGGAATTAGATCTTCATGGTGCTTCTCCATGGACACTCCTTGGAGATGGATCTTCAAGTGGCCTCCTTACATCAAGTTTACAAAAACTAAAACTAATCTTATCTCTATTACATCATGTGAGTACAAATATAAAAGGAAAGAATTAATTACACTTTGAAATAAGAGATGAGGCTCGGCATGCAAGCTGAATACTTTATACAAAGGATCCATATGTAACCATTATACATCCATAGAATTCACAAACAAACATATCCACAAGATTGACATCCACATTCATTCACAACATTCACAAAAGGGGATATTAGGCCATAACCGTGCATGCACTCACCACATAAAATAGATTTTAAAGGCGACGTGTATGCTATCATAGGTATATCTACATATACGTATATACATATTAAAATTGCAGTACTTTTAATGCGGGACATTCCCCATTAAATAAATTTTTGACTCCCACACAGACTATGCGGGGTACACAGGGGCAGCGCCCCTGTGCGGGTCGAGGGGAGGCCGCCCCTCACGGGGTCTCAGGGGCAGAGCCCCTGAAAGGTCTACGGAATTTTACTTCCGTGCACTTAGGAAAATCAATATTTTCCATAGTCGACCCCATCCATAACGTCAAAAACAGAAGCCTGCGGCGTATGTGGAATTAGGTTTAGATTTGCACATTAGCAGGTTTAATTCGCATCGTATGCAACATAAAAACAGTATACAGCGATTCGATCATATTGAAACGAATCCAAATACGTCGTAGATCGACGCTGCTCTGATACCACTGTTCGGTTTTGTGGATAAAACATGCGCGGCGGAAGCAATAAAATCCACGCAACCTGAAATAGGATCTCGTCGACAACAACGTATTTAGAAGGAGTGTTTGTGGGATATACCTTATCGCGGAGCAAGTCCGGCGATGTCCCATTGCACGACGGTGCAACACTGCTGACCTACACGGACGGAACTTCTCTCCCGTTCGTTGTCGCAGGTTGATCCGGCGGCGCTCCTTTGCGGCAGTGATGTACGCCGCTCGTAGCGCGTATAGGTGGTCGTCGACGTCCTCCGAACACAGGCGTCAATGCGTCTGCGTCTCTACTTCATCCACGCAGATGGATGGAACTCCACGTTGCGCTTCCCAAGCCGACGGGAAGGAGTCGTGTCTTTGCGGCGGCGTGCTAGCGGCATGTTTCTATCCTTTCTCTCCTAAGGATGATGACGTCTAGGGTTTACGTGTGTGAGCGTAAACTGAAAAGCATCTATCTATCTTATATAGATATCGGCCGTCAATCCTCCTTTAAACAGGATACGAAGGGAAATAGGGTTTCCTAAACCCATCGGTAAACAGAAACGTTGCGTTAATTAAAATGCTCGTGGATTAATTAGAATATTCCAGAATTCATTAATTAACCAAATAATCACATTAATTGATTAATTAATATCTGACTCCATGCAATCACTTGGGATGGCTCTACAGGCATACATATACCAACAGATGAGATAGTGTGCTTGCATGGTGTTCCAGCTACCATCGTGTCTGATCGAAGTCCCCCAGTTCACGAGTCACTTTTGGGAGCAACTACACACAGCTTTGGGTATGCATTTGAGGTTTAGCACTACCTTCCACCCATAGACAAATGGTCAATTCAAAAGGACCATTCAGACCTTGGAGGATCTATTGAGAGCTTGTGTTCTCTAGTTTTCAGGCAGTTGGGATGTGCACCTTAGTCTGATAGAGTTCGCCTACAACAACAGTTATCAGAGAAGAATAGACATGGCACCATATGAGGCATTGTATGGGAGATGTTGTAGGTCTGCACTGTATTGGTATGAGTCAGGAAAGTATCATCTTCTTGGCCCTGAGCTTGTGCAATAGACAATAGAAAAGATCAAAGTGATTCAATAGCATTTGAAGGCAGCATAGGATAGGCAGAAGTCGTATGTGGATATCTGATGAAGACCCTTGGAGTTCCAGGTGGGAGACAGAGTGTACCTCAAGTTCTCTCCCTGGAAAGGTGTTTTGAGGTTTGGAAATAAGGGTAAGTTGGCACCGAGGTTTATGGGACCTTATCCTATGGTGGCACGTGGTGGGAAGGTAGACTATGAGTTAGAGTTGCCACTTGAGTTGCACATGTTGCATCCAATGTTCCATTTGAGTATGTTGAGAAAGTGTCATCCTGATACAGAGTTAGTGTTACAGTCTGTAGAGGTGGAGCTTGATGAGGATATGTCCTACGTGGAAGGTTCGGTGTTGATCCTTGACAGTAGAGTGAATAAGTTGAAGAAGAAGGACATAGTGCTTGTGAAGGTTCTTTGGCATCACCATGGTGTTGAGTAAGCCACATGGGAGCTTGAGGATGAGATGAGGAGGAATTACCCCTCTCTTTTCTCTTAGGATTTTGGGGGCAAAATCCTTGTTAGGGGTTTATGGCTTGTAAGACCCCTAACCTGAGTTTTGCGCTTCTTAATGCTTTTTATTATTGTCTTGTTCCTCTAAATTTCTTCCTTTCATGCTTGTGTTTAATGGTGATCATTAGAGCTTGTTTGGTGGAGATGCCTTGCTTGGTTTGGGAGAAATTTGAAACCCTAATCTATGTGTACCCATTTTAGTAGATGATGAGTAATGGAGGTTATTCTCTAAGTTTTTCCCTTGATCTTGCTCCCATGCATGGTGTTCTTATACCTAGAAGTTGGATAGATGTTAGGTTCAGTATTGGTTAACTTGGGCGTAGTTTTTCCATTCTTTAGGAGAGGTTCTTCCTTGGTGGTTTCTTGACCTATGCTTTAGGGTTTGGTGATCTGTTGGTTGAATTTTCCTTTATGGAGACCATAGTTCTTTTCCTGGTTTTGGTTCTATTTTGAGACCTAGATGATGCATGTTGGTGTGGTTGGCACACTTCCCTCTTGGTGGTCGTGACCCTGATAGCTTTTGGCTGAGATGCTTCCTTGTGGTTGAGTTTGACCTAGGGTGTTGGGTCAAGGTTTTTGGTGTTAACTGGCATTGTCACCCTTGGTGATGGTGTCTTGTTCCTACCTTGCTTAAGTTGAGACTCACACTAGAGAGTACGGTAGCAACCATGATGGTCTTGGGTCACGACATAGGTGGAGGTCGAGACACCCTTGAGACCTTAACACCTTCTGGTCAAGATGCTTTTTGTGACCCTAACTCTAAGTGTCATGGGCGCGACATCACATAGAGGGTGGAGGTCGTGACATGTTGGTGGGTTGTCGAGACACATGAGTGTCGCAGTCGTGACATGTTGGTGGATTTTAGAGACACATGAGTGTCACGGTCATGACATGAACCATTATGGGTGGTCGCAATCTATGTGGTTATGTGGTCAACATTGGATGATGGTAGGTGAATGAGAAGCACATGTGAACACTTAATGATATTCATATATGAATGATACATAAGCCATTTATAATGTTGTTTAGAATGTTATATAATATACTCTAATGATGTTTCCTTCCTTATAAACTCCAAGATGATGGAAGGTGATGGTTTTAGGGTTGATGGTTGAACCTATTCTTGCAAACTCTAATCGTCTAAGAGGAAACCATAACTCTAATAATGAATAATGATCTTACTTTTTCTTTATCATGGAATGGTTATGATGTTATGTGATCTCTCTTGTTTATGAACTTCTAATCATGCATATGTTATGAGCTTGATAATCATAGCTAGTATAGGCTATGGTGATTATGATATGACACAAGTTGAATATGCCCTTGTCAGGCATGTTGAGGCACTTGTAATACATGAATGATGAGTTGAGGGATTGATATCCCATAGCATGCAATTTTGGTATCGATGATGTGATGAATGGAATTGATACAGGCATCATCTGGTGATAGTGTGACAAGTTAACACCCTATACATTTATATTTTCTAAAGTGTACCATGCCCTTATCCTTGTAGAGTTTGTTATGACTTTATACGTTGTAACTTGATTGATGTAAAAGGAATTTAAATGGACTTAACTAATCAAGTAGAATCTGAGCATGTAGTTTTTCCCTATGCCATAGATCCATCTCAGTGTCATCACTTGTTGGATGGTGAAATAGGATTTCCCTAGTGAAATCCTGGAGTCATATACTGTTGAGTATATGCATTCACAGGATTAGCTTCGGACCATACCCTGGAAGGAGTGCGGCTGTGGGTCGTAGCTCAGTGATATGTTACTTATGTGGTTTCACAGGATTGGATGCAGGCCATACCCTGGCAAGAGTGCAGCTACGGACTGTAGCTCAATTTTACTAGCATCGTGACCTGTACCGAGGTGGGCTAGGACTTCACTGTTTGACTATATGTCAAAGGTTGCAGTTGATTGGTATGTCTTCGTTGTGTACTTGTGTACTCACCATGAGGTTTGGTGAGGTCGTGGATTCTGGCTCTTCCATAGACCTTGTATGTCACTGATTTCAATTTAGTAGTGGTCGGTTGGATTTGGGTGGTACGACTCAAATCCTTGGGGCATAATAAAATACATAATCAGCCAAGTAGTACTGATTAGGATCAAATGTGAAAATATTGGATGAGGCCTTGCTTGTTTTTTTACAGTATAGCCGGTAGTAAACATACATGTTCTTAATATTCCTTTTATGATGATAAGATGTTTCATAATCCAATTGCAACTGCTTATACTGTTAGTAATGATTACCTGCTTATCATAGTTGTAGCTTTACTTTTGTTCTTTAATTGCCTTATCTGTGCCAATAATATGTTGGTGGAGAGTTATATTTCCCGATCAGATTTGGAATCTTAGCCTGTGGGTTTCCCACATCTTTTAGGTGGACGTGCACGAGGAGGTAGAGATCATGTATCCGAGGTATAGCAGTAGAAAGAAGGATAGTAGCTGATAAGGTTGGAAGTGTTGCTTTTGGTCTTTTGTTGTTAGAGTCCTAGAGTCATCCATGTACACTCAGGTCTTTGGGATGGTGTTTGGGTGTGTTTTGTAGACACATTTTCGATACATGGTTTTCGCTTGTGTGCCCCCTTTTTGATGTAAAGATATAATGGATATGTATATAAGAAACATTTTTTTCTTGTAATAGGTTGATGATATATGTGATAATAACATGTTTATGTAGGTACCTTGTGTCCTTGAGGACTTATATGTAAAGTTTTTTGTCTGCTTTTGTGCTTAATGAAAATGGTTTTAATTTCCTGCATTTTCCGGTAATCTTATGGTTTAGTTTTGTTTCCGCATTTAGTTTGAAGTTATCTTGTGGTTTGTGGTGTGGGATGTCACAAATGTAATTCAACTAAAGATTCAAAAACTTAATTGAACAATTCATGCTTATTGAGTTCAAACATGATTCCATACATGTCAACTCAATTTCCAAGCATATCACTCATTGGGCTATTTTTTAAGCAAAATTAGTCTAAAACAATATACTTCTCTATCCATAATATTTTCTTTGTAATTTGAACCATTATATGAGGAACTATACAAATAAAAATCAATGAGTATATATCTAAGTCAGTATAGCTTCCCCAAAATATCCCCATTTGATTACCCATCTGGAGACAATACAAGTATCGGTTATATTGGTTTTTGCTCCAATAGAATTGAGCTTTTTGCATTATTAAAGATATCAATAGGGAGATAAACACTCACCTAAGGTGTGAATCACCTCAAAAACGTGGCCCAAAAACTGATTTTCTAGAATCCATATCAAACTTTGAGCAACTAGTCCTTTTCTTCCAAATTGCGGCTGATCAAGAACCCTACAAATTGAGATCGAAGAGAAAGAAAGAGAAAACATGGTGATTTGACATCCTTTTGACTCAAATGAGAGGATGGACGGATTTCATGCATAAGAGAGAATATTCATCATGAAATCCTATCTAAAGAAGGTAAACTTACTTGCTTTCCTCATTTCTCAAAAGATAAGACCCTAGATTAACATCTCCACCTTCTTCCTCACTCAAACCCTAACTCTCCCCCACCCTCTCTCTAGGATTTTGTTTCTCTAAAATTAATAAAGAAATATTTGGATCTCCTAGGATGTTAGGTTATTCATTCAAATAAATTGGGTACTTGGGTCAATTGTAACTAGGTCCAACATTACATTCTATTATTTTAGCAGAATTTTTTCTCATAAAGGCTCTACTAAAATGTCATGTGTCGTTAGTAGAACGTATACAAAAATCATAAAATTTTAAAACATTGTCTGAAACATAGTTTTAGAGCTACATTTAAAAGTTCATCTCATTTGTATCACCAATAAAAAATTAAAAATCAAATACCATGCTAAAATATTGTTGTCTATGAAATGGTCAGTCAAATTATAATTCAATTAAAAAATACATTCAAACAACATCAAACAATTTTGAGAATTTGCACTAATATGTATATGGTATTTATAAAAACTACATATAAATTCCAAATGAATCCTAATTTTCAATAAAATATATAAAACATTTAGTAACCACAATTATGATCTCATTTCCATGTTCATATATTGTTTAAGTCGTGATTTTAGCGGGCTAGGGTTTTCACTTGAAAATCACAATTATGCAAGACTAAAGAATGTTTAGAATGTCAATTAACTACCATCGTTAATATCATTTAAATAAGAATCAATATATCAAAGTATGTGATCATCCAAATAAATCATCACTAGTGAGCTAGGATGAAAGTGAATCATTACATTGATGGTTGTCACCTTAATATATATTTTATGCTCTTTGATGCATGTTGAGAAGGTACTAGGAAAGCAAGGAGAATCCATTATAATCATTTTAGTTATCAATAGAAGTGGTTAGGTTGAGTGGGAGGATATCAAGAGATCTAGACCTTATTTAGTGACACAAGTGTTAGGTTCAAAGCTAGGTAAACCATTTATTGACTAGTACATTACTTGAATTATTTGCTTCCCCATATGAACACTTGCATTATTTTTTAGGATTTTTATTTGATATGAGATTCATGGTGTAATGAAACCCTAAGTTAATTATACTTATCCTGACAACTTTTAAATTGTTAAAACAATAGAAGTTTAATTTAACTTTTTTTAATTAATTGATTTGATTGAGTATTTTAATTTCATACAACCCAGATCTCTTGTTAAAACTAACATAGATTGTTGACATCCTAGAGAACTTACACCTAACAATTATGTTCAAGTAAAAGTCATATGATATATGTGTTGGAGTGTAGTTATGTCTAGAAGTCTTTAGGGTCATGTCCAGTTTATCCAATTTAAAGGAGAGGGTTTCTCTTTTATCCAACACATTGTAAATACACTACCGATATATCATTCATATAATTCCCCTTATACATAGTATAAGAGCATCGATCCTAATCCTATAGGGAGAGGGGCATTTTTTGTAGTGAGTGGTCATCCAGTCCAGGTTGGGTGCCCACAACACCATCTGGGAAAAAGGAACTGAACCATCTACCAGTTGGGAAGATAGACATCGATGCTTGTGGCTTGATGAGTACCACTAATGAGACATGTCAGGGTTGGGAATGTTACCTGCCCAACATATAGAGAATAATGGCAGATCATATCCCAATTAGAAGCGGCCCGAGGAATGAAAGGAATAATGAGATGGAAACTAAACCATTTTATATCATCACCCTCTCTACAATGCCATATTGGTCATCCTCTTTCTCTAAAGGGCCATCGTTATCTTTGTCGCCCTCTCTCTCTATTAGGCCACTTCCATCTCCAATGTAATCTACGCCTCCATTGTCGTCGTCTATAACTCCAAATATGACAAGTATTGTCTTCATTGTCATCTAGAATCTCCCATGTGTCTATCTTTTTGTATTCCCTGGTCTCATCCTCCTTGGGTTTGTTTCCCCAAATATGAAGTCCATATGCAACCTATGTGACAACAAGACTAGCCACACCAATCAAGGTTCAGCCGAATCGATAAGTGAAAGTTCTCTCCAACATCAGCAACTCTGTGGTGATCTTTTTCATGGTGGAAATCTTCTCCATCATCTAAAAATCATCTCTCTACTCCACCATATATAAACCCTAAGATATTTCAACCTTTCATCTCCAAGATCCACCTCTACCTTCAAGATCCATCTATGGAGATAGGGTGGAAGTCCTCTGAAATTTCTACATTGGTTTTGGCCAGGTCTATAGGTTAAAACTACCCTCGAGGCAAGTTACATGGTTTCTAAGTCATATACATGGTGTTTAACTCCCTTCACATTGGAGTTCTCTTTCAACAAGAAGGAATTCAACATGACATGTCATCAAAAATTTGTTCCAGACAACACCCGTGTTAGTGTCTAACACAACGTGTCACCAGAAATCTACATCAACCAACATGTTGTGCCAAAATCCAATATGGCATGTCACCATTGGGGTTTCAATATAGTCAGCGGCGGTGGCGACATGGCATATTATATGTCCAAAACGGTGTGTACCATATTAGTTCTTTAGGCATCTTTAAACACATTGTATCTATCAGTCCACAATGTGTATCAAAGGTCAGAAGCTCACCCAAAAAGTTTTTGTACAATGTGCCATCCATCATGCATGTCATTCCCATTCCAAAAAAGATCCATCTTTATCAGATCTTTAATCTCATCTATTGTTCCTTTTCAGGTTGCATAAATATATATTTGTTTTCTTCTTTGGATCTTGGAATCGGAACACATATGACGACTAATATGGTTATCATTTCTTCTACTACAGCTTCCTCGCCAAGTCAACATCTCTGAAGTGCCAACCGGAAGTCCTCTCCTCACAAATGTGATGCATTTCACTCTTGGGTACAAGACCACCTCTCTCATGTTCAAGGATTCATCCCTTTGAAGCATAAAGTTAAGCTTTCTTAGGTGTAAGGTTGAGTTGTCTCAAGCAGTCAAAACACACAACTTATCTAGCTATATCAGTAATCATTCTTCAGTCATTTCTCCCCTCTCCACTCCATGTTCCCTACTTCTATTTAAAGTCTTGTCAAATGGGATTTTCTCTTTGTCTTTGTCCAGCCCAACCAATTTTGTGGTCTCTTCATGGTTAGTGTGTGGGAGAGAGATAAAGGAGATGAGAAGAGGGGGTGAAGAGAAGAGATGAGGTGTAAAATTCATATATCAAAAGAAGAAAGAAGAGAAGAGAATCGTCTATATATGGATTTTTGTGTATTTAACATGTTTGTTCAGATATCAATGTCCAGATCAAGACCAATATCCATCCTCATATTCATATTTTGTGTTGCCAAGTATTGATATTTCATTCTTCATCTTCTCACATTGTTTTCAGCTGAAGAAGATGATTCGTTATATCAATTGGAGGTCATTGATGCTCTACATCATGTGAATATGTTTCTTCATCGGCTATGCCTTGGTCATTCTACTCTAACGACTATGTCTTTTAGCATCATAGCATCTTAGATTACTTGCACATTTAGTTGTGTGCCAATCTAACACACCTATCTTGGTAGAAGATCATTTAGTCACCTACATCAACAATCTTTCATCCTTATTCGCTTGTTCCCTATCTAGCATGTGACTGTCTACTACAATCTAGTCTTCCTATGGCACATAGCGTGTTAAGTCTTCTTCTAAAATTTTCTTTAATGACAGTAACAATATGGGTTGGACAAGAAACCAAAACTTGACCATCAAACTAGACCGAACTTGGCCAAACTTCCTGGTTAAGTATGATATGTACGGGTGGTCAAGTTGGATTTGGTAAGTGTTCAGGCCATCTTTCATTGGTCTGGTTATAGTTTGAACTACCGATTAATCAATCAGACTGAACTTGGCCAACTCTATAAATTTGTATGTGTGTGTCGATATATATACTTAACTAAATTATTGTAGTAATGAAATAGTTGATGTATATGCAATATTTTAAATTATCTTAACATTATATTTATTACTCATTATGTAAATAATTATTATATTAATGTTGTAGTTGGTATATATATATATATATATATATATATATATAGAGAGAGAGAGAGTCAGGCTAGTGTGCACTCGAGTGTACCGGAGGCACTATACACCTCAGTCATTTTTTAAGATGCAATAAATTTTTGAAAAATCTAAACCATTGATCTTCTTAATTATCATAAGAACATACTATGTAATAAATTTTAGCTCATTTGGACACTTATAGGTCGTGCATCTAAAGGAGGCAAAAATCATGTATTTCAAATTAGTTTTGTGCGTCGATTTTGTTGTCCTTTGATGAGTGACTTACACTCATCCAAATGAGTTCAAATTTTGTATGTGACCTATTATTATTGTAACCATGAAGATCAATAGATTATATTTTGTAAAAACATGGTATAGGTAGGCAAACACCATTGGGGTGTACGGCGTGATTTGTACACTCGAGTGTATTCTAGCCTGACTCTCTCTCTCTCTCTCTCTCTCTCTCTCTCTCTCTCTCTCTATATATATATATATATATATATATATATATATATATATATATAGTCAGGATAGAATACACTTGAGTGTACAGATCGCACGAATACACTCAAGTGTGTTTGCATATCAAGACTATTTTTTGCAAAATGTAAACCATTGATCTTCACCGTCATACTATAACTAGGCTACATACAAATTTTGAGCCCATTTGGATGAGTTTAAGTCACTCATCCAAGGGCAACAAAATCAACACGCGAAACTAATTTGAAATGCATAATTTTTGTGGTCTTTATAACATGACTTATAAATGTCCAAATGTGCTCAAATTTTTCATATGAGCTATTCACAAGATGTTTAAGAAGGTCAATAGATTTGACTTTTGAAAAAAAATATTGCATCATGAAAAAACTACTTGAGTCTCTGAATACACTCGAGTGTATTCTAGCATGACTATATATATATATATATATATGGAGTCAGACTAGAATTCACTTAAGAGTACAGATCGCACGAATACACTCAAGTGTGTTTGCATATCAAGACTATTTCTTTGCAAAATGTAAACCATTGATCTTCACTGTCATACTATAATTAGGCTACATACAAATTTTGAGTCCATTTGGATGAGTGTAAGTCACTCATCCAAGGGAAACAAAATCGACGCACGAAACTAATTTGAAATGCATAATTTTTGCGGTCTTTATAATATGACCTATAAATGTCCAAATGTGCTCAAATTTTTATATGATCTATTCACAAGATGTTTAAGAAGATCAATGGATTATATTTTTGAAAAAAAATATTGCATCATGAAAAACTACTTGAGTGTATTCTTCTCCGAATACAATCGAGTGTATTCTAGCCTGACTACATATATATATACACACACACTCACATATGCAATCTTTTGAAATAATTATATACTTATTGATGATGTGTAATGTACAAATTCTAATGTTTAGATAATAGGATTCATTTCATGTTATTAAAGTGTGATTTTTATTGAAGAGCGACAATAACTTGACATTAAAATTGGATCGAATTATTACTTAACCGTTTTACTGATCTTCATTCAAGTTTGTGGCTAGTACATACTAGATAGTAGTAGTTTTAGACCCAAACTCAACCAAATTTGACCACATTTTAGTGGTCAAGTCAAGTTTGTTCTGTAAATTTGACCACTACATTTGGTATGGTCTATGGTTTCAAGGTTAGACCAGACTTGAGCATACCATTGTCAACCCCTAATAACAATTGAGTTGGTAAACTCAAATGATCTTCGTGTGTTCCTTCAACATACTTCAAGATACAAGATCCAACCTAGTCAAATCTCTAGATGTCTCAAAGATCCAGTATTTACCGATCTCTCTCAAAGATTCAATGTTTGTCAATCTTAGGGGAAACTTAAAAATCAAAGATGTTAAACTCAATATCATGCTAAGTCGGGGGCTATAATTGTTTTTGTCTTATTTTTGACAGAAGTTGGGGATGTGATTCTCCCATGCTCCAGGCGGTGTTATAATATCATATTATATGATATATGTCTAGTTAGAATATCATATTACATGATATATGTCCATGTAGGGTCATATACAATCTACTAGTCAGGTCTGACTGCCTCTAGAGCCATGTTCACCTTCGCCTATATAAAGGAGAGGGGTCGTTTTGTATCCAATACATTGTCAACATACTACATATATCGTCGATATCATTCCCAGCCTACAAAGTATAGGTTTCCATTGAAGCAACATGTACTACTACTATCACGTACTTGCACGCGAGCGAGTTAAATTACTATGAGTTAAGATTATGTGACGCTCACGCGGTCACATCCGATTTCACGCGTATGTGAAACCGGCTTCAAACCAGCCCCCAAATCGCACCACGTGGCAGCTGCTAATTTGATGGTTTTTTTGAAATTATGCAATAGGCAAATAAATTTGTTTCGCTTATAACTTTTGAACTGTAAAGAATTTTTTAATGAAACAAAAACCGTTGGTTTCGTTACAAAAAATGCAATATAACATGCCTAATATTGACATATTTTAGAGGGAAAAAATACAAAAATGATATATATATGTTAATTGACAACCAACTATGGCTGTAACATACTTGATTCTAGACACATAGGCTAATCTCCCATTCTTCTAGGCCCCTAATTTATTAGTTGGATATCCAAAAATCCCTTGTCCCATTTCTTTACTTGGCTACCTTTCAATGTCTATATTTCATTGTAATAGCATAGACCAAACCATATTAGGATCTGATAACCCTAATTGACTCTTTTGAATCACATGAACATGAAATCTTTGAATGTGATAACCCTAATACTTGAAGGATGAGAATTGGTGGATACTATCATACTAATATTAAACTATAGACTCAACCATTATTTAACATCCTAGAATAACCATAGAATATTAGAGTGAGGAATGTGGAAGGTTTCACCATAATTGATCATTATGCTATGATCATTACATTAAGTGAATGATTAATGCACAATGGTAAAATTACAGATAAAGTGACCTCAAAACCCAAATCTAAGCTTATAATGAGGTTACTCACATTCTTATTAGTCAACCCTCAAATCTTGGGCTTAATTGGGCCTCAATTGTACCCTCAATACGACCATAGAAGATTCTGCAATCAAGTAGTAAGTTTCCTATTTTTTTATCAATGTTGATTGTCGCATACCCCATAAGCTAGGTGCCTGTGACATTATTTGTCATGCGGCCGGCTCGAGTCGGGTACCCGGGTAGTCAGGTAGTGGAACCTGGTCATCCCCTACCTCCGGGTTCCTCGCACACTGAGTCGATCAGAATGCCGCTTTTTTCGGTGGCTTTAAGATCTCTATACGCGTCCAAACCTCGTGATTTCTTCGCCAATGAAATCCGCACATCCTCACGAGCCCATTGACCCCTTACTCGGCCCCTATAGAACCCCGAGGTGAAAACGCCTATTTCTATCCCTCGAGCAGCCACCACCTCCCTCCTTCCAACTCACCGTTCCCCACCCCAGAGCCATCGAACCTTCTTGTTCGCTCCAGTATTGATCTACGACACCCCCTCAGCCATCCTCTTCAATCAATTGCATGCGTAGTCATTGTGGAGCTACTGACGGCATTGGTCTTCTTCTCCGGTGAGAACGACGAGCTGTCGATGTACTCCCCACCTCGGTCCAATAGCGCTTGAGGTAACCATCTAGGACCCTTATTCTTTCTTTTTGTGCGATAATTTTGCGACAGTTTAGTCTCATTCACCGGGTTGACTAGCGTCGTAGTTCTCCCCTATTTTGGGCCGCCTCCGGAAGGAGTTTTGACGACTCTCGACTTTGTTTCAGACTCTGGGACCCATTGTGAGCTTGCTTCTGATGCAATGGACGCATTGGGGTGTCTGCAAGGTTGTTGAGACCTTATTTTGACTAGATCTCCACCTCGCCTATTTTTGCGATCGGTGACTGTTCTTCGGTGTTTTCTCTGGCCTTCGGGTGCCTCTGGTCTCCGGCTTCCCACAACCTGTCTCCTCGTGAACCTCTCTATGAGGTGGGTTCCGGCTAAGTCATAGAACCATAGTCGTTTCTTGATGTGTCCCCCCCACCGTGGTCAGTACCTAGTCTTTCCTTGGTTGTCACCACCTGGGACTCATCTCGACCCCGACTACCTTAGGGCCAAAGTGATGGTCCTCCAGGTCCAGGGTGAAGAGTCGTAGGCAATGAGCTTTATGCTCCTTCGCCTGGGGTCCTGGGATCGAAGGTTGTTACCTTGGCCCGAGCTCTATGGAGCAGCCATGGCGCTGAACGCAGGAGTTTCAATCCCTGGGACGAAAGTCCAGTTCATCCCATGGTGGCTAGTATATGAATGTCACGCCCATGAGGGCATATTGGTCATTTTTGTTTCCATGTGATTCTGTCGACCGAACTTAGGCCCCCTTTATTTCTCTATAGTCCGTGTAACAGCGAACCCTTACTGATCTGCATATTCATTCAGCGGTAAATTCGGTATTTGATAATACAATTTTTGTATTTAGCCAGAAATGATTTAAACTTGTAAAATTCATAGGAAATTATTCGTCTGTACAAATAGGGCATATATTTTTTTTTGAAATTAGAAAAATACGACTGATTTATTGGGATAGGTTTCATGCCCAGATTTGCAACCTGATGTAGGGTCGATTTCTAAGCAAAATATTTAATGCATATTATATTAATCGAATGCACACATATTATGACTAGGTTGAGACAACCCTGACCCTATGCGTAGGAGGTGATATTGAATATCTAGGTTTGATCATAAGGTATGTACATCCTCTATTTTATTTTGGGCATTATTTGACTAAACTCTAATTTCTTTTAATGAGGCATCTCTTGTAATATTGTTTCTCTTGGAAATCTAATATTCATGGACATTTCTAATTCCTGACATAAATCTCTTTTACTGTTGTGATTATTAATTTGACATGTCATATGGGTCTTTAGGCCCCTCCTGCCTTGTTGTCTTTTGTTTGATATTGACTAAAATGATAGTCTTGCCACTCTATTATAGCATGTTGCGTGTTTGACTAGATTATCTAGAATAGTGGTACTTATGTACAACCATACTTATATAGGGCGTGTATATTCCGCCTGGGGTGTGCGTTTCCACCCTTGTTTACTTTTAGGCCATGATCCTATTGTGTTATGGCCCTATTTTAGGTATATTTAGTCTACATTGTTATGCATGCAAATATTCGTTGTTTTAATATGAATCCATGAATGATTGTTATGGCAAGACACTCTTTTATTATCATGTTTGTAATCTGAAAATTTAATATGCCTCATTTCTTTTGTTACTTTTCTCTTGAACATACCTAATTGCAAATAGCCCCCTTTTCTTGTGGAAACATCTCTTTTTGCACTTTTAACCCTATATATTACCCAGAGTGTTTTATATATGTACATACTCAGCCTTTGCTGACCTCTTTATTGTTTCCTATATTTTGGGTGATGTTCCCTTCCACCCACGTTTAAGTACATTGGAAAACAAGAGCTCAAAAAGATCACCTACATGACATGGAATTAAGGATAACTTGGAAGGGCCGGGTTACCCTCTGCTACTGGCTTTAGTTGTACTTAGTTCAAGTTTTTTTAAAATCACCTATTATGGTGAGGAACAATTGTATGTATGAATCATGAATAACTTTGTAATAGTTTTGTTTCCGCTACTTTATTATTACATAGCTCTTGTATTATATCATTTTGAGTGTATCTCCTTTTGGGTCTCACTCTTTACAAAATGGTATCAGAGCCAAAAGCAGTCGGTAACTTGACTATTTCAAGTTATCCTACATTATTCCTTAATTAGGTGCAAAGGAGACCTTTTAGAGGTTATTGTCAGACCTATTTCTTTGTAGTGGTTTACCAATTAGTAATTCAATCCTTTCTAAAATTGGTCAATACGTCCTTCTTACAACACATCGGTTGTTGAAGCATAGTATTTGACAAATCTAGACTACCCTACCCTCTCTATGGGTGTGTAATGAAACTACATTGGAATTGGCTTTTCTAGTGATATATTCATTGATTTATGGGAGGATATCTACACTACATTATGTGTAGGTTGACTTGGACATTCATAGCTAGGTGTAACCCTAGTTATCACATGTAACCCCTTTTATTTGACGTTGATCTAGCATGCCCAACGTATATTCACTTGGTTACTAAGCATGCATGAATGTAAAATACAAAATCCTAAATTTAGATTAGGGTTAAGATTCCTTTGATGTTAAGTTTTGCCCTAAACTATATCAACTTTATTTATAGCACGCCTTGTCCTCAATGTGAGTATATTAGGATAGCTTTGCCCTGATGCCATCCCCTCAAGGGCTAAATTCCACCCTCCTTGGGATTGTTATTCTTATGTATTGGAATTGATTGATGGAGCTAAATGTTTTAGTAGGCATACTTAAATTATCACCTCTCTCAGATTACTTGGTTTACCTAGTGATTGAGATGGGTATCTGGACTATATAGGTAACCATATCATGTAAAGGAACTACGGTGGCAAAAACCCTAAATTACTACATATCATGTGGGATAATCTCATGTTTCGTTTAGGACTTGGGATGAGGTAGTGGGGATTATGAGTAAGAATTACGTGGGAAATGGTGGATGTCATGCTTGGGTAGGTTTTGACTGACTATTGGCTATGAGCAATATACTCCCTTCTCTCTCTCATTGCTTGCATATTAGAGAATTCTCACATGACTCTTTTAAGTGATAGGAGGATCAGACCTCTTTTATAGAAGGAAGTGGTTATAGGATAGTAATGTATGTGTCAGGTTGTGGAAGGTGTCTGACTTGGTTCTCGGATCGATTTTGGCGCCAACTTTGCGTCTTCATCGCCAATTTTTATCACTAAAACTTATTTTCATTATTAAATTATATGTATAAAAAAGATTTATTTTTTTTCTTTTTATGATCTCATCGATGATTTTTAGAACTACGTCACCACCACAAGTAAGTGGAGTTGTAGAGAAGCTCTTTAGTGAAGTACCCTTGGTTGACATGTTCAAACCTAATATCTTAGGTCTAAGACTGACATAGCTAGTTTTAAACATATATAAGACCCAGCGGATCCACCCTTTTCCCCCTCTAGGCTATGTCCTAAGTTATAGTTTAAGCCTTTTAAGGGGTGGGGTTCCCGTACAATCTAGTTTATAGGCATAATCGGGGTTAATAACAGCTACAATAAGTAAAACTTGGATAACTCCTAGTAATAATGTCAAACATATGTAGAGGCTACCAAACTGGGAACTCCAGAGGAGCCTTGCTAATCATACCGTCCTACATGTTACTTTGATGATTAAAATGGATCTTAAAACTTTGTCTTGAGTTATCCTTAAAGGGAGTATTTAAGACAGATAGGGGTAAAAGTAAAATTTCACTAAAGCTCAAATTAATATCCTATACCCCAGATCACTAATAATTAAGTGGTGAGGATGACTATACAATATAGGCTAGGGTGAACATGCTAAGTATGATGGAATTTCTAAACATTTCCCTTGAGGCCATAATGAATAGAAGTGAAATGGGATTGACTACATATTAATCAAAACATGTTTAATGTAATGTGTAAAGTTAACCCATGAATGAGAAAATTCAATAACTTTCATACAACACACTATAGTGTTGATATAGGAATGAGAAAATCTGTTGGAAAATAAAACCCTAAGCTTACACCTCAACCCTAATATGCCTATTAAAGTATAAGTGTTGTCTTAGTCACGTAGCACATCATAATTTAACCCCCTTGATAAAATCTATAAATAAATTCAGTTTAAGATATAACCCTAATCTAGAAGGAAAACAAGACATATATGTGTGGCATACATAAAGTGACTATTATAAATAATAAGGTTAATGATGTTTATCATGATTATGATGAGGATGATGATGACATTGACGATGGTGAATATGATGAGTAGATGATGATGATGATGGTGATGATGAGTGAATGATGATGATGTTATTGTTGTAGATGATGATGATGATGATGTTGATGATGATGTTGATGTTGATGATGATGATGATAACAAGGAAAATGATGAGGACCATGATCAGAGAATGGCAAAAAAAATTTATGATAACATTTAGGTAGTCCTGATGGATGCAGACTGGTCAACATAATCCTAGGTCGTGTTGTAACTTTTCTAACCCAACATCTAACATAATCGAAGTAATGGATGCATGACACATGGAGACATCTAGTTTCACCTTGAGAGTAGACCATAAGTGTGACATGAGTAATATGTTATGACCCCCTACATCAAGTACACTAGAAATTTATAACTTGGTTAAAAGTATAACTTAGCATACGATACCACAACTAGATGGATTTCAGGGACGAAATCCCCTTTAAGGGGTGGAGTGTTGTAACATACTCGATTCCAGACACATAGGCTAATTTCCCATTCTTCTAGGCCCCTAATTGATTAGGTGGATATCCAAAAATCCCTTGTCCCTTTTCTTTACTTGGCTACCTTTCAATGTCTATATTTCATTGTAATAGCATAGACCAAACCATATTAGGATCTGATAACCCTAATTGACTCTTTTGAATCACATGAACATGAAATCTTTGAATGTGATAACCCTAATACTTGAAGGATGAGAATTGGTGTGGATACTAATATTAAACCATAGACTCAACCATTATTTAACATCCTAGAATAACCATAGAATATTAGAGTGAGGAATGTGGAAGGTTTCACCATAATTGATCATTATTCTATGATCATTACATTAAGTGAATGATTAATGCACAATGGTAAAATTACAGCTAAAGTGACCTCAAAACCCAAATCTAAGCTTATAATCAGGTTCCTCGCATTCTTATTAGTCAACCCTCAAATCTTGGGCTTAATTGGACCTCAATTGTACCCTCAATACGACCATAGAAGATTCTGCAATCAAGTAGTAAGTTTCCTATTTTTTATCAATGTTGATTGTCGCATACCCCCTAAGCTAGGTGCATGTGACATTATTTGTCACGTGGCCGGCTCGGGTCGGGTACCTGGGTAGTCAAGTAGCGGAACTTGGTCATCCCCTACCTTCGGGTTCCTCGCACGCTGAGTCGATCAGAACGCCGCTTTTTGTCGGTGTCTTTGCGATCTCTATACGCGTCCAAACCTCGCGATTTCTTCGCCAACAAACTCCGCACATCCCCGCGAGCCCATTGACCCCTTACTCGGCCCCTATAGAACCCCGAGGTGAAAACACCTATTTCTATCCCTCGAGTAGCCACCGCCTCCCTCCTTCCAACTCACCGTTCCCCACCCCAGAGCCATCGCACCTTCTTGTTCGCTCCAGTATTGATCTACGACACCCCCTCAACCATCCTCTTCAGTCAATTGCATGCGTAATCATTGTGGAGCTACGAACGGCATTGGTCTTCTTCTCTAGTGAGAACGACGAGTTGTCGATGTACTCCCCACCTCGGTCCAATAGCGCTTGAGGTAACCATCTAGGACCCTTGTTCTTTCTTTTTGTGCGATAATTTTGCAACGGTTCAGTCTCATTCACCGGGTCGACTAGCGCCGCCGTTCTCCCCTATTTTGGGCCGCCGCCGGAAGGAGTTTTGATTACTCCCGACTTTGTTTCGGACTCTGGGACCCATCGCGAGCTTGCTTCTGATGCAATGGATGCATTGGGGTGTCTGCAAGGTTGCTGAGACCTCATTTTGACTAGATCTCCACCTCGCTTGTTTCTGCGATCGGTGACTATTCTTCGGTGTTTTCTCTGGCCTTCGGGTGCCTCTGGTCTCCGACTTCCCACAACATGTCTCCTCGTGAACCTCTCTATGAGGTGGGTTCCAGTTAAGTCATAGCACCACAGTCGTTTCTCGATGTGTCCCCCTCACTGCGGTCAGTACCTGGTCTTTCCTTGGTTGTCGCCACCTGGGACTCATCTCGACCCCAACTACCTTAGGGCCAAAGCGATGGTCCTCCAGGTCTAGGGTGAAGAGTCGTAGGTAGTGAGCTTTGTGCTCCTTCGCCTGGGGTCCTGGGATCGAAGGTTGTCACCTTGGCCCGAGCTCTGTGGAGCAGCCATGGCGCTGAACGCAGGGGTTTCAATCCCTGGGATGAAAGTCCAGTTCAGCCCATGGTGGCTAGTATATGAATGTCACACCGATGAGGGCATATTGGTATTTTTTGTTTCCATGTGACTCTGTCGACCGAACTTAGGCCCCCTTTATTTCTCTATAGTTCGTGTGACAGAGAACCCTTAATGATCTGCATATTCATTCAGGGGTAAATTCGGTATTTGACAATTCAATTTTTGTATTTAGCCAAAAATATTTAAACTTGTAAAATTCATAGGAAATTATTCGTTTGTCCAAATATGGCATATATATAGAGAGAGTCAGGCTATAATACACTCGAGTGTATCCGGAGCGGAATACACTCAAGTAGTTTTTCATGATGCAATATTTTTTTCAAAATCTAATCCATTGATCTTCTTAAACATCTCGTGAACAGCTCATACGCAAAATTTGAGAACATTTGGATATGTATAGCTCATGTTATGAAGACTGCAAAAATTATGCATTTCAAATTAGTTTCGCGCGTCGATTTTGTTGCCCTTGGATGAGTGACTTAGACTCATCCAAATGGGATCAAAATCTGTATGTAGCTTAGTTATAGTATGACGGTGAAGATCAACGGTTTACATTTTGCAAAAAATAGTCTTGATATGCAAACACACTTGAGTGTATTCGTGTGATCCGTACACTCGAGTGTATTCTAGCCTGACTATATATATATATATATATATATATATATATATATATATATATATATATATATATATATATATATATATATATATATATTGAAATCAAAAAATACGACTGGTTTTTTGGGACAGGTTTCACGCCCAGATTTGCAACC
The DNA here is from genome assembly GCA_963693085.1 of Alisma plantago-aquatica. NCBI lineage: Eukaryota > Viridiplantae > Streptophyta > Magnoliopsida > Alismatales > Alismataceae > Alisma > Alisma plantago-aquatica. The sequence continues at coordinate 351,526,344 of OY856410.1, read as the reverse complement.
TAATGTAGGGTCGATTTCTAAGCAAAAGATTTAATGCATATTATATTAATCGAATGCACACATATTATGACTAGGTTGAGACAACCCTGACTCTGTGCGTAGGAGGTGTTATTGAATATCTAGGTTTGATCATAAGGTATGTACATCCTCTATTTTATTTTGGGCATTATTTGACTAAAACCTAATTTCTTTTAATGAGGCATCTCTTGTAATATTGTTTCTCTTAGAAATCTAATATTCATGGACATTTCTAATTCCTGATAGAAATCTCTTTTACTGCTGTGATTATTAATTTGACATGTCATATGGGTCTTTAGGCCCCTCCTGCCTTGTTGTCTTTTGTTTGATATTGACTAAAATGATAGTCTTGCCACTCTATTATAGCATGTTACGTGTTTGACTAGATTATCTAGAATAGTGGTACTTATGTACAACCATACTTATATAGGGCGTGTGTATTCCGCCGGGGGTGTGCGTTTCCACCCTTGTTTACTTTTAGGCCATGATCCTATGGTTTTATGGCCCTATTTTAGGTATACTTAGTCTACATTGTTATGCATGCAAATATTCGTTGTTTTAATATGAATCTATGAATGATTGTTATGGCAAGACACTCTTTTATTATCATGTTTGTAATCTAAAATTTAATATGCCTCATTTCTTTTGTTGCTTTTCTCTTGAACATACCTAATTGCAAATAGCTCCCTTTTCTTGTGGGAACATCATTTTTTGTACTTTTAACCCTATATAATACCCATAGTGTTTTATATATGTACATACTCAGCCTTTGCTGACCTCTTTATTGTTTCCTATGTTTTGGGTGATGTTCCCTTCCACCCAGGTTGAAGTACATTGGAAAACAAGAGCTCGAAAAAATCACCTACATGACATGGACTTAAGGATAACTTGGAAGGGTCGGGTTACCCTCTGCTACTGGCTTTAGTTGTACTTAGTTCAAGTTTTTGTAAAATCACCTATTATGGTGAGGAACAATTATATGTATGAATCATGAATAACTTTGTAATAGTTTTGTTTCCACTGCTTTATTATTACATAGCTCTTGTATTATATCATTTTGAGTGTATCTCCTTTTGGGTCTCACTCTTTACAATGGCGCCCATAAATGATTATGGACATCTAAAAATGGTTAGTTGACGTCCAAAATGGTTCATTGATACCCAGAAGTATAAAGATGACACCCAAATAATGTATCGACAACCAAAATAACTATTTAACCATTTTTGGGCGTTATTTTGCCATTTTTAGATGTTATGACGCCTATAAGTGGCTATTGACACCTAAAACTGGTTAATTGACGCCTAAAATGGTGCATTGCACACTCAAAAGTATAAAGATGGCGCCCAAATAAAATAATTGACACTCAAAATAGTTCATTGACACCCAGAAGTTTAAAATGACGCCCAAATAAAGCATTTTTGGATGCTATGGCGCCCATAAAAAATTATTGACACCCAAAAATTGTTAATTGACGTCCAAAATAGTTCATCGACACCCAAAAGTATAAAGATGACGCCCAAATAAGGTAATTGACGCCCAAAATGGTTCATTGACACCCAGAAGTTTAAAATGGCACTCAAAATGGTTCATTGACACCTACAATTATAATGACGCCCATAAATGGCTAATGACACCCAAAGATGATTAATTGAGTTTAAAATAATGCTCAAATAAAGTATTTTGGATGCTATGGCGCCCATAAAAGGTTATTGACACCCAAAAATGGTTAATTGACGTCTAAAATAGTTCATTGACACCTAAAAATATAAAGATGACGCCCAAACAAGGTAATTGACGCCAAAAATGGTTCACCCAAAAGTTTAAAATGATGCCCAAAATGGTTCATTGACACCTAGAATTATAACGACGCCCATAAATGACTAATGACACCCAAATATGGTTAATTGACACCCAAAATAGTTCATTGACACCCAAAATAACTTATTCATATCATTTTTATATTTTTGTTGTTAAAAATATATCAATATTAGTCTTGTTTGATTTGTATTTTTCATAACGAATCCAATGATTTTTATTTCGTCAAAAAATTCATCACGGTCCAAAAGTTATAAGCAAAACAAATTTATTTGAATATTACACACCTCTACCAACCCATCCAATTAAAGGCCGCCACGTCATCATCCGAAATTTATTTTTACCCCCACAAAACCACCCCATCCGCCGCACGTGATGCGCTTGACGGAGGGGCGGGCGTGACTGAATCATTTTCAAATTACTATAAGTATAGGACGCATTACAAATCAGCAACACATGGTCTATCAAACAGAGATGGTGAGATACAGTAGCAAATACGACAAAAGTTGGTTGTCCGTCAACAAGTTGATTTGGTGTACTTCGTATTTAGTATCACAGAGATGCAAAGAACAAGCTGAGAAGAAGCTAACCTTTGCGCAGCCACATTTCCTGAGCAAGGTTGGGAATATAAGCGTCCAGATGATGAGCAATACTAGGGGACTATGGGTAGAAGAAAAGTATAAGTGTTTTCTATGAGGTAACTCGAACGAGCATCTCCAAATGGATTGGTAGCTATATTTATAAATGGACATCCAAAACTAATACGTCATCGACTTTTGGGTCCAAACCAAAAATATGCTAATCTAATCGTGAGATCAAGCATATACGCATTTCTGATCAGGAAATGCAAATCATAACTAAACTAATGCAAGAGAATCGGTAGACTACTAGGTAGTTCTCTTCTAATGCAGTAGTTTTTTCCATCAATTGTTTCAATATTGCAATATGATTATGACATCAGCTCTCTCAAAGGAACAAAGCCAATCGTTTTTTTCGTCACGACTCCACTCCCTAGTGAGACTCCACACTCCTAGTGATTGATGCTACAGTGTTGCCTTCTAACCTTGTTACTTGTCTGAAGTTGAGATCTTTCCAGACATCCAAAACAAATCAAAATTAGAGTCGATAGTATACTATCTGAATCCAAACAAAAAAAAATTGTCTGATATGCGATGGAGAATATATAGTGACATCTGATCTTAGCAGCTGATAAGCAATCAGATAAATAATTGATGCATTTGAAAAATCATACATACAATGCTAACAAATAAGATAATTACATTAAATATATATGATAACATGATATACATTCATTATAAATATATGGATTATATTTTTAATTTTTAATACATATGTTCTATCATCAATTTTCATAAAGTAACCTTTTCAATAACCAACTTCAAATCCACATCTAATGCGGAACAGGATGAGATGGTCATTATTTTCGAGAAGTACCAACAACCATCAAAGAAACTTCGACTTGCACAACCGATTAAAATATTGAAAGAAACACACCGAAACCACATGCAAACATCGCATAGAATCAAGTACTGGGCAACTAATTCTTGATGATACTCTTAGCATCAATAATTCTTGATACAAAAACAACCATATTAAACACAATATATCTACACCACCACAGTACCAGATAACAAAGACAATAACGGTTAGCCAGCAACAATGATACATATAATTTAAGTTGGTACGAATTTGCCATTGAAGTAAACACAGATGCTCCAATTGTTACATAACAAGTCACAAAAAGTTAATATATACCGAAACAAAAGTAGGTTTAGCAATCACAGAGACAAGGTGTCCACAAGGGCATGGAGTACCACAAGGCTATTGCTTGAATGAGACAACTGTCAGAGAAGGTTCAACAGAACAACATACTAGTCATCTAGGTATGAATACTCGAGCATACTAACAAGAAAATGGAATTCAATCACGATCAGCCATATCGATCGAAGGCCTACGCCCTCTCTCCCCTGATTCTGCGGGCCAGCTGTATGTCTTTCGGCATGATGGTTACCCTCTTCGCATGAATGGCGCACAGATTAGTGTCCTCAAAGAGACCAACAAGGTACGCTTCAGCTGCCTCCTGGAGAGCCAGGACTGCATGGCTTTGGAACCTGAGATCAGTCTGCAGAATAATAACATCGAAATTGTGTACATCAGCAAACATGAAAAATAATTGCCAGTACCAAATTCATAGAAAATGGGTTAAAATAGACGCCGATGACGGCGCACCTTGAAATCTTGTGCAATCTCACGGACAAGTCGCTGGAAAGGCAACTTCCGTATGAGAAGCTCAGTGCTTTTCTGGTACTTTCTGATTTCACTGTTAAAGGTTGTATAAAAGGGCATAAGTTTCAATAAACGAGAACAGACGCAGTTAAAAATAAGAGTAAATACAGGAAATCGAGAATTCATAAGAGAAGTGATCGCGTACCGAAGAGCAACGGTTCCAGGACGGTACCGGTGGGGCTTCTTCACCCCTCCAGTGGTAGGGGCGGACTTACGAGCGGCCTGTGTGACAGATGCGCCAGCACAAGTATCAGGACATAAGTACGCATGAACTAATTGCAAGTGATATTAATTGACGAATCAATCCACAAACCTTTGTGGCTAGCTGCTTCCTGGGAGCCTTGCCTCCGGTGGACTTACGAGCAGTCTGCTTGGTACGAGCCATCTGCTAACAAGACAGAATCAGATCAGATGAATTGATACGGAAACCCATTCCAGTATTTGGCACGTAACAGCAACAGCAACATGGAAGGGAGGAAAATATTCTTTGGTATGATTTTGAAATGTTCATACAGCATATCACATCAAGGACGGGTAAAGAACCGTTTTGGATAATAACAAGTGGGTAACGACGAATTTCAAAAGTTCCAACATCATACAGGGAATCGGAAGTAAACAAGATGGCATTTTTTACAAGGTTATGGGTGATCAGACGATCAATATTAGCCCTTTGAGAACAACAACTAGTACATTCAGATAATTTTCTTAAGGGAGACGACTCATACGCCTACCCACCTTTTCGTGCCATAAATACCATTATAATTGAAAACAATCATAATTCCAAAGCAAACTATAGTGGTCTGACTTGGAAGATAGACCTTTGGAATCAATCAAGCAGATAGAAACCAAGAAATCTGATCAACCCACCAACTCCCTCTCCAACCGCGACCAGAATCGAGTACAACAGGCCTTCCGGTCGCATTACCGTAGAACCCCGCGATTATGGTAAGGGGTGGAAGATGGCACGAAATCGAAACGACACTACTTGGCAGGCGGAATCACACGGAATAAGCAAAAGATTGTGAAAAAACGCTGTGGGAAAAAAAAAAGGAACCTGGCAGCCGCAATCGACTGGCGGCGGCGGCGAGAAACTAAAGAGGATATCCCCAAATCACAACCAAGCAACCGCCACCCTGATCCAGGCGGATTCAGACGACGACCACCGCCCGCGCCGCCCAGCACGAACCCTAAGAAGCAAGGGACAAGAGGAACACGAGGACTCGCCTGATTAGGGGCGCCGATGCAGCTAAGGAACCTTCTTCGCGCCTCCTCTTCCCCTCTCTCGGACACCGCTTCGCCTACCTGGACGACAAACACCGAAGAAGAGATAAAAACAATAATCACTACCCATTCCGTTGCCAGTGCGTATATATCTTGGCCGGCGCTGTGGGTCCGGGCTAAGGCCACGCCGTCCGATGCGGACTGAAGGACAGCGATATGCCACGCGTGTGTTTGTTGATGGGTTTCAAAAAGGCGGGCGACGGCGAAGATTTTTAACTGGCTCGGGCCAGCGGGGCTCGATCCGAGGCTTTCGTTTTCTTGGCTTCCCATTGGTCAGCACGGGACAAACAGTTCGATTCTTGGCAGGCTCCTTCCACGATTTATCTCCGGAATGGGAAATAATATGCGGATGTTAAGAAAGATTTTCTCTTTTTAATTAGGCTTTTGGTACATTTATTTCTCATTTTCTCAATGTTGGGCGGTTTGACTTGGTTTCCGAGATGGTAACCTAAACCGGCGAAAATCCGAGATAGGAACAATCCCGGCAACCTGACAGCCGGTAACCTAGTAGTAGTTATTGCAATCCCGCACGACCGCCCTCTGGTGCCCCTGCTACTCACCTCCTCTCCCTTTCCTCTAGCCCTCATCCAATTTGCGCGGTTGAGGCAAGACCGGTCGGCCTACTCGCCGCCTTCCCTTCCTTCATCTGCTCCCAAAGCCTCCCTACATTGATGAGCTGCTCCACCTGCCTTTGTGGCTCGTGTGAGGCCTGAACGAGGGAGGAGATGTCTCTGAACCGTTCAGTTCAAGAGGGACTAGATGGCCCAGTTGAACCAATGAACTGTTGATGAACCGCTCAATTAATGTTTAAAACCGACGAAGCCAAGGCATGAACCAAAATTTGATCAAGTGAGCCGCCTAGATCACGTGGTTCAATCTGGGCCATTCCTTGCACATCCGACAGCCCTTGTTTTTCCATATTAATGTACTTTTGCTCATCTCTACTCAGAAAATCAGTAAAATGGTCAAATCTTGTTTAAATCGTAGAAAATACATCCTGACTCCAAATCATTTGAGTAAATAGTAGTTTTTTATCAGAAAAATCCATTGGATCGTTTAAAAATACTTTTGAGACCATATTCCAAATGTTTTTCACTGATATCCCTATATTTGATCTCTTTCTTATTTGGTTTATCTAATGGCTCAATTATGATGATTAATCCCTTGAAATCCTGATATTTGACTCTAATGATCATCTTGAAGACAAACTTGATTAAATATGAGTTTAAATCTGTTGTAACTCATCCCTTAGAATGTGAATCATGCACATTGAATTAGGGATTAACCTTAGTATTATGATGATGGATCTAATCTTGCAAAACACTTGATATAGTTTTGACCCCTCAATTAGATCTTGAAATTTCAATTATAATATGTATAATGATGATGATCTAGATGACTTGGATAATGATCATAGATTAGGGTTAACACTTATGATCCTAGAAACCTAGGAAAGTCATTCACACTCGAAAATACTTGATATTTGAAATAATGTTGGACATATTGAAATATTGGTTGATTATAAGTGAATGACCCAACCCTAAGGGTGACATAGGAAAAATGTAACCCTAATCTCAAATATCAAAACATGATATCCAAATATCTTGATCTTGACCCTTGATCCAAACATTGTGTTTTAGGATCTAACTCGAAGGTTCGACCTATTACTAGTGGATATGTACTCAAAATCTCGGTGAAAGGTACGCTATTATATAACTCCTCCTTGATTGTATTGAAGATACGTTTATGTATCTCTTGACTATATACTTGGCTATTTACTTGGATGAGCTATTGTTCCCTATGATTAGTCTTCTGTTTTTCTACACTGTATTTTGAATAACATGAAAACATAAATTGCATGCCCATTATGACTGCCCGTATATTAATAATGATGATGATATTTATAATGTTGATAATGTTGATATTGAGTGCAACAACCCCCTCATTTGGAGGTGGGACTTGTATGTTGGCCTCCTATTTCATATGGTGAGAAGGAGCCTAATGACCTTTCCCATCGCGTTGGGGTAATAGAGTCACACAAAATATATAAGCATGCTTATTTGATTATAGCATAATGGGAACTCTTAATAAAAATTGAATCGTTGAATAACAAACATTTTTTCGAATGATATTGGTTTTGGAAATCCTTTGTTATTCTTTTGAATATAAGTCCTGCCAAGTATACTCTTTTGTTATAAACCATTTTACTTGATTTTGATAGCGTACCGTGCAATTGCATAATTGTGTCTTGATTTTTTTTATTTTAAGCAATACAAATGGAATACTGAATAAGATCGCTTATGCACTCTACATACTCTGATGACAAGACAAATCGGATATATCTCCATATTGGGTTAGTTGTTCTTTAAATATCTCCAGTTTTTTAGATATTATTTCTTATTGAATATGCCAGTGTGATAGATCCTATTGGGCCACTCAGGGACGGACGCTTCAATCCTTTTACTACTGTCTAGGTAGTAGGATTGGGATTGGGGTAAGAATGGTTCTGTGACACTACTTTCTCTATATAAGTTTCAATCCTTAAGACATTTCAGGACATTCCCATATCATATCTCATATGATGTCTTTTAAACCATTTTAGACGATACATTGCATTAGTGTAAAACATGTATCTATGAGGAGATTAGAACATTAGATTAAATGATAATCACATCATGATCCATCAGGATGTAATTCCTTCTTTCTGATACATCATCATGTTTCAGGTGGAGTTGTCTTGTGATACACTATCACGGTCATTCTAGATGGTCCTCACACTATTGATGTAAAGTATTTCAACATTTGATCATATCAAAGTTTCTTAATACTTTTATGAGTACTCCATTTATAATCTCCTTGAACACTTCAGGAGATTTGTGTTTGTATTTCACCAAATACAAACCCCATATCAACTGAGATCATTGGTAAATATAATGAAGTCCTACCTCTAGCATTTATTCTATAAGATCTTCACACATGAACATGTATACACTCTAATAGAATGCTTGATCTCCCACTAACCTAGTGAGAGGTGGTTTGTCATGTTGCTCATAAATAATACTTGCATATCTCTTATTGGTTCAATAGACAAATGAGTCTAGATAAACATCAATATGGATTCTAGATATGCATATCTCATATATGTGCTCTTGTTGACATGCTATTGATTTTTTAAGTTATCAATTATAATCTTTTGGTATTCACGTTATCAACAAAAGTTCATAATACATTTTGGAGTATAGCCACACAAGGTCACATCTTTGAAACAGAATCATTAATAACTCTTTATTATAACCATACTTGTCCGTACAATATGCATAAAGTAAAATGTTTCGATTATTGGCATAATAAAATAGCAGTTCAACTAACTATATTACATGCCCAACGGGCTAAGATAAATTCTAAATGTATACTGAACTTGTAGCAACTCTTGCTCCGCACAGTCCATCCTTGCCATTTTGTAAAGGCTTTACTTCTTATCAGATCTTGTACATCAATGTATGTCAGATCTATATCCGGTATCACATACCAAGATGAAGAAGTAATAAAATTTATCTTATAATGTTTATACCTAAAATAGAGGTCTCTATCCCCTCCTTCTTCTTCTTTAGTTCCTCTAGGTAGAGAGGATGATTCCTCTTCTAGTGTCTAGGATGGCGACAATGGTGATAATGGCCTCCATTCTTTACTCCTCCCTTTGCTTTAAGTGTTGAAGAATTGGTTTTCTGGCCAGCTTTAGAACTCTTCTTAGCTTTTCCTTTGACTTTACACTTTCCCTTTATCTTCTTGATCATCATCACATACTCGGGCTTATGTTTCTTCATTAGTGCCTTAGTTGTTCATTTGTTCCCAACATGCCTAGTAACTCTGTCAACGGCTTGTCAAAGTCATTTATGTTGTAGTTCATGACAAACTGACTGTATGACTTTGGCAAAAACTACAAAATCACATCACCTAAGGAGAATCCCAATCTTGATAGGTTCTCTACATACCCAATGAGCATGAGCACACGAGGACCTACAGATCTCCTTATACCATGTTACATTTGAAAAATGCCTTGGAGACACCATATCTCTCACGTCTTGCCAGATCTTAGAACATGTTCTTAAGGTGACCATCTCAATAACATCCATATTCTCATGTTGTCTTTGCAACTCATAGTTCATGGAGTACAACATTAGATACTTGACATCAATGACATCTTCAGTATACTTCTTCTAAGCATCCCTGTCAGCCTTAGGTGCATTGGCAAGAGGTTCATCTAACTTTGGTGTCTCCAGAACATATATATTTCCCTCCTATATGAGAATGATTCTCACTGTACTGAACCAACTATGGAAATTATTCCCATTCAACTTGTCCTTCTCAAGGATTGATCATAAAGAAAAGTTGTTTTTGTGAGTTGTCATTTGATTCTACAAAATAAATGTGTCATTTTGTCAAAAATCATTTTTAATTTGTTTTGATTTGATTTGTATGAAACTTGACAATGTCAATTAGTCTTTACTTAGCTATCGCTCTCATTGTTTTTTTTTCAATTGATAACCCTCAGTTTGGAAGATTTGCAGCGTACAGACTTCTAATGAGCCAAGATCTAAAACAATTCAATTATTACCTGGCCAACGCCAACGTCCATAATCAATCATTAAGGTAGGCAATGTTTGCCAATTGCATCTTATGCAATTCTTGGATAGATGGTAAGAGCAACCCCTTGCCATAATCATATGCATGCTACTGGGCACTTAATCCTATTATGGTCACCCAGTTAAGCCTGTCCCAAAAGCTAACATGATAATAATGCACCCCGCATGAGCGGACCCACATTAATACCATCACACTTTCACAAGATGGACATCACACCACACTAGGGTGTAACCTATGCTTGGTCGATCAAGCTTTTCATGTGTGTTGCTTATGGAAAACATCTAAGACTTAATATGTTTGATTGAGGGATTTTATATACATCACATGCATATAAATACACACACATATATATATATACATATCAATCATCACGTATCAGTACGTAACATGTACATGATATATTCCACAAACATAAACAAGCAATATAAAACATTAGTAATGGTTATGGCCATATCTATTGTAATTTCTTAGATCCATAATGAATTATTACCACCTAGGTCTACATCATATGCAAAAACTTTTTTTGGTATAGATATGTGCTTGATCCAATCCAGATTGGTTGATTCAACCCTTGAACCGGTCGACTCTCCTCTTGGTCAGTCGGTTAGTCTGAAAATATCGTCTAGACTCCTTTGAAACTGATGTCTAGACATTCCAAACGATCAGTCGGTACTCCTCCTGTGGTCCACCCCTTTGGTCTTCCAGCCATTTGCGGCTCATCACGTGAAACGGTTGACTCTCCTGACATAGATCGTCATCTTCTTCATTGTAAGAAAAGAAACTATCTTATTGCTATTATTCTAATTACATAGTAAAGAGAAACCCCGAGTTGCATTTGAGGGGAGCAAAGGTAGGAAAGAATAATACTTACATTGGGAAGAAGAAGGTAGAGGCTCGATATGCAAATTGAGAAATAATAGGAGAAAGCAAACCATTCAACCACACACAAATATAAGGGTTATTGGCCATAATCATGCTGCACATCCACTATCAAAACCAATGTTAGGGGGATACGTGTAAATTGCATGTGTATCATATATATATATATATATATATATATATATATATATATATATATATATTAGTTTCAGATTGTATGTGGTCTTTAATCGGAAATGCACATTAATCATTTTAATTATTCACATCATTTGCAATAAATAAAAGCAAAAAACCAAAATATGATCACATCAACTAAATCCGAAATCACAGTAAATTGATGTGGCTCTGATACCAATGTAAGGAAATATGGCACAAGAGTAGGCAACATAAATAAAATTTTCTATCCATATTCCACATAATAGCAAGATCACGTCAGCAACTATGTAATGAGAAGGTTTGTTTAACAAGGTCATATATGGTCCTGGAGCAAGTTCGTTGACTATTCCTCATTACTGTTGTACAATTCTCTTCTAGTTGCACTGAGACAATGTCTGCAGCAACTCCTGGTATCCACCATGGACAGCAGACTGGCGTTGTCCTCCTAGAGGGAAAAGTATCCATGCCTCTAGAGAAGTCTACACAGACAGCCTAGAACTCATGTCGTTCTACTAGAACAAACATGAAAGAGTTGTCCCTCCCATTGGTGTACTAGTCACCAACTTACTTTCCCACAATTGTTATCCCTTAATATCCCTCCCTTTATAGAGTAGGACTTGCTCAATTCTCTTAGTTATCACAACTAAAGAAAACAAACAATTGTTAGAGTCAATTGAGTTGTATCTGAGAAACCCCGGTACCCCTCTATTAATAGAAGGGTTAGGGTCAGGGTTCCCAATCCGAGTTGGAGCGTAAGGGACCATAATTTCACAAAAATCCTCAACCTGTGAGTCACAAACCAATCAGTTGGCATGTGGGTCGATCAGTTCACCCAGTGAACTGGTCATTTTGTCATGTTTCCTAATCACAATTGTATTGGCAATTCTAATCCAATTGATGCATGACATGACATTAGCACTAATCCTTGATGTAATCAAATTGGTCCACACACTGGATGTCTCGCTCTAGAAAATAGTCATCTCGTGACCATCAACTGATCAGTTCACTAGGTGAACCGGTCGATTCACATCCCAGTTCATGCAGAACTTAGCCAATGCAATTTCCAATCAACTTGACACTCCAACAGGTCGGTTCAACACTTGAACTGGTTGTTGGGAATCCAATCAATTGATTTGTTGCATAAATTGAATACCTAAACACAATAGTAAAATAATTAAATTATCATTCATGATTAAACTCCTCTTCTAGGTGTATCCTATGTGTGTGATCCTAGAGGTTCCAAGTTACATTGGAAGTGGGTGTCCATAACTAGTTTATAACATCACAAGCAAAGAGCAGTTCCTAGTCACACACCATTGCTATCCAAGTAAATAGGAAAGTCAGAGAACAACTTCAACCTACAATCTATGTCAGGTTTTATAGTGATTGTCTAATTCCTTTGTTTCTGATATCCGGAATGAACTCAAGGCATGGAATTACCATCCTTTCAATGTTCAATCTATGTTCCTTGATCCAGAGCAAACTGTCTGAGATATATGTGACCTCAATATCATATATTGATTCACACGTGCATGTGCATGTTTTTCTCAATCTTGCTTATCAAGTGACCTGGATATAAAACACTAGTAAGAGGGAAAAATCTCATCTACATCACTCACAGTCATCCCCATGTGTCATAGTGCACCTGATCATCACCTTTATGGTAACCCTTATTCAAGGTCACCGTGGATGATGTCAAAGTACACTGAACGACATGTGATGAGTGTAGTGATTTTACGTATAAGAACCACAATCACCACCTTCACTATGAGAGATGATTATGACCACCATGTATGGTTTCCATGTATCAATCTCAAGGTGGCTCTGCCCAATACACTATTTTGCAACAAGTATCTATGTGCTTGGTTTGATATCACGTATTATGACTGATGAGATTCTATCATCAACCAATACACACTCTAGTCTTATGTGTTATTGTTGTCTATCTACCTTCCATAATAAAATCCGAATAGGGACATATCAAGAATGCACATACTCTTAACATCCATATGATCTCATTGTCCAAGTCATGTACTTGAAGACATACGTCATTGAGTAATGTCATTCTTTAGACATTCATTATGTTTCCTGATTATCTCATAACTCAAGTGAAATGGAATGAATCAGAAGTTTGCCTTTATTATTATTAATTAAAATCTTTATATAATATGACATTGTAATCATCATGTGATTGGCTCTCTGGGCATACATACCAACATAAAAATAGTGTTTTCTTCCTCACTACTGTCTATAGTCAGAATGAAGAAAAAAAAGAAGGTGTGATCTATGTGATCATATAAAGGATATCTATAGTAGTATTATTGGTCCATGGATTCTGGTGGGTGATTTTAATGATATTAGGCTTACTCATGAGAGAAAGGTGAGGGGTTTTTATTCTGTTAAAGCCCTAGAAGACTTTAATGATCTCTTTGTGAAAATCGATCTTATTGATATGGATCTCAAAGGGGAATACTTCACCTGGGATAATAGGCAGAAAGGTGACCATATTATTTTGTCAAAAATTGATAGAGTCTTGTATAATGAAGGGTTTAGAGTTCAACTCAAAGATAAGTGTGGTGAAGTGCAAAGTACAATCTATAGCGATCATTGTCAGTTGATTGTTAGATTTGACAAGAACATGAAGAAAAGAAGGGGCTATTTTAAATTTATCGATGCATGGTGTGGTCGCCATGAGTTTCAAATCATTGTTAAAGAAGCATGGGACTTTGATGTTGAAGGTTGTTTGATGTTCATAGTTTCTAGGAAGCTAAAAATGTCAAATAAAAACTTATGAAATGGAACAAAAAGGATTTGGGAATATTGCTAATTGTGCCAAAGGCTTGGAGTATGAAGATATTGTATGAATGTAGATGATATAAATCTAAGAGAGATTGTTGATGACAAAAGGAAGTTAGCCATGCAAGTTGTTGAAAGGGAAGAACCTTTTGCCAAAAAAATCTTGAGAGTTAACTGGTTGAAGCTTGGGGATAAGAACATCAATTTTTTCTACAATTCTATAAAAGCTAGGGCATCCAGAAACCAGATTACATGCATGACCATTAATGGAAGCAAATCTTATGATGATGTAGATATTCCTAAAAATATTCATGAATACTATAATGGGTTGTTCAATAAGTATTTTGATTGTAATGATATGTATTGAAATGAAGATTGGACTGTCCCAACTATCTTAGAACAAGACTTTAATATGATGAGAGCATATACTAATAAGGAAGAGATTGTGAAAGTTATTCAAGAAGTTGATGGGGATAAAGCCCCAAGACTATATGGTTTAATGGGAATTTTTTCAAAGTTGCTTGGGGTACAATTGAGGGAGATGTTACCACAACAGTTCGAAACTTCTTTGATAGTAACATAATGCTCAAGGAAATTAATAAATCCTATATCACTCTTATTCTCAAAGTTCAAGAGGCCTATTGTGTCAAATACTGGTAGCCCATTCCTCAATGTAACTTCTTGTATGAGATTATATCTAAAGTGCCCTCACACAAGCTTCAGAGTGTCTTGCCGTCTATTTTCAGTCAGAACCAGTGGCATTTGTTAAAGGGAGAAGAATCTTTGATGCTCTCTTGCTACCAAATGACCTCATTAGTGATTTTAATTACTCCAGTGATGAAAATAAAATGTGCATTAAAGCAAATCTAACTGAGGCATATGATTCGATCAAATGGCCCTTTCTTTTCAAAGTTTAGGAAAAATGAAGTTCTTGAGATTCTAGATTGATTGGATCAAAACTATTATGAATACTACTGGTTTGCATGTGTGGGTTAATGGTTGCCCCTCTGATGCGATCTATCCTTCAAATGTGATAAGCAAGATGATCCTCTTGCACCCTCTCTCTTCATCATTTCAATGGAAGGTTTTACTTCTATGATGAATACTGCTACAAACAAGAATCTTGTTGATCTTCTTAAAGATGAGAATACTACAATCTCTCATATTACATTTGTGTATGATGTTATGATCTTTTCTAAACCAAATGAGGTAAATACTTGTAACATACCAGATCTTGAACCCTACCCTAGAAGTTTTATCTTTTAGACTTATCCAAACAAGGTTGATGTTAGATCTAATGGATGTTTGGAATAAACCTAATGAGCTAATGCATGAATAAATCACCCTAATGTAACCTAATGTTCTCACATTAGTCTTGGGCCAATAATAGACACATAATATATGTCACATGAGATAATAATGCGCATAAAAAGACAAGGTGTCCATATTTGAGAATAATGATATATAATTCCACAAAATACAAAATAAATAAACTTATGTGAGATAATGATAAAGTAGATTCATTCTAGATCATTCCTTTGATATTGAATTATTAATGAAATAATGGATAATGGACTAAAAGGAAAACTTATTAGATAATATTAACCTCATATTCATTTCCTTGGGATGTGCTTTGGCTTGGAGGTCAAGTTTCACCAATTTAGGATAATAATAACCATATCTATTTTATTTAGAATAGAAAAGGGGTTTTTACTTAAAAATATTAAATAAAATATTTAATGACACCAAAAGTGGAAAATATTCTTAGATTCATAATCCACACATTAAAATATGCCTTTGGGTGAAATTTCACTCAATTTGGAGGAACTTTGATTAAAAGATGAAATCAGGAGAGAGAAAGTGTGTAGAACCTTCAAAATATTAAATAATTATACAAACAACTCCAAATGTAAAAGTGATGGAAAATTCGTATCTAACACATTAAATACGAATTGTGGGTGAAGTTTCATCAAATTTGGATAATCTTATAACCATTAATGAAGGAGGAAAGAGAAAATAGTAATTGATTTATTTAACACATTAAAAGTTCTCAAAAGGCAGATCTAATTTCATATTTGGATTCTCATATCAAAATTAGGTTGGTTTTTAAATCTCATTAAATTTGGGACTCATTTGCACCCTCAAAAGAGGAGAGAGAAAATAAGAAATAATTTCTTTCACACTTTATTCGATTTGGATTTGGATATGTCACATGGTCTAGTTATTTTCCTTATTTCTCTCTATTTCTGGGCCATTTGATCCATGTGTGGATGGTGGGGATTATGTCTCCTACCTTGGATAGGAGAGCAAGCTGTGCTTGAACAGTACCGCACCTAGGGGGGTTTTGCAATGCGATTTTCTAGCGCTAAAGTTGACCATATTTTGAGATTTTTTGTGCATTGTATTCGTAGAGAGTTCCTACATCGTATGGTCCCCTAATCATGACATATGGTCAAGTATTTCACAAACGCCCAACTTTCATTCTTTGTGCTTCTCACGGTCGACTCATTTGGAACCTAACTCTACACCCCACCTATAAATAACCATACCCGGAGCTTCGCCTCACCCTACTTGACTCTCCTATCCACCCAATTTCATCAAATATTGCATGTTTTGCCTCCAATGATCAGACTTTAGACCTCGGCTTGCGACTGCTAGGGCTCTCACCTCGCGGTGAGTTGACTCGATTCCCCGTTACGGCACATCCGGTTCCTCTTCCCCTTTCTTTCCATGTACTCACTTCGTCAAATTGTTCCCTTCAGTGGATTCACCCAAACTCGGCCTACTTCTGCTCACATTACAGCCATGGCAGGCGATGGGTTGGGAATGATACCCCATCATAATTTTCCTCTATTACCCTCGATTGGCTTCTTTTGCTTTGTTTTCTCACCAAGGGCAAATCCATCTTTTCACGCCTTGCTTTTCTTTTATTGGGTGAGGTCAACTGAATCTTGACTGATCCACTCAGCCGTATCCCATTGGGCCACGTCAGCCAACCCCACTCTCTCTCCCTCTCTCATAGATTTTCTTATTTGGATTTTTGGTGAATTATGATTGGCCTATTTTATAAATTTCATATCTTTTTCTCTAGTTGTCCAAAAATTACAAATAAATGCTCCTTGGATTTACAAAAATGTAAGATTTCTAATGGTATTGGTTTTGTTGCTTGAATCTAATTTTATAAAGAGGTGATTTTA
Organism: Alisma plantago-aquatica; assembly: GCA_963693085.1. Lineage (NCBI taxonomy): Eukaryota > Viridiplantae > Streptophyta > Magnoliopsida > Alismatales > Alismataceae > Alisma > Alisma plantago-aquatica. The sequence continues at coordinate 351,509,251 of OY856410.1, read as the reverse complement.
ATGGATTAATCTAAATAAGTAATAACTTGTAAAATTCATAACTAAATATATACAAGTCAAAAAATATAATAAACTATGTTTTGAACTCAAGGAAATATAGCCTAAAACATGGCCTAGTTTTGATAACCTATTTAATTAATAATAAAAAGGCGATCTTTAGGGTTTTGAATAATCAATGTAATTCTAACCCTAATTTCACATACATGATATTAGGTGCTTTGGGAACCTAGATTTGGATGTAGAAGTAATCTTGTTTTATTAAGACTCTGTGAGAGGTATGTTTGCATCTCCTATTCTTCTTTATTGAGCAATAACCCAAATTGTCTCTCTTTTGGTCCTATGGACAATAGCCTATACTCATTGCTCTTATCTTTTGATATCATGGTTCTTGTGAACTATCTTATTTGTGGTGATTTTGGATATTCTCTTGACTCTTTTCCTCATGCCCTAGTGCATGTAGGACTTATTTGTTGTTATATGCCTACTTTCAGGTGGATGATAACGATGACCACTTATGTGGTGATTAATTAGTAAAATATGACTATACCTTTTACTTGCCTCCCTATTAAGCATGTTGTGTGACTCAGTAGTCCTAGAGTAATATAATTTGCATTGGTTTTTGGGTTATGTGCCCTTGTTAACTTTTGGTATGGAGGTTATGTTCTCCATACTCGGGTTTCAAATTTATGAGGTTTGGCCCAACATTTATATATATTGGGAGTTTGGTTATGCACCAATCTCTATCAGGTTTCAAGTTTATGAGGCTTGGCCGCCTTTGTTATTTATGTTGTTCTAGTGCTATGTTTATCTCACCTACATGCAGGTTGTTAGGGTTTTGTGCCTTAAAAACATTATGTGTGCTTTTGTGGCACCACTTTTGTTGTTAATTTATTGGCAAGTATTTATTTTCTCATATGATGGTGATTCTTTCCTTTTATGCCCATTTGGGTAGTTCTTACCTTTTTCATGGGAAGCCTTCTATACTTGATGTACATCTTTCCTAATATATATTGCTCAATTTCCTTTTAGCATGCTCATACCAGCTTTTTGCTGATATCCACTTTTCTTTTCCTTTTGTGGGGTATGCTTCCAACCCCAAGTGTTGGACAAGGAGAAGAAATCTAAGAGGACTTGGACCACAACAAGTGTAGTTGACTTCGTGGGAGACCTTGCTTGAAGTTGTTAGGTAATCCTCAGCTAGTCCTAAATATGTAGTTAGTTTTTCCTTTATGTCACCTTGCGTGGTGAGATTTTAGTATGATAAGAAGCTTTGTAATGGTTAGATACATCTTTTAATTCCACTGCTACTTTGTGTTATGATACAATCATGTTAAATAAATTTGGTTTCATCCCTTTCAAGAAAAAGTTTTTATTGTTGGTGGATGTTGCCTTTTTATTTTTAGTAGGGAGTGGATCCCTATGAGATCCCACTCCTTACAACATGGTATCAGAGCCCATGGTATTCAGAATCTGACTATTTCAATTTTGACTCCCTAATTAGAACCCTTGCCTTAGATAGTTACCCTCTAGGTGAAAAGTTCACCCTAGAATTGATCTATGCTAATGATGTGATGAGGTTTTAGGTGATCTTACCCTATCATATAGATTGATTATGATTTGTATCTCTTGTTGCTATGATGTTTGACTTGAGGATGCAATTAGGTTGACAAGGTAGTAGGATGAGAAGTTCTTGTTATGGATATATTGTGACTTGGTTTTCACATTGAGTTTTGGCCAACTTGTTGGCTTTACCTCACAATGTTTCTTATTGAAAAAAATATATTTTCATTATACTACTATATGTACAAAAATTTCTCTGATTTTCTCGATGATTTCTTTAACTAAGTCACAATAAAGATTTTGAGAAGTTTTGGTAGTGAAATCCTAAACCTAGTGCTAACCCTAGATTGGCATTGTGATGAGATTAGGAATTTGTGGAATGATATTAATATGTAGTTGACCTACCTTTGTACCCTATGAGTTTTTGGTTGTTTTTTAAGGTTGATAGGTTAGAGACACAAGGACCTAAAGTTAAACCCTAGTTTATTCTGGCTTTTAGATGGATACATGGATAACATATATTTCTCTAAAACATTCACAACGAAAAGATATGTGGGTAACCCTAAATGTTGTTCAGTTTGTTAGGTTAAACCTTTTAAGGGGTGGATAGTAGTTGATTGTTGACGTTTGGATATAAATATTTTGAGAAAAAAATCCTTTTAAGGGGTGGAGTGTTGTAACATACCAGATCTTGAACCCTACCCTAGAAGTTTGATCTCTTAGACTTAGCCAAACAAGGTTGAGGTTAGATCTAATGGATGTTTGGAATAAACCTAATGAGCTAATGCATGAATAAATCACCCTAATGTAACCTAATGTTCTCACATTAGTCTTGGGATAATAATAAATACATAAAATATGTCACATGAGGTAATAAAGTGCATAAAAAGACAAGGTGTCCATATTTGAGAATAATGATATATAATTCCACAAAATACAAAATAAATAAACTTCTGTGAGATAATGATAGAGTAGATTCGTTCTAGATCATTCCTTTGCCTTATGGTGCAAGGAAGATAAAAAGGAATCAATAATAATGATTAAAACATGTTAATGAGGTATTGAATTATTAATGAAATAATGGATAATGGACTAAAAGGAAAACTTATTGGATAAGAGTAACCTCATATTCATTTTCTTGGGATGTGCTTTGGCTTGGAGGCCAAGTTTCACCAATTTAGGATAATAATAACCATATCTATTTTATTTAGAATTGAAAAGGGTGTTTTTCCTTAAAAATATTAAATAAAATATTTAATGACTCCAAAAGTGGAAACTAATATTAGATTCACAATCCACACATTAAAATATGCCTTTGGGTGAAATTTCACTCAATTTGGAGGAAGTTTGATTAAAAGATGACATTAGGAGAGAGAAAGTGTGTAGAACCTTCAAAATATTAAATAATTATACAAACAACTCCAACATGTAAAAGTGATGGTAAATTCGTATCTAACACATTAAATATGACTTGTGGGTGAAGTTTCATCAAATTTGGATAATCGTATAACCATTAATGGAGGAAAGAGAAAATAGTAATTGATTTATTTGACACATTAAAAGTTCCCAAAAGGCAAATATAATTTCATAATTGGATTCCTCATATCAAAATTATATTGGGTGTCAAATCTCATTAAATTTGGGACTTGTTTACACCCTCAAAAGAGGAGAGAGAAAATAAGAAATAATTTCTTTCACATTTTATTCGATTTGGATTTGGATATGTCACATGATCTAGTTATTTTCCTTATTTCACTCTATTTCTAGGCCGTTTGATCCATGCGTGGACGGTGGGGATTGCGTCTCCTACCTTGGGTAGGATAGCAACCCGCGCGTGAATAATATCGCACCTGGGGGGTTTTGCGATGCGATTTTCTTGCGCTATAGTTGATCATTTTCTGAGATTTTTTGTGTATTGTGTTCGTGGAGAGTTCTTGCTTTGTTTGGTACCCTAATCATGACCTATGGTCAAGTATTTCACAAATGCTCAACTTTCTTTCTTTCTGCTTCTCATGGTCAACTCGTTTGGAACCTAACTCTACACCCCACCTATAAATAACCATTCCCAGAGATTCACCTCACCCTACTTGACTCTCCTGTCCACCCAATTTCATCGCATCTTACATGTTTTTCCACCAGTGATCATACTTTAGTCCTGGGCTTGCCGCTGCTAGGGCTCTCACCTCACGGTGAGTTGACTCGATTCCCCATTTCAGTAGGTCAGGTTCCTCTTCCCCTTTCTTTCCATGTACTCGCTTCGTCGAATCGTTCCCTTCAGTGGATTCACCCAAACTCGACCTACTACTGCTCGCATTGCAGCCATGGTGGGCGATGGGTTGGGGATGATACCCCATTGTGATTTTCCTCTATTACCCTCGATTGGCTTCTTTTGCTTTATTTTCTCGCCAATGGCAAATAAGTCTTTTCACGCCTTACTTTTCTTTGTTTGGGTGAAGTCAACTGAATCTTGACCGATCCACTCAGCCGTATCCCATTGGGCCACATCAGTCGGCCCCACTCTCTCTCCCTCTCTCGCAAATTTTCTTATTTGGCTTTTTGGTGAATTATGATTGGTCAATTTTATAAAATTTATATCTTTTGCTCTGGTTGTCCAAAATTTACAAATAAATACTCGTTGGATTCAAAAAAAATGTAAGCTTTATAATGGTATTAGATTTGTTGCTTGAATATGATGTTATAAATAGGTGATTTTAATGGATTAATCTAAATCAGTAATAACTTGTAAAATTCATAACTAAATATATAAAAGTAAAAAATGTAATAAAATATGTTTTGAACTCAGGAAAATATAACTTAAAACATGGCATAGTTTTGATAACCTAATTCACTAATAATAAAAAGGCAATCTTTAGGGTTTTGAATAATCAATGTAATTCTAACCCTAATTTCACATACATGGTATTAGGTGCTTTAGGAACCTAGATTTTGGATCTAGAAGTAATCTTGTTTTATTAAGACTCTATGAGAGGTATGTTTGCATATCCTATTCTTCTTTATTGATCAATAACCTAAATTGTCTCTCTTTTGGTCCTATGGACAATAGCCTATACTCATTGCTCTTATCTGTTGATATGATGGTTCTTATGAGCTATCTTGTTTGTGGTGATTTTGAATATTCTCTTGACTCTTTTCCTCATGCCCTAGTGCATGTTGGACTTATTTGTTGTTATATGCCTACTTTGAGGTGGATGATAATGATGATCACTTATAGGTGATTAATTTGTAGAATCCGACTATACCTTTTACTTGCCTCCCTATTAAGCATGTTGTGTGACTTAGTAGCCCTAGAGTAATATAATTTGCATTGGTTTTTGGGTTATGTGCCCTTGTTTACTTTTGGGATGGAGGTTATGTGCCCCATACCTGAGTTTCAAATTTATGAGGTTTGTCCCAACATTTATATATATTGGGATTTTGGTTATGTGCCAATCTCTATCAGGTTTCAAGTTTATGAGGCTTGACTGCTTTTTTATTTATGTTGTTCTAGTGCTATGTTTATCTCACCTACTTGCATGTTGTTATGGGTTTTGTGCCCTAAAGACATTATATGCGCTTTTGTGGAACCACTTTTGTTGTTAATTTATTGGAAAGTATTTCTTTTCTCATATGATGGTAATTCTTTCCTTTTAAGCCTGTATGGGTAGTTCTTACCTTTTTCATGGGAAGCCTTCTATACTCGATGTACCTCTTTCCTAATATATATGGCTCAATTTCCTTTTAGCATGCCCATACCAACTTTTTGCTGATATCCTATTTTCTTTTCCTTTTGTGGGGTATGCTTCCAACCCCAGGTGTTGGACAAGGAGAAGGAAATCTAGGAGGACCTGGGCTACAACAAGTGTAGCTGACTTCGTGGGAGACCTTGCTTAAATTGTTAGGTGATCCTCAGCTAGTCCCAAATAAGTAGTTAGTTTTTCCTTTATGTCACCTTGCGTGGTGAGAGTTTAGTATGATAAGAAGCTTTGTAATGGTTAGATACATCTTTTAATTCCGCTACTACTTTATGTTATGATACAATCATGTTAAATAAATTTGGTTTCATCCCTTTCAAGAAAAAGTTTTTTTTGTTGGTTGATGTTGCCTTTTTATTTTTAGTAGGGAGTGGATCCCTATGGGATCCCACTCCTTACAATACTACTAATATCAAACATATGCTGGATTGCTTTGCAAAGGCTTGGTGGTTTAGTTAAGAACAAGGAGAAGAGAAATGTGTTTTGTAGTCGAAATGCTGATATATATACTATGGCTCGTATTCTCAATATTGCAAAAGGAACCTTTCCTATGGGATATTTGGGCTTACCATTCTTTTGTGGGAAACTAAAGAGTTCTTATTTCTCACCTCTAATTGATAAAATCAGGAGAAAGTTGGAGAATTAGAAGGTGAGAACTCTATCATCTGGAGGGAGAATTGAGTTAGTGAACTCTACCCTCACTGCCCTTCATTTATTCCGGTCATCTACTTTCACTTTCCTTACTGCTATTATGGAGGAAATCAATAAAATTTGTGGGAATTTTAAATGAGGAGGCCCCTTGATTGAGAAAAAACTACATTATGTAAACTAGAGCTTAGTTTTCAGGTAAAAGAAGGAAGGAGGCCTGGGAGTTAGAAAAGTGGAGGATATTAATAAGGTTGGTTTGCTGGTTAATGCATGAAATATTGCTTCTAGAAAGGACATGCTTTAGATGAAATGGCTCAATGAGAAATATCTAAAATATGACTTATTCTGGTCTTGTAAAATCTAGCCTAATAGCTCATGCATGCAGAAGCATGTTGTGGATAAGAGAAAAATCTTTTTACCCCTGATCAAGATCAATATTGGTGATGGTAGTAGCTTTAGGATTTGGAAGGATTTGTGGCTACTTGGAAAGAAATTTCTTGGAATTGCATTGATCAAAGAAACATTCTAAAGATTGGGTTTGGAAGTGTAGGTGTTTTGAGTTATATCATTAGCAATGGGAAGTGGATTATCCCAGAGAGGAGTTGTTTTAGTGAGCTTAGGGGTTATACTAGTAATGCTAGCATTCTATTTCACGAAAATGAAAATATTAGTGTCAACAGAAATTTTGTTTTGAAGCTTAAAGATGCTTGGAATATATTAGAACCTCTAATCCTATTCTAAATTGGGCTTATTGGATCTGAAAATATAATCATACACTGTACTTCATTATGACAGTTGGAAGATGTTTTTGGGAAAATTACCTACTTTGGATTATCTACAAAACTATGGTATCCATTAAGCATCTAGATGCACTTTTTGCGAAAAGGATTCTGAAATTGTTAGTCATATCTTCTTTGAATGTCTGTTCACTGAGGATCTATGGCAGAAGGACACAAAAAGTCTTATTATTTCTAAAGCACCTAGAGTGCCTGATGATTGCATCGATTTGAAGATGCAAGATTTGTGATGTCTTGTTGTTTTGCACATGATCTGGGTGGAAAGGAACAATAGAATCTTCAAAGGAAGGAAAGTCAAAGTGGAGAACTATTGGAGCCACATAGTTGATACTATCAATCTGTATAGATAGTTTATATTTTTGTTCTATAGTTTGTTGTATAGGCAAGATTTTTGATTCACATGTATGTATGGACTGGTCTGATTTCATTCAACAAAGAGATGGGAGGTGCTTATTGAGCAAATAATAAATAAACTATGTAGTACCAAACCCTAGAATGTAATCGTGGTCATAATTTAACAACAAAAAATGCAGTCATAAGGATATCAGATCATGTAACTCAAAAATCATAATCTACATTTGGAATAATTACCATGATGCCTAAGATAATAATGTCTCAATTGCACAAGATTATGTTGTCATGATAATATATATCATGGACTTTATTTTAAGAATGTCAAATATGCAGTTCACTCGAGGATTTCCAAATGATCAATATTATTTATTTGTTAATTGGATGTCCTTTATCTTCAAACCCCCAGTCCAAAACTTAATGCTCAATGTCCATCATCTTAGATGGCACAAAATGATGAGCCATGTATATCTAGATTACACAGTCATGTACTTGTGAACTTTGCCCCTTTTCATGCATGGATTATTAGTTTTTATGTGCAACATTTCCCAAAGTCCAACCATAGGGATGTCCACTCTCAATAAGTAGTCTATTAACTTGAGTAATGAAGATACACCCTATAAATCATGACACCTATATCTCCTGCTTCAGGGTCAATTGCATATGGATGGAATCGTGATACCATACTTTCTCCCTCTCTTACAAAACACAAAAATCATGTTCTTTCTTCCTATTATCCCATTTGTGTTGAGTGCAAAGGTATCTAATCATGTTTCATGTGCATCCATGATCAGGTCAGATGCATGAATCATTGAACTTGTAGTACCCAACTTGCCATAAGGACTAGCATATTAACGATGGCCCATCATAGGCTTTGATTGCAACATCCTTATCTATCAAAGAGTATGAATGTTGAGTATATTCTATTTGAATGAGAACTCAAATACATAATGAAGAACATATCAGAAATATGCAAAAGCACCATAAAAATTATCAAAACATCATAACATTTATTACGTAGTGCGTCGAAACCATATGAAATTGTGAATCATGGTAATTTTAATTAATTATAAAGCTTCTAACCATTTTTTCTAAAATATGGTGTACATATAGCTATAAAGCACATTCTAACGAATTCATTTGATATGGTTAGGTGGGAATTCACAAATTATAGGTCACAAATTAATATATATTTTTAATTTATGAGATCTTCTCCTAAGTTATAATTTGTATTGTGCATCTAAGTTATTGAGATAACAACTCAAATCATTATAGTTGTCAAGGGATTGAAATAGATGCTCATGCACCAGATAAGAAGACCACATCCTAATGCCATCTTCACTTCAAACAAGATCAAGTCATCAAATTTAGATTCATCATTAATTTAATATTCATCATGACGTCTCCCATCCATCAAACTTTAACATTCATAACCTTTACGTATAAAGATATTCACCCACATATCCAGGTAACATGAGATTGCCCGAGTAATCACTATTGATGTTTGTTTAATGCCTTGTTGTATTCTAATATGTTTTACATGAACTACCCTATTGGTTACATGCTTATTGTGTGTGGTTACTAAATTAGTATCTAGAACCCTACCTTTAGAAGAACACATGGTTTAGGGGATAGCCAGGTGTGGTAAACATGATTTCTTTTAACCAAAATAATAAATGAGTTACATAGATATTTAGAATGCTTAACAGAATTAAAGGGTAACCTAGAATGATAAGTATTACTTTTGGTTAGAGGTGATTTGGTATGACTTATATAATCATGGTCTAGGTTTGACCTAATGTCGGTTGGCTTGTCCCATTAGGAGAATGATATATCAATCAATATCAAATTATGTTGGCTAGTGTGAGACAAGACAAATTGTGACCATTTTCTTAATAAGTTGGTCAACTTGTTTTCAAGCCAGTAGACCTTTGGAAGGGTTGGATTGACCAAGCTGTGGTTAGGGATCAGAATGGGGTCGGGTCACCCAGGTGTTGGTAGGCACATGTCCAAACCCATATTGTTAAATGGGTTTCCAACGGGTTTAGGTCTAGATGATGTTAGTACACCTTGGTACATATCGAGATCACATATGGGAGTTGCATTTTGAGTTGGCTTCAAGCCACTCTGGATAGAATTCCAAAATGAAGATATTTTCATCTTATATGTGTGAAAATTATCAACATAGTTTTGTTGATGGTACAGACATGTACATGTAATGTGTGTGTGTGTGTGTATATATATATATATATATATATATATAGAGAGAGAGAGAGAGAGAAAGATAGAGAGAGTTGGACCTGATAGGGGGTCCACTTTTATTTAATTGAGGAATAAATGCACTAAATACAAAGACACTAATATGTAGATTGAAAAGATGTAATCTAAAAAATGAAGTATGATATAGTAAACAAAGCCATTGTATAACGGAGGAAACATTAATTATTTATAAAGTCATAAGATATTCCATATACACAAGTTCATTGAATTAAGATGACATTATACACAAATGATGGTACAACTAGTTATACGATGTTGGTTGCTGAGGGAAACCTATCCATACCAAGATATCCTTAAAATCCCATGACTCAAGGTCCTCGTGAATCATTAGTCTATAAAACACCTACATCTGGATGGTTTTGGAACAACACCCATAAGAGGAACAAAGGGCATGTGTCAAAAACTACTGACTATGTGCATAATAAAATATCTGAGCATTACATGGTAGCTAGCATGAAATAGGGGGGTCCCATAGAAAAGGAAGGTTAACATCATGTAGGTAAGTGAAATGAAAATAAACAAGATAATGAGGCACTTGAGAATAAAAAAGCATCATAAAATACAACTTGGATACATAGATGAGATAGACCAAGATATCCAAAATAGGGCCATGACAACATTTGATCATGGCCTAACAAGTAATGTTAGAAATGCACACCCCATGAGGAATAAACACGCCCTAAAATATAAATGGATTTTCCTAAGCACCACTACTCTAGATAAATAGTCTAACACCAAGCATGCATAATTGAGAAACAAGACATATAGTTCAATCATATATCAGTTTCCAAGTAGAAAGGCAAGTGGTGTTGTAAACCCTATGCTCAATGGAATTAAACAAACAATTTGGATTTCCAAATAGAATAATAAGGCTTGACAATACAAGACTTCCTCAGAAGGAAATGTGGGATTATGATCATGTAAATGTCCAAAGTCGTATGGAAGTTGCACATGCTTGATCTTCATAAGTATTGTTTAACTCAATATATATAGTTTGTCTCCACAGTGGAATTTTCAACCTAACAACACATTGGGAATGTTATTCAAACCAAAGAAAACTTGTGTATTGATGCACTAGATAAATGTCATTTTCACATGCTATTTAATATGGATTTTGTGCACTATTTGTTCAATATCATATAAATATGTGCATCATTTATTGTCATTAGCATGTGATACTAATAAATTTGGAGAGCTTATGTTCAGTTTTTGTGGATTTCAAGTAATGCACGAGAATCTTCATAACTTGGTACTACCAACTTTGGACTCAGTGATACCGTCACATGCTCAGTTCAGAATGGAGAAAAATTGAGAAAATTTGATAGTACGAACCCATAAGTTGATACTACCAAAAACATCATAGGGATGGATTCAAAATTAATCGAGGAAACTCGGTATATTGATTCCTATCTCGGTAGTACTGACAACTGTCCAAGTAACTACAACTATCGAAGGAGTCACTAGTACCGACACAGCGGGATCAAATAGATCTGAAAATTAAGTCTAATCCAATGGCTGACAATTAATGATGCCCTAAGTCACTTCTATGAATTAGAGGGAATTCATCTAGACCTAATAATCTCATTCTATTCCATTATACAAAAGCTAAGAGCTAGGAGAGGAGAAAGCGAAGAAGAAGGTCACATTTTGGGAGATCTGGGAACCTCTAGAGGACGGATTTGGAGCCAGAAGGCAGCAAATTGGCACATTCGCCAGAGGGGATCATCCAGACCATCTCTTCTTTAGGGGTTCTTTAGTTTTACTAATGTTTCCCACAATTTTCTTCTTCTTTCCCATGCTTTTGACAATGGAAATCATGTGAGGCTAAACCTCTTATTCATTAGGACCCGGGAGTAGCTCGGTTATGCATTGTAATTGACTTTTATGCATTAATATATCAATTTCTCTTAATTTCTGGACTAATTTCTACAAGATTGTCATTAACTATCCATTCTTGATCACCATAGGTAGTTAATTAGACCGTTAATTGCTTTGAAAAAGAAAACTAATGGTTGGAAAATTCATAGAAATATATGTTTTGTATCGCCCTTTGAGAAAGGTGGCTTACAAATGTAAAGAGATTACCCAAAATTTTTGATAAAGAACCTAACTAATAACACAACCGATACGAGAGTGGGATTGATATTAGATTAGGCAGTGAGTTACGCCGTGAGAGTAGGTAATTCTTGCTATAGGCCCTTATTCTAGGGTTAGGAGAGATATTTATTAATGTCATACTGTTAATTGCAATGTTAACTGTGTTGAAACCACTATCCCAAGGAATTCACTCCAATTGAGATTAACAAACAATAATTTTAGATTCAATTTCTACTTTAGATAATTAAACCATTCAATCAAGTTTTCATCAGCCTAGATGATTGCACTACAGTTATTAATAGTTTCTAGATTTATGTTTCCCTGAGTTTGACGTTCGAGCCTCATTGTCCTATATTACTCTGATAGCATGCACTTGCATTTTAGGGTGTATAGTAAACTTTTAACAAGTTTTTGGCACCGTTTCTAGGGAATCAACAAATCCAACACTACGAGTGCTGTGATCGGCCACTCTAGGTCACACCTTTTATTTTTGTTTTTATTCTTTTAAAAGTTAAACTTTCATCCAATTATTAGTAATCGTTCTCACATTGTCTTTAACCATTTCAGGTGCTAGTGCATGGTCCACACTAGAGCTCACAAATGCAGAGAGTCATCTCCACATGGCTTTAGTTAGGTCGAGCTCTTACGCTAAGGAAGAGAGTTTGATAACTCAGTGTTGAGGTTGATTTAAACTCCACCACCAAATATGCCTACACCTCCACCAGAGGAACCAGAAGAACCAGCTGAGATGGGTAACCCAAAAGAAGAGTAGACTTTTGGGGAAAAGATCAAGGTGTCTTCCTCGACAACTCATCTAGGGACAATAAAGAGATAAGCAAAAAATGTAGGTAGCTATAAGATCAATCAAGGGCTAGTGGCATTGGTCAAGTCACAAGCTTTTAATGGTCATAGTACTGAAGATCCAATGACGCATATAAGAAATTTTGGGGAGAGATGCAACATGGTAAAGATAGATAGAATATTAGACACCGTGATTTACTTAAAACTTTTCCCATCGTCACTGGCAGATAATGTCACATCTTGGTTTTACAACCTTCTTCCTGAGTCGATTGAGACATGGGACCAAATGATAGACGCTTTCTTTGAGTGCTACTTCCCACCTTAGAAAATAAATGAGCTGGTTAGAAAGATATACAACTTCAAGCAACAGGAAGATTAATATTACTCTATAGCATGGGAAATGTATCAAAATATGTTGACGAATGTCCCTCATCATGGGATCAATATGTATGGCCAAGAAAATATATTTTATTATGGACTGCATCATGGAGAAAGGACCACTTTGGACAGTGCAAGAACATGCTTCTTCCTAAACAATAAGCCATCTAGGTGTCATGAAATCCTAAAAAAATATGGCTAAGAACCAATCTTGGGGAGAAGATATAGAACGTCCAACATCCGTTAAGGGTGTTGGTGAGTCCAAGGTGATTTCTGATTAAATGAGAAGTTGGACTTGATTGCTAAGAAATTGTGTGCCAAAGATGGAAGCTCTTCTGGAGTAGAGTAAGAGGAGTGCATGTTTGCATGTCAACAAAATTATAGGGTCAATGACTATTCTTGGAGGATAGACCCCACGTTCTTATGGAAGGGCCCTAATGATTTTTAGTAGGATCCATCACAAGCACAACATCAAGCAAATCCACAACAACACGAAAGGGGCCCAAGTGAAATTGATCGTATTGAAGACATGCTAGGTAAGATGGTTAGCCAGAATGAAGTGCTCATCGGTCATACCCAGTTGGAAATCCAAAATCAAGGAGCACAAATTTGTAGTATAGAGACTGAGATCTCTTAGATTGCAGCTCAGGTGGTTTCTTTGAAGAAACCTAGTCAGCAGGGGTTCCCTGATAATATTGATGTACCTTATGGAAATCAACAGGTCAAGGCGGTGTTGCTTCACTGTGGTAAGAAGGTGCTTAATGAAAAACAAACTATTCCAGAAGCAAAAGATGCCACATGTGATATAGGGCCGACAGTGACTGCTAATACAGTTGAGCTAGATACTACAGTAGAGGACAAGATAGCTGAGGAGGAAACTCATGAGACAGAGGAGTCTAAGAAGGAGGCATATGTACCACCTCACTAGAGGAAGTTGGAGACTCTAGTTCCCTTCCCAAATAGTTTGAAGGCAAACAAAGTGGACCAACAATTTCAAAAATTTCTAGATAGCTTCGGAAAATTGCATTCAACATTCCTCTTATAGATGCAATCGAGCAGATTCCTTCATACGGAAATTTTTTGAAGGATGTAATCAATAAATAGAGGAGAATATCTGACTCTGATGTAGTGGTGTTGAAGGAGCGGGTTAGTGATTTTATCTTGGGAACATTGCCACCAAAAAGGTAGGATCTAGGCTACTTCAACATATCATGCTACATCGGGAAGACAAGATTTGGGGAAGCCTTATGTGATTCAGGGGCAAGCATAAATATGATGCCCTTGACTACCTTCAAGAAACTAGGTGTTAAAGAATCTAGAAGGATCAATATAACCATATAGCTTTCAGAAAACTCAGTGTTTAGGCCATATGGTATCTGTGAGGATGTTCTTGTCAAGGTGGGCATGTTTGTATTTCCACCAAATTTCTTGGTGATGGAGATGTAGGATGACTGCGACAATGAACTACTACTGGGAAGGTCATTTCAAGCCACAACAGACATGATCTTGGAGATGGGCAAAGGAAGATTGACACTAGGGATCAAATAAGACCAATTTGAGATCATTATGCCCGAGTCTGCATAGATAACTGAGGAGAAGGCACAATGTCATATGGTGTAGCAGGTCCAAGGAAAGATGTCTTTATTTCTTGGGAGGCCATTTTTAGATATGGATCATGTTATGACACATGTCCATAAAGGCACGTTGGCTGTTGACATCTTGGAGAACACAAAAGAAATCTCATTGACAAAGGCAGTTCAATATCCTAATGATGAAGAGGAGGAGTATTGCCCAACAACAATTGAGGAGCCAACTTTTTCAACTTTAATGCAAGCATATCCACAATTTCCTTTGGAGGTTTGTCTCATGAATCTGATGGATGACTGCAACTGATCTTAATCTCTAGAAGAGTGTGTCTTGTTCCTCAAGGTGTTACCATGCTACTACATCAGACACTTTTAAGATCTAGGACCACCTCCTCCACCATTGGTACCATCTTTGCTGAGTCCTCCAGATCTAGAGCTGAATCCATTTTCACCTCACTTGAAGTACATTTTCTTGTTAGCATAAGAGAACCTGTTGATCATCATCTCAGCTTCATTAAGCATTCAAGAAGAGGAGCAACTACTTATGGTTCTAAAAAACCACAACACATCATTCAGATGGTCGGTTGCAGATATAAAGGGGGTCTCCCCTAGTTTCTACCAGTACAAGATTAGATTGGAAGAAGGAGCAAAGTCGATCGTGCCACCTCAGTAACGTCTCAACCCCATCATGACTGAGGTAGTAAAAAAGGAGGTAGTAAAATTTTTATCTATAGGTATAATATATGCTATCTCTGACTCAAACTAGGTTAGTCCAACCCAAGTGGTTCCAAAGAAAGGGGGTATAACAGTCACAACAAACTCCAATGATGAGTTGATTTCTACTAGGTTAGTGACTGGGTGGCAAGTATGTATTGACTACAGATGTTTGAACGCTACCACTTTGAAAGATCATTTCCCGCTCCCCTTTATCGATCAAATTCTTGAACGGCTCATCAGCCGCTCTCATTTTTGTTTTCTTAATGGTTATTTAGATACACTAAGATTTCTATTGAGCCAAAAGATCAAGAGAGGTCAACCTTCACTTGTCCTTATGGCACATCCGCGTATCATTGGATGTCATTTGGTCTTTGTAATTCACCAACTACCTTTCAGCGATGCATGCTTGCCATTTTTTCTGATATGGTAGAGCAATGTCTGGAGGTATTCATGGATGCTTTTTTGGTGTATGGTGAATTGTTTGATGATTGTATTAACAATCTTGACAAGGTTCTATAAAGATGTGAGGACACTCACCTAGTTTTGAATTGGGAAAAATGCCACATGATGGTGAGTGACGGGGACACAAGGTGTCCAAAAAGGGAATGGATGTCGACCCAGTAAAAATAGAAGTCATCTCCAAGCTACCTCTGCCATCATCAGTGAAAGGAGTGAGGAGCTTTTTAGGACATGTTATATTTTATCAAAAATTTATAAAAGACATTTCAAAATTTACCTAACCGCTCTCTAAGTTGTTGGAAAAGGACGTTGAATTCAATTTTGACGAGCAATGTTTGAAGGCGTTTGAGGTGTTGAAGGAGAAAGTGGTTTCCACACATGTTGTCCAGGCTCCAGATTGGAGCCAACCCTTTGAGATAATGTGTGATACATCAGATTACGGAGTGGGGGCTATTCTAGGCCAATGCCAAGATAAGGTTCCTGGTGTCATCTGTTATGCATCTAATAATGATGCCCAATTGAATTATGTAATGACAGAAAAAGAATTATTGGCAGTTGTTTTTACTTTTGAGAAATTTTGCCAATATTTGATATGGGCTAAGGTTATTGCTTGGATAGATCATGCGGAAATCAAATATTGCTACAATAGAAGGATGCAAAGCCTAGGTTGATTAGATGGATCTTGTTGCTACATGAATTTGATATTGAAATCAAAGATAAAGCACGTACCGAGAATGTAGTGACAAATCACTTGTCTAGGATTGAAAGGGTGGATGAAAAGTACACACACACACACACACACACACACACACACACACACACACATATATATATATATATATATATATATAGTGGAAGAATTCCCAGATGAGCAACTCTTTGCTATGAAAAGCAAAGATATGTGGTTTGCAAATATTGCTAACTACTTGGTGTGTGGAGAGCTTCCATAGGATTGGGGATATCAGGAGAAGAAGAAATTATTCCACTCTTTGAGGTATTACATTTGGGATGATCCCATTTTTCTCAAGCAATGTAGGGATGGTATTATGAGGAAATGTGTGCCGAATTGTGAGTTTGAGAGTATTTTGGTACATTGTCATTCCTTACCTACAGGGGGTCATCATGCTAGTTCTAGGACTACAGACAAGGTTTTAGAATGTGGTTTCTATTTGCCTACTCTTTTTGAAGATGCATATAACTTTGTGCTTCATTGTGATTCGTGTCAATGTGCAGGTAATATTCTGAGAAGACATGAAATGCCCCTGAATGTTTTTCAAGAAATTGAGGTGTTTGATTTATGGGGTATTAGTTTCATGGGCCCTTTTGTGTCTTTTAATTCTAATTTATATATATTTCTTGTTGTTGACTATGTGTCTAAGTGGATGGAAGCAATTCCAACCCACACCAATGATGCCCAAGTGGTATGTAGGTTTGTGAAAGAACACATCTTTTGTAGGTTTAGGGTGCCCAGGTTGATAATTAATGATGGTGGATCTCATTTCACCAATAAGAAAATTGGTGTGCTTTTGAGAAAATATGGAGGGAGACACAAGGTAGAACTCCATATCATCCCCAAACCCAAGGATGAGTTGAGGTGTCTAATAGAGAGATCTAGAAAATCTTAGAAAAGACAGTCTCAACTAATATGACTAATTAGATCATGTTGCTCAATGATGCTCTTTGGGCATATAGGACAACCTATAAAACACCCATAGGGACCACTCCTTTTAGGTTGGTTTATGGGCGATATTGTCACTTACCCATGGAGTTAGAGCATAAGGCTAAATGGGCCCTGAGAAAATTGACCTACAATTTAGACAATGCAGGGAAAAAGAGAATGTTAGAACTAAATGAGTTAGATGAGCTAAGGTTTGATTCCTATGAAAGCTCAAGGATCTATAAGGAAAGAACGAATCAAATCCATGATCGCCACATTCTCCACAGAGTTTTCACTCCAGGACAGAAGGTTCTTCTATTCAATTTTGGGTTAAATTTACATCCCAGTAAGTTGAGGTCTAGATGGAGTGGTCCTTTTGAGGTGGTTAAATCTTTTCCCCATGGGGTGGTAGAGATAATCAATGGGGCTGAGCCATTCCTTGTTAATGGCCAGTAGCATAAACACTACTATGGGGGAGATGTGATCAGGAAAGAAGAAGAGTTGAAGCTCATTGAGCTTCAATGATCTTTGTGCTTTGATCGTCAAGCCTAGGATGTAAAACAAGGGTGCTTGTTGGGAGGCAACCCAACCATCATTTATGTTCTTTCAAATTCTAGTTTGTATTTTTTATTACTTTAGTTTGCATTTGATTTTTTATATATATAAAAAGGTACCTTGATCAATTTTGTGTGGTGTGTAGGCTGAGTATCCTTTAGTACTACCGACCCCAATGTAGGTACTACCAACGAGGCCACATGGAAAAGGATCGAGTTTCACAAACAACTTGGTACTACCAACCATCATGTCAGTAGTACCGACGACATCATGGGGGGGTCGAGCAAAGATTCAAAGAAACTTAATACTACCAAACCAAGGTTCAGTAGTACTATAGAGAAGCAGCCGAGGTGACTGATAAGAACTCGATACTACTAAAAATATCTCAGTAGTACTGATAGAAATTGAAGTCCTAGGTATGAAACACAAAGATCCTACTCGGAAGCATCGAAAAATTTGAACAAGGAAGTACTATAGACCCAAAATTCAGTAGTATCGACAACAGGGGACACAGAATCCATGGGAGCGCCATCGACGATCGAGAATGTTCACATCTGATGGTTGGTACCACTAATCCATGGCACGAGTCAGTACTACTGACTCACCATCAATACTATCAAAACATGGCAATCCACATCAACCAATTTCGACGCACGAGGACCGTTGGTACTGAAAGATGGTACCAAGTCATACAGATAGTGGATGAAAAGTCAGTACTACTAACTTTCAGTCGATAGTACTGACACACATATAGTAGGCTGGTTGGGTGTTATATAAGGAGGAGTTGTTTTCATTTTCTCTTCACACATTCTTAACATCTCATCCAAGCAAGTGCAACCAAGCATCCCCAAACATTTAGAGTCTACTCTGATAATCTTTTCTCTCCATGTCCTTCTTGTAACACTGTCATGTCATCTAGGAGAAACACTTCTTCATCAGTAGGGAATCCTACATTGATTCTAAAACCAAGCTGCATCGCCCACCCCAACGTTGATGTGAAAAAGATATATGAAGATATGTAGAAGAGGGATATGGTGGCAACATAGTATGTCGACTGTGCTTTTCTCGATTCCTTAGGATTCACTAATAGTATTCACCAAGTCTGCGAGTGTCAAGGGCTAGTGGACAATAATCCATTCTTCAATGACTAGCTTACTTTCCCGGATCTTGTCTGTGAGTTCCTTGTGTTGATGGAGGTATGCATCATCCCTGAGCATGGGGATGGATGGATGGAGGGCCACCTCAACTTTTACCTTTACAACTCTGACTATCATCTGACGTTGTGGCAGTTCAATGCCATATATGAATGGCCGATGGAGGAAAAACATTTCATTCCCAACAACTTTGATTTCAAGGAAGCATGGGAGCTTTTATCAGAAGTGCCAGAAGGCCACCCTATTAGTTGGGACACAAACTCCATCACCAACACCAAACACCATTTTGCTTGCATTCTTCATTGCCTCCTTACCAACACCCTCTTCGCCAAATCTAGCCAGGGATAGGGGAATACTTAGAGGATCAACATCTACTTTGTCTACAAGTTGTTGGAATGAAGAGGAAGGAATTTGAATTTTGGTTCCTTCTTCCTCCAACATATGATGGGTGTGAAGTGATTGGTGCAGATGACTCCTCCTATTCATTTTGGAGGATCGATCACCATGATAGTGTTGTGCCTTAATCTTGATCTCTCCATAGCTATATCTCTAAAGACGCCCCCCAATTGGACCTGAAGCACTTCAACTGATCAAGCCTCCTCAACATATGCCAGGGTACTGTATACACATGTTGTACATTGGGTACCCAATACAAGGAGAGGGAACTCCCAGATGTGGTCTTCAACTTGCAAGGACTCCACCTCATGAGATGGCCTATAGATAGATCCTTGAAGGATGAGGAGGAATATGATGATGCAGTGTAAGACCAATAACATGAGCAGGATGAAGAAGAGGAGGAGGAACCCACCATCCCCATCATGAGGAGGTAGGTCCCACACAAGCACCCTCACACATATGGTGTCTCTAGATCTTCTTCTCCATCACCCTCTCATGACAATGATCCATATTCAATGGCGGGAATGTATGGCATGCTGTAGGAGATACAATAGGGAGAGCAGCAACAAACTTCTACACTAGCAGGCATACATGATGTCCAAGGATGGATTTACCACATCCAACATGTGATCTTTGAGAATTAGTGACTTCTCTTGGCCAACCAAGAGAACATGCACACACATTTGCAAAGGATGGAGGGATACCAGCAAGCATTCTTTGACAATTACTAGAGCCAATGCTACTTGGGTGGTTATCCACAACCTCCACCAATGCCATAGCAGCTGTTGAGTTTTCAGGGGACGTTCTACCACTTTGATCCTACCATGCCACAACCACCACCACCATCCTTCTGATTGGTACCACTATTCCACCTCTTAAGTTAGAATTTTGACTATGTGGGCATAATCAAGTTAAAGCTTAGGGTGGAATAGTCTCTATCCTTTAGTTTTATTTTTTGTTAGTCTTTATTTGTTTTTAGTTTTATTTTCCCAAGTTGTAGGATCCACAATCTATCTAGTGTAAAAGTGGAGCTTAATTCATGATTCCTGTCAATGTCATGTGCTTTCGGGTGTTTATAATGGAAATGAAAAAAAAAATCTTTGGCTTAGTTGCAAATTTCTTGAGTTGGACCACCTATAGGAAGTGTATTGGCTATTTAACTTAAGGACATTCGATATGAATTGACAACTTAATTGTTCATGTAATGTTTTGATCAAATAGTTAATGTAATCTTAAATTAAAATTTAAGAAAGAAATCCTAAGGTTACCTTGTACACTAGTCATTAGAGAGGGACATACTCACCACCTTAAGATGATCAACTAATCCAATTTATTTCCTCTTATTTGCATTGCATTACATAGTAGGTGACATGATAGTTTCTCTTTGATTGCATTAATTACAAAATTAAGGGAAAAAATATATGCATAAACATTTTTGTGCATATCATTCTAGTTGCATAACAATTACATGTAGATTGCATGCATTTGTTATCATTCATTTCTATATCATGTGGATATATTGTTTTCTTATAAAGTAAGAGCACAGGGGTGCACATCCATACACCTAGAACAAAAAATGAAATGATGAAATGCATGATGTATGTTAGTAAGGCCCAAGCATAACGTTCCATCGTGCTAAAATAATGGGCCAATAAAAAAAGAAAAAAAGATTTCTGGATGTTTTGAATGAAAGAGGGAGAAAGGTTTCCCTTTCACAATGATGCATTCTTTCCTTTACTCCATTCTCATCAATTTGATGAGATTTTTGATACATGCATCATTTCACCCATAATATTAAGCATTAGGATTCATGCATTTTTCATCATTTTCACCATATGGGTTCATCATGTTTTATTTTTGCATAAATAATTCATATGTTACTTGTGATTCTTCATTAGCCACCCATTTTGTACCATCCATTGCTCTTATTGGTAGGCCACTTAAATGACTATTATCCTCATTCATTCTTATAGAGAGAACTACTTCCAAGTAGTTGGCAGTTAGGAAAGAGCAATGTAGAATAGGGAATCACATGATGCACCAATGAATGCTTGATTGACTATGATATTAACTGCTCTCTTGATAGTGTTCATTGATCTAAGGCTGGACAACTTTCATGGATATTTTTGGTCTTTATAGAGCAGTTGATTGTTTAGTGGTCAGTAAAGGTCAGTTTGGGGCCTCCATGTGGGGATAGTTGAGAAATAAAATTCATATTTTATGTCCTTTTACTGACTTGTCTCAAACAAAACTGAGGATGTGTTTCTTGAGGACGATCAACACTTAATCTTAGGGGAGTTTGATGCACCTGATAAATGCCAGTTTCACAAGTATGGATTTTGTGCACTATTTGTTCATTTTCATATTAACTTGTGCATTATTTATTATCATTAGCCTATGATACCTATTTGCATTAAATAAATGTAATTTTAATGTTCCTAAATGATTTAATAAATTTGGAGAGCTTATGTTCAGTTTTTGTGGATTTCAAGAAATGTACAAGAATCTTCATAGCTCGGTACTACCGACTTTGGAATCGGTGGTACCGACACATGCTCTATTTGGAACAGAGAAAAATTGAGAAGACTCGGTAGTACAGACCAATAATTCGATACTACCGACAACATCACAGGGATGGATTCAAAACTGATCGAGGAAACTCGATACTATTGACCCCTAGCTTGATAGTACTGACAGCTTCTCAAGCGATTGCAACTATCAAAGGCATTAGTAGTACCGACATGGTGGGATTGGGCAGATCAGGAAAATTATGTCTAATTCGATGGCTGACAATTAATGATGCTCTAAGTCACTTCTATGACTTGGAGGAAATTCGTCCAGATCTAAGAATCTCATTCTATTCCATTGGACGGCAGCCAAGAGCAAGGAGAAGAGAAAGTAGAGAATAAGGTCACATTTTGGGAGATTCGGGAACCTTTAGAGGATGGATTTGCAGTCGGAAGGTTGAAAATTGGCACGTTTGCAGGAGGGGATCATCCAATCCATCTCTTCTTCAAGGGTTCTTTAGTTTTACTAATGTTTCCCATGTTTTTCTTCTTCTGTCCCATGTTTTTGACAACGGAAACCATGCAGGGCTAAAACCCTTATTCCTTAGGATCCAAGAGTAGCCCTATTATGCAATGTAATTGAATTTTATGCATTAACATATCAATTTCTCTTTTTATGGACTTATTTTTATGATATTGTCATGAACTATCCATACTTGATCACCATAGGTAGTTAATTAGTCCTTTAATTGCTTTGAAAAAAGAAATTCATGCTTGAAAATTTCATAGAAATACATGTTTTATATCACCTTTTGAGAAAGGTGGATTACGAATGTGAAGAGATTACCTAGAGTTTTCGATAAAGCACCTAACTAATAACACAATCGATACCAGAGTGGGATTGGTATTAGATTAGTTAGTGAATTACACCGTGAGAGCAAGTAATTCTTGCTACATGCTCTTAGTCCAGGGTTAGGAGAGATATTTATTAATGTCATACTGTTAATTGCAATGTTAATATAGGTGAAACCATTATCCTAAGGAATTCACTCCAATTGAGATTAACAACCAATAATTTTAGATTCATTTCTACTTTAGATAATTAAACCATTCAATCATGTTTTAATCAGCCTAGATGATTGCATTATAGTTAGTAATAGTTTCTACATTTACATTTCCCTGAGTTCGACATCTGAGCCTCATTGGACTATATTACTCTGATAGCATACACTTGCATTTTAGGGTGTATAGTAAACTCGTATCACGAATACATTCCTAGTACAACTATATATATTGTTCTTACATCAGGTCTAGTAACATAAAGGAACACTAGGGATTTAATCTTATAATTATCTAGCTGGTAGTTGTTACATATACATATATATATATATATATATCCATTCTAAGGTAGGTTCAACAATTTTTCATTCATGGTCATATACATTATTAGTCATATACTCGTATACACCATATGGTTACAAGTATACACCATATGGTTACATAAACTAAAGTTGATTAATGTAATATATTAAATATCATGAAAAATAAAGTAGATTCACGAAGTCATTAAGTCACCCATACTCCTATTCTTTGGACATTTTATGCATCATGGTTATTTCTATTAGATATCAATTTGTATGATATATTAAATATTTTGATGTAACTAAGTTTGACACGAAATAAACATGTGAATTATTATTTAGCTTCTCATTTAGCATGTATCCACTATTTTTTTCCTATTTGTTTACAGTAGGTGCATATTTATATTACCAAATTACTATGTATTTGTACAAATGTACAATATATCCACATAGATTTAGAGGTCAACGATTCAAAGTTGAAATAACTATTATGATATGTATCACTTTTTGATCTCTTATGCATTACTAGAAAGATAGATAACAAAGTTATTAGGCTAAACATCTGATATCACTCATATATGTATATAGTTGCATGACAAAGTTGGCTCAACACACTTCTTACTGATACACTATTAGGTGTATATGTATACAAATGCCATATAGCTAATATAACCACTACTTTATGATTACTTTTTGTTGTCTCTCTTACTTTCAACATGACTAACTAAAATCTTATTATTCAAATAGGAAAACATTACTGACCTTGATGATAGAATTACAACGACTCATTGAGAATCAATCTATAGATTGAATATTATGGTTGAGGTTGACTTCACCTTGAATATACCCCACGTGCAAAACCTCATGAAGTTCATAGCAGAACCTCACATGGTTTATCATAGCCAGATGATTCTTTAACTCAGTATGATGTCACTAGTGATATGAGGGAGGCTTCCTACATATGTAATGATGAGGTTACTGGAGTTTGGTACCTCATGACTCAATTTGAGCATGTTACAATAGTTTATATATGTTTTGGGATTTGGTATATGCTTGGTAAAGGAAGGTTTTATACTCTTCAAACCTCTTGGAAATTTGGATGTGGTTATAGAGTTGGCATTGGGATCTTTTATTGGTTGTAGTTTCGAGTTAGATGATAATGCATTGGAAGGAGGGATCATATTCCTCCACTTTTGATCTAAAATAGAAGGCATAGTGGTTGTGCCTAGATAGAGAATCCTAATAGGAAAAGAGGTTCAAGTAAATACGGCAGTCATGGCTAGAGTATCATGTTAGTATTAGTTGAATTGAGCCTTGCAGATCCGTGTCAGATTTCAAGGGTCATTGATGCTTGAGTTTGTGATATTAAATGATGCCAACAACACGTCCGCAATGGTTGACAACAGCCATGTTAGTATGTGATAATTATTACTTGCCACCATGGATGTTGGGTAGTAGGAGGTGACTAGTGCTTGCCACCATAGTAGTGGGGTAGTAAGTTGGATACATAACGAGGGGAAAACATTGGTGGTGACTTCACACCTTCACATTCTGAGGATTTGTAGTGACACTTGTCTACCATGGAGTATGGAGGTTTGGTTCTCTCTACCAGTAGGATGGCCTAGGATGAAGGAGAATATGTGTGGTGGAAAGGTTTATAACTTGTTGGGAAAAGAAGGAGAGAGAGAGAAGAAGAGGAGGAAGCAGTCATGGCGGCTTGCTTTATGCAAGTGCTATGTTGTGCATGGGGAGGGTGTGCAATATTATTGAACAAAAGTGAATGAAAGATGGTAATTAAATATAATTGTACTTGCTTTTATGTAAATCAAAACTAGACTTTTATAACCAACTAAATGAACAATAAAATGGAGTCTGATTGACACAAAAATGGACAAGTAGGCTAAGGTTTGAGGAGTTCGATCTTCACATCAAATTTTCCTTATAAAAATGTTTGACTTTACATTCCTTTACTTGTAGTTTAAGTACTCATAGAATGTGTTTATTACATTTCTTAATCAATATCTATATAATATTTCATGTAACTTGATTTCTCTTCATCCTTTTATCCTGTTAAAGTAAAAGTTCAAAAATAGAGTCAAACTATTTAATGGTGAGGTTACATGATTGACCCAATTAAATATTTTTTTACTTAATTGATCTTTAAACCTCATAAAAAGGATAGTTATCAGCATTTTTTAATTTTCAATTCCAAATTATTCTAATTAAATCTAAATTAGGGAAAAGGCACTACTACAGAAACAACATTCAATGTCGCTTTTCTGGGCGTCGGTTATTTAGGAAAACACACACCTATACTATTCAACATCGATTATTTAGGAAAACCGACGTCTATATTCGAAGACCAGCCAGACACGGGTACCGCTTTGTATTTAGCGTCGGCTGGGTATAACAAACCGATGCCTAAAATTGCCCGTGAAATCCAATTTCCGAGCGAAATTTTTTTGGCCCCAAAGTGTCACATACATCATCGATTGTTTAACTAATAACTCGACGCCTATATAAGATGAAAATTTGCGTGAAAAGTTCCGCTTTCGGTGTTGGTTATCCTTTGATAACCGATGCTGATAATGGTTCCCACCAAATAATTTAGGGCAAAGATTGTCTAATTGGACGTCAATTGTTTACTATCAACCGACGCTGAAGAGTAAAAGGCGTCGGTTTTGTAGATAACCGACGTTGTTGACAAACTTAATAGACCCGTATCACCCGACTCTTCCCCCTTTCTTCCTGTTTCATCGTGATAATTTTCTCCTGCGCTGCTGCTCGCCTAAAATTGCCCGACGACCCCCGCTGCTGCTCACCGCCGCTGCTGTTGGTGCGCCTTTGCTCGCCGCCGCCGCCACTGCTGTTGGTTCTCCTGCTGCCGCCGCTTGCCGCCATTCGCCGCCATTGCTGCTCTACTCTTCTCTACTGCTCTACTCTTCTTCTGGTGCCACTGCTACTCGCCGCTCTGCTCTGCTCTTCACCTGCTCGCCACCACTGCTGTCGCCGCTCGCTGCCGCTTTTCTCCACGCTAGCTCCAGGTAGCCCTAGCCTCTTTGCTTCCTTCTCCCTAGCTCCTTACCAACATCAAGCAAGGCCATGGTTGTGTTGGCCTACCAGGGCCGTGCTGGACAGCACGACCATGGTAACGACTGTGGCTGTGTTGGCCTACCATGACCGTGTTGGACAACACGGCTGTGGTAGGCCAACACAGCCATGACCGTGGTAGGCCAACACAGCCACAGCCATGCTTGCTGTTGGTAACGATATGAACAAATTTTTATGTAATGATTTATGTAAATCCTAGGATATGAACAAATCTTTTGCTTGCATATATTTGTGCTTCTAATCCTAATGTTTGACCTAATTCAGTAAATTTTGATGCATGTTGAAATAAGATTTAAACTTGTCCATTCTAGCATCCTAATTTGATTTGATTAAACCTAACATTGATGAAACCCTAACATCAATTGTGATGAAACCCTAACATTAATTGTGATGAAACCCTAACATGTACATATCTATTATTGTGTTTGTTGGCCTAGAAACTCATCCAAGATTTACTCATTAGGAGTAAATCTTGGATAGTCCCCGGTTTGGGACTGTTCTTGAACACCTAATCTCACTTAGGATGTAAGTGTATAATGTGTATTGGGTTTTTGAGAAAATTTCGGCATCATTTCCCCGTTTGTTCTCTAAGTACATATGTACTTAGAGAACAGTGGGGAAATGCTGCCGAAATTTTCTCGAAAACCCAATACACATTATACACTTACTAGTGAGATTAGGTGTTCAAGGATGAGATAGGTGGTACACATTTATTATATATAAGAATGACATCACATGTGTTTGTTGGCCTAGAAACCCATCCAATATTTACTCATTAGGAGTAAATCTTAGATAGTCCCCAGTTTGGGAATGTTCTTGAACACCTAATCTCACTTAGGATGTAAGTGTATAATGTGTATTCGGTTTTCGAGAAAATTTCGGTAGCATTTCCCCGTTTGTTCTCTAAGTACATATGTACTTAGAGAACAGTGGGGAAATGCTGCCAAAATTTTCTTGAAAACCCAATACACATTATACACTTACTAGTGAGATTAGGTGTTCAAGGATGTGCTAGGTGGTACACATTTATTATATATAAGAATTACATCACATGTATTTGTTAACCGTATACCCTAATCTTGTCCTAATATATACTTGTTTTCTCTTTGATCATAGAATAGATAGATCATGGATGTCCATTCGCAATCGTTGCACCCCTGAGTTTATATCTGGTCTTGATCAGTTTATTAGATTTGCCGAGGAACATAGGAAAGAACCTGGAGATAGGCTCTACTGTCCATGTAGGCATTGCGGTAACAACTTAAAAGTCAGCACTGGTGACGAAATCAAAAGTCATGTCATGTGCAACGGGATTGTACAAGGCTATACAGAATGGCACTGGCATGGAGAGATTTCAAACTCGAAACCAGTGGATGTCGATAGCAGTGCTTGGGTGGAAGAAGAAATTACCTCCGATGACGTAGATGTGAACGAACCAGTTCCAGTAGACATTGTTGATGCGATGCTGGATAGTTGTAGGGTAGAGCACACCGACCCACCTCCTATCTTTAGAAACATTATGCATGATGCTGAGATACCGTTATACACAAGCTGTGCTAAGTTTATGAAGCTTAGCACTGTGTTGAGATTGTATAAGTTGAAAGCTAACAATAGATGGAGCGACAAAAGCTTCACTACATTGTTGACTTTGTTGACAAGAAGGGTGAAATAAAGAAGCCCGTAACTACTGAGGCGGCTGTGAAAATGGTAAAATACAACTCTTAGAGAAATCGTTTGAATATTGATTATTTGTGGTGTTAACTTACCAATTTCTGTTGATGGTGATTAGCGGGAGCTGCACGAGCAGAGGAAACAAGGCACGTTCATCCCTCAGGGCACAAGGGATGAATTGACAATTGCTCTGGGTAACCCAGAGCATCCTGGACATGTTAGGGGTGCAGGCGCTGGTGTGGGCATCAAAGCATTCTTTGGGCCATCCCAACACAAACCCAGAGCGGGACTTTCACAAGAAGAGGTAACTTATTCTTTTTTTAGAATGTTACTGCAAAAGGGAATTCAATAATAAGAAGCTAATGTTTCTTTTATCCATGTATAGGAGAATAAAAGGGTCGAGGATCTAGTTTCTAAGAAAGTCGAGGATATAATGCAGCGGTGGCAGGCATCTCAGGCTTCCAATCAGCTTGTTGTGACCCACTCTTCTCCTGATGCACAGACTGTGAGTAATCCTGTAGACCCACCGCCTAACACGTCTGTTGTAAGTATTGTTTATGACATTGTAGCTAGTCTTTTAAAGATGATATGTTTTCAAGATGATATGTATATATGTATAACATTCTTTACGTAAATTTGTAGGCGTTGAAGCCATGCCGCTTAAGAATGCAAGACTATATTGTTGCAGAGGCACAAGCTTACCCATCCCTTCCTGGGGCAACATTTCATGGGACTCCAATGCCACAGGGCTACGTTCGTGTGAGCCCGATACGTGTATTCCCCAATTGGATGGAAGCTACATTTCCATATGCCCACCCAGATATTGATACACTTGCTGAGGCAGAAGGCGGGGTGATATTGTGGCCCAAAGCAGATGTCGTCTACACTACTGAAATTTTAAGATAAATTTACATTACTTTAGATTGTTAATGTGTATATATGAGGTCAATTGATCTGAAATTATATATACAGGTTAACAAGAAGACTCCCAGAGCATCTAGGCCTCCACCTCCACTTCCTGCATTAGCAAGTTGGGTTCCAACTGACCTAAAATACCCATTAGGTCCTGCTTGTAGGGGAATGGCATGTTGGCTATGGGCACATAATATACATTGCCCTATAATTGTTGCTTTAGAAGCGAATTATGCAGGTCAATCATACGAAAGCTCTTTATTTATACAAGATATTATTGAGCTGTTTATATATGATTAGCTGAATACATCAATGATAGAGACATGGATAAGGTGAGATCTTATTTATACATCCATATACCTTGTGTAAGATCTGGTGATCTGGTTTCTTATATATTAATGCATACGTAATACATGTTTTGCAGCTACTTAGTTGAAAATCAATGTAAACAATTTGCATTTGACCATGTGGGATTTTTGATTCCATCATTGATTAGTATGGTAGCTAAAGACCCTGATAGTGTTCAACAATACTGTATAGATGCTTTTACAATTTTGAGTCAGCAAAAGAAGACAATAATTATAGCTCCATTCAATGTCAAGTAAGTTTACTTTACTTATAATTTGGACTTAAGAAAATTACATTTTTATTGTAGATTTTGATTTATTAATTTTTAACTTTTTTACCTCTAGCGGTAGGCATTGGGAGTTACTAGTTATTCTCCCCGGGATGTTCACTGTTTATTATCTAGATCCTGCGGGGAGTACATTGAATATGAAAATTGGACAAGTAATGAGATTGCCATTATTCTGGTGAGAAATATTTCATTTTTATATCCGTTAACATATGTTATTACATTACTATTTAATTATGCAACTTACTATGTTACATTAACATGTAGGGGTTTAGATGCATTCAAAAAGCTTGGAGGAAAGGTCCCCAGGAAAAAGAACCAGCCAATAATTTGGGAGAATGTGAAAGTAAGTTCCCAACTCCAATGTATATATTATTTATGTGAACTATGCTTAGTTGTATTTTTTAATATTTTGTATGTTTCAATATATTGTGCGCTACACAAGACAACAGCTGGGCATGCACATACTATGTAATGCGATTTATGCAGATGATTATCCAATATGCCACATTGGACATCGATACCATACATGAGGTATTATATATAGTCTCATTAGTTAGTATGAAATATATCAATCTTATTTTTATATTATTACTTATATATACATCATTCTCTTTGCATGTGTTTAAAACTGACCACACTATAGGTAAATGCTTAAAAGATATACATGCTCCATATACGATGGAAGTATTAAATGAAGTAAGAGAAGAATGGGCAAGAGCCATACAAAAAGTGGGGACTGTAAGATATAATTGGCATGCTGATATCGATGTTGAATGATATTTTGTAAATGAATATTTCTGAATATTTATACATGTCTGAATGTTTCTACATGTATTTGAATGTTTCTACATGTGTGAATGTGAGAATTGAATTGATTTCTGAATGTATCTACTTGTGTGAAAAGTATATTTGTTGATTTTGCAGGTTTGTGACCTGTTTGTTGGATGATATTAATGGATGTCGTAAACCTGTAGTTCAGAAAACTAAACTGCAGGTTCTCATCCTGCTGACCAGCCACAACAGGCCTGCAAACTGATAAGAAAAAAAAATTAAAACATAGGCATCAGTTATTTATAGAAAACCGTCATCAAAGGATTACAACGTCGGTTATTGGATAAAACCGCCGCCTAATGTGACAAACAACCCGACCGTGCAGGAAAGCACGACCGTGGTGTAAATGGTGTCGGTTATTCGTATAAAACCGACACCTATAGTAATAAACACGGCCGTGCAGGGAAGCACGACCGTGGCGTCTGGGAATATAGCATCGGTTTTTTAGTTGCAAACTGACGCAGATAGTGTCCTAGATGGCGCCCTTTTTATGGCGCGAAGCCTTTTGGCGTCGACTTACTATAAATAAATGACGCCTATCAGTGCCCTGCTGGCGCATTTTTGGTGGCGCGAAGCCTTTTGGCATCAGTTATAAAACCGACGCCGAAGAGTTCGACCTTTAGTGGTGCCCACATAGGCGTCTCTTGATAACCGTCACTAAAAGGGCATAAACAACCGATGCCAAATGCCTGTTCTGTAGTAGTGAGGAACATAATATCAGTCACAATCTGAATGGGTCTTAGCAAAAGGAAGGGTTAAGGTATGAACCTAGTTCGAGTATGTTACACTGTCATGTGTAATGTTTCTACTCATACAACTTGTTATATATAAATCCAATGAACAAAAAGAGTGTCTTCAGGATTAAACATGTTTAGAAATCACATTCAGACTCATTTCCTTATAAGATATAATTAAAAAGCACTTAACTATTTATGAGAATTTTGTGATTACTATTGGTTAAAAATATTTGTTCGTTTCAAAGAATAGACTACCAATGTCACTATTGAAATTATTTATGAAACACAAGTAGTGTAAATAGTATACATCCAACCTATAATATTATATTATAATTATAATTTAGATAATTGTAGACAAGTTACATTTGAAATGACTGTATATAACTTAAATGTACTCTAGTATGCCACTCTTTTTAGTCTTACTAATGTGACTGAATTGATGTATTTTAGATGGAATGTAATTTTGAATGTATGTAGCCAAATGCATATTATAAAAGATACATATTATATATAAACATGTGGTGATAGACACACATATATGTATTGATCTGGGTATCTAGGTTTCTGGGCATGGGTTTACTATGGCCTTGACCCGTTCCATATAAAAAATATGGGTCAAATTTAAGTTTGTCCCGCCCATGTAAATTATATGGACCAAGCCTAGGTCGAGACATGGGTTGGGTCAACCTGGTCTGATGCTCCTCCCTAGTTGTGGTTAGTGGCATACCTCTCCCTACCATGGTGTAGCATCTACTTCTTTCCATGTTGGATACATTCTCTAACACTTTCTTCCACCAATGAAGTTTTTCATTTGAAACAACAAACTCATCTCTATAGTATAAATAGTTTCTAATTTGAGACAATGAATTAGCATCAAGGGCATCCATGTAAGAATTCAAAGATGATCTAGATATGATAGTCTCTTTCTCTTTCTCTAGTTTCTTATGGTGTTCCATAAACCTTGGCGGGCAACAACAAAAAAATGAGACTGTGTACCTTGATGTACTCCTCTGATATCATATACATAGAGGATTTTGGATGTGAAGGGTTTCCCAAACCCTATTTGTCTAGGGTCTACACATCCCCATAGGATGAAAAAATACCACCCATTACGTCTAACATATTACAAAGTTTGAATTCTCATGTAGTACAAAATAATTTCTATGAGGTGTGGCTCCATGAATTTTAAAAATTCAATTCCAAAGTCTCATGTCCATTCCTTAAAATCTTGGTCATCAGGAACTTATTTCAAGGTCCCTATATTAGTTCTAACAATTACAATAAAGTGCACATGTAAAAACCCACACTTTTGAGTGTCTAAAAGACCTTAAAGTCACAAATCGTCAATCATAAATTCTAGGATCAGATTCAAGAAATAATCCAAAATAGTAAACAATTTCCATTATTGAACATAATATTTACATGTTTGCATAAAAAGCTCCTCTAAGGAGTTACATAACTTTTAAACATAATTAACTTTTACATGTGTGAAGATAAACCATTAAGACTAAACCTTCATGATTAAACTGTAGTGTCTTCAACATATTTAATAGTACCCTCGTGTCCACGAATCAAGTATATTTGATACCTAAAATGCCAACAAACAAATACACGGTCAGTATATTGCTATGGTACATGGGTTCAAACAATAATCACAGATACATATATAAGAAACATCTTTATCTTGCATATAAGAACATAAACTTATTTCATATCCTAACCCATATCTGGTCAACTACCTCAGGTGTAATCACTATCCCTCTGGGGCTCGTGTGTATTACCCTTAAGATCAGTCTATCCCAAGGTTAAGAATATTGTTATTACTTTACATGATACTCATAGGAACTTTATAATTTGCAAGAAGTAAATAAACAACCAAGCAGTTTATTTGTCATTCAATCTCATCGAGAAACATCGGCAATCTCGGAATTTGATACATGTATTCATAAGCGTAACAACATACCTTATGCCATCGCAGAAACCATGCAAAACATCATATACTTTATGAGTGTATCCAAACATCCAAGAAACCAAGAATATAATTGTAACATCCCTGACCTGGGTTATGCCTTAACCCTAGATGTTTTGCTTAATAAAGTTAATTATATGCTTTCTCTTATTTCTTGAGAAGTAATTAAGGTTCAAGAGGAACTTATGTTTCAATTTTAGTCCTTTTCAAATAATGTTGAAACATTGTTTTGCTTGTTTTGGACTAAAGAGCAAATTACCCAAGTTGAGGGGTTAAATTGCAAATGTTACATGATAATATGTTCCTCATGTGTTGAAGCATCATGAGAATGAAGATGATGTAGAGGTATGGCTTGTGGTAGCCTAAGTACCAAGAAAGAGCTGATAAAGCAATGTTTGTGCATTAAAACCTAGTTTTGGTGTAATGTGCAATTTACCCAAAACCCAGGGTTTAATATGCAAATTACCACTTCAAAATAGTCCCTAATGTTTCTTGGCATCATGTAGAGAAAATAAAATGAGAGGGGCACCTCATTTGAATCACTTTGGAGGAGAGAGAATCTTGATATTAAAATAATCAAGATTTAAGCATAATTGGAGTTTTACTTCAATTTAATGCAAAAATAAATATACTAATTGAAGTGATCTTCAAACAAAATTGTGTTGTTTGAAATCCATAGATATGGACGACCAAGTTCCTTGCAAAGGCATGAAAATATCCAAAGGAAGTGGATAACTCACTCACATTATTATAAGAAAAAGAAATATCCACTCACTTATGGATATTATTATAATATGATCTAAGGTGCTTAATTTGCTTTTCTTTAAATCATGGATAATTGAGAGGAATAAGAGGAAAAGAGGATAGACTCGTAACCAAGGAAGGGAAGGGGTAAAGTGGCAAGGAAATGGAGGAGATAATCCCTACTTTCTCTCTCTTAAATGAATTTTTAATAAAATGCATATATGCTCCTTTATCCATAGCTTGGATGGGTAATTCCAAATCCACCTTCACTTCTTGGTTGCAAAAACGACCAAGGGATCTTGGAGCAACAGGAGGACAACCCCCAACCTGTTGGTAACTTTTTGACCTCCTTTCACCTTGATTTCATGGTGGAAATCACAAATCAATGCATGATTTCTTCTTATCTCGATCCCATCTTCAATTCTAACCATTCCTTTTCACTCAAAGCTTGAGGATGAGACTTGGGATAGTGAAAGTAGTTGCATCCACCATTGTTGACATGATCTTGGAGCTTTGAAGCTCAATTGGAGGCGGGTTATATAACTTGAACCCTTATTCATTGTTATTGAATTCAATTCTTCAATTCATTTGGTTCAATTGTCATTCTTGCAATTCCTTTGATTAATTGATGAAACTACCATGGAAATGGCAGTAGATTTCGAGGGGTTGAAGCTTGATGATGATGACATCATCATATGCACACATCTCAACAAGTTTTAGTTGCAAACAGTTTCATAATCTTGGTCCAATCAGTTTCACCAAACTGTTTGGAGACCAAACGGTTTGCAAACTGTTTGGAGACCAAACAGTTTGCAAACCGTTTGGAGGTTTGGATCCCAAACCATTTAGAAAGTTTGACCGTTTGGATGGGTTGACCATTTGAGGTCAGGACCCTAGTTCATGTTGGATGATGATCTAATGGATCCAATTGATTAATTCAATTCATGGACAATCCTTCAATTAGAAACCCTAATCGGGTTGAGTGCTGGAATTCTAAATTGATTGATTTAATTTTTGGGTTGATTAACCAAAATGGTCTCAAGACCATTTGGAGGTCATCCCAAACGGTCTCAAGACCGTTTGTAAGTCAACCAAGACCTTTTGTAGGTCTAGGGTTGGGTATGGTTGAGTAATTGAAGAGTTAGAGATATCAAATCGAAATGCAATCAATTGCTTAATTGATGATCAATCCAATGATCTAAACCCTAATTGGATTTCACAAATTTTTAATGAATGATGAGGCAAACAGTCTCAAGAACGTTTGGAGGTCATCCAAACGACCTCAAGACCGTTTGAGGTCAGTTCATGTTAGGGTTTGATGATGATCCAATGATTTCAATGGAATTAGTTCCACAATGTCAACCATTGATGGTACCTCAATTTCTAAACCCTAATTGATGGTTCCTTGGTTATAAACCTTAGTTCAACTGGGTTAAAAACCCTAATTGAAGGTCCAATTGAAGGGTGATTCAATGGTTCAATTGAATAATAAATCAGTGGTACAATTGATAGATGGTTCAATGATTGAAACCCTGAATTGATAAAGTGATGAAAGACCTTTTTGGTCCATTCAGTTTTGAGAGAGTTTAGACCAAACGGTCTTAAGACCGTTTGAGTCCAAATGGTCTCAAGACCATTTGAGACCAAACGGTCTCAAACCATCTGGAGACCCAAGTCCAATCGGTTTCAACACACTCCTTGCCTAAACGGTTTCAAACCGTTTAGAGATCAAAGGGGTCAAGATCATTTGGAGACTCAATGTGATCAAATCAATTGATAACTTAAGGTGATGATTGATCCATTGATCCAATGGTTGATGTTAATGATTACTAATGATAGGTACAAAGGTTGAAACCCTAAAGTACCTAGATAATCAGTACCTTTAAAAATGGTTAACCCTACAAGCTTATGAAAGCAATGTCTCAATACACTATGTCAACCATAGTTGTATATATATATATATTTGATTGAAAGGTTGATGTAACCTAATCAAGTTTAGAGGATGATAGAAAGGAATTCATACATGAGTATTGATCATGTGGTGATTAGGTTATGATCCTTAGTAAAGAGATCATGAAACCCTAATCCAGAAGGTTAATGAACCCTAACCCTAATTCAGGGTAACATAATGTAAAACCCCAATTATGGAAATGGAGAGTGAAACCCTAATTGGGATGAGTATCTCCAATTGATATGAATTGAGAAACCCTAATTAAGGGTGATTCCATGTGAAACTCTAATGGAGGGTGATGCCATGTGAAACCCTAATTGAGGTTGATTCCATGAGAAACCCTAATTGAGGGTGATGCCATTTGAAACCCTAACTGAGGTTGATTCCATGAGAAACCCTAATTGAGGGTGATTCCATGAGAAACCCTAATTGAGGTTGATTCCATGAGAAACCCTAATTGAGGGTGATTCCATGAGAAACCCTAATTGAGGTTGATTCCATGAGAAACCCTAGTTGGGATGAATAGTAAACCCTAATTATGGGCAATGTGTTGTGAAAGCTTAATGAAGGGTGATGCTATATACAATCCTAACCCTAATGAAGGGAGATGGTATGTGAATACCTAAACCTTATGAAGTATGATAGTATGTGAAACCCTAAACCCTAATAAAGGGTGATGGTACGGGAGACCCCAATCCTAATAATGGAATGGTGACTAATACATTGATAAGGGAAATACCTAAAGTGATTGATTATAGATAACCTCATAGCAAGCAATGCCTTAATCTGAAATGAGTCCATATCATTAAAGATAGTTGGACCATTCTTATGTGTGACCTATGCACTTCATGGTAAGAGTGATAGGTTAGTGGATGAAAGGATTAAGATGGGAAATACCTTAATCCAAGATAAGCTGATAACTCAAGAAAGTTGGAAGTGATGAGGAAAGTGATACATCAAGATATGAAAGATATCACTTTTAGCATTCCAGGGTTGATATACCTTGATGCACCTCAAATCCAATATACTTGGACAAGAAACACATGAAGAGTGTTATGTAAATTGTTACAATGAAATGTAATGGGTTTGATATACTTTGATAAGTATAAGCTAATATACCTTGAGAAAGGGGTTAAGCCAAACTAATGAGTATGATGTAATTATACCATGATAAGGATGAAAAATGAACTCATACCTTGTATTGATAATCATTTAATGATAAAGGTTAAAAGTAATAAACATGATTGAATACTCAAGATGTTAATGGATGCTCCTAGAGGTGTGGAGCAATATATTAGGGTTGATTTGATAAATATGAAATCCTAAGCAATGAGAGATGGGAAAACCCTAACCCTAAATTAGGTAATGGGACATGAGAAACCCTAATGTAATGTGAATAGTAAGCTCTAACCCTATTGAGGGAATAGTGGTGTTACTATTGTTTTACATGAGGTAATATGTTATTATTGCCCAATGATATGTGACAAGATGTTTAATGGCCTTATGGGTCATATGGTTAGATGTTGCCTAATGAGAGGTAACAAGATGTTTTAATGGGCTTTATGAGCCATGAGATTAGTTGTTACCTAGTGAGAGGTAACAAGATGATAATGTTCATAATAAACCAAGGAATGTAAACTTAGTAACATAATAATAATAACAAAAGGATACAATTATAATAATGGAACCTGGATTATACATGTGTGAAGAAAAGAGGAATACTTGTAATACATAAAGAATGTATTGAGCATGATTGGCATGGCCAAAGTTTAATGCTAGTAAAAGGATGAGGTGCCCAGTGCTG
Organism: Alisma plantago-aquatica; assembly: GCA_963693085.1. NCBI lineage: Eukaryota > Viridiplantae > Streptophyta > Magnoliopsida > Alismatales > Alismataceae > Alisma > Alisma plantago-aquatica. The sequence goes on along the minus strand of OY856410.1, from coordinate 351,471,828 downwards.
TGTAAACAGACATGGGGTGTAATCAGGATTGGTTAAAGTCCAATACCTGGCAGAGGTGTAATGCTTGTAATCAGGATTGGTTAAAGTCCAATACCTGGCAGAGGTGTAATGCCTGTAATGAGGATTGGTTAGAGTCCAATGCCTGGCTGTGTAATCAGGATTAGTTAGTGTCCAATGCCTGGTTGTGTAATGAGGATTGGTTAAAGTCCAATACCTGGCAGAGGTGTAATGCCTGTAATAAGGATTAGTTAGAGTCCAATGCCTGGCTGTGTAATTAGGATTGGTTAGAGTCCAATGCCTGGATGTGTAATCAGGATTGGTTAAAGTCTAATACCTGGCAGAGGTGTAATGCCTGTAATCAGGGTTGGTTAAAGTCCAATGCCTGGCTATGAAATCAGGATTGGTAGTGTCCAATGCCTGGCGGTGTAATCAGGTTTGGAAGAGTCCAATACCTGGCAGAGGCTTAATGCCTATAATGATGACACATGATTGGTAATAACCCAAGGCCTGTAATGATGACAAGATTGGTAATAACCCAATACCTATAATGATGATACCGGATTGGTAATAACCCAACACCTATATTGATGATATATGAGTACATGGTAGATATAATTCCTTATCTGTTTAGCAGATTGGCTAAGGCCAACAGTTTGAAACAAGAATGTTTCATGGGTGACATGTCCAGATAATGAGTGTCACAAGAGAAGTTTGACATGATGGTATAATATGATGGATAAATGATACACATGTTCTTCCTATTCCTTATTAAGAGAATAGATGATCTATTGTTCTATCATAAATAGTTGTAATGCTTTAAAAGTTGAGAATGCTTTAAACTGCTTATCCTCTGCCCAATTTTATATCATTAAACTGCAATAATAATGTTTTTGGCAGAGAGTTATATCTCTCGCTGGGGCAATTACAATTGTCTCACCCCCGTGGGATCCAACATTTTTAGGTGGATGAGCACGGAGGAGCTGAGAATATCTTGCAGGGGAAGAACATCAACAACAACAGTGACAACTCAGGTTGAGTAAACTGTCTGTCGTGTCTTGTAGATAGAAGTCCTATGTGTCATCTCTGTACTCTCAGGTCCTAGGAGTTAATAGTTAGTGCTTATAATGAATCATTTTGAGATTTTGGCTTGATGCCTCGAGGTTCTTATGTTGTCTGTGTTTAGCTTTTAACAAGGCAGTTGATATTGTAAGCCTCGAGAAGAGATAGTACAAGATATGTACTTATGAACCAGGATGTAAATGTAATACATTGGTTCTTGTTGAAAGGGTTTTCCTATGAATGGATCTCTTTGAAAAAGGTTTTAATTTTTAGTGATTTTCAGTAATCCACTGTTAGTATTTTCTTACACTTAGTTAATGATGTATGTTTTGAACGCTTCATCATAATAATCAACATTATCTGAAACATGTATACTACATATGTGTCACCATGTATTCACATTATACTAAACAAATCTAGATGCACTCCTAAATTAGGGTTTAGGGCGTCTCATGTTTGGACTATAAGTTAGGGTTACAAACCCTAATCTAATCATATTATGGTTTCTAAGATTACAAACTCAATTATGCATAGTAGGTTAAACTCTGAGTAGCATCTTAAGCATATTAGATTACCCATGACATCTAAATCACTTTACTAGCATTATATCAAGATGTTCACAATGGTTTCAAAACCCTAAAACAACATATATAAGATTAATAATATGAATTCGTCTATTATTCATCATTATTAAGTATTTCTTCATTAAACATGTCTACATCAGGTATTAATCACAACATAAACGAATCTACCCAATTAAGCATCATATTAACCAAAACTAGGTTTTCCTTTTCATCAAACATATTAGAACATGTATTGCCTATACTTTTGGAATAGGAAGCATATTCAGGCCCTCAAACTATTTTATTTGGATTCCTCTCATTTTTCCAATCAAAACCATATATAATTTTACTATTTTTCAGACATTCTAGCAATTTCTATAATTATTCCAAATTGAGAATATATAAGCCAATCAGAGATTGACAGATCAGCCGGTTACCTTTGATTTGTTTTTGCTGCTGAGCTTTCTTGGGATCTCGAGAAAGGACTCCTTTACCCTTAAATGGTACATGCACATGTATGGGTAGACTTGTCTTTAGCCAACGAGTCTTCTCCTCCCTTGCGAAGCCCCCGCTCGCGGCTATGGTGCTCTACCGCCGAGTCACTACCTCGACTCCTTTGGCCCGAGGGACAAAAGGGAAGCATTGGGTACCTTCCCTACCCTTGATGGAGGTGGCCAGACTACACCCCCACGCCACCATCACCAGAGACCAGAGGCCCCGTCCTCATCATCTGGGTCGGCTGTGACTACTGAGAACTTGTTCTGAAATCAGAAAACTCCACCTACCGGCGGTCATGCTGGCAATCGCCGACCTCTCTGCCGTTCCTCAGAGGGTTCTGCCCACCAAGGCTTCCCTCATTCGCCCTCTCACATGCGCATGATGTGGTGGCTCTACTTCTGCCACTCAATGGCGAGGGGCAATGCCTCTGCCCAGGCGGCATCAGTGAGACTCGTAGTAGCTACGAGCTCCTCCTCTGTCGTCTCGTCTCCCAAAACCAACAACAAGTTCCTTCCCTTGGGCACTACTTGCCTCCTCGACAACACCACCAGGTATCTAAACGTCCAAACATTTGAACGCTGGCCAGCCTTCACTGTTCTCACACTGGAGTGCATCTGTGCATATATCACTGGATTTGAGGTGTTCGTCCTCATGCTCGGTCTGTGCCTCCACGTCTACTGCTGCCCTCGGAGCCCAAAGCAATTTGTACATTGCTAGATGGGCGCCGACAGTAGTTTCTGCTACAGTGAGGCAAACATGCCACCTCCTCTTCTAACCTACTTCCTCTGCCCAGTGCTTCTCTGGCGTCAGTCCGAACAGGAACCACAACAGCCACCAATCGTCAACCCAACCCTACGTCAGGCCACCTGTGCACCGTGGGATCTAGGCGGTGCACCACCAGGGTCCCCTCCACTTCGAGGGTTGCGTTCAAAGGAGAAAGGGGGTGGAGTGCATGGTCGGATGAAAACTGAAGGAGAGGAGATTGGCCAAAAAACCAAAATGGCACATTTGCCATATTTTATTCCCAAAATGGCACATTCTTGAACTTATTGCCCAAAATGGCACATTTGGGGAGCAATGCGTCCCTTTCTGGGACACATTACTATCTCGCAAGCCAATGCGTCCCAGAAGCAGACGCATTGGTCCCATAAGAGGGCAATGCGTCCCGGTTTGGGACACATTGTCCTCTTGTGGGACCAATGCATCTGCTGTTGGGTCGCATTGCACCAATGAGTCCCAGCCGGGGACGCATTGCACCAATGGGTCCCCATGCATGACGCATTTTTTTTCAAATATTTTTGCAGTCACTGATACTCTTTCATGGTTATTGATATGTATATTAACAATATTGATTATATTTGTACATTTACAATTCATTCACTTGTATTTGGATGTCTATAATATACCCAATTATTATAAATTTGTCAATTTCAATAGCTCGTAACATGCATATGGAATATATAAGTGGTATTGCAACCAACATCAGTTGGTTCCTAATTGATTATATAATAAGAACTTAATAAAAAAATGAGATAATAATTAAAAACAAGGTTAAAACATGAACCAACATGATGAGAAAATAATACACAACACACAACAGAACAATATGATAGATCCAAAATGAACCAATATGATATCATAATATGATAGATCCACATACAATAGCTGTCTTCACAAAGGCATACATACAACGTAAATACAATATATAAAAAACTAAGCACGTCCTCCTTGCCCACGACATCCTCGCCCACCTCCCTCTACATCTGGCTCCTCTGTACCGATGTCATCTAGAGACGCCTGAACTGGGGACAACTGCGTAGGAGGATGCTAGTGAGCATTAGGGTAGAAATGAAAAGGTGGAGGTGGGGTGAGGGGTCTCTGAAAACTAGGATAGGATGCATTAGGTGGGGTGCATCCTGAGAAATCAAATGGAGTAGGTGAATATGTGGCATAAGGTGGTGGTCGGCTTTCATGAATAACTGGTGGTGGGAATGGAGTGTATGAAACAGAAGAAGAACTTGCTCCATGGTAGGATGTTGGTTGAGGTGGGGTGATAAATGAAGAATAAGAACCAGCTCCTCCAAAGTATGGGCTTGTATGTCCCCATCCCATGAACTGAGAAGTGGGAGTGAGCTTGGGAGCAGTAAGTACATGAGTAGGAGTAGGAGTGGGCTCAGGGAATGTGGTATGAGTGGGTATGGGATCCCACAGCCGAGCATAGTTGGGAAGACTATTAAAGTAAGCCCCCTGGATGCTATATATGTCGTCTTTGATCTGTGTAGGGGCATGCTCTAAAGCCTCTCAGATCGCCACCTGTGTTTGCACATGTAAAACAAAGTATGTACACATAATAAAGACCAATTACATATATTACAAATAACAAAGATAAAAATATCAATTTGTAAAAGAAATAATAATGATACTCACAAATTCTTGCTGGCGATAACTTTGCGGGTAGTATGTGGCCGGAGGCATAGCTGGAGGGGGCACGATGTACTGGGGATGATACCATGCATAGTGAACCTGAGGACTAAAGACTGTATCAGCTGGTGGGGTGGGAACTAAGCTCTCACATCTATTGTTCCATAGCTGCACCTCCCACTTATAATAAAGCAACCAATCCTCAGCTGCATGACCCCTCCCATCTATCTGGCTAAGCCGTGACATCTCAATAGTAGGTTGTACTTGAACAAAGCCAAACTGTCCAAGTACTCTGTTGGGGAAGTGCCACTCCACTATTGTGTATCATAGCAAAGGCACTCATTCCAACCTAACATCACTACCCTCTCTACAAATGGCAGACAATCTCTTAAGAACATCAACAGTATAAGGAGTCAAATTTATCTGTTATTCATATAGATAACATGTATCATATAAAATAGAGTAAATTGCAAATAAATAAAACATATACCATACAAAATGTTAGTAGAGGTAAGTAAGTTATACATGCGAGAGAAAAATATGGTCAAATGATGAATCGTAAAACTGGATTGTTCCCCTGATAGTGTCACTCCGTTGGACAAAGGTAGGCCACCTATTAAATTGACAAACTATATTTAGATAAAAACTACATAATGTTTGGATAAATATAAAAATTAATTGTGTAGATCTTTACCTATAACCCAAGGGAACATCTTCTGGCCACTCCCCCCAATGCATACCAATTGAACCTGGGCGTCCAATTCCCAACCTCTCCCAACACCACAGCTATAATAGACAGACACAACCTGACAGATGGGCAGTTCTCCTGGACCGGGTGGTAGCCTTATACAACTCCCTATATAAGTAATCTAGAGTTGTAGCACCCCAAGATAGAGTGCCACAATGTGCAAAATCATACACAAGAGGGAGGTACCTAACATGCACTCTATCCCCGATACTATCTGGGATAAGGTAACTACCTAAGAAGTATAGGAGATATGCCCTGGTGTACCTTGTCCTCGGTTCTAGTTGTTGCTCTTCATCACCCACTGCCAGATCCATATCCATGAAGTTCTCACGCAGCCAAATCAAGGAGATATGCCCCTTAGACATCCCATCTGGTGCATCTCCTAAGAAATTCTCACAAAGGTGAGACCAAGAAGAAAACTACCCCTCATTTACACCTATAGGATAAGAAGCTATAACAGGTGGGCCATCAATCCTAAGACCTAGAAGCACTGCAACATCCTGAAGTGTTACAGTTATCTCAAATGGGGGAAATCTAAAAGTGTTGCTAGTATTGTCCCACCGGTTAACTAATGTAGTGATTGAAGTGGGGTCAAGGTGGATAGAGGGTAGCCTATGAACAAGCCCAAAACCAGCCATGGAAATATTTTCTAAAACATACGGGTCAGTAATAGGCCATTGTGCCAACATGATGTGGTGCTGGGAGAGTCGGAAGGTTACTTGTCTAGGAGCCATATCTATGAAAAGTGCAAATATTACATTAAATGAAAAGTGCAAATATTGTACAACATATAAGTTTGTTAAGATTCTTCATTAGATAAGATGAAATTAATTCAAATACATGAACTACCAAACAATAGTAAAATATAACATGAACTACTAAAAGAGAAATATTACAATAATTAGTTACTACATTTGATTCAATATCTCATCTAGAGGTTCATAAAATGGCCACATTTGATGTACAACTCGATGTATCTCTGGATGTGATACAACTAATTGGTTTTTAAGTTGTTCATTGATTGGCATTACTTTATGTTTCATGTGATCCCAATACCAACCAGGTAGCTCAAGAAGTTCTTCATACATGTAAAGTATTTTCTTTAAAAATTGTCAATGAAATTTTACTTGTTCTTTTGTCACTATAAATCCTAACTTGTTGTACCACAAATCTGGTACGTCATTCCAGTCATCATCCAATAGAGTTTGATGAGCCATTTTTCCCTGTAGGCACTTTGTAGCTACTATTTGGATTAACTCTATGGACATGTGAAATGTACATGTCCTTCGATGAGCCATCTATAAAAAAACCCATTATAAATTCATTCTTTTATTGAAATTGCAAACATTACATGACGTGATTAAATTGTAAACATTACATGACTTGAGTAAATTGAAATTGCAAACATTACATGACGTGATTAAATTGAAATTGCAAACATTACATGACTTGAACAAACTAAAAATGCAAACATTACTTGCCTTGAGTAAATTGAAATAGCAAACATTACATGACCAAACATCATACTACATTAGGACAAGTGCATCTATTATGGCCCCTTCTACCACACTTATGATAGTGATATGTATACTTATTTGGATCAACATCCATAGTTGAAGACCTTCTCTTTTTCTTTGGTCTTCCAGCTTGCCTTCATTTCCTAGGGGGTAATAACGGATAAATACCTCTACTTTCATCAAATTGAGGCAAATACCTCTTATCGGGAATACCACGAAATTCAGTTCTGTATGCATTTAGATAAGCCTCATTTGTATAATATGCCCTCACAAGTGCATCAAGATCCCAATTGACAGAGTCTGGAGCTACCCAAACATGAGAACATGGATAATGCCATTGTTGTGGAAAACCACAACTGCATTGACTGCCACCATTTGGACACACTATTACTTGAATTCTATGTCCATCCATGTCACCAACAAGACATTCATCATTGTTCACATGGATGTGTATTTTTAGTTTTTTGTATCCTCTCGAACATTATAAAGCTTATCATGAACCCTCAATTGCCATTTCAGTCCATCTTGTACACGTTTATTTGCGAGATTACGCCTCTCCAGCCACATTGTCATGGAGCGATAGTATGTGGCAACAATTAACGCCTATATTGGCAAACCTCTAACACCTTTTAAGACTCCATTACACCCTTCAACATGATTTCTAGTCAATGACCCATACCTACAACCTTTGTCATATGCGAGAGACCAAAGTACTGAATTTTGGCCTAATAAATACGCCTTCGATGCTGGTTTTATGGTTTCTATAACAGGCATATGATGACCAAATTCATGTGTATCAGTTGTGGATCCCACCTTCCACAAAAGCTCCCTCAACTCCTGGGACTTGAACTGCTTATGGAAGTTCTCCCGAAGATGTCGAATACAATAACAATGTTGAGCCCAATCAAATTTTGATTCAAGTGCTAGAAAAATCCCACTCATTTGATCAGAAATAATACACAAGTCTGTACGTCGTGGAATGATCGGAATACAAGTTTGTAGACAACCAAAGAACCACTCCCAGGAGTCCTTATTTTCTTTCTTGACAACAACAAAAGCAAGTGGAAATAGACCATTATCAACATCTATGCCACATGAAATGAGAAGTATGCTAGTATATTTTCTTGTTAAAAATGTGCCATCAAAAATAAGAACAGGCATGCAATAGGCCCAACCCCTCACAGCTGGACCAAATGCCCAAAACACCCGCTTGAATCTATGAGTGCCTTCAGTTTGAAGGGTATAATCATCAATAAGGTGGGCATATATAGTTCTTGGAATATATTGTGCCAGAGATATCAAGAACGACAACAAACTATGATATGATGATTCCCAGTCTTCAAATATTTTACATACATCCTTCCTCCTCTCTAGATATGCCTTCTTGTAAGATATATGGAGCCTTAGTTCAACATTCACCTTGTCACAGATTTCTCATGTCGACATATCCAATCATGATACTAGGATTGGAATTATCATTCGAGCAATATAAGATGCTGTGACTTGGTGATGATCATGATTCATAACAGTTAATTCACAATTGTGGCCTACTTTACAACATTTTATCTTCCACATGCCACCTGCTGTTTTAGACTGGCAAGCGGTCAATCTCCAAGGACATCGTTGATCATGGATACAAACAAGTTTAAGATGATGATTATTTGAGCGTAATGTACGGTACTGGACATTCATTTGTATCGACCATTTTTGGAGCGTCTCAACCAATACAACTTTGGATGCAAATAAAACACCCTCATATATAACAGTGTCGGAAGGATTGTACTTGAGACAGAATTCATGATGAAAATCTTCCACCAAGTCATCATCTTGAAAAGCTTCATAGTTGGAATCAATGTGTTCATGTTGGGGCCATTGGTTGTCAAATATGTATGGAATAGAACTCAATGCTACAATAGAGTCAGGGAATGGATGTGTGTGCTCATCATCAGTTTTAGTCAATGACTCCTCCTCAGGTGGTTCACTATTATTACCACCTTCAATATTACTATTGTTATCACCTTCGTGATCACTATCATTATCACCTTCAAGATCACTATCATTATCTCCCTCATCAACCTCAACACCAACATTCTCAGTAGTAGGATTTTGAGAGAATTGAGGTGGTTGACTCCATTTAGCAGTTAAATAACTTTGAGAGAATTGAGGTGGTTGACTCCATTCAGTAGTTAAATGACTTTGAAAGAATTGAGGTGGTTGACTCCATAAATGATTGTGAGGGAATTGAGATTGAAATTGATTCAATAGACCCATGAAACAAGGCTGTTGGTGGATATATGTTTTTTCAAGAAACACATCAATATAGGCAACAACTGAAAGTGATAACAAGATTGTGTATGCATCATCATCATCAACTTGTACGAGCGTATGATTTTCTCCAGGGAAAAGATAGGATATTTTGATAGAGGTGGTTGGGGATTGATGTCAAGTGTTGTATAGATATATGATTTTAGTTCATATAGGGTATTAATAAGTGAAATGTTTATGAGTCTAATAGATTGACTAGAATAAGACCCATCAGAGAGAAATTGACCATCATATCGCATCTTGACAATTTGTGAATTTGAACTAGATGCCATGTTCCTATCATTGTAAAACAATAATTCATATATTAGAATATTATATTAACATGAATTAATATTTTAGAATAATGACCTCATTTTTATAAGAGTAGTTAAGATTTTAGAACAATAATTTTGAATTTGGAATTAAATTTATTTTACTACTTTTTCTATAACATTAACATTTTAGAACAACAATTCTACTATTTTTTTAGTAACATTAACATTTCTATTCAACAACAATTTTGCTATTTTTTCAATAACATTAACATTTCAGAACAACAATTTTTCTATTTTTTCAGTAACATTAACATTTCAGAACACAATTTTGCAATTCCGAAAAATAATTTTTCAGGTATTAATTAACCTTCAATTGTCATTTTCTACATCATTATTTTAGTAATGTAGAATTAAGGAGTAGCAATACAATTATTTCAGTTGTAATATTGCATACTAATGTTAAGTTCAAGTTTTAGAAATTAAAATTTTGGTAGAAAAAATACCTCAAATGGAGAGTTCTCCCTTGTCAATCAAAGAATACGACAAGAGAAAGAAGAGCAGCAGTAGAATCGCCTCCAAGCAGTAGAAGAAGCGAAGAAGATAGTAGCTCCAAGATCGCCCAAAATAAGCTAGAAATTGCCTCCAAGCAGTAGAAATCCGAGCAAGAACTCTAGAGCAATGGGAGTAGAGGGCAAGAGTAAGGAAATGAAGAATGGTGTGAGTTTGGGGGGCTGATTTCGTCCAATATTTATAGGAGAGCAATGCGTCCCGGTTGGGGACACATTGCCCCCATGTGGCACCGCACCGCGACCCAACGACAAAATAGCTGTTGGGTTGCGCTGGTCCAGGTGATGGGTGGGAGCAATGCGTCCCCGTCCCGGACGCATTGCCCACATGGCAAAATTTAGCCATTGGGGCGTCTCCGTGCTCTATGCATTGGCCCCACAAGAGGGCAATGTGTCCTGATTCGAGATACATTACCCTCCTGTGGGGCCAATACGTCCCAAACTGGGACACATTGCCCTCCTGTGGGGCCAATGCGTCCCGAACTGGGATACATTGCCTCACGGGAGAGCAATGCATCCCAAAAGGTGACACATTGCTCCCCAAATGTGCCATTTTGGGCAATAAGTTCAAGAACATGCCATTTAGGGAATAAAATATGGCAAATGTGCCATTTTGGTTTTTTGGCCGAGGAGATATCCCTATACATATATATAGGTATAGCTTTGCTCATGAAACCCTTCCACGAACCCTAAGTTTTTGGGACTGGTTTCCCTCATACGTGATTTCCAAGAAAAGAGAACATCCACTTGAATTATATTCTTTCCTAAAGGTAGATGGACTCCTTTCCTAACAAGAGTCCATGTGGGTCATGACTTACTAATGGAAAGGTACTAAACATAAAACATACACCTTTGCACAACCCCTCTTTCCTTTATCTTTCTTTTAAGCATTAAAAGATGTCCTTTTCTATTCACAATTATCTCCAATTACATGAAAAAGGTGGATAATCTTTTAATTAATTATCTAGTCCACCTATTATCTTGGATTATCCTAGAAATCCTCTCATTATCTTATATTCTTATTATCCATCAACCATAACTATTTTGGATACCTATTATGATTACGAATAACCAAATTATCCAAAATCATGTCTCATGGGCCCATATGTAAACTCTGACTATTCTTTTGGGTCTAAAGTGTCCCTAAGGCCCATGAACCACATCTTGGGCCTTTCAAAGGCTCCATGAGCTTAGTCACATTCTTAATTATCAAATTAAGGTTTTCATAATCAGTGCTTCTTATATTACCCTCATATAAACGCATATGCTCAAAAGCACATTATTAACTTAAATTGAACATTTATTATGAGTCTAGGGTTTGGAATTATCCACCAAGATCCCTCCAAACTCTTCATTACTATATGTTCCCTAATTTCATTTAGGCTTGAAATCCACAAATTTCAAGGATGTAACATCACATCATCCTATGTTCAAGCTTTATCTATGTGTATGACTCTATAGGCACTAGGCTACATTGTCTAGAAAGAAACATTTCTACCCAAGCAGTAGGAATAACAAGACAAACTTTTGCCATTAAAGGATAACATCTTTGTGATGTATAATCCCTCTATCAAATATATGCATAATTAAGTAGAGGCATGGATGTGCAATTCTCATCAAATTCAATCCAAGTTCCTCGATTCTAGTTAACAATCAAGATACATATGAGTTTCATATCACATATTACCTCACATGATCATGAACATACATTTCCTAGTCTCACTTATCAAAAGTTATAGGATATTGATCTTGTTATATCGGAGCGACATATTCCTTATAGATCACTCACAATGTCGAACATGACTTTCATCACACTCAATCATTACCCTACGGAAACCTTCATCAGTAGTATCAATGTATGACAATTGTCTTGTCACCATTGTAGTGACTTTAGGTCAAAGGGTAGTAGCACCATTTTTTTTACTAAGACTTGGTTATCACTATCATATAGCGATCCATGAAAATGCCCAAGGATGGTATATCTAGTACACTTCTTCCCTAACAAGTACAGATGTCTCTGACTTGATATCCAATTCTGTGATCCATGATACATGGTCATCAGACACTACACATGCTAGCTTACATGTATTTTGGTTGTCCAATCCGAAATACTACTCGACAAGGGATATTTAAGAATATTTTTCTTAGCATCTACTATATTATCATGTGTGACCAATGTACTTGAAGTCACATGCCTTTGAACGAATCATTGTAAGGGCAATTATTATGTACATTAAAACCACAATGATAAATGTGCACGAGTAAACAAAGTTGCCTTTGTTAATAAAAGCAAAAGTACATGATATCCCTACTACCAGATAAAATGATTGTATTAAGGGTATAGAGTATAAACTCTCCCACTTGTACTAAAGCCAATCACTTATGTATCTTCTAACAATGATATACATGACATATTTTTATTGTTATGGTGCCTTGTCAAAGTATTATCAGTGATCATATTTGCTTGTACCCTATATATTTTCTGATATCCTCTAAATAATCTCTAGTATGAGATGAAACGTCTAAAAGCTTTTTTAGAACTTTGGTATGATATGTGTTATTGTGTTGCATTATATCCCTACTTTATCATAGTATCACTTTATTACATTGACAATGCTAGGAACTACTCCAAGTTCACCAATGACATTCTTGATCCATACAATTTCCTTTGTACAGTTGATACAAAAATATAGTTATCTTATTTTGTATTATCAATCTATATCTCTTGATTGGAACTCCTTAAAATGACAACACAACCAATAGGCAAAATACAAAAACATATTCCAATTAGTAATCACCCCTATTGGTTTGGAATCTCCCTCTGGCATAACACCTCACAGCCAATTCATCCTCATTTACATATATTAAAACAAACCTCTCAATAGTGTAACCCTTTGCAACCAATTCTTCCTCACCTTCATATATGTAGAACACATACTTATATCCTCTGAAGTACTTGAGGACGTTCTTGATTACAATTTAGTGATGTTCACTTAAATATACTTGAGATATGCTCATATTGCTCAAGGCATATGAAACATCTAGACTCTATATAGGATGTCCTAAATGATAGATAGTGTTTATGGATCATATACAATGTTACTCATGTGATTCTCTATGTCAAGGGTTTGTGACAATTGGCATTGAAGTGATATCATGAGACATAACTAAGTTCCATTTCTTAGGTCCTTGCATGTTGAACCACTTCAGTACCTTGTTAATATATTTACACTGACTTGAGACAAGAAAGATTCTATGTCTACATCTATGGATCATGATACCTAGAATATATGTGTCTTCACCCAAATCTTTCACAGGGAAACAAATTTCCAACCATACATTTACCTTTTATAGAGTTGGAACACGATCACCCTTAAACGTGGGTCAAAAGTGTAAATATAATTGATCGGTCGAAGGTATTAAATTTTAAACTTGACTCAATGTTAAGGGACGTCCAAAACTCAATATGGATTTGATTGTAGTAATATGGGGTCAAACACAGGGAAAAGGAGAAGCAACTATGTAAGAACTAAAAGCCTCAACTCAGCTTAGTATAAAAAAAAGTTGAATTTGGTGTTACAACTAAAGAAACAAATTAATATATTCAAAGTGATAAACCTAAGTTATAAAACTTAAATAAGTAAGGAGAATTGTGATTATGATAAACGAAACTTGGATTGGATATGGATAACATGTTATTTTGTGGAAATTTTGCACCTATTTTATCTCCATAATGTCACCCCTTTATGATTTTCCTGTCTATTTTAAATATCTTCGGAACAAAATCTGATTAACTACCTAAGATGATAATCCCCTTTTCCTTCATACACATTCACCTTTGGTCGCTACACTCCATTAACTTGCAACCTCATCATTGTGACCGTAACAATGTTGCAGTCAAAGGAGGAGCTGCCCTAGAGGCCAACACCCCCTAGACATGTTGCGGTCGCTACAAGCCATTGAACGTTTTGACCGCAACAACTAGACAAGTATTGACCACAAAAGAAGAGTTGTCTGTTGTGATCACAATGCTCAACATAGCGATCATACTAGCTAGTGACCAAAGTCTCTTGTCATCCCTATGGTCTACAACCAAGCATTACAATTAGAAGACTCTGTTGCTACCGCAACACTTCACCATGGGTAGTGACCACAATAGGGACTTAAGTTGGTGACTGACCCTATAAATAGACCCCCACCTTAGTTATTCAACTGGGGGGGGGTCACATCATCAAAGATACGACAAAGTGTTGCTACATTCCACACTCACCCATCAACCTCTCCATCGATCTTGGATCTCCAAAAAGACAAAAGTTGGAGGAGGGAGAAAATATACCGTCATATTCTTTGAGAGAAGGAGTTACCATCTGCTACGCCAATTCCAGATCTAGATCTAAAGGAGTATTGTTGGTGTATTTCCTTATTCATTCTTTAGATCTGTCACTACCCTCTATGTTGTTCATCCACCCCTTCGTCTATCTTGATGTATTTTCACCTTTGTAGATCCGTATTGCTACTCACCACCATGAGTGGCTAAACTCATTACTTGGGTTGGAATTAGCCACTAAGGCTCTCCCAACATGTATATACTTACATCCATTTCAATATATATTCTCTTTGAAAAGATTGTCTCCATTCACTTAGTCTTAATGCTTCACTTGTATGATTATCTACCGTCTTGTGATGTTTGGTCGTTAGTGCCTCAAAAGAGTAACATTAACCTTATCTAAGTGTTTTGGAGTTGCATGAATGCATGAGAATGTTGGAATGTCAAATCTAATGATCATTATCTCTGTGATTGTTTGTTTTCATATCTCGAGAGAGAGAGAGAGACAACCTTGCAATCTATATCTATCCTAAGCTCAAGAGAGGAGGGAATAGACATATATAGAATGATTGCTTATAATCTTAAGGGTATACAAAGGGTGTGATTATTGCATGTTGGTGAGAGATCCTAGTAGGTGAAACCCAATCCAAGTTCCCATTCATATCTTGGTGCCACATGCTAATTGCTTTGTTCCCTTGTTTTGTTTCTTTATCTTTCCTTACTTGTTTTATTTATTTGGAGTAATATTGTCCCGATAGGAACACCTTTTAAACCTACCCTTCTTGGTTGGTATAACTGATATAAGAGTCTACATTCATAGCACTTACCACCCTTGTCCCCATGGATTGACCCCGATTACTATGTTAGACCCCGTATAACGGTTGCAGGGGCCTGAGTGTCCATTTACAAATTTAAGAGTCCGACTACTCTAGATATGATCCATTTTGGATGTGTGATTTAGGCCAAACAACTTTTTGGCATCGTGGCTGGGGATAAGGCAAAATGGTACTATTAAGAGCACAAGTCTACTCACCATACACCTATGCCTCAAGTTTAGCTATAGACTTGACCACACAAACTCTACATCTATTACATCTAACTACTTTGAATACTTTGTTTCATACATCCATTTTTCTAACTCGGATGCACAAACTATTTAGGTAGCTTTGAGAGAAGCAGATTTTTGACGACACCTTATTCCCTTTTCACATCAACATGCCTCCCCATAGAGGAGGACTTCCTCTTGGGGGGCATGGTAGAGGACATGCTGAAGAAGGTCAGAACCCAAGGGTGGAGGATTTTCAAACTCTGTCGGTAAGTGAGTCTGAACATGAAGATGGACACTAGATGGAACTAGACAAGGGTGCTACAAAAGATGCCATAATGACAAAGATGAACGCAAAGAACACTGTGAAGATGAATGCGAAGAACACCGAGAAGATGAGGAGAGTGATGAAAGGTGCCATGATGACCACCATCATCATTGAGAAAGAAGACACCAGAGGAACCATCATGATCATGAGGACAATAATCATTATGACAAAGATGGAAAGGAAGAAGAAGGTCATTCCCTTAGAGAATTGAATGTGACTAGATCTAAAAAATCTAGATGCATTGTCATCATTCCCCAATTTGATGCTGAAAGTTTTGAGCTAAAACCTACAATCATCTCCATAATACAAAACAAAACCTTCTAAGGTAATTCAAAAGAAGAAAATCCTTATCATCATCTTGATGCCTTTAAAAGCATTTGTGACACCATCAAGATGAAGAGAGTGCCACAGGAAGTTATATACTGCAAAGGATTCGTCTTCTCTTTAGAATAAAAGGCTCTGTCCTGGTATCATAGCCTACCTCGCAGATCAATTAATGGATGGAGACCTCTAGACGACACTTTTGTCACAAAATTCTATCTAATTGAGAAAACCATCAGAAATTGGCACAAGATTACTAGATTCTTATAGAAGCCTAGAGAGAATCTCCATGAAGCATGGGGATGATTCCAAGAATATCAAAGGGATTGTCCCCATCACAATTACTAAAAGGGTTTTCTTGTGAACACATTTTACAATGGGCTAACATCTGCAGAATGGACTTTGCTGAATGCTGTAGCTGGAAGTGATTTCCTGAGTAAGAAGCCAAAAAAGACCATGCTGATCATCAATAACATGACTGTACTACAAGCATGTATGGAATATGAAAGAAGTGATAGGGGCTCAACAAAGAAAGCCAACTTTGAAGGACCCTCTTCTAAGGCTAAGGATCTAGAGAACATAACTTCACAAATTTGAAAGATTGCTCTGGATGTCAAACAATTAAAGGATATTGTAGGAAAGGGCAAAGTCAAGACTGAGAAAGTTATGAAATGTGTCACCTGTGGGTGAAGGAGGGTATGGAATAGAAAACTGTATCTACACTCAACCAGAGGATGATGATGAAAGTGAAGATGAGGAAGAAACCAAGAACATATCTTATGCAAAATTTAAAAGACCCAATCTCCCTAGTTTTAATTATGGAAATAAAGATACCGTTGAGAATTTTCACCAACTGGGCGGTTCATCTAAGACACCTCCAGGATTTGGAAAAGGAAGTGGATAGACTCACTACACCAAAACCACAACTTACCAGCAGAATGGAAACAATTACCAAGGATAAGAATAAGGTCAAGGTGAATATAAAAATAAGAACATGAACCGGTAGAACCAAGATTAGAGCCAAACCAAGAGAAGCAACCAGCCAAACATGATGGCTGAACTATTTGATTTTGTGAAGAAACACGTCTATGAATGATTAGCTCACTCAAACTACCATCACTAACTCAGGAGTCTTAACCACGATGCAAACCCAAATGGCAGACATGAAGATACATCTGAAAAATATTGATCAACAACTCACATAACTTTCTAAGCTCATAAAGAACCCTCAAGGAAGGATCCCCTCCAACACTAAGACTGCAAATATGGATACTCTTCGCTAAGGAAAATTCATGGAAAAGCAACAAGAAGAAATCCAGAAAGAAGTAGAAGTTGCCACCAAGCCACAACCTGAATCCACTATAGTAGAGGAGGAGTGTGAGAAGGAAGAGTCCACAAAGAAGGACAAGAGTAAAAGAAAAGACTAGGAGAAGAAAAGTGCAAAGACTAAAAAACTAGATCTTGTTGAAGAAGTCTTTACACAAAGAAATCTCTATGCCCCAAGAGTTTCCTTGCCTTATATATTGATTAAAGTGCATCTTAAGAAAAGGTACGAGAAGTTCATGAAGGTTGTGAACTACACTTGGACATCCCTGTCTTGGATGACATTGAGGAAATGCCCACATATGTAAAGTTCTTCAAGGATCTGATCATGAAAAGAAGAAGAGGTGATCATGTAGAGATGGTGCAGCTGGCCAAGATGTCAGTGCCTTTGTCTAGGGTGAATTACCTACAAAGAAGAAATATCTTGGGGCATTCACTATCCCCTTCAATGTTGGAGATAATGTGGAAAGAAAAGGGTTAGCAGATCTAGGGGCAAGCATATGTCTAATGCCTCTTTCCTTGGCCTAAAGGCTTGGACTAACAGACATGGTAAATACTAGAATGAGGATTGAGTTAGCTGATCACACTTCTTGAAGCCAGTAGGAATAGTGGAACATGTACCAATTTGAGTAGGAATATTCTTTATATCTTGCAACATTATGGTGATAGACACTGTTGAGGACCTGACAAGTTCAATGATCTTTGGAAGACCTATAAGGCCCCTAAACTTGATTAATGAGTTGAATAAGCTTAATTATCATAATTGAATTCTTATAGCCCTAATATAACCTTGTCATATGCTTTGAAATCATAATACACGCTTAAGTTTAAAATTTGGTCAAATTTGAACACTGTTTGAGGAAGTTATGCAATTTATGTACATTTTAGACTTTTCTGCAATTTATCCAATTGAAAGGTTTTCATTGCAATTTATCACTTGCATTATGTTCCTTGGATATTCTATCATAATTATTTAGATTTTTTAGACATGGGGAACCTATTTAAACTTTGTTTTGAAGGTGTTTTCTCCAAGGGTATTTTAGGGTTTACCCCTTCATGGACGAGCTACCTTTAGTAGCTATCAACTAATGAATTATTTGACTGGTAGGGAAATTCGAAAAAGGAAAGCCAAGAAGGTCTATATGGATGGTGGGGCAGCTTCTTGTGTGTATTCTTGTATATTCTTAATAGTTTAAGGCCATAGACACATGGGGAAGCTACTTTTACACCTCATGCTTGCTTCCATCCTTATCCATGGGCTATATTTACCTCTTCCTTGCCCTAGTACGAAACTTTATTTGCTTTATCTTTCCTCTAACTTGGAGAAACGAATCCACTCTGTTTTTATGCGGAACCAAGTGCTCTAAGGTAGAAGACAACCTCTTTTTGGAGAAGAAGGTCTCCTAGAGCTCCATCTAGCCCTACCTAGGGTTTCCAAGGTCATCTTCTAGGGATTTCGACCAAGGCAAGTTGTTTTCTTCATTTATTATCCATTTCTCTTGATATTCTCCTTCCTTAGACCTTCCTATAGGTTGGAACCTTGCTGTTCCATGGTATAAATTGCACTAAAGCTCTAAAACCCTACCTTTCTTGCTCCTTATGCTTAGGGTTTGCTCATTTGATGAAGAAAGGTGCTAGATGGACGAGTTCATAGCTTATGCTTGGATTTTCTACCCTACCTACTAGAGTTTTCTTCTGTTTGTAGTTTTGTATTCAATTAGAGGAAAGTTTTATAACTCCATGTTTATTGCTTACCATAAGCTTGCTAGCTCATGTTCTTGCTTGAAAATGATGATTCATGCACTAAAAAGCTATGCTTGACTTGGATTCAATTTTTATAATGTTCCCTATTTTGATTTTAGTTCTAGATGAAACCGTGAGCATGTGTAAGTTATTCCTAAGGTATAATATGACTTGGATAAGGTTGGTTTGACAACCTATGGTGCTAAACACCTATCAACCAATGGTCAATTTTAGGGTTTAAAGTTGTTTTCTTCTATAAACCCAAGACCTGATGATGGTACCATTGCAATAAACCTATGGTGTTGTCTTCATGACAACTGATGGTCGGGATCAAAGGTGTCAGATGATGGTGACAACCTATGGTCACCCCCTTAGGTCAGTTTTTGGATCAATTAGACGTTTAATGATCAACCATTAAGTACCCTAATAATGTTATCAATCAATGATGACATTAGCTTAATATTTGATGATGATTAATGAATATAGTGCTGATATAACAACCTATGGTGATTTAATGGTCACTAATAATGGTGTATCAGATCTACACAACTATGGTGAGTTAATCATATAGTTGTTGCATCAATTAAGCCTTATACCAATGGTTTCTTGGGTCACTTGAAGCAATGGTCGAACCTATACTGTAATTGATGGTTTTAACATATGAACTTGACCCAATGGTCAAGATCTAATGTTAATTCCTCTGATAAAGTGGAATGATGGATAATGTAATATGTTGGTCCTAATAATGTGATTTATATGACTTCCTTTATATGATCAACTTAAGGAGCTTACTTGTTGACAATGGATGGCTTGTTTTAACTGAACAGTCGATTGTGGGTTTTACCCTACTCTCAATGGAACTTTTTGTGTTGTTAATCAAGGGATGTCTAGGGTTAGATGGTGACTCTTTCTAGAGCACAAATCAATGACTTCATAGGTTGTTTATCCAAGGTGTTTACTTATGGAAACAACCGATGGCCTTACCTTTTAAACTTCCAATGGTCCAGGGTGACATTATGGTATGGTGATATTGGTTGAATGATGATGGAACAAATGGAGGGTTACCCTTAATAAGGTAGTCTTACCTATTAAATCATATGAATAGAAGGGATGATAACCATATTGTGTTGATATGCAACCCTAACGAGGTATAGCTTGTTATACCTAGCTTTAATATAACTAAATGATGGTAATTGGGTATGAATAGTCCTTGAATGATTAATACAATCATGGAGTACTCTCTTATTATTGTTGAAACCCTAGTATGCTATAA
This sequence comes from Alisma plantago-aquatica, assembly GCA_963693085.1. NCBI lineage: Eukaryota > Viridiplantae > Streptophyta > Magnoliopsida > Alismatales > Alismataceae > Alisma > Alisma plantago-aquatica. The sequence continues at coordinate 351,451,517 of OY856410.1, read as the reverse complement.
TCCGATGGATACACCTTGATTTATGTGTGGGTTCATATTTGAGAATAGTATGAAATGTGATGGTGATGCTTCACCTTATGCATCCATGATCCAATGGGGATGCCGTGAGTTAGGGTTTGGGTATAAGTGATGATTAGTAACATTGATATAATTTATCATGTTGAACCTAACTCTAATGCAAATAGACAAAGATGAGTATTCATGTTTAACATTTTTATATGATGAAATGATGGTGGAATAACCTCCTTAACATGATCATAACCTTAATGTGTTAATTGGTGGTTATCATAGCCACATGGTTGATACTTTTTTATGCTAAACATGTGCATTATGAATATGATGAGTGTTAATCATATATAGATTCCTTACATGTTGATGTAATAAAGGAATGTTTTTAATGTTAATATAATCCTGCTATGATTGTTTATGAATATCTCCTAGCTCATTAATGCCATATTGTGCTGATCTGGTGTATTATATGTAAGTGATGTTGTGGAGCCTTGCTATAAGGCATGGAATGATAATGCTGATCTTGTAGGGAATAGTATAATGGTCTTGATGACCTTTGGGCATGGTTGAGCCCTGAATGAGGTGTAATCCTCTTGTGTTGATAAGGGTTGATACCCTGTGATATTGTGAAAAGAATTTATATCTTGTGATAGTATGATGACTAGTGTGGTCTCATGAATGACAAGTGAATAGTACCATGCGATGATGAGATGAGAAATTATGTTTCACATGTTTTATATCTTTTAAAAGTTGTGATATTTATATACTTGTTATAAGTGAATTAGGGTCTGTATGTCCACTTGTTTGATGCATCCTTAATTCACCCAATTGGCATAACTAATCAAGTGAAACCCTAATCATGTAGTGCCCTGTGCCATAGAACCATCTGAGTGTCAGAACTTGCCAAATGGTGAAATGGGTATTCCTTAGGGAAACTCGGAGCACATACTGATGAGTATGCAGAGTGCTTGTCATCCTAAATTCAAGTGTTAAGGGAGGATGATTGTGGTCATATCTAGCCCTCAGTTTGAAAATGACTGCGGTTGTGTCTCGGTGATTAAATATGTGATGAGATTGGAGGACAATTTTGGTTGTACCTCAGATGGTAAGGTATGCATACCCACCTCCTTTCACTAGTGCCATGACCTATACCAAGGACGTACTAGGCTGTTTGCAGCTTGACCTTATGTGTCATTGTGGTGGACCCATACTGACTGAGGGCGGATAAGATCTTAGGAGTCTGACTCTTCCTAGATCTTGTATGGCACTGATTTCGACTTAACAGTGGTCAGTTGGATTTTGAGTGGTATCCTCAAATTCCTCAGGGCATAATAAAAGATGTAAGACAGCTGTGTAGCATACCTGCTTAGGGTTATATACAACACTTCATATTGTATGATAACCCTTGTTTGCTTTCTTTTCATTGAGATCATGTTTAGTACAATAAGAGATAATAGATATGATTATGTTGTAGTTATGTTCACATTGTAAACATGCTTATGTTGTCAAATATACCGACACTAATGGTTAAGATGATGCTACTAGCTATGTTTAATATTACTAGCTATGCCTATGTAATTATATATGCTTAAACTACTAATCATGCCTATGTAGTTAATTGTGCTATGATGTTAGTTCTACTTATGATATAGATCTATTCCCTTTATTTGAGATGTCAATATTGATAGCCATGTTATGTTACTAGACATATTCATGATGTCAGGGATGCTTATGCTACTAGATTGCTTGTACTGTTAGCAAGGAATATGATGATAGTCAGATTAATGATAATGATTATTATTAGATGCAAGTTGATGATATTTGAGTGGATATCTATCCAGAGAAATGGATTTATTTGTTATCTATATATGCATTGCTGATCATACTTGTTGCTAAGATTATTTGCTTAATCTGTTTAGCAGACTTAAACTGTTCAATCTATTAAATTAATTTTTCAATACTCCAACTACTCGGTTATCTACTATTTAAAATGTTGTATTCAATAAGCGTTGTTGGAGGTTATATCTCTTGCTGGGACATGGGTCTCACCCTTGTGTTCGCCAATTTTTTTTAGGTAATTGAAAGTGACAAAAACAAACATGTGGCAGCAAAGAGGAGCTATAGTAATGAATCTATGGGAAAGTTGATTAGATGTCTAGTGTGTCATAGCATCGTCCTTGTACTCTCAGGTCTGGGTGTGAAAAAGTTTATATATGGTGTTTCAAACGAATTATACTTTTATTAGCATATTAATGCTTGTTTGCGTGGCATATATGAATATTGTTCTCCTATATATATGTGGTGACTAAGACAATAGAACAATTTGTATCAAATTATTGGCATAGTATAGATATAAGAAAGATGTTGGGCTCTTATGCAAATGTTTCTGAGCGGGTGATGACGTTGAAATCAGTTTTAATTTACCCATATTTTTGGGTATGTGATTAATTGGTGATTGATTATGTTTTATGTTTTGAGTAATCTCGTTTAGTGTAACAGGTTCTCACAAGTTGGTATCAGAGCTTTAGGTTCACTGAGTCTACAGGGACACTAGGACTTAAGACTAGGATGATGTCTAAGTTAGGAACATGACACAAAAACATGGTGCATATTGCCTAATCTCAGTACTTGGATGCCCTGGCCAGGTATTCAATTATTGAAGAAAAGGTAAGTATGGAACTCTTAGATTGTTATCTTTCTGATTACTCTGATCAAGTAGTCATTTTGAGACAATCTAAAGAGCATAATGAATAAGAAATCATGGTGTGAATATCTCAATCCTACCTTAAAGAAGACGAGAATTGCATCATTATCTATCAAAACTTGAATGTTTGGTTACTATAAGAGAACGATACAACACTATGAAATCTAAATCTGAATACAAATAAGGAAAAGAGGAGTTCTTGAATATGTGAGTCAAGAAGATAATAAAGTAAAATACAGATAAGTGTATGCTTATAAAGTGATTCAAGGTATGAAATCCACATAAGATGGAGAGAAATCCAATGATAAGTATAAAATGAGAATATAAATGAGAACAATGACAAAGGAATAAGATGAAACCTGAGTTAATCTCAGACCAATCTATGTGTGTAAGAAAGTTTTAATGTAAAATCAGCATGGCATGTGAAAGAAATTAAGGGAGATGATCCATGTTTAATGAAGAAAATGAATAATGTGATGATTTACCTATTGATAAGTGGTTGAAAAACATAATAAAATAAGAGAACATACACTAGTGGTATAAATAGTCATCAATGAAAGAGTAATAATATATGTTAATCATGATGATTCCTATGTTAATGGTAAGGAACCCGAAATGAAAAAAGGTAAAATGATACATAAGAAGCTGTAACCTGCATAATGAAAATAGAATTGGTTACCTTTTTGCTCGTGACCCTTGAAAAATACTACTATGGTATGGGAAGTGTGTTTCCCTTTATCTTTCCTTTCTAGGGCACAACTTTCAACTCAATCATTACCACTTGGAACGTGTGGATTCTCTACAAACATGAAGGTGGATAGCTTATTATAGCATAAGGTTGCTTGGATTATGGTTCTAAGATCATAAAGTTTGTGGTGAGTTTGTTTTTGAGCCTTCCAATAATTAGGAAGACTCCTCTTATATGTCTTGAGATTTGTTATGTTGGTAAAAGTAGATGAGATAAGGATGTGAGTTCCTTATAGCACATGAGGTGGATACCAAGGTAATGAATCCTAGTATCCAAGATGTGTCAATAGTATGGGAAGTATGTGAAGGTTGGAGATGTTTATTAAATGAACATTCCAAGTATTCCTTTCCCGTAGAGAGAGAGAGAGAGAGAGAGAGAGAGTTGATGATGATCCTGTAAATATTGTTTGGAAGGAAAAACAAAAGTGACTCTATAATGTTGTGTATGGTCTAGTGATAGTTGGGCAAGACCACTATCAAGGGTAGATGGTTTGTTGATATAATAGATATAATTTCAGGATGATAGCTAGAATTTAAAGTTGAAAGTTACTATTAGATTTGTATAGGTGACACAACAAGTTTCTATGTTCCATATTTTCAAATGTCTTCTTATGTGGGGTTTTTTGTGCTGACCCAAGAGGAGATGTGTATGAATGATGTGACATCACCATGATATGCAAGTAACCATGTGAAGGTAATAATATGAGGTGCAAAGGAAGTACCTATCTTTGTTTACCATGGATTTCGGGGGCGGAATCCATGTTAGGGGTTTATAGTTGTAAGCCCCCTAAACTTGCTTAATGATTTGAATAAGATTAATTATCATAATTGAATTCTTATAACCCTAATATAACCTTATGATATTCTTTGAAATCATAATACAAGATTAATTTTCAAATTTGGTCCAATTTGGACACTATTTGAGCAAGTTATGCAATTTTATGTACATTTTGGACTTTTCTACAATTTATCCAATTGATAGGTTTTCATTGCAATTTATCACTTGCATTATGTTCCTTGGATATTATATCATCATTCTTAAGATTTTTGAGACATGGTGAACCTATTTAAACTTTGGTTTGAAGGTGTTTTCTCCAAGGGTATTTTAGGGTTTACCCCTTCATGGATGAGCTACCTTTAGTAGCTATCAACTAATGAATTATTTGACTAACTGGGAAATTCGACAAAGGAAAGCTAAGCAGGCCTATATGGATGGTGGGGGAGATTCTTGTGTGTGTGCTTGTATATTATTAATAGTTTAAGGCCATAGACACATGGGGAAGCTACTTTTACACCTCATGCTTGCTTCCATCCTTATCCATGGGCTATATTTACCTCTTCCTTGCCCAAGTATGAAACTTTGCTTTCTTTATCTTTCCTCTAAACTGGAGCAACGACTCCACTCTATTTTTCTGTGGAAACAAGTGCTATAAGGTAGAAGACAACCTCTTTTTGGAGAAGAAGGTCTCCTAGAGCTCCATCTAGCCCTACCTAGGGTTTCCAAGGTCATCTTCTCGGGATTTCAACCAAGGCAAGTTGTTTTCTTCCTTCCTTCTCCATTTCTCTTGCTCTTCTCCTTCCTTATACCTTTTGCCAGGTCAGAACCTTTCTTTTCCATGGTAGAAATTGCTCTAAAGCTCTAAAACCCTACCTTTCTTGCTCCTTATGCTTAGGGTTTGCTCATTTGATGAAGAAAGGTGCTAGATGGACGAGTTCATAGCTTATGCTTAGATTTTCTACCCTATATGCTCGAGTTTTCTTCTGTTTGGAGTTTAATATTTTAATTATAGGCAAGTTTTATAACTTGCTCCACGTTTATTGCTTACCATAACCTTGCTAGCTCATGTTCTTACTTGAAAATGATGTTTCATGCACTAAAAAGCCATGCTTGACTTGGATTTCAATTTTTATAATGTTCCCTATTCTGATTTCAGTTCTAGATGAACCTGTGATCATGTTTACGTTATTCCTAAGGTATAATATGACTTGGATTGGGTTAGTTTGACAACCTATGGTGCTAAGCACCTATCAACAAATGGTCAATTAGGGTTTAAAGCTGATTTCTTCTATAATCCCATGACCTGATGATGGTACCATTGCAATAAACCTATGGTTTTGTCTTCATGACAACTGATGGTCAAGATCAAAGGTTTCAAATGATGGTGACAACCTATGGTCACCCCCTTAGGTCAGGTTTTGGATCAATTAGAAGTTTAATGATCAACCGTTAAGTAACCTAATAATGTTATCAATCAATGATGACATTTGCTTAATATTTGATGCTGATTAATGAATATAGTGCTGATCTAACAACCTATGGTGATTTAATGGTCACTAATGATGGTGGATCATATCTCCAAAACCTATGGTGAGTTAATCATATAGTTGTAGCATCAATTAAGCCTTATACCAATGGTTTCTTGGGTCATTTGATGCAATGGTCGAACCTATACTGTAATTGATGGTTTTAACGTATGAACTTGACCGAATGGTCAAGATCTAATGTTTATTCCTCTGATAAAGTGGAATGATGGATAATGTAATATGTTGGTCCTAATAATGTGATTTATATGGTTTCCTTTATATGGTCAACTTAAGGAGCTTATTTGTTGACAATGGATGGCTTATTTTAACTGAACAGTCAATTGTGGGTTTTACCCTACTCTCAATGGAACTTTTTGTGTTGTTAATCAAGGGATGTCTAGGGTTAGATGGTGACTCTTTCTAGATCACAAATAAAGGACTTTACAGGTGTTTATCCAAGATGTTTACTTATGTAAACAACCAATGGTCTTACCTTTTAAACATCCAATGGTTCTGGGTGACATTGTGGTATGGTGATATTGGCTGAATGATGATGGAACAAATGGAGGGTTACCCTTAATAAGGTAGTCTTACCTATTCACTCACATGAATAGAAGGTATGATAACCATATTGTGTTGATATATAACCCTAATGAGGTATAGCTTGTTATACCTAGCTTTAATATAACTAAATGATGGGAATTGGGTTTGAATAGTCCTTGAATGATTAATACAATCACAGAGTACTCTCTTATTGTTGTTGAAACCCTAGTATGCTATAACTCAATGGTTACACCTTGATTTATGTGTGGGTTCATACTTGAGAATAGTATGGAATGTGATGGTGATGCTTCACCTTATGCATCCATGATCCAATGGGGATGCCATGAGTTAGGGTTTGGGTATAAGTGCTAATTAGTAACATTGATATAATTTATCATGTTAAACCTAACTATAATGGAAATAAATAAAGATGAGTATTCATGTTTAACATTTTTATATGATGGAATGATGGTGGAATAACCCCCTTAACATGATCATAACCTTAATGTGTTAATTGGTGGTTATCATAGCCACATGGTTGATACTTTCTTATGCTAAACATGTGCATTAAGAATATGATGAGTGTGAATCATATCTAGATTCCTGGCATGTTGATGTAATAAAGGAATGTTCTTAATGTTAATATAACCCTGCTATGATTGTTTATGACTATCTCCTAGCTCATTAATGCAATATTGTGCTGATCTGGTGTATTATATGTAAGTGATGTTGTGGAGCCTTGCTATAAGGCATGGAATGATAATGATGATCTTGTAGGGAATAGTATAATGGTCTTGATGACCTTTGGGTATGGTTGAGCCCTAAATGAGGTGTAATCATCTTGTGTTGATAAAGTTTGATACCCTATGATATTGTGAAAAGAATTTATATCTTGTGATAGTATGATGACTACTGTGGTCTCATGAATGGCAAGTGAATAGTACCATTGGATGATGAGATGAGAAATTATATTTCACACATTTTATATCTTTTAAAAGTTGTGATATTTATATGCTTGTTAGAAGTGAATTAGGGTTTTTATGTCCACTTGTTTGATGCAATCTTAATTCACCCAATTGGCATGACTAATCAAGTGAAACTCTAATCATGTAGTGCCCTATGCCATAGATCCATCTGAGTGTCAAAACTTGCCAGATGGTGAAACGAGTATTCCTAAGGGAAACTCGGAGCGCATACTGATGAGTATGCGTGGTACTTTTCATCCTAAATTCAAGTTTTAAGGGAGGATGACTACGATCATAGCTAGCCCTCAGTTTTAGAATGATTGTGGTCGTGTCTTGGTGATTATATATGTGATGAGATTGGAGGACAACTATGGTTGTACTTCGGATGGTAGGGTATGCGTACCCACCTCCTTTCACTAGTGCCGTGACCTATACCAAGGATGGACTAGGCTGTTAGCAACTTGACCTTATGCGTCGTTGTGGCAGACCCGTACTGACTGGGGGCAGAGAAGATCTTAGGAGTCCGGCTCTTCCTAGATCTTGTATGGCACTGATTTCGACTTAGCAGTGGTCAGTTGGATTTTGAGTGGTATCCTCAAATTCCTCAGGTCATAATAAAAGATGTAAGATAGTGTGTAGCATACCTACTTAGGGTTATATACAACGCTTCATATTGGATGACAACCCTTGTTTGCTTTCTTTTCATTGAGATCATGTTTAGTACAAGAAGAGATAATAGATATGTTTATGTTGTAGTTATGCTCACATTGTAAACATGCTTATGTTGTCAAATATACTGACACTGATGGTTAAGATGATGCTGCTAGCTATGTTTAATATTTCTAGCTATGCCTATGTAATTATAGATTCTTAAACTACTAATCATGTCTATGTAGTTAATTGTGCTATGATGTTAGTTCTACTTATGATATAGATATGTTCCCTTTATTTGAGACACCAATATTGATAGCCATGTTATGTTACTAGACATATTCATGATGTCAGGGATGCTTATGCTACTAGATTGCTTGTGCTGTTAGAAAGGAATATGATGATAGTCATATTAATGATAATGATTGTTATTAGATGCAAGTTGATATATTTGAGTGGATATCTATCCAGAGAAATAAATTTATTTGTTATCTATATATTCATTGATGATCATACTTGTTGCTAAGATTATTTGCTTAATCTGTTTAGCAGACTTAAATGGTTCAATCTATTAAATTATTATTAAATACTCCAACTTCTCAATTATCTACTATTTAAAATGTTGTAATCAATAAGCATTGTTGGAGGTTATATCTCTTGCGGGGACATGGGTCTCACCCTTGTGGTTCGCCACATTTTTTTAGGTAATCGGAAATGACAAAAATAAACATGTGGCAGCAAAGAGGAGACATAGTAATGAATATATGAAAAAGTTGATTAGATGTCTAGTGTGTCCTAGAGTCGTCCCTGTACTCTCAGGTCTGGGCAAGAAAAAGTTTGTATATGGTGTTTCAAACGAATCAGACTTTTGTTAGCATATTAATGCTTGTTTGTGTGGCATATACGAATATTGTTCTCCTATATATATGTGGTGGCTAAGAAAATAGAACAATTTGTATCAAATTCTTGGAATAATATGGATATAAGAAAGATGTTAGGCTCTTATGCAAATGTTTCTGAGCGGGTGTTGACGTTGAAATCAGTTTTAATTTACCCATATTTTTTGGGTATGTGATTAATTGTGATTGATTGTGTTTTATATTTTGAGTAATCTCATTTAGTGTAACGGGTTCTCACAAGACCCTTCCTTTCCACATGTAGAGCCTTGATCAATGTGGTAAAAGGGATTAAAACTCTACATGTCAGAAACAACCATATAGATTTTCATGTCCAAGATGATATGAGAGGACCTTCTCTATTTGAGTCGGTCTATTTCATGGATAGTTATACCCATTTATGTGAAGAGGTACAAGAAGACAATGCCATTGTCGATCTTCTCATGCGAGCCCTGAACAACCCAAACATTAGTATGGAAGATCCTGACATTGTAGAAATTTTAGATTATCTAAACCAACCGAAAGAAGATTTCAGTAATGAAGAAGGCACTGTAGAAATGGTAAAATATGCTTCACTATAACAGACACCAGAAGAGAAAGCTGCCCTAAAACCAAAACCTGAATTAAAGCAACTACTTGAAGGTTTGAAGTATGAGATTTTGGATGGCGAGGAAAGGAATCATGTCATTATAAACTCAATTGTCACAAGAGATTAAAAGGATAAGTTGCTGAATAAACTCAAGCAACACATGATAGCGATAGGATATTCAGTAGAGGATATCAAGGGTCTGAGCCCAACCCTCTGCATGCAATGCACAAATCTGGAAAACACTACCAAGCCTTTAGATCAACCACTAAGGAAGTTAAATCAGATGCTCAAAGAGGTTGTTAAGAAGGAGGTGATCAAGTTGCGTGATGGTGGAATCATATATTCTATAAACCATAGCAATTTGGTCAACCCAATTCATGTTGTTCCCAAAAAAGGGGGGGTGACTATTGTAACAGGGGAAAATGGAGATGAAGTGGAAAACACGAACCGTAACAGGTTGGTGTATGTGCATATATTACTGGAAATTTAATGTTGTTATGAGGAAAGACCATTTCTCTATACCCTTTATTGATCAAGTTTTGGAAAGGTTGGCGTATCATTCATAATTTTGTTTCTTAGACATATTTTTGGGGTTATACCAAGGGCCAATTCACCTAGTTGATTAGGAGAAGACCACCTTCACCTGTATCTATGACACCTAAGCCTTTCAGAGAATGCCATTTGGATTCTATAATGCACAAGCCACCTTACAAAGATGTATGATTTCCATGTTCTCAAACTTCCTAGAAGATATAATGGAAGTCTTTATGGATGATTTCTCTGTATATGGCACAAATTTTGATAAGTGCCTCGCTGATCTATCTCTAGTCTTGGAACGATGCAAAGAGAAACACTTCGTCTTAAATTAGGAGAAGTGCCATTTCATAATACAAAATGGTATTGTGTTGGGGCATAAAATCTCTGAGAAAGGAATGGAGGTTGACTTTAGTAAAAATGAATCTGTATTAAAACTTCCTCCCCCAAAATAGTAACATGGGTGAGAAGTTTTCTTGGTGATGCTGGGTATTATAGGAGGTTTATTAAAGATTTCTCAAATATCACCAAGCTTTTGTCAAACCTTCTGATGAAAGATGTAGGATTTAATTTCACAAATAAGTGCCTCGATGCCTTCAACACTCTTAAAAAATTCTATGCCTACAACCCCTATCCAACATGCTCAAGATTAGGAGTTTCCTTTTGAAATCATGTGTGATGCCAACAATTATGATATTGGGGTTGTTCTTGGACAAAGGAAGGATAAGAAACATCATGCCATCTATTACACAAGTTGAACCCTTTATGAAGCCTAAGTAATTTACACTACCACAAAAAAGGAAATGTTGGCAATTATGTTTGCTTTTGACAAGTTCAGATCTTACTTGATAGGATCAAAAGTGAAGGTATATACTGATCATGGAGCTATAAAATATTTAATGTAGAATAAGGATACCAAGCCAAGGTTGTTAAGATGGACTCTATTGCTTCAAGAATTTGATCATGAGACAATTGACAAGAAAGAAACAGAGAATGTGGCTACAGACCACCTTTTAAGGATTGCGATTATAAAGGAAGATCTATTACTTGTTAACAACAATTATGCAGATGAAGCCCCAATGATGGCAAGGTCCGTCTAGCCAACTTACCATGGTTTGCTAATATCTACAACTATCTGGAGTGCCAACAACTACTACCTGACATTACCTATAATCAGAAGAAAAAGTTATTTTCTGATATAAGAAATTACTATTGGGATGACCAACTCTTGTTCAAGAGATGTGCTAATAACCTGTACTGAAGGTGTGTACCGGAGGAAGAAGTACCTCAAATCTTACGGGAATGTCATTCTTCACCTTATGGATGGCACCTAGGAGGAGAGAGGATGATAACAAAAGTCCTACAATCTAGATTCTATTGGCCTACTTTATTCAAGGACACTCATGATTTTGCCAAAATATGCAATGAATGCCAGAGAATAGGAAATATTTCAAAAAGAAACGAGATGCCAATGTTAGATTGGATTGAAGTAGAACTTTTTATGTATGGGGGATTGATTACATGGGACCGTTCCCATCCTCCAGAGGAAATCAATATATCTTGGTTGCTGCAGACTATGTTTCAAAATGGGTAGATGTTGTTGCTATTCAAACATGTAACTCAAAAGCAGTGATTAAGCTTTTTGAGAAGACTATCTTTCTGAGATTTAGGGTCCCACACACCATCATAAGTGACGGAGGATCTCACTTTGGGGAAAGATAGTTTCAAACTCTATTGAAGAAGTATGGAGTCAAGCACAAGGTGGAAACACCTTATCACCCACAGACTTATGGACAAGTGGAGGTATCAAATAGACAAATAAATAAAATCTTGGAGAAAATAGTCATCCGAACAAGGAAGGACTGGTCGATGAAACTTGATGACGCACTATGGGCCTACCATACTGCATACAAGATGCCAATAGGGATCGTGCTCTATAGGCTTACTATGAGAAGTCTTGCCACCTTCCAGTGGATTTAGAACATAAGGTCCTTTTAGCTATTCAATTCCTAAACATGAACCTCAATAGGGAAGGCAAGAAAAGATTTCTACAAGTGCAAGAGCTAGAGGAACTCAGGTTACATGCTTACAAAAATGCCCGAATTTACAAGTAGAGAACCAAGATGTGGCATGACACCCACCTGAAAAGCAAGGATGTTTCTGAAGGGGACAAGGTTCTTTTATTCAATTCTGATATTAGGTTGTTCCCAAGAAAACTCAGGTCCAGGTGGTCTGGCCCATTTTCTGTTGTGAAGATTTACCCATCTGGAATGATGTAAATTATCAGTAAAAATATTGGTACTTTTAAAGTAAATGTCCACAAAGTAAAATATATTATGAAGACAAAGGCTTACTAAGGAGATCAGAATTGGAATTAGAGGAACCACAACCAACACAAATAGAGGATCCCTGAGAAACCCGATCATAGAGTCTAGCTAAAGACTATAAATTAGCGCTTCTTGGAAGGCAACCCAAGGATTTACTAATTTCTTAAATATTGCAAGATTTCTTCTTTAGCTATTAAACCTTACACTGTGTACATATCTACCAATTTAATTTTGAACTTCTATGCTATAGGTAATTTTGAATTTCTCTAACCTAGATAATCAAAATTTGAAAATTTTGCTTTCCAATTTCATCTTTGCATCTTTCAATTTGAATGTACATAGGATAACATTTTAATATCCCTTAGAAAACTTATGGAATTTAGTTCTTGAATAAACTAGCGGTCACTACAATTCACAACTATTGCGACCGCTACACCTTTGGCATGTGACTTCATCTTGCCCTCTATTTGTTGTGACTGTAACACATTTACCTGTGTTGCAACTGCAACAGCCATAATAGTTCACCTATGTTTTGACCGTCGAACTTTTCAAGTGTTGCGACCACAACACCACCCCATCTGTAGTGCTCGCAACACCACTTTATTAACCTAGTATAAAAGATAAACCTAGAATGGTTAAACCCTTTAGTTCTCTATCTAACTCTGGTAAACCTATGGTGAACTGAAGAATGATTCAGGCCTAGTGAAGAACCTCCGACAACCGAAGCAAGCTGGCAAAAATCTATGGTACCACAGGAACTAAAGATACTCTCCAGATGTTGTCTCAAAGATCCTCTTTCCCTCTTTACTCCCATCACAAATTGATTTTGGAGAAGGTACACCTCAAATCCTTTGTTTTGTCTTTTCCTTTGTTTGCTCCTCTGACGGGACTAGCAATTTTCTGATGATCTTCTGTCACTTTTTCGATAATCCCCTTCTCCAACTGGAACACGACCACCACCTCAGCAAAACCCTAACAACGTTTCAACTCCAACTATCATTTCAATCACGTTGATGATTCCTTACCATGTTGTGATCGCAACGCTTTTGTCCGCAACACGGTGCTTTGTCGAATCATCTTCCCAATCATGGTCTGGTTCATCACAGTACCTCTGCCTGGGTTAGGGACCTTTTCATATTATTTGGATTTTCTAAACATCTCCCCCATCACCTTTCTCTGCACGTGCCATGGAAAATATTCTATACAAGAATGAGTTCTTTTCAATTGCAACGCTTGTGAATGTTTCATTCACAACACCTATTGAAGTGCTGTGGTCACTACATAGCTCTAACCTATATCAAGATATTGGACTTGTTGCGATCGCAACACCCGACATTTGTTGCGACCGTTATGTTGTACCTCATTTTGATTGGTTTTTATTGAACCGTGCAGCGACCACTATGATGCAAACTCATTGCGACCGCTACAACTGCCACCTGTTTTGAGTGCTACATCAGACCCTTGTCTTGACCGCTACAAGTAATGATAGTTGTAACCGATACACCATAAGATTTGTGAAAATCACTAACTTCATATCTAAATTCTTACTGTTATCAAGGGCAACATTAAATAATACAATATCAAGTGCCCGATAAACTCTCATTACTAGAATTGTAGCATGTCATCCTCCACCTCTGATTCCCTACACAGGCAAGCAACATCTCTAAAAGGGGCACAACAAGTTCTTGAATCAATCACAAAGAGCTAAATTATGACACCAACATGTGAAAGCAGAAAAGGATGTGCATGCTGCTACTGAAAGAGAAATATGAGATTATACTTAGCCATGAAGAACAGGAGGATATATAAGTATCTGAAAGCATAGAAGGAATGAAAACATCTGAATATGTGCCATCAAAAGAGGAAGAAAAAGTAAAGAAGAAACAAAAGGTGACAACAACAGATGTCTAGAAAACTAAGAAGATGAAGATGGAAGTAAGGGTTGAGTCAAAGGCTATGAGGCAAGCAGCAAACTCAATGGCTAGCAAAGCACATGGCTCTGATATAGTAAGGAAGGAACCAAAAGTGACTTCTACAGGAAAATTGGAGATATTCATACCCAACAACATGGTGCATGAGTCTAACTATGAGATGATTAGGAGGACAAAAGTCTTCAAGCCTACAAGATACATTGCTATCTGAGACTTCCAAAAAATTGGGCATCTATGAAAGGGTAAAGGAATTCCTAGATGGAGCAAATTTTTGCACCCTATGCACAACCAATTTCTGCTCATTAACATAAATGATAGTCGAGTTTATGTCCTCACTTGAGAAGGTACCAGTGAGTGACAAGGAAGAGGAGGAGGCTGGAGGTGAGTTTAAACTCTAAGTACGGATGCGGGGTAAAGACTACTACGTCATTGAGGTAATTCTGAATAAGATCTTCACCGAATTTGAAGAAGAAGCTAATGCCTATATAACTACACCCAGTGAAAGGGATACAATGGGCTATAGCAGCCACAAAAGGTGAGAGAAACTGATAGGAGAACCTGAACACAACCCAAAGAAATCCAAGGCAATCCTTATCACTTCATGCTTCATCACGGTAATTGGAAAGATTACATAAATATAGTTGTCACATGATCGGAGATAAGGGGAGTGTCCAAGGGAGATCTATTTCTTATCTAGTTGATGCTGAATAAAAGACCAGTCAATATTGGAAGACTGCTCATAGATAGATTGTCGGCGACAGTGGGACTTGAAGCCAAGAAAACTAATGACTTATGTATGGGTGGTCAAATTACAATGACTACGATCTACTATCTAGATGCTGAGGAACTACAAAAGCATGAGTTGATAGAGGGATACACAAAACTCGATGTCAAATACATGATAATAGTGGGAAAGTTGGTACATAAGGGTGGTAAGTTCTTCTATAGGCAAGGAAACTCCAAACTTCTACTCCCCCTCTCAGAAATGGCATATTACGATGCCAACAAACTATGACCAAGCATGGATGACATAAACAAGATGCTCTCTAGTACTGCAAAGAGGCCTATAGACCCACAATCATCGACTAGTATCCAACACTAAGAGGACCAAGTGCAAGAGATAGAGCAATAAAGGCTGGAGAAAAGAAAGAAACTGGAAACTAGGCAACGCAAATCCAAGAAGGAAACTATGGCCTCAACAATTAAAGAATCTCCAGCTCAACCAAGCAAGGAAGTTACAACAAATCAATCTTTTCTAGTAGAACAATCACATACTAATGATGAAGGATCCCATGTTGCATCCCCCTTCCATGCACAAGCAGAGTACCAAAAGTTCCAACTAAAGAAATAAGTGACTAGCATGATGCTCCTACAGATACACGGGAACCCCTAATAGAAGTTGGGGAAGAATTAAGCAAATGACTTGAGAACTCCAGTGTACCAACCCCCCAGTAACTGAAGTAATACTTGAAAAGCCAGTTCAAGAGTCTGATGCTCAGCCTGAGCCCTCAAGTGCTGAATATGCAAGGGAGGCAGAACACGAAGGCACGTAGGAGGAAACTGCAAACCCAACAAGCCAAGATCATCCTACCTCTCCTCGATAAGAACCTATCAACACACCATCAACTTTGCCAACAACAACAACAACAACAACAACAACAACAAGAAGACTCGAAGAAGGATGACAACAATGAATCTCGATGTTTGGGGAAGAATTGGATGTCGAATCGACACTCTCTTCCAATACATGCACAACTCTTCTTTGCAAGAACATTTCTTTTCTACTAGCCTGCAAGCACTAACAACACATGTATCAAAGATCGATGAGAGGACCACTGACCTCCCAGAATTCATGACTAACATGCTCTTCCACAAATGTGAGGTGCTATAAGCCACCAAGACAATGTCAGAAGAGATGGAAGACCTCAGGAATGAACGGGAAATTATACGCATTGAGAAAGAGATGATGCACAAGGGATACAAAGAACCAATGAAAGAACTACAAGAGGAGAACAAACATATGGAGGAATGGTGATCCAAGCAAGCATCTAAACACAAAACCAACCCCTCACCATCTTAAGAATCTTCTAGCCCGTCAAATAATAATGAACAAAAGGGTGATGAAGTAGCAAACACACCATCTCCACACAGAGAAGAAAGTGTTAATATACCCAAAGATCAATAACAGGAGGTTGCCAAGCAAAAGAAAAAACCACATCTTGAGGAGCCAGATGCTGCCAAAGGCACAAACAACGTCATACAAGAGTTTGACTTAAACTCTCAGCCCATAGGACAAAGAGAATTTGATAGAGCAACTTACAGGAGGTATCATTGGTTGTGAGGAAGCAAGTTATCATCATCCTATGACGTTACAACAATAAACAAATACCTAGATGAGATGAACATCAACATGGACCTTGTTGACATTTACCTCCAGGAGCCTATCCACAATGAATACAATGATGTTGTGTGTGACAACAAGATGGCTGCCACTATAGCAACAATCAATCAAGCTATGCTCAAAACACCATCTACTACAGACAAACATGTAGAAGTAACTATCGACACAAACACAATTTTAGCCAAAGTAGAAGAACTAAAGTAGATTACTGAAGATCCTACTCCCACCTCCACCCTCGCTAATGTTACCCCAGCCTAAAATGCACAACTAGCTGGCGAAGGGATGTCAGAAGATGATGAAGGTGGTCTAACCTTCTTCTTTCCAGGTGCACTGGAAAAGGGAACATCATCCACCTATGGAGAAAGATGAAGTAGCTGTAGCACCCCCACTTCCATGCAAGCTGGTCAGAATGGATATGTCGTAAGTGTCCAAAATAAACTGTAGAGACATCCACGTCCTTACTGACATCCTTGACGAAGAGCTCCTAGACACAAACATAGTCTATAACAACAACATGATAACTCTAACTAGACAACACTTCAGGGAGATTTTTCTACATAGAGCTAGAGTACACAAAAAACTCTTCAAGGTACTCTGTGCAACTGCCCTAGAAGAGTTCCTCCACCCAAATAAGGTGTAGCCAATGTTTAATGTCACCACACACCTGGCGAGGATGTTGTATAAATATAACTATGAATCTAAGTTCATGAAGGAATTCCAAAGAACAGTCACGAGGAAAGAGACTAAGTTTGTTACCTTTCCCATAAGGACAATCAAACATTGGGTGCTAATAGTAGTAAATCTTTACGAGTGTTGTACTATAGTATACAACTACTGCACCATTGAGCTGCCAAACACTTCATTAATTTTCAAAAACAAAGAGGATAGTGATGTACTGAAAGTACCCCTTCGCCTCCAACGTGCTATACAATTAGAAGGAAACTGCTACAAGCCAAGCTGGAAAAACTTCTCTATTACTACTAAAGTTCCTCAAGAGGAACAAGGATCAGGGGATTATACATTCATTGTACTCTGAATGATGGAAGCAATAAATAAGGGCATCCCTACGAAAGACCTCTTTCTTGAAGACATGCATGGCTTGCGTGACACATACACCATGGAGGTCATATAGGATTGACGCTTCTTCAACAACCCCACAATGCCTTCTGATACTGTGCCACACAGGTTGCATATGAGAATTCCTCTACCTGAGAAAAAACCTTGGAGAGAACATCTATATACACTATGGCTCAACCCTTCTGAACCAGCCATAGAAGTAACATGGAAGGCAGGATGGGCACCCTCTAAAGCATAGAAAGATAGCAACCAGGATGCATAGAATGATCATCATAAAAAGGGGGTTGATGAGAAGCCGAGGCCTTGCAAGAAAAAGAGGCTGAAGAAGAAATGACCATCGATCAACCTGAAGAAGGAGAAATTAATGAGGATGATCCAGAAGAGGTAAGGCCAGATGGGCTGGTAGGGGCCATATAACTAACTTTCCAAAACTTTGACAGATGGGCCTATAAAAAATTGTCTTAGGATTTACTACTATTAAAAATGGCAACACTTAAATAAGAAGCTAATCATTAGGATGTTATATTTTGAAGAGAAGGCATATGTGTCATTAAAGATGACATTCAAGAAACGTTGAAGATGGGGGGATACCTAGAAGTAAGTGTCATGTCTGCATATCAATCCCTGCTAGGTGATAATATGCCTCATGAACACATGGACTACTTCTTGCTCATTGATGACACACTAAAAGACAAGGAGACATGATAAAAATAATGCCTGCAATCGCGACTGATGGACTCCCTCCCTGATTCTATATTCCTACAAATAATCCATGGCAATCATTGGACTCTTCTTGTAGTCAACATCTAGTTAACGACAATGATTTTATATAACAGCTCAGATTCACCCTTTGCAATGAACAAATATACCAACATGACAACACCAAAGATGCGTAATGAAGAAAAGGTAGTAACATGTGTGGAAGTGATTATAGAGATGATCTATAGTAACACTGAAGGAACCTACCAAAACACTTTTGTTTATTGGATTGAGATGAATAGTAATCTTCAACAATCATGGTTTATGGATAAACCTTGTTCAAGAAACTATTTTCTTAATGTAGGTTTAAATCCTTTTAGACGTATTGGGACATTCCCAAATCATATCATATATGATGTCTTACAAACCATTTAAATGATACATGATATATATATATAATATATATATATATATATATATATATATATATATATATATATATATATATATATATATATATATATATATATATATATATATATGAGGGTATAAGAAGATTAGATTTAATTGATAATTATATCATGACTCATCATGGTATAAATCCTTCATTATGACACATCATCATGTTTGGATGGATGTCTTATGATACATTATCACAGTTCTTTCCTAAAGGTACTCAAGGTATTGATATAAAATATTTCAACACTTGATCATATCAAAGTATCTTAATACTTTCATCAATGTCACACTTCATTTACAATCTCCTTGAACACTTTCAAGAGATTTATGCTTTCATTTCATTTGGTACATATAATAATATTACCAATAAATGAAAATGAAATATTAGTTAATTATCTATATAATTCATTCCATAAGATCTTCATACATCATATGTATGAGGTCTAATGAAAGTTTTATCCTCCCACTACATTTAGTGAAGGACGTCGTGTCATATTTGTGCGTAAATAAGATTTGCATGTTTCCTTAGGTTCAATAACCAAGGGAATCTAGATCAACATCAATATGTATTCTAAGCATGCACTTCTGATATTTGTACAAGATGACTAATGCTAATGATAATCTTGAGTTATCAACTATAATCCTTTGTTATAAATATTATAAAAATTCATCTTTGGGTCATTTCACATAAATATTACAAGATTTTATTAGCCAATGCCATATAAGATCATATCTTTTGAAATAGAAGAACTAACAAATCAATACTGATAATCATCCTTGTCCATACAAGAAACATAAAAAAATGTTTCTATTCTAATGTCATAATGAAATAGTAGTTCTAGTAACTCTATTACATACCCATTGGGCTAAGATACATTTAAATGTTGACTATGGCTTCAACACTTGCTCCGCGTTATCCATCTTTGTCCTTCTATGAGGGCTTTTACTTCTTGTCAGATCCTGCACATCAGTATGTCAGATCTCTTATTTGGTATCATATACCAAAACTTAAGAAGTAATCAAATTGATCTTATATTGTTTATACCTGAAGTGGAGGCCTCAGTGTCATCCTTCTTCTTCTATAGTTCCACCAACCAGAGTGGACAATTTTTCTTCCAATGTCCAGGCTGGTGACAGTGGTGACAATCGCCTCTTTGTTTCATTACTCCACCTTTTGCCTTGATATCTGAAGACTTGGGCTTCTAGCTAGCTTTAGAACTCTTTTTAGATTTGCCTTTACCTTTAGACTTCCCCTTTGTCTTGCTAATCACCGTCACATACTTGGGCTTGTCTTTCTTCATTTGTGTCTCAACTGTCCTCAACATTCCCAACAACTTTGTCAACATCTTATCAAAGACATTCATGTTGTAGTTCATGACAAACTGACTATATGACTCTGGCAGGGATTGCAGAATCAAGTCAGTGGCCAACTCTTGGTCCATGGGGAATCCCAGTCTAGCTAGGTTCTCCACATACCCAATGAGATTGAGTACATGAGGACCTACTAGATCTCCTTCAGCCATGCTACACTTGAACAACACCTTGGAGACATCATATCTCTCATGTCTTGCCCGATCTTGGTACATGTTCTTGAGATGTGTGACCATCTCAATTACCCCCATGTTCTCATGCTATCTTTGCAACTCATGGTTCATGGAGCATAACATCAGACACTTGACATCTACGATGTCCTTAGTATGATTCTGGTAAGCATCCTTGTCAGCCTTTGGTGCATTTTGAGCCAGTTCCTCTAGTTATGGCATTTCCAGGACATAGAGCTTGCACCCCTATGTGAGAACAATTCTCAGCATCCTGAACCAGTCATGGAAGTTGTTCCCAGTAAGTTTATCCTTCTCAAGAACCAATCACAGAGAAAAGTGATTGTTTGTTGTTGCCATTTGATTCAAAAAAAAGAATTTGCAATATTTGCCAAAAAACTCATTTTTGATTTCATTTGATTAAAGTTTGGGAGATAATAATTAGGTCTTTAATTAATTATCATTCTCATTATTTTATTCAAATTGATAACTGTGAGAACCCATTACACTAAATGATATTACTCAAAACATAAAACTCAATCGATCACTGATTAATCACATGCCCAAAAATATAGGTAAATTAAAACCGATTTCAACATCCACACCCGCTTAGAAATATTTGTATAAGAGCCCAAAATCTTTATTGTATCCATACTATGATAAGAATTTGATACAAATTGTTCTATCGCCTTAGCCACAACATATATACACAGGAGAACAATATTCATATATGCCACACAAATAAGCATTAACATGCTAAAAAAGTCTGATTTGTTTGAAACTCCATATACAAACTTTTCCTGACCAGGCCTGCGAGTATAGGGATGACTCTAGGACATACTAGACATCTAATCAACTTTCTCAAAGATTCATTAATGTATTTCCTCTATACTTCCATGATTCTATTGTCATCACTGTCGATTACCTAAAAAGATGTAGAGAACCACAAGGGTGTGACCCATGTCCCAGCAAGAGATATAACATCCAACAACACTTATTGATTACAACATTTTAAATAGTAGATAATTGAGTAGTTGGAGTATTTAATAATCAATTGAACAGTTCAAGTATGCTAAAAAAATTAAGCAAATAATCTTAGCAACAAGTACTATTATCAATGTATATATAGGTAACAATTAAATCAATTTCTCTTGATAGATATGTACTCAAATTTCATCAAATTGCATCTAATAACAATCATCATCATTAATCTGACTATCATCACATTCCTTACTAACAACACACGCAATCTAGTAGCATAAGCATCCCTGACATCATGAATATGTCTAGTAACATAACATGGTATCAATATTGGCATCTCAAATAAAGGTAACAAATCTACATCATAGGTAGAACTAACATCATAACACAATTAACTACATAGGCATGATTAGCAGTTTAAGCATTTCTAATTACATAGGCATGGCTAGCAATATTGAACATAGTTAGCATCATCATCTTAACCATTAGTATCAATATATTTGACAACATAAGCATGTTTACAACATGAGCATAACTACAACATAAGCATATCTATTATATCTTATTGTACTATACATGATCTCAGTGAAAAGTAAGAAAACTAGGGTTATCATCCAATATGAAGTGTTTCCTATAACCCTAAATAGATATGCTACACGATTGTCTTACATATTTTGTTATGCCTTGAGGAATTTGAGGATACCACTCAAAATCCAACTGATCACTGCTAAGTCAAAATCAGTGTCATATAAGATCTAGGGAAGAGCCAGACTCCAAGATCTTCTCTGCCCCTAGTCAGTATAGGTTTGTCACAATGACACATAAGGTCAAGCTATTAATAGCCTAGTCCGTCCTTGGTACAGGTCACAACACTAGTGAAAGGAGGTGGGTACACATACCCTACCATCTGAGGTACAACCACAGTTGTCCTCCAATCTCATCACATATATAATCATTGAGACACAACCACAACTATTCTCAAAATGAGGGCTAGGTATGACTGCATTCATCCTCCCTAAACACTTGGATTCAGGATGACAAGCACCCTACATTCTCAATAGTATGCACTCTGAATTTCCCTTAGGAATACTCGTTTCACCATCTGGAAAGTTCTGACACTCAGATGGATCTATGGCACATGGGACTACATGATTAGAATTTCACTTAATTAATTATTGCCAATTGGGTGAACTAAGGCTTCATCAAACAAGTGGACATACAAACCCTAATTCATCTCTAGTAAACATTGCTATATAACAGTTTTAGAAGATATAAAATGTATGAGACATATTGTTCATCATCTCATCATCACATAATTCTATTCACTTGCCATTCATGAGACCGCACTTGCCATCATACTATTACATGATATAAATCCTTAGCACAACATCATAGGGTATCAACCCTTGTAAACATAAGAGGATTATACCTCATTTAGGGCTCAACCATGCCCAAAGGTCATTAAGACCATCATATCATTCCCTACAAGTTCATCATTATCTTTCCATGCCTTATAACAAGGCTCAACAAACATTACCACTCATGTGATGCACATGCTAAACATGATGTTGCAATAAATAACTAAAAGATATTTATAGGATAACATTGTAGGGTTATCTTAGCATCAAGAGCATTCCTTTATTATATCAACATATAAGGAAGCTATATGATTGGTCATCATCAAACTAACATAGTATGAGTTTAGCATAAGAAAGCATAAATCATAAAGCTATGATGACCACTAGTTAACACATTAGAGTTGAAATCAATCATTAGGAAAGATATTCCATCATTATATTAACCATTAAAGGAAGGGAAACATAGATAACTACCACATAAATTATCATAAGGGCCAGTTTCAACAAGATAGGTTATTTTGATGTTACAAATCAACACTCATACCCAAACCCCAACTCATGACATCCATATTGGATCATGGATGCATGGGGTGAATCATCACCATCACATTCCATACCATCCTCAAATATGGATTTACACATAACTCAAGATGTAACCATACGTTTATAACATACTAGGGTTCAACCAAAAAAGGGAGTACTCCATGATTGTAATCGCCATTCAAAGACTATTCATAACCACTTACCATCATTTGGTTATATTAAGACTAGGTATAACAATCTATACCTCATTAGGGTTACATATCAACACAATATGGTCATTGTCCATTATATTCATATGAGTGAAACGGTAAGACTACCTTATTAAGGGTAACCCTCCATTTGTTCCATCACCGTTCAACCCATATCACCATACCACAACATCACCCAAAACCATTGGATGTTGAAAAGGTAAGACCCTTGGTTATTGTCATAAGTAAACACCTTAATAAACCATATGTAAAGCCATTGAGTTGTGACCTAGAAAGAGTCACCATTAAGTCCTAAACATCCCTTATTTAATAACATAAAGGGGCAACATAGGTTGTAGGATTCAAACCCATCATCAGTTGTATATTTTAAGCAAGTCATCATGTCAACAATCAAGCTCCTTAAATTGATCACATGAGGGAAACCATCAACTTTAGATGATTAGAGATCATATGTAATACTATAGGTTTCAATCCAAACCATTGGATGTTAAAGAATCCAATCTCAACCATTTGATTAAGTCTATCATTCAAAACTATTAGATGAAGAAGTATTAGACCCTAACCATTGGATCAGGTTCATATTTTAAAACCATCAATTGGAGTATAGGTCCAACCATTGCACCAAATGACCCAAGAAACCATTGGTTTAAGCCTTAATTGATGATACACCTACATGCTTAACTCACCATAGGTTGTGGAGACCTGATCCACCATCAGTAGCGACCATTAAGTCACCATAGGTTGTTAGGTCAACACTATATTCATTAATCATCATCAGATATCAAGCTAATGTCACCATTGATTGACAACATCATTAGGGTACTTAGTTGTTGATCATTAAGATTCTAATTAGGCCAAAATATGACCTAAGGGTTGAACTTCAATTGACAACCTTGGTCACCACCATCAGTTGTCATGAAGACAACACCATCGGTTGTTGCAATGGTACCACCATTGGGTCATGTGTTTATAGAAGAAATTATCTTTAAACCCTAAAATTGACCATTGGTTGATGGGTGCTTAGCACCACCGGTTGTCAAACCAACCTGATCCAAGTCATCTTATATCTTAGGAGGAATGTACACATGATTACACGTTCATCTAGAACTAAAATCAGAATAGGTAACATCATAAAAATCGAAATCCAAGTCAAGCATAGCTTTTTAGTGCATGGATTCTCATTTTAAAGCAAGAACATGAGCTAGATAGCTTATGGTAAGCAATAAATGTGGAGCAAGATAAAACTTAGTGCACGTTATAAAACTTGCCTCTAATGAGAAGATAAAATCCCAAATAGAAAAAAACCTGAGCAGGTAGGGTAGAAAATCCAAGCATAATCTCTGAACGCATCCATCTAAAACCTTTCTCCATCAAAAAAGCAAACCCTAAGCATAAGGAGCAAGAAAGGTAGGGTTTTAGAGATTTAGAGAAACGTCTACCATGGAACAACAAGGTTCTCACCTGGAGAAAGATAGGGGGAAGAAGAACAACAAAGGAAATGGGAAAGATAAGGTGAAACTTACTAAGTTAGGTTAATATCACCAAGAAGGAACTTTAGAAACCCTAAAGGAAGCAAAACAAAACCCTACATGCTTCCACCAAGAAATTCACCTTCTTCTTCTACATTGGATAGGTAATCCATAGATAGATAGAGAGGGAACAAATTTATTAGAAGGAGGAAAGTGGTATGGGGCAAAAATTTCATTTGGGAGCTTAAAAGTACATATATAAATCTTGAAGGATAAGGAAAGAGAAGAAACATGAGGTGTCTAAAAGCTCTCGATGCATACATGGCCTTAAACTATTAAGGATATGCAAGCAGCCACACAAGAAGCTGACCCACCATCCACGGAGACCTGCTTAGCCCTTGTTTCTTGATTTTGCAAGCAAATCAAATAAACCATTTGCTTGATAGCTCCTAAAGGTATTTCATCCATAATGGGGTAAACCCTAAAATACCCTTGAGGAGAACACCTCCAAACCAAGGTTCAACTAGGTTACCCATGGCTCAACAAGCTCAAGAATGATGAGAGAACATACAAATAACACAATGCAAGTGATAAATTGCAAGAAAAACCTTCCAATTGGGTAAATTGTAGAAAAGGTCAAAATATAAATAAAATTGCATAACTTGCAAAAACATTGTTCAGTTGGATCTATGTCTCTAGAGGAAGGGGGGTGAATAGAGCTTCAAAAATTCTCACAAGATAGATTAGACCTTAAAAATATATCAAATTAAAACCAATAGCTTAAGTGAAATTTGAAGTCCTAACTAACAATCATAGTAAGGATGAGAGGAATTGATAGCAAGCACTTGACAGGGTCATGTAGAGTGGTTCCACTCTCGAAACAAGGAGAGAGTCAGTCCATTACCTAGACAGGTCAACCTCTATGACTTTGCAAGTTCTTTTCTCTATATATTTACCAACAAGAGTTAATATACAAGCCCACCAAAGGACTTACCCATCCAAGCACCAAGAGTCTTCCACCTTACCAAGGACTTACCCACTTTGCAAGAGTCTTCAACCTTCTTCTAAGGACTTACCCACTCTAGCACAAGTCTTTTGCCTTCAAGGACATTTTTACTCTTCTTGGATCTTTATCCGTTGCCTTCTCCTTCACTTGGAGAATATCTTCACCTCTTCTTCAACTTTGAAGAAGAACAACAACATGTCCACCTTCACTCGGAGTACCTTGCTTCACCTTTGATTCATGGAGGAAAGGGGTAGGGAAGATGGAGTAGATGAGAGCTTTAGAAGTACAAGGAAGTAGCTCTCTTACAATAGGCCTATCACACCCATAATCATGAAATGAAGTGTAAACTAGAGAGAGAAAGGGGCTCAAGGAGTTGTAACACACTCAACTATAGCAAGGACTTAGAATATCATGAATGAGCAAACTTGGAATGAACTCCAAGGGGTTTGATTTATAGATGGGGGTGTTTCCTTGAGTGTGGGATCACTTAGGGTCGAAATATAACCATTTTCCAAGATGCAATAGATGTATTTATCCCAAAACAACTTACCAACGGTTATAATCACTTTTTTTGAGTTTTTTGTATAGTACATTTGGTCGAGTTTCAATAAAGGTAACTCGACCGATCCACTAAATGTCAAAGCCAATTTTCAAACTATCAGTCGAGTTTGTTCTGGGAAACTCGGCCAATGAGATAAAATCAGGTTTGCTCAGTGAGTTGGTCGATTGAATTATGTGAGTGTGCAACTCGACCGATGGGTCATCTTCAAAAAATCCATCATAGGATCGGTCGAGTTTCCAACTCGACCGATGAACACCCTGTGACAAATTTTCTAAATTGATATTTGAGTGATTAAACCTTGGAATTAAGTGTCCCTAATTTTTTTTCATCTTAGTTACAAGTCATATCATTAATACAAGTGATTACAAAAATCATCTAAGGTCATTTGGAGTGATTTTCCAAAAATCACACTTGCATTGCATTTGATTTGAACTTGAACAAGCTAGGGCTTGTGTAATTTGATCCTTTTCATGTACCTAAAGCCTAAATTCAATCTTGAACACACATATTAGATACATAGGAATGGAATGGTTAAGTAATTATAAAAAGATGGGAAATGTATGATTCTCAAGTCAACATTCTCCCCCTTTTCGACAATGACAAACCATTCCTCAATCATATTGAAAAGGATATTGAAGTTATACCTTTGCCTTGTGAATTGTAAGGGGATTCAAGATTTGAACAATGCGAATTGCTCCCCCTCAATCTATGCTTACTCTAACATGTAGAGTTAGTCTATCTACACAAAGCAATGCAACACATATGTACTATATGGTCCTTTAGCAAGTCACATGATAAAGCATATAAAGAGCAAGAAAAGGATCACATAGACAATAAAAGCAATATGGTTGAGCTTCAAAACATTTAACTTCTCTCCCCATTTTGACATTATCAAAAAGGAAGAGGGGTAGAAGAGTAGGTCTTCTCCCAGTACAACCAAGCATACATCCATAACATGCAATATCAAAGCATACATCAAACAGAGATGAGAGAAACAAACAGTCTAAGTCATAATCAAAATATGGTAAAATAGGGCAAAAACTCATGAGATATAGTAAATCAAAGAGTAAATGTGCATAGTATTAAGATTACAACCCAGAAAGCAAGTCCTCAGAAAATAGCTACAAGCCAAAATGATGAAAGCTAGATGATAAAATAGTATAGCTCAGAAAATGTGCCCAGATGTTTTTAATAAAAAATGGCCTAGAAAGATATATATGATCAACATCTAGACTAAAAACTAGAACAACTAAACATCTACGCTATATATGTCCACATCATTATCATCCTCAACATCAGATGCACCATGCTCGTAGTTGTCATCTCCGTATAAAGGTGTAGCAGAGAGAACAACATCACCTTTTTCACCGGAGGCACCATCAAAACCATCAGATCCATCATCATCAGATGCCTCACCAACATCCTCCTCTTCATCAATAACCTCCTCATCAGCAACAACAACCTCATCAGCCTGGTCTGGCATCTCCTCATCAGCAAGAGAACCAAAACCTCGATCGAGCCAATGTGCATTCTGCTTATCCCAAGATATACAGAGAGCATGGAGCTCATTGGCATGTGGGAAGGAAGGAGCAAAATTACCTAGGCTGGCAAGTAGAGTGGCCAAGGGGCCAACAGTTAGAGGCAGAACACTAGGGGTAGATCCACCAATAGTAGAGGGTGTAGCAGCAGAAGATGCAGGTGGAGGGGTAGGGTAAAAGTGATCATATGCATAGGATGCATAGTCACCTCCTGGGTTAGGCTGGTACGCTGGGTAGGGATGTGCACATGACATGTTCATGTTGGACATGATGGAACATAAGTCCTGATGCATGTGCTCCTGAACCTAAAGGTTGTATTCCTGTTGATGCATCATGTAGCCCATAAGGGTTTCATTTGATACATGGAATGACACACAGGTAGGTCAGGAAGGATGAGGTGGTGGAGGTTCTTGGGTAGAGGCAGAGGTAGAGGCACCATGTGTGGTGGAGGATAGGATAGACATAGGCTTTTGAAGAGTTGTCTCATTGACACAAACTCCTTTCTGGGTACGTTTGTAATGAAAGTCGTGGAAAAAAGATTTGCTAGTGGCAAGCTGGAATAGACCACAAATCAGGGTAGGGTAGGGAGCTTGGGTTCCATGGGTGTTCTTGCTTGAGTCAAAGTAGGTCATATGATGGAGAACATATCTTGACCACTTGACTTCGATGTTCTTTAAGAGACAACACATGATCACCATAGTGTTTTCTATAATCTCAGTTTGATTTTTCTTTGGATGGATATTGCATTTAACAACTAGGGCAAGGATGCATATCTTGAGGTCCAAGGCAGAGGAGGGAAGGGTGCACTTCTTCCTATATAGGAATTGAGGCTTCTTTTAGAACTTATTCATATCAAGGAGAGTAAGAGCATATTGCTTGTAGAAGGCCTTAGGCTCAATTAAGTCAAAATACTCCGGGTAGTCCTTAAGCCAGGTGTCACTCACTTTGGTACATGAAAAGAAGATGTTCAGGGTATCCTCAGAGATTTGAAATTTCTTCCTAGATATAATGGATGTGAGGATTACTTGAGTATCAGGCAGGGGTATGAGGGTGTCATAATTCCAACGCAAGTTAGCATAGAATTTGTGAACCACTTTTGTGCTAGTGATGGAATTGTTGTAGCATGCACATTCAACACCCAAGGCAGAGAGATGGTGATCATAAAGAAACTTTTCTACTTGATCTATGACCTCTTGTCTTCGTGGTCTAGGCTCAAATAGGGCACGAAAAGGGAAAGGGTTCCAGGGATGGATCTCCTTATACCCATTTATAGCCTCATTTGAGACAAAGAATGTGTCATCAATCGGAATCAAGCGGGAGTTGGACGAAGATGAATGTGCATTAGCTGGGGCATCCCTCTCCCTCCCATTGGATGCCATAGAGATGAAAAGGAGAGGAAGGAGAAAATAAAAGCTAAAGACTCACCACCAAAACTCATCCACAAACCTAGGTTAGCAAGGGGGAAGGTCAATGGAGGTCAAGCTAGGTTGAACTAGGGTAAGGGAGAGGAAGGTTAGGGCTAGGGTAGAGAGCTTAGGGGAGCTGGAGGTCAGATCGATCAACTTTTCTCTAATTGAGAGGGAGAATAGTTGGCTGAACTCATCTTAAATTTGCTCCAACCCGACCATCGATCGAGTTCTGTGAAATTAGAAACTCAACCGATAGGCTCTTTAAAAATCTCTCGGCCTCTGATTGGTTGAGTTGGCAACTAGACCGATGGTCAACCTGACCTAAACATAACAAACCTAGTCTCTAGCCATTAGAGTGCTAATTAAATTTATTTTTCAAGTCCATTATGCATTTTGAACATACTTAGGCACATATCACTCGTCATTAGGTACTATTTTACGGTAAAACATGTGTTTGCAAAAAATACCCAAAAATAAGAGAAAAATAAGGCAAAATGATCATGAAAAATGGATTTTTAGCATATTAGCAAGCAATGGTGATCAAAATAGAGGCAAAACATATAGGATAGATGACAACTAGCTAGAAGGCATATTATATTCATTCAAAGTAGTTATAAGTAGTTTTGATCTAATAAAGTTAAATTTCTCTCTAGCTAGAGGTTTAGTGGAAATGTCTGCCAATTGATTTTTCATATCTATACACATGATATAGATATCCTTCTTGGCAATGTGATCACAGAGAAAATGATGAGGAACCTATTTATGTTTATATCTACTATGTAAGATAGGATTATCACCAAGTTAATTGCAGTAGTATTATCACAGTAGATAGGAGAAGCATCAAAATGAATGCTCAAGTTTTGAAGCATTTGCTTCATCCATATGACCTGGGAACAACAATTCTCGACTACAATGTATTCAGCCTCATGGTTGATAATGCCATTGTGCTCTATTTCTTGGAGAACCAAGACACCAAGCATGGTCCTAGGAGGAAACAAGTGCCACTTGTGCACTTTCTATAAATCAAGCACCCTGCATAATCTGTGTCACTATAAGCAGTAAGAGTAAAATCCCTTGACTTGGGATACCATAGTCCAAAATTTTGGGTTTTGGCTAAGTACCTTAAAATCCTCTTAACAGCTATAAGATGTTATTTCTTAGGATTTGATTGAAAGCAATCACACAAGCCAACACTAAACATTATATCAGGTCTAGAGGAAGTTAAGTAAAGTAAACTTCCAATCATACCTCTATATAGCTTCTCATCTACCTTATCACATTCTTCATCTTTGTCAAGTTTGGTGGTGTTTGACATGGGTGTGTCCATCAACTTGGTATTCTCCATCCCAAAGTATTTGAGTAGTACATTTGTATACTTGCCTTGGTTGATGAAGTTCCCATATTTTGTTTGCATGATTTGAAAGCTGAGGAAGAATGTGAGTTCACCCATCATAATCATTTCAAATTCACTATGCATAAGGTCACTAAATTCTTTGCAAAGATCAAGGTTAGTTCCACCGAAAATGATATCATCAACATATATTTGTATGATAAGAAAATGGTTAGAAGTTTGCTTTAGAAATAAGCTAGAAGCCACTTTGACCATGATATATCCATGATATAACAAAAAGTTCTTTAATCTCATACCAAGATCTAGGTGCTTGTTTGAGTCCATAGAGAGCTTTTTGCAACAAATAAACATGGTTAGGTAAACTATCATGTTCAAAGCCCATAGGTTGTGCAACATACACTTCCTCCTCAATTGTACCATTCAAAAATGCACTTTTAACACCCATTTTATGTAGAAGAAAGTTTTTATAACTAAAAAAGACAAGCAACATATGAATGGACTCAAGTCTAGCTACATGTGCATATGTTTCATCAAAATCTATACCATACTGTTGCTTGTAGCCTTAAGCCACTAACCTTGCTTTGTTCCTTACCACCTTTGCCGCTTTCATCAAGCTTGTTGCGGTAAACCCATTTTGTGCCAATGATCTTCTATCACTTGGTCTTGGCACTAGGGTTCAAACTTTATTCTTTTCAAATTGCCCCAACTCTTCTTGCATAGCTAGGATCCACTCATCATCCCCAAGACCTTCCCTGATGTTCTTTGAATCGAGTTGTGAAATGAAGGCACCGTTGACTTGTTCTTTATTGAATGCAACCCACATCTTCACTCTTTCATACAGATCACCTAAATTCAGCTCTTTTGGATGATTCTTTGCAAACTGGGGGGTTGGATCCTTCTTCTCTTCATCTTTCTCTTCTTCTTGAGTGACTACCTCTTTTCCCTTTTGGGTGATGTTGAGCTATTTAGAATAGGAATTACTTCAAATACAAAATCTTTGGGAATAGAGGGGTTAGTCTCAATAAACTTAATATTTATGAATTCTTATACTTTAACAAGATCAACATTAAATACTCTATAAGCCTTGCTAGTAGTGCTATAGCCAAGAAGGAAAGCTTTGTAAGATTTTAGATCAAACTTTTCGAGAGAATATTTCATGTTCAAAACAAAACAAGGACATCCAAAAACATGAAAGTAATTGATAGAAGGCTTCCTACCATGCAATAGCTCATGGGGGTTTTCTTTAAAGAAGTATGAGTAAAAACCCAATTTTGCACAAAACATGAGGTATTAACAGCTTCAGCCCAAAACTTCTTTGGAGTAACCTACCCTAGAAGCATGGTCCTAGCCATTTCCTATAAAGACCTATTATTCCTCTCTACAACTCCATTTTGTTGAGGTGTTTGAGGTGAAGAAAAATTGTGTGCATAACTAGATTCTTGACAAAAAATGTTCAAAAAGTTCATTTTCAAATTCTCCCCCATGATCACTACGAATGGAAACGATGCGGCAAGACGCTTCATTCTCAACTCATTTGTAAAAGCTCAAGAAAACATCAAGAGTATCACTCTTGGAAATGAGAAATAAGGTCCAAGTATATCTAGAGAAATCATCGACAATAACAAGGCAATACTTGGAACCACAAAGCGATTGAGTTCTCATTGGTCTAAATAGATTAATTTGAAGAAGCTCAAGAGCTCTCTTGGTACTAAGGACTCCTTTGGATTTGAAGGAGGACTTGGTTTTCTTTCCTTGGGTACAAGGTTGACATTCCTCATCCTTTTCAAAATCGAATTTGGGAAGTCCCTTCACCAAGTCCTTTTTGCTCAACTTCTTTAACTGATGCATATTTACATGACCAAGCTGACGGTGCCAAAGAGAAATATCATTTGTGTTTCATTTAGGGAGTTCTTCCCTTTGAGGAATTTCTGTAGGGATGCTCTCAATATATGGTTATCATCATTTAGAGAAACAATAGTAGAAGATAAGCTAGCTATGTCATTCCTAGCATGAACAAGATTGGCCTCAAGACAGAGGGATTTAGTTAAATATGAATCCTTCTCAACGGAAATGGAAGCAACATTAGCACTAGGAAATATAGGTCTAGAAGATAAATCATTTACTTGACCAAGAAACCTAGAATTTTCAGATTTAAGCATTTAGATTTCTTTATGATAGACATCTCTTTCATCTATACAAGCATCAACACGAGGCTTAAATTTAGCATTTTTAGTTTTAACCATTTCAAGCTCTTTTAGGAAATTCTAGTTTTCTTCCTTAAGATTTTCAATGTTCTTAAGGTAGATACCATTCTCAACTTCAAATCCATTGCATTGGAGCTCAAGATCAAGGTATTGCCCTTGCAAATTATCAATACTCTCAAGATTAGTTTTCTCACTCAACTCAAGGATTTCAAGTTTAACATATAGATCATCAATGATTTTTCCTAACCGTTTTCTTTTAGATTTACATTTAGCAAAAGATGAATGGGTAGAGATAAGCATGTCAACAATAGCTTCCTTAGATAACTCATGCAAACTTACCTCATTTACCTCACTCACCTCACCAATTTCTTCACTAGTATAGGCCATGAGTGCAAGGTGGCACTCTCCATCTTCTTTGGAGCTTGAGCTACTTGAAGATGAAGCTTCCCAAGATACATGAGCTGCATTCTTGTGTCTCTTCTCCTTCTTGTCCTTCCTCTTATACTTGCTCTCCATCTTGTGCTCTTCTTCCTTCTTTGAGCTACCCTTGTTGTGTGACTTTATTGACTTGGGACATTCACTCTTGTAGTGCCCGTTTTGTCCACACTTGTAGCATATAGGAGTAGAGGAGGAGGAGGTTTGCTTTCCCTTGAAGTGTTTGCCCTTGATGTAGTTGTCTTCATGCTCACTTGAGTCATCATATTCACTAGAGGAGGAAGGAGAAGTCTGGCAAGCAAGTTGTTGTTGAAGGATGACCGCCTCCACTTGTGCTTTGAAAGCACCATCTGTGATCTTCTTGGCTTCCTTCTCTTCTTGATTGGCTTCTTCTTCTTGTTTGTCAAGCCTTGGAACATGGGCTTGGAGGTTGCTAATGAGATCTTTGGTTGGGATGTCACTAAGGCTCCTCACTTCTTCAATGGAGGTGACATTTGACTCCCAACTCTTTTGTAGAGTCCTTAAGATCTTGGAGTTGATTACACCTCTATCCCAATGCAGCCAACCCATTGATGATGACGTTGAGTCTTGAGTACATCTCCACAATCCCTTCTTTCTTTCCCATGTTGAAGTTCTCTAAAGGATATTCAACATGTAGATCTTAGCCTCCTTGACTTTCTTTGTGCATTCATAGGTGATGCACAATTTTTCCCAAATCTCATAGGCGGTGTCCCAAGTTGATATCCGGTTGAACTCCGTTGGGATAAGGGTTGCATAGAGGATGCTTATGGCCTTTACATTGAGTTGGGCTTCTTTGATTGTGGCTTCACTCCATGTTGCAACAGATCCAATTGGCTCCTTTTAAGGTGTGGCCATCACCTTCCACTTGTCAAAGTTCATGCCTTGAATGTAGAATTGCATACACTTCTTCCAATAGAGAAAGTTGGTGACATCAAAGATTGAAGGATGCATGGAGAAGCCTCCCTCTAGGTTTAGAAAACCAAGTAGGTTGTTGCCCATATTTTTGTCTCGTGGGAGATTGTTAGAGAAGATCATTATCTCTGATACCACTTGTTGGATCTAGGGCTCTAGGGGGGGGGTGAATAGAGATTCAAAAATTCTCACAAGATAGATTAGACCTTGAAATTATATCAAATTAAAACCAATAGATTAAGTCCAATTTGAAGTCCTAACTAACAAGCATAGCAAGTATGAGAGGAATTGATAGAAAGCACTTGATAAGGTAATGTAGAGTGGTTCCACTCTCCAAACTAGGAGAGAGTTAGTCTACTGGCTAGAGAGGTCAGTATCTAGGACTTTGCAAATGTTTTTCTCTATATTCACCAATAAGAGTTACAACACAAGACCAGCAAAGGATTTACCCATCCAAGCATCAACAGTCTTCCACCTTACTAAGGACTTACCCACTTTGTAAGAGTCTTCAACCTTCTTCCAAGGACTTACCCATTATAGTACAAGTCTTTCTCCTTCAAGGACTTTTCTACTCTTCTTGGATCTTCAGCCTTTGCCATCTCCTTCACTTGGAGAAGATCTTCACCTCTTCTTCAACTTTGAAGAATAACAATAAAAACTCCAACTTCACTCAGAGTAGCTTGCCTTACCTTTGCTTCATGGAGGAAAGGGGTAGGGAAGATGGAGTAGATGAGATCTTTATAAGCTCAAGGAAGTAGCTCTCTTACAACATGCCTATCTCACTCATATCATGAATTGAAGTGTAAACTAGAGAGAGAAAGGGGCTTAAGGAGTTGTAACAAACTCAACTATAGCAAGGACTTAGAATAGCATGAATGAGCAAACTTGGAATGAGCTCTAAGGGGTCCTATTTATAGCTAGGGATGTTCCTTGAGAGTGGGATCACTTAAGGTCAAAATATAGCCATTTTCCAAGATGCAACAAATCTATTTTCACCCAAAACAACTCACCAACAGTTATAATCACTTTTTTTGCATTTTCCATGCAATACATTTGGTTGAGTTTCAATAAAGGTAACTCGACCAATCCACTAAATGATAAAGCCAATTTTCAAACTATTAGTCGAGTTTGTTTTGGGAAACTCGACCGATGAGCTAAAATCAGTTTTGTTCAGTGAGTCAATCAGTCGAATTCTACGAGTGTGCAACTCAACCGATGGGTCATCTTTAGAAAATCCATCATAGGATCGGTTGAGTTTCCAACTCGACCGATGAACAACCTATGAATTTTTTTATAAATTGACATTTTAGTGATTAAACCTTGGAATTAATTGTCCCTGATTTTTCTCATCTTAGTTACAAGTCATATCATCAATACAAGTGATTATAGAAATCATCTAAGGTCATTTGGAGTGATTTCCCAAAAAGCACACTTGCATTGCATTTGACTTGAACTTGAACAAGCTAGGGCTTGTGTAATTTGATCCTTTTCATGTACCTAAAGTCTGAAATCAATCTTGAACAAACATATTAGATACATAGGAATTGAATGGTTAAGTCATTATCAAAATATGGGCAATGTATAACTCTCAAGTCAACATGTTCAAAAAGGACCAAACTTGAAACTTGAGCTTGTCTTATGATTCCAAATCATATCACAAGGTTACATTATAGTTCTAAGAATTCAATTATGATAATTATGTTCAACACTTTTAGCAAGGTCAGGGGTCTCTCAATAACCCTCAAGTATCAATTTGGAAAATTGCAAAGAACAATTTTCTAATGAGCCATACCCAAGATAATTCAACCATGGCCCGATCAACACCACAAACATAGTCAATCATCAAGGTAGGAAACTATTTCCAATTGCATCATATGCAATTCTAGATAGATGATATGAACAACTCCTTGCCATGATCATCTCCATGCTTCTGGGCTCAAACGCTGTAAGAATCACCAGTCAATCCTGACCCAACAACCAATACGATAACAATGCACCACGTGGAGGTGGAAACTACATCATTACCATCACACTTCCACAAGGTAGATGGCGCACCACACGGAGGCATAACCTATGCTTTGTCAAACAAGTTTTTCATGTGTATTGCTGTTGGAAAGCATCTTGAACTTAATATTTTTGATTGAGGGATATATATATTGTATCCAATCACCACTTACATAGTATGGATCATATACATACTATATCCCACAATGTAAACATCCAATATAAAACAAAAGGCGATGCTTATGGACATGTCTACTTGCAATTCCTTGGAGCCACAAGGAACTACTACCACCTAGGTTAATCATCACATCACATGTATGGGCCTACTGTTGGTGTATATCTGTGCTTGCCAATCTCAGTAGACCAGTTCAACCTTTGAACTGGTCGTCTGACCTCTTGGCTGATCGGTTGGTCCTCCTATCCAACAGATGTTTGGACTCCTTCCAAATGACTAACTGAGTCTATTGGTATGGTCGTATGACCTCTTGTCCAACTGATATTTGGAATCCTTTCAAACAGTCAGTTGGGCCCACCAGGAAGTCATCTGGTTCCATTATCCTGACCTTCTGGTCCTCCAAATGGTCGTCTCATCTCACGAATTGGTCATCTCAACCAACAATGAACATATTCAATGCCGTTTCTTGAAAGGAAACTATCCTATTGTTACTTTATTACATTGAATAAGAGAAACCTCGAGTTACATTCAAAGGGAGAAAAGGTAGGAAAGCATTATGTTTGCATTGGGAAGAGGGAAGTAGAGGCTCAGTACGTAGGCCAAGATAAATAGGAACCAAATCATCCAACCATACACAAATAAAGGATATTGTCCATAACCACACTACACATCCACCATCAAAACCACTTTTAGGGCGATGCGTGTAAATTACATATATATCATATCACACACATATACATGTATATATATTAGTTTGGAATTATGCGGTCTTTGATCGAATACACATATGAAAATAGTTTAAATATTCTCATAGTATGCAATAAATAACTGGTAAAACAAAAAATCTGATCCTATGGATTATCCTAAAACATAGTAAATTGACCTGGCTTTGATACCACAATTGGGAAATATGGGCTCAAAGTATAGAAACATAATTTTTTTATCTATCCGTATTCCCATAACAGTAAGATCACATAATATACTATGAAATAGGAAAGATGGTTTTAGCGAGTTATACCTGGTCCTAGAGCAAGTCTAACAACAAAACTCACTTCTTTACCACTGCTGACAAGTTGGTCTTGGATGGTGGCTGTGCAGCTTTTGGTCTTCACAACGAACAAGACAACTTCTGCATCACTCATGTGGTCAAGCCATGAACAACAAGCTACAGTTGTCCTCCTAGCAA
Organism: Alisma plantago-aquatica; assembly: GCA_963693085.1. Taxonomy (NCBI): domain Eukaryota; kingdom Viridiplantae; phylum Streptophyta; class Magnoliopsida; order Alismatales; family Alismataceae; genus Alisma; species Alisma plantago-aquatica. The sequence goes on along the minus strand of OY856410.1, from coordinate 351,413,780 downwards.
CATCCAATGGACTATTACCTCTGGAGTAGTCCACACAGACCAACTAGAACTCCTATAGTTCACCAAGAATGAATAGGAAGGAGTTGTCCCTCACATTGGTGTACTAGTCACCAACCTTCTCTCCCACAATGACAACTATCAGTTGTTCTCTCCCTTTGGCTATCCCTCCCTATTGGGTAGGACTTGTCTGGGATATCTTGGTTACCACAACCAGAAAGGACAACAGTTGTCAAAGGAACTGATTCTCAAGGAATTGCCCAGTACCCCTACTTTTATAGGCCAGGTTAGGGTTCCTAGTCTGTACGGCGTTGTGTGGGAGTGGTAAGGATCAGAAGAACTTGAACTTTTACAACCTTTGACAGTCAAAATGACCATTTTTCACACCCATACGGTCATATGGGGTGCGATACGATCGTCTCGTACTGCCAAATAGTCGTTTGGTAGTTTCCCAATCACATACGAATTTGGCAATTTCGATTCCAATTAGTATACATATTAATTATACTTGCTCTCCAAGTATATGTAATAGAAAATATTCAGGAAACATCCTGAACCTTCATTTGGCCCAACTGAGCTATATCACCCATGCGATATGCCCGTCTCATGGTGAGTTGAGTCGATTCGGTCAGTTTAAGGGAAGAACTTAGCCAATTCAATCCTCAATCAGCCTAACAACCCAAACAGTCATATCAACAATTCAGATGCCTATCTGGCATGCCCAAATGGCCATCTCACTTAGTGAGATGGTCATTTGGTAGTTCAGCTAGTCAATCAGTGGATCTGTTACATGAATTGAATACCTAAACACTTTAGTAATCAATCCAATTGTCCTTCAAGATCAAACTCCTCTTCTAGACAAGTTCCTATGTGTGTGACCCTATAAGTCCCCTATCACATTAGTAGTGAATGTCCATAACTAGCTTATGGCATCACAAGCAAAGAGTGGTGCCTAGTCGCACTTCAGTGCTACCCAAGTGAATGGAAAGTTGGAGAACAAATTCAACCTAAAATCTGTCTAAGGTGTTGCAGTGATTGTATAATTCCTTTGTCTTTGATATCCACGATGAACTTGAGGCATGGAAGGTCATCCTCTTAATGTTCAATCTGTGTTCCTTGAATTGAGAGCAGACTATCTGATATAATGTGACATCAATATCATATATTGATTCACATGTGCATGCAGATGCATTTCTCAGTCTAGCTTATCAAGTGGTCATGATATCATACTCCTGTAGGAGGGACAAATACCATATCTATCACTCACAATCTATCCCCATGTGTTAAAGTCACCCAATCATCCCCGTTATAACAACCCATGTTTCAGGACTGCATTTGATGATGTCAAAGCATACCCAACGACATGTGATGAGTGCACATTGATTCAAGTCTAAGAATCATAATCACCACCTTCACTATGAGATATGACTATGACCACCACAACCATGTGTCACTCTCAAGGTGGGTCTGTCCGATATACTGTTCCCTAACATGTATATGTGTGCTTGGTTTGATATTGCCATATCATGACTTAGTGAGACTCAATCATCAACCAACTCACACTCTAGTCTTATGTGTTACTGGTGTCTATCTACATTCCACAATAACAACTAACTAGGGACATAATGAGAATATGTATATGTACTCTTAACACCCATATGATCTCATTTCCACAAGGCTAATACTTGAAGACATACATCATTGAGTAATATTATTATCTAGACATTCACTCCGTATCCTCATTATCTCATAACTGAGTGAAACAGATGAATTAGAAGCTTGCCTTTATATATTCTATTATTAATCAAATCCTTTTAGGTAATTATGCCATGTCAATCATCATATTATTGGATCTACATGCATACATTACCAACAGGAACAAACGAAGATGCCAACACAAGTGCACCATTTTCTAGATTTGACAGGATATTATAAGAGGTTCACCAATAACTTCAGCACAGTGGCACTACTCCTAATGAAGCTGACGAGGAAAGATGTGCCTTTTATCTGGGATGACAAGTGTTAGTGCACCTTCCAGTTGTTAAAGGGGAAGTAACAAGTGCATCGATGCAAGTTTTTCCTGAGCAAGGGAAAGGATACATAGTCTTTTGTGATGCCTCAAGGAATGGCTTGGGTTGTGTGCTGATGTAAGACAAGAATGTGATCTCTTTTGTTTCACGACAGTTGAAGAAACACAAGGAGAACTACCCAACCCATGATCTAGAGTTAGATACAATGGTGAATTCCTTGAAGATCTAGAGGCACTACCTTTATGGTGAGAAGTTCCAGATCTTCACAGATCACAAGAACTTGAAGTATACCTTTTCACAATAGGAGCTGAACATGAGACAGCGATGCTGGATAGAGCTAATCAAAGATTATGATTGCACCATTGATTATCATCTAGGGAAGGTGAATGTTGTGGTAGATGCCTTGAACATGAAGTCTTCTTTGTTGTCATCTGTAGATAAAGCACAATTATGTTCCTTGGTGTGCCATAAGAGAGGCATGTTGATCTCCTTACGTCAGATGAATGTGAAGTTGGAAGTCTCCCTATTAGCAGATTTGTTGGCACAACTACAAGTGAAGCCCATGTTGAGGCAAACAGATCAGAGACTCAAAGTAGAGTGATACTATGATACAACATATCTAATCAGAGTTCTGTAGTGAGAAGCATGATGGCTTCCATGAGGCAGAAGATGGGACAGTGTGTTATCACTGTAGAGTCATGGTTCCTGATGTTGGCAACCCGAGGAAGATGGTTGTGGAAGAGGCTCACTCTTTGATGTATGCTATGCACCCAGTTAGCACCAAGATGCATCATAACCTTAAAGATCTATATTGGTGGCCTGGTTTAAAGCATGATGTGGCTGAATTCATTGCAAAGTGCATAGTATGTCAATAGGTTAAAGCAGAGCATCAGAAGCCTATAGGGACATTGCAATCGTTGCCTATACCACAATGGAAGTGGGATCATGTTATAATGGACTTTGTGGTTGTACTGCCCTGGACAACCAAAGGTCATGATTTCATTTGGGTGATTGTTGATAGGCTAACCGAGTTAGCACATTTCCTTCATGTGAAGACAACATATATAATGGAGAAGATTGCACAGATATATGTTGATGAGATAGTGCATTTACATGGAGTTCTAGAAACCATTGTGTCAGATAGAGGTCCTCAATTCACTAGTTGCTTTTGGGAGCGCTTGCACACTACCTTGGGTACACAATTGAGGTTCAACACTAAGTTTCACCTACAAACAGATGGATAGTCTGAGAGGACAAAACAAACAGTGGAGGACTTGCTGAGAGATTCTGTCTTATAGATTTTGGGATGTTGGGATGTGAACCTTAGTCTGATAGAGTTTTCTTATAATAATAGTTATCAGAGGAGCATTGATATGGAACCTTATGAGGCATTGTATGGGAGACATTGTAGATCTCCATTATGTTGGTATGAGATAGGTGAATACTAGATTCTTGGCCCTGAGCTTGTGCAAAAAATGATAGAAAAGATGAAAGTGATTCAACAATAGTTGAAAGCAGCCCAGGATAGGCAGAATTCGTATGCAAATAACCAGCATAGATCGTTGAGTTCCAAGTGGGGGCCCAGGTGTATCTCAAAGTCTCTCCTTGGAAAGGTGTCATGAGGTTTGGGAAGAAGGGTAAGTTGACTCCCAAGCATATGGAACCTTACCTTGTGGTGGCACGTGTTGGGAAGGTGGCCTATAAGTTGGAGTTGCCACCTGAGTTGTACAGGTTGCATCTGGTGTTCCATGTGTCCATGTTGAGGAAGTGCCACCCAGATACCGAGTTGGTTTGTGGCCTGTGGAGGTTGAGATTGATGAGGACATACCATATGTAGAAGGCCCTGTGTTGATCCTGGACAGGAGGATCAATAAGTTGATGAAGAAGGATATAGTGTAAGTGAAGGTTCTGTGGCATCATCATGGCGTTGAGGAGGACACATGGGATCTTGAGGAAGAGATGCGTAGGAAGTACCCATCTCTTTTCTATAGGATTTTAGGGGCAAAATCCTTGATATGGGTTTATAGTTGTAAGGCTCCTGAAGTAGCTTAGTGATTGAGTATGCTTGCTTTTCTTAGTAAGATGCTTAGAACCTTAATCTAATCCTTTTATTATATAGCCGTTATCTTCTTCATGCAAGTATATTTTTCGACCCTCTTTCTTCTCCCTTCTTTTGTGTTCGTTCTTGGAGCTTTGAGGAGCAAGAAGGAATGATCTTGGGTGCTTTGGAGGTTGGTCAACCTTGCATGTGGTGTTTTGGATCTTGATCACCTTCCTTGTGGTGATACTTGGTAGTTTCTCTCTTTGGTAAGTGGTTCTTTTCCCTTGACCACATCTTTCCTTTAGAACCCTACCTTTCTTCTTTCTCTTTCTGGGCCTTAGACTATGGACTATCCATGGTGGTCATCTTGAGAGAGAACTCCTCACCACAAAGGGTTAGAGACCATGTTTTGACAAGGTGGTACCCAAGTGTGAGGAAGTTTTCTTCTCTTCTTTCTTCTTTCTTCTTGGTTCGACCTAGGGTTTTGTACCCTCTTTTCTTGAGCATCCCTATGAACATGCTGTTCTTCTCTTTGGAGGTGATCTTGTTGATGAAGTGTTGAACTTGGTTGGATCTTCATCTTCTTCTTTGGAGCCTTTGATCTTGGACCTTGGATCTCTCCTTAAGGTAGGTTATATAACTCTCTACCTTCTTCTATTACTTGTACCTTAATCATGCTTGCATGTTACTATTTATGCTATATGAAGTTACTAGGATCTAAGGTTTCAGACTTAGTAGTATATTCATATAGATTACACTCTTTGTTAAACCCTAAATTTTTGTACTTGATTTGTTAAGTGATAGTTGAGGTGATAATCATACATGCATCATGTTTCTTAGTTTCATCACCATGCTTTGGTTTGTCCTTTGTGTTTTTTTGAGGGTTTTGGGTTGTATTTGTTGAGGTTGAAGCTTGGTATCCTTTAGTTTCTTGATGGTTCATGTTGAAGATTGGTTTTAGAGTTTTAATGCCATCTTGAATGGAGTTTTCCCACCTTGTTGATGGTGATCTTCCTTGACGTTCACTTTATATTGTGGATGCGTTTTATCTCTATTTTGATGTTGGTAAGTGTTTTTTGGGTAGCTTGACCTTGGTGGTCTCTACACTTGGATCTTGTCTTGGTCAAGACCAATGCTTTGGTTTTGGTCGAGATGCATGCTTTTGTTTTAGTCTTGACCTTGGGTTTTGTTTTGGTCAAGACCTATGATTTTGTTGAGGATGAGACATGCCCTTGATGGTGGATGAGAGACCATGCTAGTTGGTGGTTCAAACACCATGTTAGTAGCGGTCGAGACATATGGTTTTGTTATGGTCAAGACTCTTGTTTTTATGGATGGCCATGCGTGAGACAATCCTTTCCTTTTAAGAATGGACATGTACAAGCCTATTTTTCTAGCGTGTTACCTGTACCAAGGTGGGAGATGTGTTTATATATGGATGGACATGCATGAGCCAGTCCTTTGATTGACTATATGTCACTGTTTTGCAGTTGACTGATATGTCTCTACATTGTTTCTCTTGTACTAACCAAGAGGTGTTAGAGAGGTTGTGGATTTCAGCTCTTCCATTAACCTTGTATGGCACCGATTTTGACTTAGCAATGGTTGGTTGGATTTGGGTGGTACAACTCAAATCCTTAGGGCAATAATAAAAGATGTAATACAACCATGTAGTATACCTTGATTAGTGTCAAATATGGATAACATTGGTTGGACCCTTTGCCTTGTCTTTGTATTGTTTTCTTGAATTATAATGCGGTAAGAGAAATCAACTATTATACATGTTTTTCATATATCTTCTTAAAATATTAATTGATATACAACTTAGTGAGAATTGCCTTGTTTGTTTAATATGCTTTATCTGTTGGATACATATCATTTAGCCAAGTCTTCTCAACCTATTAAGTATGTTATCTACTTGTTTCAATCTGTGCTTTTAATAAATGTTGGTGGAGAGTTATATCTCTTTCTAGGACATTTGGTCTCACCCCGTGGGTTTCCACATCTTTCAGGTGGTCAAGCACGAGGAAGTATAGATCGTGCTGTTGAGGCTGAGCAATAAGAGGAGAAGTAGTTGAATCAAGGTTAGATAAGCTTCTTGTGTGATTTTTAGTAGAGTCCTATGTGTCATCCTTGTACACTCAGGTCCTTGGGGGAGATTTGTGGATGTTGTATATCGAGAGGGTTTGGCTTTATTCCTTTTTTGTATATATATGGCATGTATATATATGTGATAGGTTACCCCTTGTAACAGAATGTGGCTAGAGATCCAGTAAACAATGACATGTAATAATCTTTTGGCATGTGTTATATATACATGTGTCTTTTACAGACTCTGATGTGATATGCTTCCACTTGAGGTGGATATGTGAAACAATTTTAATTTCCTGTATTTTTTGGTAATCTAGTTTGTTTATTTTAATTTTATTTTTTGTTTTGAGTAATCTCACTTTGTGTGGTGCGGGGCATCACATATCTAATGACTACACTTTCTACTGTCTAGCATGGATAACATCCTTGGCCCTGAGGGATGTAAAAGTTGAAATCCTACAGTATGAATGTTACCACAGACTCTGAGGAGGGTATGCTTCCATGCTGCTGCAATCTAAATGGGTGGTTTTCAAACAACGACAATAAAGTAGGCCCATTTATATCTAAAACCTCCATCTTTGACACTCCAAGATAGAGTGTATGATAAGTTTTTGGGGGATATATAAATGAGCATGAGAGGTACATTTTTGCCTTTTATTCCAAGTTTGAAAGCTCTATACAAATTCTTACTTTACCCTTACATTGTAGGAATTTTTGAAAAATTTGAACGTTAACCCTTCTGAGATTTATCTACTTCTCCCACCTTTAGAATTGTTTGTCCTCTTGCTACCCTTTTAGCGTAATCATTTCAAGAGTGGTGCAAATGAGTAGCTAATATATATAAAAGAAAATGACACAACAATGTAATCTTATTCTATTCTTATAGCAAAATATTGTATCAAGCGGAAGAACACTCATGAACCTATGAAATCCCTAGAAATAAGGAGGACTTAATCAACCATACTCCCAATCAATCACCCTATCCTTGTGGTACTAGTTGGAAAGTTTACATATCCTACGAGATGAAAATAGCCACCTCGTCTATTTTTAAATATCCCCGTGTTGGGATCAAAAGAGGCTTGGCCGTACAGAAAATCCTTACCAATCTTTTTTCCCAAGCCAGTGAGCAAAATAAAAAGCTAAAAGAGATAAAATCAAGAGAGTTGTTCCTAGAAAGATGCTGAAGGGTTTAACATGGCCGATGTATTGTTGCACTCGAGTATGCATATATGTCGTGCCCGATAGTGAAATTTGAAAGCCAATATTAACACACTTGCATTTTGAAGCGGACCTCATACAACCACTTGGCACTACATTAGGGCCTAATTAGGATGCACTATCTTTACAACAATATTATGGTTGGGGTAAACTGATAAATGTAAGAAAATACTTAAATTCTAACCTACCCCAATACAATAGCTTAGATGCAACCAAAATAAAAGTAGGGTGTGAAAGATACCCCTTACATGAACCATTTAGGAGTACGGCTAGGAACCAAGGAAAGGAGGATATTGTAAGGGAGAATCCTTTACTACAAAAGGCAATGGTAGGTGCATAAAGTTATGCAACTCTATAAATAAAGGGAGGAAATAGAACCTCAGTGAGTGGACCAAGCCCATGACAAAGGTTTTGCTGTAAGGATGGGATAATTCTATGGTGGTGTGTCTTTCAAAAAGAAAACAACTAAAGCTCATCACTTGATGCTTTGATTCTATCTATTATCTTGAGGACATGCTAAGTTTGGGGGAGTTGATAACATGTTAATTTTTGGACATTTTGTGCCTATTTTATCTTTATAATGTTATCCCCTTTATGTTTTTCCTGTCTATTTTAAATATCTTCGAAATAAAATCTAATTTAACTACGTAAGCTCATGATCCCTTTTTCCTTCTTATTGATTCACCTTTGGTCGCTACACTCCATCAACCTGCAACCTCATCATTACGACCACAACAACATTTACAAAGGAGGAGCCGCCCTAGCGGCTAACACCTCCTAAAAATGTTGTGGTCACTACAAGCCACTAAATGTTTCTACCGCAATAACCAGGCAAGTGTCTAGACTATAAAAGGGGAGTTGTCTATTGCAACCACAAAGCTCAACATAGAGACCATACCATCTAGCGACTGAAGACTCATGCCATCCCTACGGTCACTATGGCCAAGTGTAACGGTTAGAAGACTGCTCAACTATTGTGACTACAAACTTCACCATGGGTAGCGACCGCAACATGGACTTAAGTCGGTGGACTGAACCTATCAATAGACCCACATCATTCATTCAACAGGGGGGGTCGCATCATCATAAATACGATGAAGTGCTTCTGCATTCCACACTCACCCATCAGCCTCTCCATCCATCTTGGATCTCTAAAAAGACAAAAATTGGAGGAGAGAGAAGATCTACCACCATCTTCTTTGAGAGAAGGAGTTGCCATATGCTATGCCAATGCCATATCCAGATCTGAAGGAGTATTATTGGTGTATCACCTTCTTCCTTATTTAGATCTGTCACTCCCCTGTACGCTCCACCCCTCCATCTATCTTGATGTATTTTCACCTCTGTAGATCTGTATTGTTACTCACCACCATGAGTGGATAAACTCATTACATGGGTTGGGAGTATCCACTAAGGCACTCCCAACATGTATATAATTACATCCATTTGAATATATATGCTCTTAGCAAATATTATCTCCATTCTCTTGATCTTAATGATTCACTTCTATGATTAGCTACCATCTTGCGATGTTTGACTGTTAGTGTCTCAAAAGAGTAACACTAATCTTATCTAAGTGTTTTGGAGTTGCATGAATGCATGAGAATGCTGGAATGTTAAAGATAATGATCATATGGTTATCTTTGTGATTGTATGTTTGTCATCTTAAGAGAGAGACAACCTTATAATCTAGATGTATCCTAAGATCGAGAGAGGAGGTACTAGACGTATATAATGATTGCTTGTAATCTTGCTAAGGGTATACAAAGGGTGTGTGTATTGCATGTTGATGAGAGATATTAGTGGGTGAAACCCAATACAAGTTCCCATCCATATCTTGTTACCACATGCTTGTTTGTTTTGTTCCCTTATTTTATTTCTTTATCTTTCCTTACTTATTTTGTTAGTTTGGAGTAATACTGTTCCACTAGGAACACCTTTTAAACCTACCGTTCTTGGCTGGTGTAATTTAGATAAGATTCCACACTCATAGCAGTTGGCACCCATCCCTATGGATTGACCCCGATGACTACATTGGACCCCATATAACAGTTGTGGGGTCCTGAGTGTCGGGTTACAAATTTAAGAGACTGACTACTCTAGAATTGCTATGTTTTGTATATGTCATTTAGGTTGGTTAGGTATCACCAATCAAACCAACATCAACCATGCAAAACCTTCTCTTCTATAAAATATATCATCAATAAGTTTTGCAAGCAATCATAAAAGATATATACACCTTCCTTCTCTTGCAATCTGAGTGTATTTATATCTAAAAGCACCTCTCTATCAAGATGGTAACTAAAGGATCATCAATAAACAAATGAATTTTTCTATAGTGATTCCCCACTCACATGAATCATAACTAATCCAAGCTCTAGATCTGATTGAACTACTTCTTTTGAAATAGTTCAGAGCAAACATTGCAAGAAAGTATCTAATCAGATAAGTAATGCATTTAAGTAGGAGCAGGGAAACAAAAATATAAGAATATGTGTATGAAAAGGAAGAAGGAAAGGTTACATGGTTGGGAGGGTTTGATGGCTACTCCAACCCAAGTTCATGAATCTAGCCAATCATGGTGCAATAAAGATTTAAATTATAAGTTGAACAAGCCATGTTCTCAAAAGAAAACAATAAAATAGTAAGAGAAAGGAAGGAGGTTGATTAGTAGGGTAGATAGAGATAAGAGGTCAATCTACCCACCTTTCAACCAAATCCAACTTTTATAGGTCAATCACCTTAAGAGGTCCATTGTGGTGATCAATTTCCTTGAGGTCAATCGAGCTTTTCAGTCAACCTTGGAGTTCAATCATATTCACTTCTCTAGCTAGTGGCACTTGGAATCCAAAAAAATTTGATCAAGCTCGATGAGAGTGGCTGGTGAAAAAGTTCAAGTAGGTTGATCACTCTCAAAATTGATCACTTGGACTTTGGTCCTTGTGCTTTGTAGCAACATTTTTCCCTTTTTGTAGAAGACAAGATGTCTTGGGAGTGATAGCATGGGGTCCTATTTATAGGGTAGGGCCAGTCTCGTATAGACTTGTGATTGGTTCACATGGCATTGACCCTAGAGCACTAGGTGACCAAACTCAGACACTTGATTTATTTTCTATTCGATTGGATTCTTCTCTCTTGGCAGATGATCAAGCTTTTGGATGATTGCTGGTCTTCGTATGAGAAGTCAACCATCAGACCTTCCTCAACTTTTGAGCTTTGAAGTTGATTAAGCTTAATTAACTTTCTTTGGGGATTGATCAAACTAGTGGTCGACCGATTGTCTTCAACTACCGAGATGTGAAGCTCGATTGATCCAATGATTTGTTAGCCCAAGCACTTTTTCAATCAAGTTTGAAGGTCAATTGTTCTGCTAGTTTTCTCATGTAGGTCGATCAACACACCTGATCCATCTCCACATTGCTTTAATTGATTTTTGATTTGGTAAATGATCAACCTTTGAGGTTGATTGATGATATTCTTGGTAGCTCGATGGGTTGATCAATAGGCTCTAAGCTTGAACTTTCTTGATTGATCTTAAAGATTAGTTGAGTTAGTTATTTTAGTTTCCTACTCAATGTTCTTTGTATACATAGTGATCGATCTCAAGGTCGATCATCTGTTGATCAATCTTTATGACTTGGAGTTGAATTTTCTACCTTTGACAAAGATAATTGAATCAGAAAGCGATTAGAAAAATATGTCCAAAATGAAATATTTTATAAACATTATGTACATACAAAGATAATTTTCTAAAGCAAAAGAGATATGGAATATTCATGAAAGTTGATGTCATCAACTACCCCCAAACTTAACACTTAGCTTGTCCTAAATCTAGACATATGAAATCATCATGTAAGGATAGACGAGCATCGTGATACGATAAATAATTAATACAAGATTTTATCAAAACCTATTATTGGAATTAGTACCAATCCTTAATATGATTCTTTGTCTTAAAAAACTATGTTAAAAAAAATCCTTAGTTGGTAGTTTGTGTCGGTAGTTACTTCTCATGCATTCCCTTCAACACATCTCTATTAAAAAGTAGTTTTCACTCTCATCTATTGTATAAGAGGTGTATGGAAGGGGTATGCAAAAAGACTTATCGTTATCCCTTTCCTTTCTATAGATCATTCAACTATAGGTCCTTTTAGTGGGCAGGTGGTCTATGCTTTCCAAACTAGCTGGTTTTGGAGTAGTGAATGCACATCCTATGTACCACCACCCCAAATTGCTATACCTTTAATGAACACAATTAAAATGGGGGATGGGGGTGTGTTTTTAGCCTTAAAACCACCAAAATTGACATATCTACGTTCATGAGTGTTTATATATACCATTAAGGTATAGCTTATTTGCCTAAAGTTAGAGCACAACTCTCTTATTTTATTCATAACTTGCTTTTATATTTCAATCTTTTTTAGATTTTTTATGCATGTATTTACAAAATAGGGGAGGAGTTACCTCTTTATTATTTCATTAAAGTGAGTCTTTTACTGAGTACGAGTCTGTATTTTTATTTTTTATGGTTTAAGCAAGAATCTTTTGATGATGTCTTAGGATTAAAACCAAATTCGTAGAATCTAGAATATTTTGTTTAAAGAAAGATATAAAAGCAATATCATCAATTTAAAATTAGTGAAATGTCTTGACTCATTATTTCTTCACATTAGATTTGTACATAAGTAGCTATATGGAACAAACAAACTATTTTTAGGAGCGAGGATGATCATTTTCATTATGTACATAGGAATTTGAAATTTTTTAAAAGTGATAAAAATGAATATAAAAGAGAAAAATATCAAGTGATATTGCTGATACCTATCTCACCGGATTACACCCCACACTTATTACACACTCTATCCCTAGAGTGGAAAAGTAAGAAAGAAATAGAATCAAGTAAGATTGTCTTTAGGCATTTTGGGAGTGGTCTTCATCCACCCATTTAGATTTTTGAAGTTGGATTGCATAGTTTCTGTACAAGAAATGGAAGTTATCATCCTAAAAGTCTTCTACGTTGACCCAAAGAATGAAGAGGGAATACATCCAATAAAGCACATAAAATTTGTAGCCAATTGATAGAGATTGTTGCTAAGGACTGTGGTGGCATAATTGGGGCTTTCTGCATTTCTTCTTTCCCTAAGAATCATAGCGATGATCATATTTGCAAATAGGATAAATAAGTTATCTGACACAAATTTCAACTCAACGCTAAGTTTTGATAATGATTTGAGTAGAATGTTTTGAGACACATGAGATTGAGAAGATGATCTGAGCTACTATATAAAATATCTGAAGTTTTGGGTGAAAATGACAAGCAACGTCCAATTGTTGTCTTGAAGTTGAGGTAAGAAGATATATTTTAGAATAGATAATTGTAGCCACTAGTCTAGAAGTTCCCTCTCTCTGGATTTGTCTTTGGCGTATAGATCATTCATCAAACTTGACCTGACCACATGAGAAGCATACAATTCTTGGCCCAGAAGAGATGGATATGCTTCAATGAGAGTGAGAGAATGATTAAGAGTGTTGTGAAGATCATCCTCCATGACATTAAGGTCATTACTGAGGAATATGACACGATTATCTTTGCCATTGTTAGGCCACATAATAAGAAGATATAAGTCATCCACTGAGAGATCAATGCAAGTAATCATATTGAAGTTGCTAAAAATGGGTACCACAGTCATAACTAGACCATAAATAGGGAATGGGGTTTGAGTCTCATCCAGAATAGCATCAATATCCTCCACTTCCTAGGCAATTCCCATAAGAGGTATGGATTTGAGCATTTGGGAATTCTATTATGGAACATGGCTCGATGCATGCAAGATTTTTTTAGTGCCACTACATTGAGTTTTCTCTATCTCTTATAGGACTTCCATGAAGAGACCTCGACAGGCCTTGGGATATTGGGATAAGATCCCTAATATTTTTTGGAAATTCAGTATCTTGGAAGAATTGACGATCATGTATCACCTCCATTTCATATTTCCCCCTCAATTCAGTGAAGCCATCAAGATCCATACTATCAAATGGTATGTTCTAATTGATAGCTCCATGACAAAAAGGACGATAAAAGCATGCCTGGTGTTTGTTGATGTATCAGTGGCTCAATAGCATAGTTTACCCAGTTGGGTCAGTAATAAGTGTATCCTTATCTGATTAGGAATTATAGATGAATTGGATGTGTTGAATTTTCCCCACTCCTTGACCTTGAAATTGCATATGAGCATGTGGTAATTTGGTGAAACATGCATTGAATAAGATGATTTTCCACCATACCAGATCTAAATTAAAAAAGCCAATAACACTTGTAATGGAAATGGAGAAGGATGAGCTTCGTCTTACGCTCTTTGATATTATCACTTAGTATTTTTATGAAAGTCATGTTCTCGTGGTTCTTGAGTAAGCAATTGGCGAGGGCTATTATGGCATTGTAATAAGGCCATTGCTTGTCACTTGGCATGACATCTTCAAGAATAGTGGAGACAAGTATTGTGAAGAGATGTTTGTTTATTCTTGAGGGACTTTGCAAAATATTTCACAGGGTTCTTTGAGTAAGATATTGAAGTCTTCTGTTGTAGATAACCTGGACCCTACCAAAATTATCATCCAAAATGTCATGCATAATGAAAAAGGTCCCTAACTATCATCATGTGTATGGATCCCTGATCCATATCATGCATTTTATGGGGGATCTATGGATATAGCATCAGTTTAGGGAATATAGGATTAGCCAATCATGAAACAACAATTGATAGAATTGATGCCAGGTCATCATCATCTTTGTCAGAAGAGGCATGTTCATCATATATACATGGGGTTGTCAGTGTTTGTATTGCATAACAATATTGTCTTCATTATTTCTTAGTGGAACAACATCTTCAAGATTTATATCTAGGAGTGAAGTAAACTATTCACGTGGTCTGGGTTGGCTTCTAAGTGAAAATATTGGAGAGAAAATTGGGTTTTCACACCCTTCTAGAATAGACTTTAACTGACCATGTGGTTGATCTTCAAAAAGGTGGTCATGTGGTCACAGATGAGGAAGTTGCACATCTTTGAAGAAGTCATGATTGATGTACTCAAATGGACTGATGTGCGTAATCTCTATATCAGAAATACTTTTCCCCATAGGAATGTTGCCTGGAGGATCTGGGTAGCAACAGAATATAGATTCCCCTATATATCATCATGGATAATTGCATTGGAGCTGGCAACATTTTGACCATTATTGGTCATAATAGTCTTTGGGATGCAAGAGGCCAAGTGAAGCCTAAAGGTTCAATAGAGACATCTCTATTAAAAGAATGTCTCTATCCACTTTGTCTATAAGGAGTTGGACCTGAGAGGGGATCCACTCAACTTACTCGAGTGAACAATACAATGCCATCCAATATCAAATTTGAGAATAATTTTTCACAAATGATAGAAGATTAAAATTTAAGTATGTAATGTATCATTCACCATAAAGTGTAGTAGTGGAAGATAAAAATCTACCTATTATAAGTACTTATGACTATGATTGTTCTTCACTGTGTAGGGTGTACATAAATGAATAATATAGGAAACTAAACTATAACCAAGAGGCTATAAAGGGCAACCCGACTACTCCAATATATATCTCCAAAAAG
Source organism: Alisma plantago-aquatica (assembly GCA_963693085.1). NCBI lineage: Eukaryota > Viridiplantae > Streptophyta > Magnoliopsida > Alismatales > Alismataceae > Alisma > Alisma plantago-aquatica. The sequence goes on along the minus strand of OY856410.1, from coordinate 351,398,766 downwards.
AATCACTACACTTGAACAAGATACAACTCTAATTTGAAAACATGTCTTACTTTAATTTTCTGGCATTCTAGTGAATTATTTTGGATTTTGAAAGAAATTGATTTACTGAATTATAAAACAAAATCAATTTCAGAATTATCAATTTGCCTCGACATATGATTGCCATATCATATTATGTGACAGGATATGCTGGTCATTGTCTAGAGATATAGAAGCCACATGATCAAATTAAAATTAAATGCGAATAAACCATCATACCCATGAGAGGTATGAAAAAATTAGAATAAAACAAGGGTGAAATCATAAAATGACAGGCAATCATCTTCTTCTTAGAACTGAACAACCTGCGTAAGGAACATAGAGATAGAGGCTCCAATCCTCTAATCAAGCTATTGCACACAACTAGATCTCAAAGAAACAAATTTTAAACAAGGCTCGCCATGGTCACCCAATGTCAAACACCCCAAAAATGGAGTCTCCATTGACTTGAACATCAGAGAGCATCCTACACCATTACTATTCAGGCGATGACTCATCATTGCTCTCAACACAACAAACAGAGGGCCTACTATCTCAAAACAAATTTGCAACCACTTTCAAATAGGGCATTGAAGTTGCAAAGTTTAGTCACGAAGGACGTTGACCATGACATCAATATAGCACTCCCAATTGAATCCAATAGAGCGGAAGTAGGAGAAAGAGGGAAACATAACATATACCTCCTAGGAACTGATTGATGGTGCAAGAGGCTTCACAAGGAGTTCCTAAAGGTTTTTGGATTCCCAACAGAACTCCTGATGACTTGGGTGCATAACTTGTACGATGATGATGGCTCCAGGGGGACAAAGTAGGGGAATGTAGGCGTAGTGTGTTTGGATCCAAAGGGATGCGATTGGTCAATGTGGGTTTGAGGATGGTGTAAGGGTGATTATATAGACAGGCTGTGTCTTGCAGTAGATGGGATCTTCATTAGACCCTAAAATAGGGCAGTGGAAGAGTTTTGAGTCGGGGAGAGCTCTGGAGGTCATGAGCATAGATGAAACTAGGGCTTCTCAGGTTTAGCAGGATGCCAAGATTGTGAAGGAAGGGAGATATAGGAGTGAGGTAGACATATGATAGAGAAAGATTGAGGGGAGAAGAGAGGTGGAACTCACAGTTAGTAGAGTCCAACAATTCTTGGGCATGAACACAAGGTTGAAGAATGGGGGCACCATGTGATGTCAAATCAAATGACTGAGACCAAGTCCAAAAAAAAGCCAAAGCAAAACCAGTCTGACACAGGGAGTTAAGAAGTCAGGCATATGAACGTGTGATAGAGAAATCAGAATCTAAGGATTTACACCACATTCCAATTACAGTAGGATCACATTTATCTTCTTTTATATAATTGGTTTAGCAAACATTATTCGATTGGATTCAAACTTAACCTAGACTAATTAGTACCCAAAGTATCCAATTTTGGGATTAGATTTAGTTTTTTAGATTATCTAGTATGTGTTTTAGTACAAATAGGGTTTAACTCAATCATCTCATTGTCTATTATTATATATTACCATTATCCTCAATATTTAGGATCTAGAGTGCACTATCCTCATATTATCACCATATGAAGTTATATTAGATTGTCTTGCTAAAAAATAGCATTTTACTCAATTTTTGATTAAGCCCATTAATTTCATCATTAACCCAAATAGTCGTCACACAATCATGATCTCCACTTATATTATAAGTCCATTCATTGTCACATTATAACTAGTACTCTCATTATTGTCCACATGAATATATTTCTCATATTTATTCACATATTGTTACCAATTATGAAAATTTAACCCCACACTAGCCATTTATGCATATTTATGTAATCTAATTACTTTTTATCCATATTTGAGTCATTAGATGTATATTAGCGAAGAAGGTGAAAAATTACATATTGATTGACTGATTTACATATCAAGCTATGATTAGGTTATCATATCAATTTCAAGGTTATTGGGATATGTTATGTTATCAAGCTCCTAATGTTACTAATACATTATAATTAATACCAAGGATGCATATATTATGGTTATAAACTTCATCTTAGGACTTCGATCACCCTGATCACCACACATCACATACACCTCATCAACATGTACAAAGATCATGATTAGGTTCCATACATCATCTCATCCTCATATTAGGGTTATAGGTCCATGTCATGGTCTAGATCATTTGTATCTATAGTTAGTGTCAATATGTGAGTTACTCATAATATGTGTATTGCATGTCATTAGGGGTATATACAAGAGTATTACTCACATTATAAGTTCACTAGGGTTAAACCCAATATGTCGACATATAAGTATAACCTTTCTTGGTCAATTCTAATGATCCAAGCACACTATCATCCTACTCATGGGATTAGGGTTTTTAGATTCAGGGTAGCTAGATCTCGATATGTTACATTGGTGCTTGATGTGTCTGGATCATGAGAAATTTGCAAATATGAAGATGGATGAGCTTGTCTCATTGATTGCAGTAGGTCAACTTCACACACTTGTGCTCTTTTTGAGACGTGCTTGTCTTTTATTTCACATAAATCCACCTCCTTTGCTTTCCAAAAAACATGCATCTCCTTCTGTAAGGCCATCAATTCTACCATTGTTGAGGGAGAGTTGCCAAGGTTCCCATTTTTTAAGGAATATGTTGCAGCTTGTAGATGGTGTTGGTGAGCTTGTTGATCTGTGCATACATACCTCACATATATATTGTAAGTTTAGTAATATCAATAGTCTTTTTAGTTTTTACCTAACATATTTGCTCAAACACTCGGATGAAAATGCCGTCGTGCGTCTTAGAGTAACATCTTTTGGAAGATCACTAAGAAGATGAAGGTAGAGAAGATAGTTTCTTGTGAGGGAAAGCTATTTCTCCTAAGGAACATGCTTCTCATTATTGTCGCTGAGTCAGGCCTAGTGGTACATCATGTTCTTCATTTAATAGGTGAGGGTGAATGACAACATACCAACAATTCTGGCATGGTCTTAGATGTAATAAAAGTAGTTATGAGTGGAGGAGTAGCTTTTTGCAGGCTGCGACTCCTACATCATGGTTCCTATACATGTGTGTTCTTTTATTCCAGAGTGATTTGATTCTATGAAGATGGTGGAGTTGGTTCCTGACCCTCAAGGATAATGTCCTCAAGTTCATTATGTCTTCTTTCTTTGGAATCCTCAATAATGATAGGAAGAGGCCTCTTTGACACTTTTCAAGTTGGATGATGCCTTGAAGATGACACAAAGTTGTCTTTCATGGATGTTGTGGCGGACTCCCTAGGATGTTCAAGAAATTGATGCAATTTGCCTTCAATTTACATGAATTTCTATTTGTCATAGTTGTTGAACTCTGGTAGAGGAATGAGGATGTTAATTTTCATGGGGTGATAAAATATCTTCTTGCCTCATCCCACTAGGTTACATGAGTAGAGTAGGTATTTGATATTGATGAAATGGTCATCTCTAGATTTATAATAATCTTTAAGAATTTTTGTGTGTCTGAATGCATGATAGATAATGTTGGTGAGAGCACCCATGTGGAATTCCTTTTGCTGCTCTGTATAGATGTCCATCTATCAATTAGAAGCCTCTAATTTTAATTGGATATTCCTCCATTATACACCAGATACCATAGAGATCAACATGATCTATGTTGTCAGTCTCAGATTTGGTGAACATGATGATGGTGATGATTTTGTGGATGACACACCATAGCCTTAAATGTATGTTAGTTGCTTTATCAGTGCTAGACTTGTATCTTGATTATCTAGTGAGATTCACTCAAAACTTGTTGGTGTCAAAGTGGAGGTCCTCCTTGTTGATCTTTCCAGAGTTTGTGGACTCAACCTCATCATCATTGACATATCAGATCTTATTTAACATCTTCTCAATGAGAATCTCTTCCTTGCTGAAGATGCATACTCTAATCTTTTGATGCCCTCCACACCAGTCCTGTTAGGCGATGCAATAATGGATTCTCAAATGGAAGACATGAAATATCACATCTAATTGTTATAGGATCTTGGATAAGCAAAGTAATGCTCAGAGAGGTTTGAGCCATCAAGCAGATCATAAACACAATTCTTGATGCCTAATGGTTGAGTGTATCTTCATATGTGAAGCACATTGCATTAAAGTTCTTGCCAACCATTCTGGTGTATGCTGTCTTGTGCCTTTCATCTCTTGGTTGGAAGGTCCCTTGGCGAAACTCTTGACTTGGGACCTCCTCCCTTGTTGCTTGGGTAGTAGAAATATCTAGTTGCTAAATTCTTGGTTGCTTACTTGGTTCAGCAGTCGAGGGCTCTGGAAAGTCCACTTCTCTCCATGTTTCTAGGCTTCTTCATTGCCTCTCCCCTCAAAATTTTCATTTCCCTTGGAGTGCTCATTCTCCCCAGAGTAGAAGTGGTTCATTTTTCTTGCCGCGACAACACAACAACTGCATGATCAACACCTGCAACTTCAATCATGTGTATAGTGACTCTTGTTCAAGCCATTTACAAATCATAAAAAATAAAAGAGATGTATCAATGAAAAGAATTTGTACTTCTATACTAAAAGGTATGATGATAAAATAGGATCTATCATATATCTATCATTCTCTCCAAAAAATCAAAGTCATCATCCTATCTTAAGAAGGTTGATGCGATACCTTTTAGGCTACATGTCGATAGGTTCAAGGTTTTTCAGGTAGGATTGGAGGTTGATAACCCCCAAACTTGGTCATTGTTTAGATCCACCAGAAGATTATCAAGCTTGAAATTTATCAAGCTCTAAAATTGAGAGGTCGATAAGGATAAAACAATACCAACAAAGTTGTTGAGCTAAAAGTCGATAAAGAGATCGTTTGGTAAAACTCTGTGTGGTAAAAATTTGAGAGGTTGATAGGAATAGAGGTTGACATGTCATTTATGAATCTAAATACGTTAGAGAAGCCAATAGATCCACAAATCAATGTAAGAACCTAATCAACCCTCTAAGGTCAATCAATAGACTTTAATGATTCATGCCTTAACTACAAAATATCTTACCTTAGAGGATTAGAGAAGGGGATATCGAGCTTGGAAACTATCATTCTTGATAGTCAATTATTTGAGAGCTAGTTCAATCGGTAGAGCCTAGCAAAATTTCAATAGAGTTAAAAAATGTTGACTAGTGCTTTAGGGTAAAACCAGATCAATTAAATAAGAATCATGGTTCTTGTTCTAATTTTATGCTGAGGTGGTTAATGGACAGGAAGGTTAAGTGGTAGACACATGTTATATAGCTCAAGATCGATTACCAAGGTCAGTAGAAAAACAATAGAGCTTCATAGGTTGCATTCAAGCTCGATCAACCAGGTCAATATGTTTATGTCAAAATTCAATGGAGATAAATTAATCACTTATCAAGATTTAAGGATCATAGTTTAGGTCGATGGGTCCCTTTAGGGAGCAATTGACCTATTATCATTCTGATGGTGATTAACCTCTTGAGGTCCATCAATTACATTTACAAAAAATAGAGGTCTATCAAACAAGTCAACCAAGCTCTTTTAGCTAAAATAAAACTATGGAAAACAAATAGAAAATAAAACAATTCAAAACAAATATAGAAGGACTTGAGTTCCCTCCCAAGTAGCACTTGTTTAGAGTCAATTATCTTGACAATCCAATTTATTAAGTTATATGCATGTGGGTCAGTAAGCTCCATGTCATCCCTCCTCATAAACGCTTCATCAGTTTGGGATTTTGGGGAGGCAGAGAAGCAGCGGAAACAAAAATTTTCTCCCAAAACCCAGAACAAAAGGAATCGCGTCAACGTCTATACAATAAGAAAGATGGTTTGTGGATGCATACCTTGTCCCGAGGTTTGCTCAGCGACTATACCTCGCGCCTTACGCGGTCTTCACCTCTGGTCTTGGACGGTGTCTGTGCAGCTCCTGGTCGCACCGGGACTAAAGACTCCTGGTCTCACCGGGACTGTCAAGATTGACAGTTGTCCTCCGAGCGACAGAGGTCTCCCGCCTCTACAGTCATCCACACGGACTGCCTGGAACTCCGATCTCCTTGTCACACAAGGAATTGGAAGGAGTCGCACCCTCCTATTGGCGTACTAGTCGCCAACACACTCTCCTGCCACCAGTCACTTTCTATAGTTGTCTTTCCCTTGCTGTGCCTCCCTTATCGGGTAGCACTTGCTTGGGCTCTCTCTTGATTACCAAAACCAGAGAGAATGACAACTTCACAGAGCAACTGGTTGCACTGGGTTGTACTTTGAGAAGCCCCTAATACCCCTATATATAGGAGGGTCATGGGATAAGGTTCTCTATCTCGGGCAATGCGGGACTAAAGCAGGAGTAGAAGGGTTCGAGATTTTCACAAAAACAACTAACTCGTAACCTGAACCGATCGTTTCATAACTGAAACGGTCGGTTGGGGATCTGAGCCGGTCGGTTGACACCTCAACTGATCGGTTGGGACCCATGAACCGGTCGGTTCGTGGTCCTGATCAGTTCCCAATTGACTTTCTTTCTTTTGTTTCTAATTGGTATCAAATACCAATCCTTGTTCCAATCAAATTGGGCAAGTGAAACGAAAGGAAATTTCTCACCAATCTTACTTTCCCAACTTGCCCGATTGCAACAGTTGAACCGATCATTTCAATACTTGAAGCAATCATTCACCTGTCCATAAGCCGATCGACTCACTACCTGAGCCGATCAGTTCACCTAGCTGAGCCGATCGGTTCATCACATGAGCCGATCGGTTGGGAGTGCAGATTGTGCAGAATCAGTCAATTGCGGTTTCAATCAATCCGATACTCTAATCAACCAGTCCAACACCTTGAACACTATGATTTTGAGCTATCAATTAATTGAATGTTTAATTGAACTACTAAACTCCTTTAGTAATCAATATAAACATATTTGTGGACAAACTCCTATTCCAGGTTAAATCCTATGTGTGTGACCCTGCAGGTCCATTTCACGTTGGCAGTGAAAGTCCATAACATTTATGACTTCACAAGCAAAGAGCGGTGCCTAGTCACACATCAGTGCTACCCAAGTGAAATAGAAAGTTGGAGAACAACTTTCAATCCTACAATCAGTGAATGGTGTTACAGTGAATGTATAATTCCTTTGTCACTGATATCCTAAATGAACTCGAGGCATGGAACAGTCATCCTATCAACATTCATTCATTTCCTTGATCTCAGAGCAGACTAGGTGAGATGTGTGTGACATCAATATCACATATTGATTCACACGTGCATGCACATGCCTTTCTCAATCCTACTCATCAAGTGGCCAAGGACATCAAACTCCCTTAGGAGGGACAAATCCCATATCTATCACTCACCCCACAAAAGCCCCATGTGTCAAAGCCACCCAATCATCACCTTTATAACAACCCATGTTTCAGGACTGCGTTTGATGATGTCAAAGTGTATCCAACGACATGTGTTGAGTGTGATGATTTCAGGTCTAAGAATCACACTCACCACCATCAATGTGAGAGCAGACTATGACTACCAAGTCATGGTTCCATGTGTCACTCTCACGGTGGGTCTGTCTGGTACCTTGTTCTATAACACGTACCTATGTGCTTGGTTTGATATCACTATATCATGACTAATGAGATTCTATCATCAACCAACACACAATCTAGTCTTTAATGTTATTGATGTCTATGGTTATTTCCACAATAACAACCGACTAGGGACCAAACAAGAATGTATACTCTTGACATCCGCATGATCTCATCATTTAGCTCCTTAACCTAAAAGCATACGCCATTGAGTAAAATCATTCTTTAGACATCTATCATGTACACCATCATCTCAGAAACAGTTTAAACATATAGATCAGAAATTGCCTTTATTATTATTCAAATCATTTACAAAATATCCCATTACAATCATCATATGATTTGCTCTATGGGCATACATACCAACATCATCTTCATAATATCTTTTGAGACTGTGCCTGTTGACAGATTAAGTTCCAGATTTTTTGCTATATATATCCATCATTCTAAAAGGATAGATACTAGTGATGATGAAGGGACCAAAACAATTGGACATGTAACAATTGGACCATGTCTTTCTAGGGAGGACACCAGAATCTTTAAAGAAGAAAAGTAGTTAGCTCTTGCAATCTTCTTTATAGATTCTTTCAATTGCAAGAGCTAAATACTTTGTTTCTTTATAGATTTTGGTGTTCTCATAAGCATTAAAGAAAAGTAGCTAGCTATTGCAACTGAAGGAATCACTTTTCCTTAGACATTTTAGGGTCCATGTTAAGATTCTCGATGGGCCATAATGCCTTGTGTCTCATTTTTAGTGGAAGGTGGAAAGATTTCCCATAAACCATTCGATATGTTGTTAGTTTGATGGGTATCTTATATGTAGGTAAATATGCGAAAAGAGCATAAACAAGATTTGTAGACCAATCTGTCCATGACTTCCCAATAGTTTTCTTAAAGATATGTTTGATTCGACAATTTGAAAGTTCTGCATGATCGACTGTTTGAAGATGGTATGGGGGGATGTTGTGTCGCACCCATACCTTTTCAGCAAGGTTTCAAATTTCTTTTCAATGAAGTGAGAACCTCCATCAGTAATTATAGTTTGAGGAACTTCAAATCTAGGAAAAATGACTTTGCCAGAGAGGCTCATGATTGTCTTTGAGTCACAAGTTGGTGAAGCCAGAGCTTTGACCCATTTTGATTAATAGTCAACATCATTGTATTGGTTTACAAAGGATGAAGGGAACAAGCCCATAAAGTATTATCTCCCCAAACATTAAAAATATCGATCTCAATCCATTCTACAAGAGGCATTTTATTTGTTTTGCTTATATTCCCCATGCTCTGACATGGATCACTTGCCTTTAAATATTCTTGTGAGTCTTTGAAAATAGATGGCCAGTAGAAGTCAGAATGTAAAACCTTCATTTCCGTCTTTTTGGCTACCAAATTACCTCCATATGGAGAAGAATGGAACTTGTCAAGAATGGAATGAACTTCAACTTTAGGAATTCATCTACAGTACAAGTTATCCACACATATTCTACATCATAGGGAATCATCCCAGTAGTAGTTTTAAGTCTCCAAGGAACTTATTCTTTTAATTGTATATCATATCAGGTAGAAGTTGTTGACATGCCAGGTAGTTGCAGAAATATACAACATGGTTTTATCAGATCATTTCTTCTTATGGATAACATCGACTCATCTACATATGACTCATTTATTGGCAAGGAATCATCAGCTCCATATGAATTCTTGAAAGGTGGTCTGCTACTACATTTTCTAACCCCTTGTTAACCACAATTTCATGATCAAATTCTTGTAGCAACAGAGCCCATCACAAGATACATGACTTGGTGTCATTATTATGTATCTTGTATTTGATAGCACCATGATGGGCGTAGACAATGACTTCTCCTCCTAGCAAGTACGACCTTATTGTTTTGAAAGCATATATATTTACAAGCATCTCCATCTTGATTGTTGTATAATTCACTTGTTCTTCATTGAGCATCTTAATTTCATAGTAAATGACGTGCTCATTTTGTCTAATGATTGCTCCCATAGCAAAATTGTTATCAACACACATAACCTCAAAGGGGAAATCCCAATCAAGAGATTGCATAATAGGTGTTAGTTTTAAAGCATATTGCAAGGTACTGAAATTCTATAGATATTCTTCATTAAAAATAGAAGGGACGTCTTTTACTAGAAGCCTTAGAGATGGTTTGAATATTTTACAAAAATCTTTATAACCTTCTATAGTAGTATGCATGACTAAGATAAATTCTTAGAAATGTGACAGAGGAAGGTTCATAAAATTTGGAAATTTCTCTAATCTTGCTTTTATCCACCTATATTCCTACTTCATAGACCTCATGACCAAACACAATGCCCTCTCATACCATGAAGCGACAATTTTCCTAATTTAGAACCAATTGTTTTTCTTGTATCTCAATAAAACTAGGGATATATTTGTCAAACAATCTTCAAAGGAGGATCCATAGAATAAGAAGTCATCCATAAAAATCTCCATGATTTCCTCAACAAAATCAATGAAGATTGTTGATATGCATGTTGGGAATGTTTTAGAGGCATTATATAATCCAAGCGGCATGCTACAGAAGTCATAGGTACCATACATACATGAAAAAGTGGTATTTTCCTGATCAACAAGATGGATGGAAACTTGGTGAAAGACAAAATATCCATCTAGATAGAAGAAATGTGAATGGTGAGCAAGTCTCTCAAAAACATAATCACGAAGGGCAATGGATAGTTATCCTTCTTAGTAGAGGCTTTAATTAATCAATACACATATGCAAATTAATAATTGTGAGGGTGGCCAAATCTTTACCATTGCTTCCTTGAAAAATAGTTCATTACTCCTTTTTTAGGTATGTCACGAACTAGGTTGACCCAATTGCTATCATTGATAGTGTAGATAATACATTGATAATAAAGATTGATGACTTCCTTACGCACATCTTCACACATTTCATCATTTAGTTTTCACTATCCTTAGACTCGAGGCCTAGTAGTCTCCTCAATATTGATTCAGTGCATGTAAACAATAGGATTGAGTCCTTTGATATCATCAATAGAATAATCAAGAGCTTTTAATTTTAGTCTTATCTCGGTAAGGAGTTTCTCTTGCTAGTTTTTAGGCAGTTTAGATTTGATAATGACATGATTTCTCTTTTATTTGTCTAAAAGTTCATACTTGAGCCCTTTAGGAAGAGGCTTCAACTCAGTGAGAATCTTTGACGTAGATGCATCCTTTGGTTCTCTTTGTAGAGATATGTATTTTTTTTCAATAGTTCCCTATTTATTCAGTTCATACTCTTCAATGACAATAGGTAAGCAAGAATTTCTTCCACTTATGGATTTGTGATACCAAAGGTTGGATTAGTGAGGACCCTCATTAGAGGGTCTACTAAAACATTGTGATCTTAGATTTTTGTGAACTACTAATTGCAAAAATATACAAAATAGCTTGTTTCTACAAAAGACGATCCTTTCATATAATCTAGGATTTGAAATCAACATGCTCATTTCCTACTTGAATGGTTACCACACCTCCCATTATGTCAATCAAGGCACATGTAGCTGAGAGAAAATGTCTCCCAACACAAGGGAGAATCCATAAGATTTATGATAATAATTTCACCTGGTATAAAAAAGTTACCAATCCAAATAGGGATATCCTCAATTACTCCAAAGTGTCTGGTGTAAGAATTATCAACTAGTTGTGTCCTCATATAAGAAGGGACCATATTGTTTAATCCTAACCTAATCACCAGAGTGTGTGGCATAAGACTAATTCTAGCACCTAGATCGACCAAGTTGTGCCTTTCTATAGTGTCATCTAAGAGGAAAGGAATGGTGAAAGCACCAAGGTCTTTCATTTTTGTAGCAAAGTAGACCAGAAAAAAGATTTTTACCATTCAAATAGTTTCCATCTCGCCTCTCCACCGTGTCTTGGTAATGATAACCTAAGGAACTTAACATAAATTGGCTTTTCCCCAATAGCATTAATAAGGGAAGTGTCTAGATGTATTTTATTAATAATGTCCACAAACTTATTATACCTCTTCTCAAGATAAACATTGATACATCGGTGAGGAAAGGTTAATTTGACATATTTCTCAATAGGCTTCTTCAAATAATATGCCTTATTCATTCCATGTGTGGTTTTCCTTGGTTTAGAAATTTGCTTTTGAGGAGTTTCAAGTTTAAATTATCATCATCATTGACTATAGATTGTGCTTATGAAGGTGGTGGTGTGCTTAAGGTGGTTCCAGATCTCAATATTTCCATCTTCATAGTCTCATGCCTTTCTTGGATTTGCTCCAAGAAATCCATAAGCACAACAATGCTCACGACATCCTCAAACATCTTAACAAGACCTTCATTGCACTGATAAAAAAAATAGAACAACCTGAGCTTATCTCGCAATTTTGAATCATCAACCTTATTAATACATCATACAAGATCATTGCAAAAACCCTAGCCAACAGATTGAAGCCATGCATAAACAACATAATACCACTAAATTAGAATGCCTTTCTAAATGATAGAAATATCCAAGACACCTACCTTATGGTAAACGAGACGGTTCATCTGTGCCATATCAATAAAACCCCTCTAATTGCTATCAGGCTTGATTTTGAAAAGGCCTTTAACTACATCAACTAGGAATGTCTCATTAAAACCCTTGCAGGCTATGGTTTCCCAGATTCCTGGATAGACTAGATACATGCTTGCATTTCCACAAACCACTTTTCCACAATCATCAATGGCTCACCTTTCATATATTTTAAAAACACAAATGGGCTCAGGCAAGGTGACCCCCTTTCTCCATACCTTTTCATAATCATGACCTTGATCCTCACTAAGCTGATCAAACTTGGTACTGCCCAAGGTCTCATTACTTCCCCCACTGAATGTTAGGAGAACATTATCCAGTTCGCAGACGATACCATTATCCTAGTTTCACCTAAGGATGACACCATCATAAATACCATCAGAATCATTGGAATCTTCTCATACATCTCGGGACTGAAACTTAACCTCCAAAAGTCTTCTATCTTTGGTGTACACACTGATCATCACATCATCAACAGATACAAAACCCTCCTCAAATGCAAGCATGAAGAGTTCCCGATTAACTACCTTGACTTACCCATTACCCCACTAACATAACTCATTCGATATGGGTGCCCATCATAGATAAGATCACCACTTAACTAAACTCATGGACAAATAACTTCCTCAACCTTGCTGGTCGCCTCACACTACTAAATAGTTTCATCACTCCCATCACAACACACTACCTCAGCTGCATTCCCTTACCAACCAAAAAAAAATTATTACTGACGAAATCAGAAGGAATTTTCGTTGGAATAACCACAATACTTCACATTCTAAAGGAAATCATACCCACCTTGTACACTAGAAAACCATCTCAGCTTCTACTAGATATGGGGGATGGGTATCATCGACTTAGAAACTCACGCTCTTTGCCTAGTGGTAAAAGTCATCAACATCCCCGAAAATAACAAAAATAAGATATGGAGAAACCTTATCCAGTAAAAATATTACAAGAAATCCCCAACATGGAAAAAACCACTAAGAGCACAGACTCACCTCTCTAGAAATACATAAATAGACACATATTCCTAATTAGAAATATCATTCATACCTCTCAACACGCTCACTGCAACATAAACTTCTGGAAAGACCCCTGGTTCCATCACAATACCATAAAAAACTTGTACCCACAATGTTCTATCCCAAAAAAATTATCATATATTACAACGGCCAAAGCCCTAAACCTCCTCACCAGCAACAAAAAAAAAATGCACTCAAGTGACTGCTTCTCACATACCTAGATAGTTCGAATATTATTGACATCATCCATGAGTTGGAATACAACACAACAAATAAGATCTCCTGGAGATGGGGTGCGAAATACACCCCCAAGGAAGCATACACTTTTCTCACCTACAGAGGCATCACCCCAAATTACTCCCTCATATGGAAATACAAATGGTCTTAGAAACACAAAATATTCTTCTGGCTCTTACAAAACAACAAACTTCGCACCTACCAAAACATTACCAAGAGGGGATTCTTTGGACCTACCAGATGCTATCTCTACCTAGTAGAATCAGAAACAACAAAACATATTTTCAACAATTTCTCTTTCTCTAAACTCATCATAAAAAACTATATTGACATGAGATCAGATAAACTTTCTCTCTATACCTATAACTATCAAACCTCTACATAGAGTAGCACATTTCTACCCAGAAGACATCATAATCCCCATTTTATGGCATATTTGGATAGAATGAAATCATAGAAAATTCAATAACTCCAAAAATCCTTTACAAATCATCTTCTTAAAAATATCATCAGATCTTACTATCCAACATGCTTGCAGGACAGGCGTCGACATCATCAAGTATGACTCCAACAGAAGGTAGTTTGGAAAACAACATAGCTGCATGCAATGTCTTCTACACTTTGGAGGAAATCTTCGAGGAAGAATCAGATTTCTGATCGTATGCCTTGGCAGGCCTAGTAGATATAGTTTTCTCTTTTTGAATTTCATCTTTTAGAGGCATGTTATAGGGGTGCCTCCCCCTTGAACTATTTCCATCGTAGTTTTTATTTCATCCTATCCTTAGCTTCTCTTTGTACTTAAAAAAAATCTTGCAAGTGCTAGCCTACTTATTTGTAAGATCTTTTTACTAGAAATGCATGACCTTTTACTAAAAGAAAGTATAATACATGCCAAAATACACATATCGACCCGAGTTGTGTAATAATGCATAGAAATGAATAAAAATGTTTAGAATTTAACATTTGTTGCAAAATGACTACAATATTTAGATAGATAATAATTCAATATATACATATTTTAAACAACCTCGTTGCCTTTGTTAAAATAATATTGTATAAAACTTAGTCTTTTTTTGCATACAATAACAACAATTAGAAGCTAGGGCATGTCCTGGTTTAGAAATTGCAGCAGTTCCACCAGGAAAGAATTGCTATCTGTAACGTCCCTTAGTATCTTGAGAAACCATTTAGCTAACTTTTATACTAGTCTATTAACCATCCTCCCAATCTTCACAATAGACAAGTATTGGAATGTTTTTCACTAAATTGATCCTTTGCACCAATGACTATATTTGTGAGGGAAGTTAAGATGTTCAACCAGGAACTTGACTGATAGCTCCGTGTGATAAAGTGGCTTCTGGCTTAATTCTGAGGATGGAATTTCTTTTAAGGTGTGTAGGATGTGATGGAGTGGACTTTTGGAATCCTAAAATGTCCAATGACACAAGTGAAGTCATACATGTTGAGTTGTTTTGAGAATCCTAAGTGTTTTAGTAAAGTTGGAGTGTTGATTGAGGTTTGTATAATAATTTGGATCCATAAGTTATGTCCTTTGAGGTATTTAAGTTGATGATCAAACAGTTGAGTTTTGACACCAAATTCGTGTACAAGATACCTTGAGTAGTGAGGAATCTATGGTTAAAATTTGGTTGTAATTGGATGTTCCTAGAGGAAGTTAATAAGGTTTGAAATTGGTGAAGTAATGTGCATAATTGATGTTCTTAGACTTAAGTTTGGGGCTTAATGGATGTGTCACGTGCCCTTGGTTTGGGCTGTGTCTGTGTGGAAAAATCAGGGCCGTTCATGGCTAATCTGATGGTTGAGGCCCTTGGCTTAAGGGAAGCCACAGATTGGGCTGTAGCTAGCTTCAACATGGACCATAGATCGTGGATCTGATGGTTGTGAGTTTGTCCCCAACCTCCTGACAGTTTCTACAGAGACATGGGTTGATCGTGGCCCATCCTCGATGCCACGATCATCTTGGTCATGGGGTGACAGAGACCAATAGACGGGAGGGGGGGGGGTTAGTTCTTCTCCCCAATACAAACCCATCAACGCCTGGGGCACGTCAAACGACTAAGTGAGCAGAGAGAGTGAGCCCTCTTCTACCATGGGCTATCCACCATGCGAAGCAGATGTGCCAGCCAAGGAAAGGAGAGCCGCACCCCCACTGGGCCACGTGGCATCACACGATTGGTCGAAAAAGGTAATTATCTCACAAAATGCTCAGAACTTCAATAATCTGTAGAAATTAGTTCGAATGTCATAAAAATACAAAAAAGGTACCAAAACGTTCAGAAAAATGAGTAGAACACAGTAGACTATAATATCAGAATTTTGAAGCATTAATATCAGTGATATCATGTAAGATGTGTAATGCTTGTTTAATGGATAATAAATATCAAACAGTGACTTAAAATTATGAGAATGCATCAATAACTCTTGAATGTGTTTTAGAATCCATGTGACATCAGACATGATCATGTTATGACAAATAATCATGTAATTTGCTGAGAATGGCTAATTAGGGCTAATAACCCTAAATAAAATGTATTAAATATATACATGCTCAATAATTGATGAAATTTACAGAGTAAGCTCATATCATTATGTGGAACCTTAGATTTAATTATGAGATCATGATGATGAATATAATCCATGTTATATGAAGATGAACCTTAATACATGTCATGAAACCCTAATTTAGGTTAATGATGTAACCTAGGGTTAATGTATGCACAAAATGACATGGAAACCTAATGTTCAGATGATGAATGATAATATGGGAAAATAACATTAGTAAGACAAATCTAAGACAAGAATACATGTAATGATGCACATATCCTAATGAACTAAGCTAGACCCTAATGGACATAACTAGGGTTAATGATGATGAGAATCTGATGATAGTAAATGATCTTATCTTAATCAGGGTTGACCAAAGATATAAATGACATGAGGATATGATGATTAGATTTGTTCTTGATCAAGGTATGCCTTTACCTCTTACTTGGCTTATTATACAATATGCTTGTGTTATATATGTAGTAAAATACTTGGCATATTGTATTGGATGAAATGATTTCTCTTGTATGATATGTTGCTTGATTTTCTATACTTATATGGCTATGACCACATGAAACATAAAATATCTTATCCATCATATGATAGCACTAAAGTCTTTGGTAGTACAGTGCATTGAAGTGATCACAAACTCCTCGGGGGTAGATCACATGTATAATGATCACAAACTGCTCGAGGGTAGATCATAAGGCCTAAAAACATCAAAGCCCTTGGGGGCAGATGTACGAGATATATGATGGAAATGTGCTTAAAATATATGTGTTCTCTTTTGTTAATTAACAACTATGTGAAAGTATATGATTTTCTTATATTTCTTTATAACTGCCAAGTATTACTTTTATCTTATTGCCAAGATATGATGAGAGGTATATAAAAGACACGTAGGCGTACTCAGTACAATATTCTTGGATATTGTGCTGCACTGTACCACATGTAATCTTTTGTTTAGGTTGTGGACATGTGACCTTAGAGAACCAGGATAGTTGAGAGTTGTGTTGCGAGCTGATGTACATGTGGACCTATTGTCTTAAGATCCTGTAGTTTAGAGGTAGTACATGTATATATATAAGTTTGCTGTTCAATATGTAATATCAAATGTTGTAATAATTCAAGTTGTAATTATATGTTGAATGGTGAACATGTGTTGTGGTTTTATTATTGTTCATGTGCATGTGCTACTATTTGTTTCCTTCTGACTTCCTATGGTTTTCTTCTTCTTAGCCTAGTGTGTGGTGTTTAAATTGGGATTCTCACTGAGGTGAGGGTTTCAATTTGGATGTCACACATTAGATTAAGTTTTAGAAAATCCAGGACATCACAGGTGGTATCAGAGCATGAACAATAGAAAAGCCTGGCATTTGCTCATTATGCAACTCAAAACTAAATAGCCTTGAACTTAAAAATATATTTAGGGTTACATTAGTCATCTTTTAGAGACTAGATCTGACCTAGCCTCTAGGTTAGCACCTATATGTCTGAGAACTAGGTCTAGACTGGTGCTTGTTGAGTAGCAAGTCCTTAGATGTCGTTCTTTCCTTGTAGTGCAGCGGTATGGGACGTTGCACTATTTGGTAATGACGCGCATCAAGGGATGAGAAACCCTAGACATACTACGCACGTTGTCTAGAATATCTACTCTAGTCTACCCCTTGTTCTCACCCTTTTCACTAGTTTCCATGACACTGTACTCTCTACTTTGTGTGGGGCACTCGTTTTCTAGATTTTGTTTTTGATTCCAATCAGATTGAACCTTGATAGTTTTCTCTGACGCATGTTTTATCGGAGAAAAACTATATAATAATTTATTATATATATGTACTAAAAAAATGTGTCCCCATGCATGTATGAGTAGGAGGTGATCATGCAACCTAAGTGAAAGTGAATGACATCAGTCTAGAAGAGAAAGTAGTTCTAGATCAGATGTCTGGAGCCTTGTTGGAATATATGATAGATGGAATAGATGAAATAAGTTTTGATGATATGATGTTAGTCTTACATAGATGAAAAAAGATAGTTATGATGATCTATGTTTGTCTTCGATGACTTAAGTTCAGTTTTGAGATAAGTTTTGATGATGCAAGTAAATAGGCTTTTAAGAGATAAGATATGTTAAGTTAAGACAAGATGTGAGTCAGCATGAGCCTCAATATCTTTTACAAAGGAGGACCTCTAGTGTTAGGACCCGTTTTGGGGTTAGCTCAAGAGAGAGCGAGACCCACAGGGAGAAGGTCAGAGAACCTAGACTCCATGATATGAGAAATACGAGAAATATGTGATATGATATGTCCTAAACTAGAATACTCCTGAGTGATTGAGATGAGTAGCTTTATGCATGATTCCTATAGTCCTTTTGAACCCTATATGTCCTTGAGAGGAACAAACTATAGAGACAGAGAGAGGCTGATTATATGTGTATATGCGAACATGGATATGAGTACCTACCATCTCAGTGAGGGAGAGAGAGTCCCAAGACCCTGAGGAGGAAACTGTGTTAGTTTCTGGACAACCTTATGCTCGGGTTGGTGGTTCCATGTATGACTCTAGTGGTGTATGTATAAGAGAGTTTTGGGTAAGCATGTTTCATGGGTAGAGACCAATGAAGAGGATGTTGTAGCATGTTTTGGTTTGTGCTTATGTGGAAAGAGATAATGAAGCTATTAGTTAGTGCCATTGAGGTAATCTAAGAACCCTAGACCAGGAGAGGGAAGATAAAGTATATGCATATGAGATACTCATAGGGTTGAGTTAGCTCAGAGAGAGTGAGCACGACACTACCCTCGTGATATGGTTTAGGAGAACCTCAATTGGACTAGATGAAGTTTTTATATATATTTAATAAGTCACTCACATAAGTTTGTTTAGCACTACCATGATATAATATATATGTAAGGATGTGATCTAATCTCGAGATGTGATATATATACATGATATGATGAAAACCTAGAGATGGTTTGATAGATCTCTATGCATAAATGATGGTTAACCATGTACATGAATAATGATGATTAATGTGAAACTGTTGTTTAATCTTGTAATGAATTCACTAGTAAATGTTGCAATTTATTATGAGTAATGAAATGAGATCATATGAATGAAACATGTTATACAAGGTGTTAATCTTAGTGCTTAACAAAGATGGAAAATATAGTTTGACAGCAAGCACAACATAATGATTATAACACCTTGATATGATCTAGAAGGATAACACGGGTTAATTATAGTTAACTCCATCCTAAAAGGCACACGTTAATGATGAACATGTTGTAACAATGAGGTAAATAAAATGTTGATGACACCTTGATATAATGGGTTAACTTTAGTTAACTCCTTTAGAACATGGTAATATGATGACATAACCCTAATTCATGGGCAAAGATAAGGATGAAACCCTAACAATGAAATATGTTATGACCTAATCAGAGTTTCTAAACCCTTGTTGGAGCCTTCCATGAAGGGGTGAATCACCTTAGATGTTTTAAAACCTCCTAATGGTAGTTTGGAGATGGTTATGGAGCTTTGTTTTTGGATATGCTACACCTAAGATAGTTTCTACATATGGAAGAAGATCCTTAGTTTTTCCTTGAAGTAAGAGGATGGCTCAATTTCGAGGGCAAAATTTCTTTTAAGATGTATATGATGTGACAAAGTGGCTTATGGCTTAATTCTAAGGACGAAATTTCTTTTAAGGTGTGTAGGATGTGATGGATTGGACTTTTGGAATCCTAAAATGTCCAATGACACAAGTGAAGTCATGCATGTTGAGTTGTTTTGAGAATCCCAAGTGTTTTAGTAAAGTTGGAGTGTTGATTGAGGTTTGTATAATAATTTGGATCCATAAGTTATGTCCTTTGAGGTATTTAAGTTGATGATCAAACAGTTGAGTTTTGACACCAAATTCGTGTACAAGGTACCTTGAGTAGTGAAGAAGCTATGGTTAAAATTTGGTTGTAATTGGATGTTCCTAGAGGAAGTTATTAAGGTTTGAAATTGGTGAAGTAATGTTCATAATTGATGTTCTTAGACCCAAGTTTTGGGCTTAATGGATGTGTCACGCGCCCTTGGTTTGGGCTGCGTCTGTGTGGAAAAATCTGGGCCGTTCATGGCTAATCTGATGGTTGAGGCCCTTGGCTTAAGGGAAGCCACAGATTGGGCTGTAGCTAGCTTCAACATGGACCGTAGATCTTGGATCTGATGGTTGTGAGTTTGTCCCCAACCTCTCGACGGTTTCTATGGAGACATGGGTTGATCGTGGCCCAGCCTCGATGCCACGATCAGCTTGGTCATGGGGTGACGAAGACCAATAGATGGGGGGTTAGTTCTTATCCCTAATATGAACTCATCAATTCCTGGGGCGCGTCAAACGACCAAGTGAGCAGAGAGAGAGCCCTCTTCTGCCATGGGCTCTCAACCACACAGAGAAAATGTGGCCGCAAGATAGGAGTATGAAGGAGCGGACCGGGTTGGTGGATCCTAAGATCCGCAGATCCCACCCAGGATCCAGATCGGGTGGCCAGCCAAGGAAAGGAGAGCCGCGCCCCACTGGGCCACATGACATTATGCGATTGGTTGAAAAAGGCAATTATCTCACAAAATGCTCAGAACTTCAATAATCCGTAGAAATTAGTTTGAATGTCAGAAAAATACAAACAAGGTACCAAAACATTCAGAAAAATGAGTAAACACATTAGAACTATAATATCCAGATTTTGAAGCATTAATCCCAGTGATATCATGTAAGATGTGTAATGCTTGTTTAATGGATAATAAATATCAAATAGTGACCTAAAATTATGAGAAATCATCAGTAACTCTGAAATGTGTTTTAGAATCCATGTGACATCATACATGATCATGTTATGACACATACTCATGTAATTTGCTGAGAATGGCTAATTCGGGCTAATAACCCTAAATAAAATGTATTAAATACATACATGCTCAATAATTGATGAAATTTACAAAGTAAGCTCATATCATTATGTGGAACCTCAGATTTAATTATGAGATCACGATTATGAATAGAATCCATTTTATATGAAGATGAACCTTAATACATGTCATGAAACCTTAATTTAGGTTAATGATGTAACCTAGGGTTAATGTATGCAAAAAATGACATGGAAACCTAATGTTTAGATGATGAATGATAATCTAGGAAAATAACATTAGTAAGACAAATCTAAGACAAGAATACAAGTAATGATGCACATATCCTAATGAACTAAGATAGACCCTAATGGACATAACTAGGGTTAATGATGATGAGAATCTGATCATAGTACATGATCTTGTCTTAATCAGGGTTGACCAAAGATATAAATGACATGAAGATATGATGATTAGGTTTGTTCTTGATTAAGGTACGCCATTACCTCTTACTTGGCTTATTATACAATATGCTTGTGTTATATGTGTAGTAAAATACTTGGCATATGGTATTGGATGAAATGATTTCTCTTGTATGATATGTTGCTTAATTTTCCGTACTTATATGGCTATGAACACATGAAACATAAAATATCTTATCCATCATATGATAGCACTAAAGTCTTTGGTAGTACAATGCATTGAAGTGATCACAAACTCCTCAGGGGTAGATCATAAGGCCTAAAAACATCAAAGCCCTTGGGGGCAAATGTATAGGATAAATGATGGAAATGTGCTTAAAATATATGCATTCTCTTTTGTTAATGAACATCTATGTGCAAGTATATGATTTTATTATATTTCTATATAACTGCCAAGTATTACTTTTATCTTATTGCCAAGATATGATGAGAGGTATATAAAAGACACGTAGGCATACTCAGTACAATATTTTTGGATATTGTGCTGACATGTACCACATGTAATCTTTTGTTTAGGTTATGGACATGTAATCTTGAAGAACCAAGATAGTTGAGAGTTTAATGGTGAGCTGATGTACATCTGGACCTGTTGTCTTAAGATCATGTCGTTTAGAGGTAGTACATGTATATGTATAAGTATGTTGTTCAATATGTAATATCAAATGTTGTAATAATTCAAGTTGTAATTATATGTTGAATGGTGAACATGTGTTGTGGTTTTATTATTGTTCATGTGCATGTGCTACGTTTGTTTCTTTCTGACTTCCTATGATTTTCTTCTTCTTATCCTAGTGTGTGGTGTTTAAATTGGGATTCTCACTGAGGTGAGGGTTTCAATTTGGATGTCACACATCAGATTAAGTTTTAGAAAATCCGGGACGTCACACTCCGAGTCTGAGCAAATTTCATAAGAGATCCAATGACCTACCCTAGTTGGCTTGAATGCCTCTAAGTATTGTGAGAAGTTCCCCTTCTAGGGGTCTTGTCTAGGGTGTTTAACAACTCCTCCAACTACCCATTCTCTACTTGAGCTTCTCACAATGTAACTAGTACTCTACAAATTATGTTTCAGATTAGTGTTAGTGTCCACCGAGATCAGAACTACATTCTCTAAGGGTGTCTTCCAGTTGGTCATAGCCAACTGGTTTGGTATACTCTGTCATGGCACCTCTGTACTCAAGGCTCTCTTGACATCGATGTTGTCTATCCTTATACCTTGTATCATGTTCCTTACATTTGGTGTGACTTGTTCAAAAATTTGCAGGTTCATGTACTTCTAGAGCTTCCAGTAGGAGACTAGAAAACAAACTACTCCAATTAGTATTAGATCTATTATTCAGACTATACTCTATCCACATTCTAACTTTGTTAATAGAAAATAAATCAACATTTAAGAAAGGGTTAATGGCCTTCCATAAGTTGGTGGTTCTTAGATAGTCCCTTAATGCATGTATGCAAGTATCGATTACTAAGTTGCATAGTTTACATGTATCACTATCCCCCATTGCTCTCTTCTTTCTTATAGAATTCGTGAGCAGGATATCATGCATAAGAAGACACGTGATTACCTTGACTCTAGGAGGACACTGTTGCTTCCAAACTGCATCCCAATTCCCTTTGCTTTCTTTGATTTTATGATGGATAAGGTCATCATACATTTGTTTTACTTGGAATTTTCTGTGTGTGTGATTAGTCTAGTAGACTTCATCATCCACCAGCTCTTGACAAGGTGTAGGCATTCATTACATGACCCAAATAGATTCATCTTCCACATATAGGTTCAGAAACTCAATATCTCATACACCTTCTTCTATTTCCATACTAGAAACCTTGAGGTCTTTGAGCTCATATGGGATCCGTATGTGTAGTTTCAACACCGGTGTAGTGCCTCCCCTCAACAATCTATATTGGAAAGGGCTCATGTGTTCACACCATTACCAAATGAGATAACCTATCTACCCTTCACAAACAAGTATTAAGACTTAATTCTTCTCCAGATAAAGGAGCTTGCATTCCCACTTCCTTCAACTAACTTGTATTTTTCTATCCGTAGGGGCTTCAAAATCATGCCCTCTTTTCCCAAGAATTTGCATGCAGTCTTCGTCAACATAGTGTCATTCAGTTCCTTTACAGATTTGATCCCCAAACCCCCTTTGGATGGTTGCACAAGAAGCTTCTCCCAATCAATCAAGTGTACCCCCTTTCTTGTACCTTTCACCTTCAAACAAAATTCCAGGTGATTTGGTCTAACTTATCACACACAGACACCAATGATTTAGATGATTGCATTATACGTGATGTCGTTGTTGTTATTGCAGACTTAGGAATGGTAATTCATGTGGCCAGAGACAAATCTCTATTGTCCCTACTGTTGATCTTACCATTGAATGTATTTACTAGATCCAAACACTTTTCTTTGGAATTCCTTTTTTGAATGATATGGATGCCCAAGTGTTTTCCTAGGTCTGTAACCTAGTTTATCCTCATTTTTTTTGGTAATGACCCTCCTCGATCTCACTGGAGTGTTCTTTTAAAAAGACAAAAGAGTTCTCTGGGGCTATATCCTGACTTGAAGCCTTGAAAAACCTACAAAGACACTTAAGGATGCATGAAGCTTGAGCTATGGATGCATCCCTAAATAGAACTAGGTCGTCTGCAAAATATAAATGTGAAAAACTGATCTTCTTCTTTGTATAGGAATCTAACATCTATCTACCATGATACACTTTGAATTGGATGGCTTGACAGAAACTCTCCATACAAAATTACAAAAATATATGGGGACAATGGGTTACCCTGCTTCACTCCCCTTAGAGGTTGTGATGGAGCTTCCACTTGCGTGGAGTTGTGTGCAATAGTAAAAATCCTAGAGATAGTAAGTCTCTAAATTTAGCCTTGTGTGTGCTATAATAAGATCTCCACTCACGTATGCTAAGGTACGTCGAAGTCTTATCATAGTACAGTTGAGGGTCGAATCCACGAGACAACGATCTTTATAAGGATTAACAAGATGGGAAACATTATAATTCTATTTATCTACTTAAGAGTTGATATTTAGATCAAAGAGTTGGGTTGATGATTAAACTAAAATGCAAATGTAAATTAAATGGCAGGAAAGTAAAATTAAGGTTGTAAACAATATTTAGAATCCACTAGGATGTGATCGAGTTTCACCACCACTACACATGGATCATAACATGCATCATAATAACATGACTTGCAAAAAGGGTCTAATCAATTAGTATCTTTGTAGACTTAGCTTTCTTTCGAATAGCCAACTATGAGAAACGTGGAGGTATTGCAATGCCAGCCATCCCCGAATGAATGGTCACTTACTTTGTATCACTCCCTTCGCAAAGTGTGTTCCTCGACCTGTCAAAGTTGTACTTCCATACGTCAACTGTTTCCATTTCAAAGTATGAAAGTACAATGATGGAGGTGAGTTTACTCCACTCCTTGAAAAGCTCTCCTAGATACCAAAACAGATATATGGTGACTACATACATCAAGAACCAACATACAATCGATAATCGAATCTAAAAGCACAAACATAGACAATTCGTACTAGTAGATAATAGGTAACATAAGTTGGTGATCAAGCAATAAGCATTCATTAAACGATTGATGTTGAACTGAAAAGATAGTATTTCTCTATTACAAACTCATGAATTACAATGCATGAAATGAAAACATGGGTAGTGGGGCTACTCCCCGCACCCTAGTGTATGGAACTACTCGCTCATGGTAAGAACAAAGAAGGAGAGAGGAGAAGAGAAGGAAAACATCATCTCCACGTAGGAGGGAGGAAGGTTGACCCGTTGGAGTAGAGAACAACTATCTTCACACTGCGTGGTTGCTTTGGTGATGAATCCTTCACTCCCCACCTTCTATGTCAATGAGAGAGAAAGTAGGCTTATGGATGGAGTGTGGATCTTAGACTAGCAGCCTTGGGGTGAAGGATGAAGGATGAAACAACTCTAGAACAAATGAGGCAGCCTTTGGGCGTCTAAGAATTTGATACTGAATGAGGACCCCTTGAGTCCTATTTATAGGCTCCAAGGATCTTGAACGGTATTGAGAACTTTTGGGTCTTCACGGTCTTGAGACCGTTAAGCATCCTCACTGTCTTGGGGATCGGTTGGGTCTCTGCGGTTCTTAGACTGTTAAGAACCCTCACGGTCTTGGAGACCGGTTGAGTCTTTGCGATCTAGAGACCAATATTGTCCTCTTGGTCTTGGAGACTGGCATCGTCCTCTTGGTCTTGGGGACTGATATCATCCTTTCGGTCTTGGGACCAGTTGGACCTTCACTCAGTCTTGGGACTGATGAGTCTTTACTCGGTCTTGGGACCAATAGGCCTTCACTCGGTCTTGAGACCAATTGGCCTTCACTCGGTCTTGGGACCATTTTTGTTGAGACTTTTGTAATTTTTTTAGGTTTATTTGTAAGAAGAAAAGAGAAATATCAGTCTATTAGTATATTTACAATAAAGCTAGAAAGTGAAGTATTTAATCTAATTTATCTAATAAAGAGTATGGAAAACTAAGAAAAACTAGTAAGATAACATCACAAAATGGGAGGTTATCACCCCCTCTAACTTAGAGTTTAGCTTGTCCTCAACTTGGAAAGAGCTAAGGCATGCATTAGCGAGGCAATTTTATTTAGTGAAGATTTCCATACTCTTGCTTCAGTTTTATACCAGAGATCCCATTAGGTTTTTGTTGAGGATTCTTCTTACTCTGGATC
The DNA here is from genome assembly GCA_963693085.1 of Alisma plantago-aquatica. Lineage (NCBI taxonomy): Eukaryota > Viridiplantae > Streptophyta > Magnoliopsida > Alismatales > Alismataceae > Alisma > Alisma plantago-aquatica. Next base: position 351,372,636 of record OY856410.1, on the reverse strand, counting down.
TTTCAGGTATCGAGAGTTGCATGGTCCTCATGTTTCTTCCGTGTTATGTAACTCTCATTGGGACCACCTTTTCCTTGACCGTATTATGTGCATGTCTTCGACTCTAAGCAATTTTATACTTATTTGAAATTCCTACCGGAAGCTAAAGTAGGTATGAGGGTTGGCTGAAGGCTGTTGTGTAACTCCCCCTTTGAGGGGGGAGGGTTTATCTAAACTTTGGGGTCTTACTACCGGGAACGACACATCTACCTTTGTGAGGGGAGCTGAATGTACCGGCCGGGGAAGATATTTGTCATCTTTTCATATATTTGGAGACCTTAGGATCTTACTATCAGGAATGGCACATCTGCCTTTGTGAGGGTAGCTTAATGTGCCAGCAGGGTAAGACCTTTATTGGTTCTTCATATAAGTCCTTATGCATGGCACACCTCTCATGTTTTTATTCAACACTCACACTTTTATTCATATGCTCACCGACTTGGGAATTGGGTATTTAGGGATTTTATTTGGGTTGCCAAGCCTCTTTTTGAAAAGAAGAAAACTGTTCCCTAGTGTTTCCAGACATGCACTTGTTCCAGTTTTGTACTTGGTGGTCCACTTACGAGGTTTCTTGATTTGGATTTCACCTGGTTCCCTCTCGTCCTTGAGAGTGTTTGGCTTGTTTCGGCCGTGGTTTTAACATGTAGAGAGTCTATTATAGAATTGAAGAAAAAACATTGAAATCTAGTGTGGGGGTGATTTATTAATTCACCATTACGTGACTAAATGCTATTATGTAAGTGCTTATGAGGACTACTTTATCTATAACTTAGCTGGGGGTGTCCCCTTACCAAAGCGAATGTTGTCTTATGTGCCAAGGTTATGCTGTCAAAGAAATTATCAGAAACTTATAAACATCAAAAAGAATAATTTGTGAAATTTCAAAAAAGAAAAATAATTGTGAAAGAAAAAGAGAGGGTTTGAATATAGTACCTCTTCCCTTGCCCAACGTACTCCCCCCCTAACTTATCATTCACTCTGTCCCCAGAGTGTCAAGGTGATAGGTTGAGAAGTACATGGGGAAGGGTGTCAAGTTCTATTAAACCTTTGTTGGCTCCATGAGAACATAGCAGATTTGTGGCGAACTTTCCCCGGAGTGCGTGATAGTCCACATCCGTCATGTCCTCAACACATTTGTCAAGAACGATGAGGGTATACATCCAGTAAAGGACGTGGAATCCACAGTCGTTGGATTCTCTAATTTGCTGGGGACATCTGTGGCAGAAGCCTGGGCACTTGAAATGTGCTCTGTTTTATGCCTTTGTGTGCTCGCTTAGAAGATTGTGTAGTCGTTCAGCACAGTCCTTTGCCACTTCCTCCATGGTCATCTTTGCTATGATGTTATACTATCTCTGGTTTGGATTGATCTGGCTATCAGAACTATTGTAGATAGTTGTAGTTCTGTTGTGTAAGTTTGTTGCCAGCAGCATCCAATGCTCAGAGTGAAGGAAGGGAAACAAGATGAACTTTGGAGTCGTATGCTTAAAGTATGAAATAAGAACTTATATGGTTATGAAGTTCTTTGATCTGAGCAAATCATCCTTTAGGTATGCTGACGCCATGTAAACTGTAGGTAAGTCACGTTCTAAAAGATATTGGTAGGTAGCCATCACACTCACAGACATTGTTCCTTTTACTTGTACAGTCTCGCAGAGTGCATCAGTCATTATAAGAATATTCCCTTCAAGGAAAACAAGCTCATCATTCTTTGCATATAGCTGAGACATGATGAGTCTGGGTTCATTATCCGAAAGACTCTTGCATGCAGCAAGGTCAAAATTTGGGAATGTCAGTGTTATTTTAGAAAGAGGCACAATATCTTTGGGGGATCTATTAATGATAGCTCCTGTTAGTAGATCTATGTCCCCCTTATCTTCCATCATATCAAAAGTGTAAGGATCCCATTGATGTTTTTCTGGGACCGTGGTGGTTTGTTGTTATTGTTTCTCCAACTCCTTTAGGATTTGTCTGAATGGTTTCTTTGGAGGAGGTTGGATGACAGAGAATAGATAGCGGGGTACATCGTCATGTCCCATTGTCAGGTCCTTGAAGAACCTTTTCTCACAAATAAGCTCCATGGCGTATCGTCCCCATAAAGAATGCATGTCCTCCTTAGCTAGCTCGGTAAAGGGGATCTGTCTGTTAAGTGCCGCATTGAATCTGATTGTGCAAAGAGAATAATCCCCTAAACCTTCGAGTGTCTGAATGGATGGGTTGATGATCTTGAACCATGGTTGGCTCCATATATGTGCAAGAGATGGGAAGGTGACCCACATGACTTTGAGAAGTCAAAAGGGAATGCATCATGCTTCTCCAGCTTCTGAACTAGTGAAGTTGATGGTTCCCACCTTATGCTCACTAGCACAAAAATTGTACACCTTGGCGTCGCGGGCCTCGGTGTCAACGATCATAAGGATCCAGTGGCCAGAAACTTTGAAAGGCACTGTGATGTAGTGTGCCTTTCTCACGAGACCCGTTTGTAGCCGCTCGATGGATTTTGCTAGTAAGTCCTTGTTCAATAGGCATAATTCTAGAGCAGGTGAAGCATTAAAAACTGGCGGCTTTTTCTTTGGGCTCCAAAATTCCTCTATTGCGTTAGCAAGCAGTACACGAAAGATAGCCATCTTCACCGCCGACTGAGGTTGTAGAAGAACATGAAAATCTTTGCATGTTAGCTTGTGCTTTGTCTTTGTGTTATTATAGAGGATGTCCCCCCATCCTTGGTATCATCTACAATAGTGTTTAAGATGAAGATCTCCTGAACATCTAATGTAGAGATGGCTGCCAGATCTAAGTCGTGCATCTTGTGAGGTAGGGGTGGCGGCAGGGGAAGGTCTTCTTGAGGAGGAAGTGAAGTCTGTTCATTTTCATCAAAATATTGTGGCAGATCTTCATTCTCTTCAGAGTCGGAATCGAGTTAATCATTGGTGTCGAGACTCACTCTGTCAGAATCCTCCTATTTTGGGGGAAGGACTGCAACTTGCTTCGTAGAAGATGGTGGAAAAGTGATAGCTGCTATGTGCATGCTAGTGCTGGTTTCTAAGATACATGATTGAAACTCAGCAAAAGTTGCATCTTTGGCTGTATCCCCCAGAGAGCCCATAGCAGAAAAATTGAAGAATTGGTCTGCATAGGACATTGTTACATTGTCATTGTTGTCAGGAGAATGGCGGTCTTCAGAATCTTTGCTACATTGTCAATGTGGTCTCCATCGTCTCCCCTTTTTGTATTATCTTCTCCTCAGCTGGTGCCCTCTCCAACATTGCCTGGGTCGTCCGGTTGGTCATCTAAAGAGGAGTTGTCGATGTTGGAGTTAGTCGAGGAATCAGAATCATCATCATCATTGTCGTCATCTTCATCATCTTTGTCATCTGCCGCTTTGTCTTTGTTCTTCTTAGTTGATGCTTTCTTGCATCACTATTGGATGGCTTGTAATTCTTCAAGTGCCACTTGCACGTGCTCATGAGTTTCGAGCAGTGCGTCGTGGCTTCCCTTGAGATATGTGTATCTTGCTTCAGTAGAGAGGAGTCATGCTGTTAGATCAGTCACTTTTGTTTGTAGCTGATCTAAAGCGTCGTTTGCATGCTCCTCATGGAGGTGGATGAGATGTGTGAGGATGCTTTCTATGCGACCCATACACGTGCTCATTGCAACTTGTTGTTATTGAAGCTAACGAAGGGTCGTAGGCAATGGTTGCGTTTGCTTGGTAATTTGGTCAACTTACTGGACTAACGTATCTTGCTGGATCTTCATGCTAAACATCAACTCCGGTAGGGTACGTAAGCGATCGCCAACTAGGTTGACTTGCTGGACTGTTGATTCCTGTTGTTGTTGAATGCTTGTGAGGAGGTCTGGTAAGGTGTTAGTCCACTCGTCAAGCTTGGATACCTGTGTAGCAAGTCCCTTCACACAAGAAAAAAATAGATTGTAAGATGTTAGAAGGGTCGGTGAGGAGGGTTTGAATAGCGTCAAATTGACGTCCGACTGCCTCACCGACTTGTGAAAAGTGGACCCCAGTGGTGGATGGGTTTGGTGGCTGGGGTCCAGGTGGAAGGGTGGTGGTGCCACGTGAGAAAGACACCATTGGTGGACCCATGAATTGCATGGCGACTGTAGAAGGAGTCACCAGTGGTATCGGGGTGGTGGCAGATGAGAAAGGTGGCAACATCCCGGATATGAAAGATGGAACTGAGAATGCCAGGGGGAAGGTGGTGGAAGTGAAGGTGAGATCAAGCATTGAGGTGAAAATTGGCTCACCCGTGGGGAAAGGAAGGGGATCAGATGATGTGAGTGGAGTTGTAGTTGTGGTGAATGGAATGGTGGTGGGTGGTAGAATGGTGGAAAATAACGAGGTGGTGGAAGATAGAGATCTTGACTCCTCTATCCCTAGGGTGGCAGGAGCGGATGTAGAGGTGATCCCAATATCCAGACCCAAGATGAAGGGGTCTGATGTTGGATTCACGAAGGTGTCTGGATGGGGGTACACTGCCTCTGGGGTGATCTTGGATGTGGGCATCTCAGATTGCTGTTGCTTTTGTGTTCGCAGTTTGGATGACCACATCACTGATATTTTCTTTAGCTGTGTTGCGGGAGTAGTGACACTGTGCTCTGTTCGCTCTTCTGTCGCGTGTTTTCCCTTCCCTTTTACCAAGGCTAATAGAGTAGCCAGCTCCTCTTGAGTGAACATATATTTGTCTTTATCATAATCTATGAGCTCGAGAAGTGATAACAACGTTCTTGATTCTTTGACAGTGGGGCGGAAAACATAATGGAGCTTTTTATCCTTCTCTTTGATGATGTATGTGTTTTTCAGAATCTGCTCGTTGGTTAGGTTGTCACCTTTTATCAATGTACATTATTGTAGTGGTTAGTCCATCTTGAGGTACTTCAAAATTGATGTGACGTGACCACCCATGCAAATTTCCTTTCCAGGGGCATAAGATGTGTGTTTATGTATCAGCTACGGTCCGATATTGACCGGATGCCCCTTTAGGATGGACCATAGTATGAAGAGGTCTGAGATGAGGACATTCCCGCTCTCTATTATAGGGAATAGTGCTCCTATTATAATCCTATGCAGTGTTCACACCAAACAGGAGTGAATGTTGGAGGCCTTGCAAGTCTTGGAATCGTAATTGGAGATTCCAGACAATGATTTCCAGAAGGTGTGCCTGTTGAACTATGGGTGATCTAGACCTACTGCCGTAGCTTTCTTCAGCTGGTCTGGGTTGTCAATAAATATTTTGTTCAACAAGTTTTTAGTTAATGTAACCTGCTTTCCAAAAAGTGAGGCGACGAGCTTGCATTCACCCCCATCCCTTTGTTTGTCCTTGTCTTTCACTGGTTGTTTGCAGAGGTGAGTGAAGAATTCCAGTGTGGGCTCAAGATAAGAATTCTTGGAAACAAAGCAGAGCTTGGAGAGGTTTGCCTTGTCAAGAAGGTCAAGAACTCTATTGTATACTCCCATCTTCTTCAATATGTTGGAGTAGATGTACTTTGTCGGCTGTAGAATTTTGTCACCAACTTCTATATGTTGAATATGAAGATTAGTTGGTGCAGCTACGACGGTGGCAGAAGGAGGAGTTGCTTGTCCTGCTAGAATTGGTTCCTTAGAGGTCGTGGGCTGAACTTGTTTCCTTGCCCGTCTTTTTGTTGGTCATTCAGTTGTAGCCTCCTAGGCCTTCCTCTTCCCCTTTGACTTGCTGGATGGGGATTTTTCGTCGGAGTTTGGCTCGTAGTCAGAGCCTTCATTAGTTGAAGAAGGTTCTTCGAGGTCCTCAGCTAGACATTTGTTGACACGCTCAAGGTCATGAATGACCTTGGGCAAGTCAAATGGAGTTTTTCCTATTTTTGCGCATAGGTCAATGATGCGTTGGAGCTTAGTTCGACGCTCCAAAAGCTGTTCCCTAGTCCAGTGGCCGGCTTCGGTGACATCCTTTGCTAGTGAGGCCATCCTGTAACTTTAACAAGAAATCATATATTAGAAAGAGTTGAGATTTAATGCTAATAGAATTTTTGTATGAATGGTGAGGGGTGTGTATACTGTGAAAGCATCACGGTAGAAGACCATGAAGAGGTTCACACAGTTTCAGAACCGTGAAAAGGCCATGCGGTTTTAAGATTGTGAAAGTGTGAAACCGTGAAGAAGTGAAACCGTGAGGAGTGAAACCGCAAGGGATGAAACTCTGAAGTGTGAAACCACGAGGAGTGAAACTGATAGGGATGAAAATGCGAGGGTGAAACCGTGAAGGATGAAACTACAAGGAGTGAAACCATGAGGGATGAAACTGTGAAGTGTGAAACCATGAGGAGTGACACCGATAGGGATGTAACCATGAAGCGTGAAACTGTGAAGGATGAAACTGCGAGGAGTGAAACCATAAGGGATGAAACTATGAAGCATGAAACTAGGAGGAGTGAAACCGATAGGGATGAAACCATGAAACGTGAAACCACGAGGAGTGAAACTGATAGGGATGAAACTGTGAAGCGTGAAACCGCGAAGGATGAAACTGCAAGGAGTGAAACCGTGAGGGATGAAACCGTGAAGTGTGAAACCGCAAGGAATGAAACCGATAGGGATGAAACCGTGAAGGCTTGTTCGGTGTCAAAACACTACTACAGAACCTACCTTTAGTGTCGGTTATTTAAAGCCTTTAGTGTCAGTTTCTAAGCGACACCTATGTGGGCGACACTAAAAGTCCACCCATTAGGTGTCAGTTCCAAAACCGACGCCCAAACACTTCGCGCGCCACCGAAAATGCGTCATCATGGGACTATAGGCGTCGGTTATTAGGTAAGAAACCGATGCCCAAACCCTTCGCGCCACAGAAAGGGTGCCATCTTGGGCACTATCAGTGTCGGTTATTTACAAATAACCGACGCCATATATTTTCGCACCACACGAAATAGATGCCGGTTATTTGTAAAAAACCGACACTATATCATTATGTGTTGGTTATTTACAAATAACCGACGCCTATTGGTTTTTTTTTTTCTGTCAGTCTGCAGACCTGCTGTGGCTGGTCACAGGATGAGAAACCTGTTCAGTTCAATTATGAACTGCAAGTTTTACGGCATCCATTGATATCAGCCGACAACAGGCCGCAAACCTGCAAAATTAACAATAAAAAAGTAGCACATGCATTTAGCAATGCAACCTGCAGTTCCATTTTATTTTCACACATTTATAAACATTCACACATGCTAGCAATTTGTAGTTCCATTCATTCACATTCACACATGTAGAAACATTCATATAGCAACCAACACTTTCATTCATTTTCACTCAGACACATGTAGAAACATCCAGACATGTAGAAACATTCACACATATATTATAATTCAGAAATTCATTTACAAAGTATCATTGTTTAGTCATTATTCGCTATCATTATCCCAATTATATTTTAAAGCCCCCACTAATTGTATGGCTGTTGCCCATTCTTCTCTTACTTCATTTAATTCTCCCATTGTATAGGGAGCATTAACATTTGGTAAGTCCTTTCCTGTAATGGGGTCAGCTTTAAACACCTGTAAAGAGAATGATGTATATATATAATTAATGAGCTATAAATAAGATTGATATATTTCGATCATATTATCTAATGAGATTATATAATACCTAAGCAATACAATCGATGTCCATTGCGGCATATTTGACAAGCATGTGCATATATCGCATGACATAGTATCCACATGCCCATCCGTTGTCTTGTGTAGCACACTATAAATTCAAACATACAAAATATTAAAAAATACAACTAATTAAGCATTGTTCACATAAATAATATATACATATATTGCAGTCGGGAACTTACTTGCACGTTCTTCCAAATTATTGGCTGGTTCTTTTTCGTGGGGACCTTTCCTCCAGCCTTTTTGTACTCCTCAAAACCCCTACATGTTAATGTAACACAGAACATTGCAATTAAATAGTAATGTAATAACATATGTTAACGGATATGAAAAATGAAATATTTCTCACCGAAATATTGCCATTTTCATTATGTGTCCAAATATTGTATTCAATTTACCCCCCTTAGGATCTAGATAATACGCAGTGAACGTCTCAGGGGCAATAACCAATAACTCCCAATGCCTACCCCTAGAGGAAAAAAAGTTAAAAATTAATAACTCAAAATCCACAATAAAATGTAATTTTCTTAAGTCCAAATTATAATAAGCAAAGTAAACTTACTCTACATTGAATGGAGCCATTATCACCGTCTTCTTTTTTACAACAAAATTTGAAAAAGACTCACAGTAGTATTGTTGAACTGATGTAGGGTCTTTAGCTACTAGACTAATCAAGGATGGAATCAAAAACCCTACATGTTCGAATCCAAAATCTGCACATATGTTGTCTAAGTAGCTGCAAAATATGTATTAATTATGCATGAATTAATAAATAAGAAACCAGATCACCAGATCATACACAAGGTATATGGATGTATAAAGAATATCTCACCTTATCCATAGCTCTATCACAGATGTATTTAGCCAATCATATCAAAACAACTCCAATATATCTTGTATAAATAGTTTTGTTTCGTATGACTGACCTATAGAATCTGAATCATAAGAAACAGTTATAGGGGAGTTTATATCATGTTCCATTAACCATACTGCCATACCCCTACAGTTAGGACCTAACGGGACAGGTAGGTCCTGTGGAACCCAACTAGGTAATGCAGGAGGTGGAAGTGGAGGCCTAGATGCTGTGGGTGTCTTCTTTTTAACCTGTATATATATATATATAATTTCAGATCAACTGCCAGCATATTCACACACTAACAATTGAACGTAATGTAAATTTACCATACCTTATCAGTAAATAAGACATCCGCTTTTAGCCACAATATCACTCCGCCTAGTGCCTCACCAAGCGTTTCACTTTCTGGGTGGGCATATGGCAGTGAAAGTTCCAGAAATTGGGGGAATATATGTATCGGGCTCACCCGAATCCAACCAGCTGGTACTGGAGACCCATGACACGTTTCCCCTGGTAGGGATGGGTAAGACGACGCCTCTGCCACGACATATTCTTTACTTTTTAGACGGCATGGCTTCAACCCCTACAAATTTTTGTGTAAAGAATGTTATATACATATATACATATCATCTTTTTTTGAAACGACTACAATTTCATATATACGTATCATCTTGAATTAAAAAACTAGTTACTATGTCATAAAAATACTTACAGTGGATGTGCTAGGTGGTGGTTCTACAGGATTACTCCCAACCTCTGCAGTAGGAGTAGGAGTAGAGTCTGCAGTAGGTATTATCTGGTAAGTGGCAGTCTGAGATGCCTGCCACTTTTTCATTGCTTCTTCAAGTTTCCTGTCAAATAGCTTATCCACCTATACATGGATAAAAGAAACGTCAAATTCTAATTTTTGAATTCTCTTTTACAGTAACATTATAAAGAAAGAATATGTTACCTCTTCTTGTGAAAGTCCCGCTTTTGGGACATGTTTGCGCTGGGATGACCCAAAAAAAGATTTGATGCCCACACCAGCGCCTGCAGCCCTAACACGTCCAGGATGCTCTAGGTTACCCAGAGCAACTGTCAATTCATCCTTTGTTCCCTCAGGAATGAACTTTCCTTATTTCCTCAGCTCGTGCAGCTCCCGCTAATCGCCAAAACAAAAATTTGTACTTAAGTAAACAACACAAAAATATTCGAATGATTGCTGTAAGAGTTGTATTTTACCATTTTTGCAGCCGCCTCAGCAGTTGCGGCCTTAGTTATTTCTCCCTTCTTATTTTGCCTCCCAGCTATCCAGACATCATGGCGAGGCAGAGGTGTGCTACCTATGGTAGAGGACTCCTGCGTAGCAACAGACTGAGCAGTAGTAGCCTCAGCCTGTAGTCTTTGGCGAACGCCTGCATACCCCTTTGGACCCATTCTGTGGTCATGCACATTCAGTGCATGCCTTGATCTTTGTGCCTCACTGAGAGCCTAGTTAGTATGCAAATTAATGATTTGGTTAGTAACACTAAATGTTAATCTTGAATAAGTGAATACAACATATATTAATTAATGAGATTGAGACTGATGCCTAATACCTTGAATTCATCAGTTTGTCTTGAAGCGACAAACGCGTCCCATTCTTCTTTGTCCAGGAAGTTCCACTATTCAGTGGCTGTCTTCTTCCTCTTGTCGGCTTCTTTTATGTATTCTCTGGTGAGATTTGTCCTATAGTTCCTTAGGACTCTCCCACAACGTTGCATCACGCATTTACGATGCAGCTTTTCATCCAATTCAAATATACTCTGCAAAATAGAATTGCTATTAACTAGTATCCAAAAATTTAGTAATCTACAAAATAGAATTGCAAATTAATAATAACTCACACATAAATCCCTCCATATTAAAATTTTCTTCTCCTTAGAAACTTTATGCCAAGAATCTAAGAGACAACCGCAATGGCTACGAGTAACAAACCCAAGATATGAAATAAATGAATTGCGATTCACACCACATGCATTTCCTGCATTATCGAAATCCACAACAAGTTTGGGTCCATTTCCCTTTTGCGCAATTAACTTCTTCATCATAGTGATGCCCCTTCTCTTGTCAACTTTTTGGTGTTGTTGATCAAGTGCCTCAAGTGCTTCAGATGGTACCTGTGCATCATCAACCTAAAATCTGACAAAATAATTCACATTTACAAGATATAGCTATAAATGGACATATAGATATAAATATATGATATATTCTTAAAACTTACATTGTGAGGCGGCGCATTGATGTCCTCACCCTCACGGTAGTCATCAGCACGGTCATCAGGAGAATGGTCAGCCATCTATAAATTCACATTCAAATTGTAAAGTTCACATTGTATAGTAGTAATTCAAAGTGTAAAGCTCACATTGTAAAGTTCACATTATTACAACAAAGTATATATCACAACAAAATTGTAAAGCTCTATGATTAAAGAGAAAACAAGTATATATTACAATAAGATTACGGTCTAGGGTTAACAAATACATGTGATGTCATTCTTATATATAATAAATGTACATGTACCACCTATCCCATCCTTGAACACCTAATCTCACTAGTAAGTGTATAATGTGTATTGGGTTTTTAAGAAAATTTCGGCAGCATTTCCCCGCTGTTCTCCAAGTACATATGTACTTAGAGAACAAACGGGGAAATGCTGCCGAAATTTTCTTGAAAACCCAATACACATTATACACTTACATCCTAAGCGAGATTAGGTGTTCAAGAACAGTCCCAAACCGGGGACTATCCAAGATTTACTCCTAATGAGTAAATCTTGGATGGGTTTCTAGGCCAACAAATACATGTGTTGTCATTCTTATATATAATAAATGTGTACCACCTATCCCATTCTTGACCACCTAATCTCACTAGTAAGTGTATGATGTGTATTGGGTTTTCGAGAAAATTTCGGTAGCATTTCCCTGCTGTTCTCTAAGTACATATGTACTTAGAGAACAAACGGGGAAATGCTACCAAAATTTTCTCAAAAACCCAATACACATTATACACTTACATCCTAAGTGAGATTAGGTGTTCAAGAACAGTCCCAAACCGGGGACTATCCAAGATTTACTCCTAATGAGTAAATCTTGGACGGGTTTCTAGGCCAACAAATACGTGTGCTGTCACTCTTATACCTACAATCCTAGTTTCATCATTCATATCCTAGTTCTTCAAGTTAGGTGATTAACATTGTCAATATACTCAAAAAGGAAACAAGTTGCCAATTTCATAGTTAGGATGGTAGAGATACCCTAAGATCTAGAGATACCCTAAGATCTAGGCAATTTAGGGAAAAGTTCATCATTTACATTCCAAGCATGTCACATGTGTGCATTACAGTTCATCATTAAGCAAGAAGGGTGATTAGGATTCTCAATATACTCAACAATGAAACAAGTTAAACATGTGTGCATTACAGTTCATCATTTACATTCCAAGCATGTCACATGTGTGCATTATAGTTCATCATCAAGATATCTATAACTTACTTAAACATTCAATTATGAAGTAAATATACACTTAATTAATTCAGAATAGCATGACGCACAAAGTTGCAGTCAACATCATTATGCTTTGTTCTATCATGGACTATCAGATTGGTATAGCACATATGTATCAGTACATAATTAAATAAACACAATCAGTAAATAACTTTAAAAAAAATCCACTAGCTTGGTGAATCAGTACATAAATAAACACAATCAGAATATTTTTCATGGCTTTTGGGGTGACGTGGTGAAATCAGTGCATGTTTTGGGCATCCAGTAGATGAATCCAAACCCAACAACAGCCTAAACGTGCCCTGGCGCCGCCCAAGCATCCGCCCAGAGGCCTAGCTAGGCAGGGCACCTGGGCTTGGGACCCTAGGCGTGCCCTGGCACCTGCTTAGGCGCCGCCTGGGTGAGTTCCAGGTCGGCAGCGGCAGAGAAAAGCAAGGCAGAGGAGAAAAGGGGGTGAAGCTTTTGTGGGTTACCTTGCAGGAAGCTGGCGGAGGAGAAAAGTTGCTTCTACCGGCGGGGGCGGCGGTGACGAGGAGAGCACCGTAGCTGCTTCTACCGGCGGCGGCAACGAGAGGACAGTCAACGACCAACGGCGGCGACGAGCAATAATCGCCGGACCTAACTGAAATCGGGAATGAAACAGAGAAAGGGGAAGAGTCACTCGTGCTGGTGCTTTTGACCATAAGCGTCGGTTATTCAAAAAAACCGACAACAAAACCAACAGTGTCGGTTCTTTTCCAAAAACCGACACCTATACTATATTATAGTCGTCGGTTTTTAACTAAAAGCAACCGACACCTATTTCTGGAATTTTTGTTTTGGCGAATAACCTTTAGTCGTCGGTTATTTATTTATGAACCGACGTCGTATGTCAAATTTTGGAGGCAATTTTTTTGGCTGGAATTTTTGTTTTGGCGGTTGATTTTAGGTGTCGGTTTTTTTATTAATTAACCGACACTTAATAAAAGCGGTACCCGTGTCTGGTCGACCTTCACAGATTGGATGTCGGTTTATGTTATAAACCGACACTGTAGAGTTTAGGTGTCAGTTTATGTATACAACCGACACCTTGAAAAGTGACTTTATAAGCCATTTCTGTAGTAGTGAAACCACTAGAGACGTGCAAGTAGTAGGTTATGGGAGGAGAGGAAGCGTCAGTGGTGATGAAGGTAACATCGGTGATGGGAGCAAGCTGTGATGGCCGGAGGTACGACAATGGCAAAGAAGGAAAGCACATACTGCGGTGGTGATGGTGATGATGATGATGATGATGATTGAGAACATTGCTCTACCTAGCTGTGGGGTGAGCGGTGGAGAAGGGGGAGGAGATGCTATTGTGAATTGTGAAAGAGAGAAGGTAGTTGAGCAGCACGAATGTTGCTGCTAGAGGGTGACAACGGATGGGAGGTGGTGGTGATGGAAGTGACAGCTAGGTTTGGGTCACGTGGGAGCAAGGAGATGATGCAAAATGCACAAAAAAGGATTGAGAGCCAAAGAGATGAAAAGGGAGGGGGTAGGGTGATATTTATAGATATATAGGGGGACTGTTCATATTCCCTTTAGGGCAAACAATCTCGGGACCGTTTGGGTCCAAATAGTTTCGAGACTGTGGGGACCAAACGGTTTCAAGACCGTTTGGCTCCAAATGGTTTTGAGACCATGAGGACCAAACAGTTTTGAGACCGTGATGACCAAACAGTTTCAAGACCATTTGAGTCCAAATAGTTTCGAGACTGTGAGGACCAAACAGTTTCAAGACCGTTTGGGTAAAATTATTTTAGTTATTGATTTTTATATTTTTAAATTTGTTTGGTTGCTTATATTAGTTTTTATATTTTTTGAACGAGATTAATAATTCTAATAAAATAATCAAATAAGAGACTAGAAAATTATCAAAACTAAGCAAGGAAGAATTTAAACAAAAAAGAAAGGTGATACTGAGTTGTTGGGTTGCCTCCCAAGTAGCGCTTTGGTTTAACGTCGCTGGCTCGACGAGATTTTGGCTTGATCAGGTTGATGCAGTGGGGTCATGAATGTCAATGGTTTGTCTGGGAGTTTTATCGAATGGAGTATATTATCTTTTCAGTCTATGGCCATTAACAATCCTTTCTCCTCCATTGTCATCAAGGATGATGACCGCTCCACTTGGGTAGATATGCTTGATAGTGAAGGGTCCAGACCACTTTGTGTGGAGTTTCCCGGGAAACATTTTGAGTTTGGAATTGAAAAGAAGGACCTTGTCCCTGACGATGATATCTTTTCTTTTAAGGTAGCCATCATGCCACATCTTAGTTTGCTCTTTGTAAATCCTGGCGTTCTGGTAAGCAGACATTCTTAGTTCTTCAAGTTCTTGTAATGAAGCTGTTTGTATTTGCTAGCACTTTTGAAATCAAAATTCAACTGTTTAATAGCCCACCAAGCCTTGTGTTCTAGTTCAACTGAAAAATGGCATGACTTTCCATACACCAAACGTAACAAAGTTATTCCTATTGGTGTCTTGTATGCAGTACGATATGCCCAAAGAGCATCAGGAAGCTTGGTGGACCAGTCTGTGTAGTTTCTGTTGATAGTCTTCTCTAAAATAGTTTTGAGTTGTCTTTTTGAGACTTCAACTTGGCCGCTTGTCTGCGGATGATAATGCATGGCGAACTTGTGTTTTACTCTGTGTTTTCACAGAAGTGCTTCAAAACTACGTTCCAAGAAATGCGACCCTCCGTTGGATATGACTATTCTAGGAACTCCAAATCTAGGGAAAATAATATCCTTGAACAACTTAATAACTGGCTTAGAGTCACAAGATATAGTAGGTATAGCTTCTACCCATTTGGATACATAATCCACATCGACCAATATATAGGAGAATCCATATGATGAGGGAAATGGACCCATATAGTCCACTCCCCATACATCGAAAAGTTCAATTTCTTGCCACATAGTTAGTGGCATGTTGTTCTGTTTGGATAGCCCTCTGGAGTGCTGACATTTATCGCATGATTGTATAAATTCATGCACGTCCTTTGCTATTGCCGACCAGAAGAAACCTGACTGTAAAACTTTAAGAGCAGTCTTCTTTGAACTCATGTGCCCCCTAGTGGGACTAGAATGACAATTTTCCAAGACAGGGGTGATTTCTTCTTCAGGAAGGCAACGACAGAATAATCCGTCTGCGCATAGGCGGAAGTGGTATGGTTCATCCCAGAAATATTGCTTGACATCATGGAATAACTTCTTTTTATCATGATAGGAAGCAGAAGGATGGACAATTCCCGTATCCAGATAGTTTACTATGTTGGCATACCAGGGGAATCCAGTGGTGACCTTCATGAGTTGGTCATCAGGTAGAGAGTCATAGATAGGTATATTATCTTCATCTTGAGTCTCAATGCAACTCAAGTGATCGGCGATAAGATTTTCCACCCCACTTTTGTCCTTTATTTCCAAATCAAACTCTTGAAGCATCAACACCCTACGAATAAGTCTAGGTTTGGCGTCTTGTTTCTGAATAAGATATTTTATTGCTGAATGATCTATGTAAACTATAACCTTTGATCCGATCAGGTAAGAACGGAATTTCTCAAAAGCATAAATGGCTGCCAATAATTCTTTTTCTGTAGTTGTATAGTTCTTTTGGGCCTCATCAAGCATTTTTGATGCGTAATATATTACATAAGGCTTCTTATCTATCTTCTTCCCTAGTACTGCTCCTATAGTGTTGTCACTGGTGTCACACATTATCTCAAAGGGTTGTGACCAATCAGGAGCTCTTAGTATAGGCGCAGAGACTAAAACATTTTTTAGAGTCGTGAAGATGTGTAAACATTCTTGATCAAAATTGAAGTCCGGATCTTTGGTTAACATGTGAGTCATAGGTTTGGCTATTTTTGAAAAGTCTTTGATGAATCTTCGATAAAATCCGACATGGCCTAGGAAGGCTCTTACTCCTATAATGTCTTTTGGTGGTGACAACTTTGAAATGACATCTATTTTTGCTTTGTCTACTTCAATCCCTCGTTCACTCACCCGATGCCCGAGGACAACACCTTCTGTTACCATAAAGTGACATTTTTCCCAATTAAGGATTAGATTTGTTTCCTCGCATATTTGCAGTACATTATTGAGATTAAGCAGACAGTTATCGAAGGAATCTTCATAGATAGAGAATTCGTCCATGAATACTTCCATGATAGATTCAGTTAATCTTGCAAATATGGCAGACATACACCTCTGGAATGTAGCGGGTGCATTACATAGCCCAAAGGGCATATTTCTGAAGGCTTAGGTTCTGAAAGGGCAGGTAAAAGTTGTCTTTTGTTGATCTTCAGGGTGTATCATAATTTGATAAAATCCTGAGTAGCCATCGAGATAGCAAAAGAATTTCTGGTGAGCTAGACGTTCAAGAACTTCGTCAAGAAAAGGTAAAGGAAAGTGATATTTCCTTGTTGCCTTGTTCAATTTCCTATAGTCGATGCACATCCTCCACCCGGTAATAGTTCGGGTGGGTACCCGTTCATTTTTATCATTCAAAGCAACAGTGGTTCCCCCCCTTTTAGGGATCACTTGAACTGAACTTACCCATTGAGAGTCCGAAATTGGATAGATAATACCAACTTTTAGCAGTTTTAGAATCTCAAGGTGAACTACCTCTTTGAGATTCGAGTTTAGCTTCCTTTGGTGCTCCCGTGATGGTTTAAATTCTTACACCATAGGTAATCTATGCTTGCAAAAAGCTGGATTTATCCCGGTTAGGTCAGTCATCTTATATCCAATGGATTTCTTGTGCTTACTTAACTCAACAAGGAGTCTTTCTTCCTGGTCATCTATCAAAGTGGAACTAATAATGTCCGGACATAGTTTTTCTTCGTCTAGAAAGACGTGTTTGAGTCCAGCTGGTAGGACTTTCATCTCAAGTGCCTTGAGCACTTCAGTGGTCTCTAGAGTGGTGACAGATTTCAACTCCTCAAAAGTAGCTTTTGGAACTTCTTAAACTTGTTCTAGGTATTGCAGACATTGTTGAACTAGTTCGTTGGTTGAAAATTTGGATTCTGGATTTGTTAAGATGTATTCTAGAGCATCATATGGTTCAGGAGTTTCTTGCTTCATCTGGGAAATTTTATCTATTGCCTCAAGAAGAAAAACTTCTTTGTGGATGCTAGGAATTTTAAGGCTGTCAAAGACTCTGAATTGAACAGTTTCTTTCCCCAGCCTTAAGGTAATTATGCCAGCTTCGACATCAATTAGTGCTCTGGCTGTCGCAAGGAAAGGTCTTCCGAATATTATTGGATACCTCAGATCTTCTTTTATGTCCATGACAACAAAATCACAAGGGACATAGGAGTCTCTTCCTACTCTCACTGGGATATCTTCAATAATTCCCAAGGGTGCGGTAATGGTAGAATCAGCCAGCTGGATTGTCATTGTTTTAGGTAGCAAGTCAGTAAAGCCCAATCTTTTACTCATAGAAAAGGGCATGATAGATATGCTGGCCCGCAAATCAGCTAATCCTTTCTTACAAGAGGTGTTTCCTATAGAACATTGGATGCCAAAAGAGCCAGGGTCCTTTTGTTTTTTTAGCATTTTGTTGAGAATGATGTAAAAAGTAGTATGAGCTAATTTGATGATCTCGTGTTCTTCAGTCATGTATTTCTTTGATAGTAAAGTCTTCAGATATTTAGACCAAGCTGGAATTTTAGAGAGAGCATCAAGGAACGAGATATCAATGTATAGCTTCTTCATCGCTTCTTTGAACTTTAGGAATCTAGTATCTAGTTTAGTCTCTCTCACTCTGCCTGGATAGGGTATCCTAGGCTTGTATGGCGGGACTTCTGGTTCTTTGGAAACTAGTTTTTGTCCTTTCCCTTCTCAGCCTCTACAAAATTTTCAGTTTCTTGATTTATGTTTATAGTTGGGATGATTTTAACGATATCTTCATCTTCCTGAATGAATTTGGTAGCTTCAGTAAGAACATGACCAAATCTTGTGGTAACTGCATTCAGTTGTTCTGGTCTGTGTTGATCATGTCTCGGATTTATTTCCGGCTGACCGACAAAAGTACCTACCGGTGGTTTCAATTGAGCTGCAATTTGTGCCAGTTGGGTTTCTACAACTTTTTGTTGAGCTTGCTAGTTGGCAAGCATGGTCTGTTGAGATTGCAACATTTGCCTTATCAAAGATATTTCATCTGTTAGTGGAGGTGGAGCATTCTATTGTTGGTACTGTGTAATTTTTTGTTGTCCTTGAGGTTGCGGTTGTTGAGGTGCCTGTGACTGTGGTTGTTGAATTAATGGTTGTTGTAGCTGAGGTTGTTGCAATTGTGGGTGTAGTGGAGGGTGAGTGTACTAATAATATGTAGAAGAATTTCTTGGATAAGCAAATCTTTGAAACCCTCCTCTATAGTTTCCTTGGTTTTGGTTGTAATTGCTTTGGAATCCTGGTGGTGGTCTATTAGAAGACCCACCTTGTGCTTGGTGCTGTGGGTTGGTAGTTCCCACAGGATTCCCATACTGAAACCAGGGTGGTTTCTCAGTTGATCCAGATTATAATATGCTTGACCTGGTATGGTGTGGATAGAATTAACTTGCTTTGGCAGTTGATCCTCAGGATGTTCAATAATTGGTTCATATTGTGGTTGAGGTGTTTGTAGATTCATCATTACATCATATAAGAGGCCACATGATAATGTGGGGTGGTCATATGCATGACAAGCTTCACAAGTCTCAGTAGCTACTTTGACTTGTTGAACTTGAGAGTTCTTCTTCCTGTCATATTCTGCAAACGATGCTTCAAGGACTTGCTGCTTATGAGCTATGGTTTTCAGATCTTCAACAATGGCTTTCATTTCTATAGATTCTTCAGCTTTGCAAACTTTTAGGATTCCTCCTGTTGATGTCCTTCCCCAATTAGATTGGTTCTCGGCTCCAAGCACAACAATCTTCCAGGCGTCCTCATAATTCTGTCTCATGAAATTTCCTCCAGATGAGGAATCCAAAAATTTCTTTATCTCATCACTTACCCCTCTATAGAATGTTTCTATGAGATGGTTTTGTGAGATTTCGTGATGTGTGCATTTTCTCACGAGTTCCTTAAATCTTTCCCACGATTCTGCTAGTGACTCTCCAGGAAGTTGGAGGAACTGGTTGATATGTCCTCTTAGCTGGTAAGTCAACGAGGGAGGAAAGAATTTCTCCAAAAATTTTTCTTCCAAAGGAGCCCAGTTGGTGATTGGCTCTCCATCTAATGAGTTATACCAACTCAGTGCCTTTCTAGATAGAGTTAAGTTGAAAAGTCAGAGCATAATTGCATCGAATGCAGCTCCGACTTGTGGTACCAATCGGTAGAGTACCTTGAATCGCTTCAGATGGTCCATGCAATCATCTCCAGTTCTTCCAGAGAACGAGATGCCTTGCATGATTTGGATCCATTGTGTACAAATTTCGAAGTTGGGAGCGTTAATGAGTGGTGGCTGAACTGGGTGATTATCCTCAGAATTCTTAGGAACAACGTAGTCTCAAAGCTGCTTGTTCCTTATTAATAACTGAACAACTGCTGTGGCTACCTCATTTTCAGCTTGGATGCAAGCTTGCTCTTCAGCTCGAACTTCAGCTTGGACTTGAGCTCATGTATCAGCGATGAGTTGTGCTCTCTGAGCTTCTATAGTTGCGTTGACTCTTTCCAGAATCAAGGAAGCTTGGCGTTGTTTTTCAGCCATCTGTCTAGCTTGTTGGCAGTTGAGTCTGATGCGTTGATGGAAATTTTGTTCTACCTCAGAGTTGTACTCTAGATCAGGGGATAATCCATGGTTATGCAAAGTTGGCATACATGTTTTCTACCTGAGTAGAAGAAAAATCACACTTTAGATGGTGGAAAGATGATGGAATCAAAAAGATACGAAGTATTAATTAAGGTAAAATGTAAAATCCTAATCAACTAGAAAGTTGATAAATGAAATTAAAATGTTCCGTTGTCCCCAGCAACGGTGCCAATTTTTGATGGAGCTTCCACTTGCATGGAGTTGCATGCACCACTAAAAATCCTAGAGATAGTAAGTCTCTAAGTTTAGCCTTGCGTGTGCTATAATAAGGTCTCCACCCACATACACTGAGGTACATGGAAGTCTTATCGTAGTACAGTTGAGGGTTGAATTCACGAGACAATGGTCTTGTTAAGGATTAACAAGATGGAAACTATTATAATTCTATTTATCTACTTAAGAGTTGATATTTAGATCGAAGAGTTGGGTTGATGATTAAACTAAAATGCAAATGTAAATTAAATGGCAGGAAAATAAAATTAAGGTTGTAAATAATATTTGGAAACCACTAGGATGTGATCGAGTTTAACCACCACTACACATGGATGATAACATACATCATAATAACATGGCTTGTAAAAAGGGTCTAATGAGTTAGTATCTTTGTAGACTTAGCTTTCTTTCGAATAGCCAACTACGAGAAATGTGGAAGTATTGCAATGCCAGCCATCCCCGAAAGAATGGCCACTTACTTTGCATCACTCCCTTCACAAAGTGTGTTCCTCGACCTGTCAAAGTTGTACTTCCATACGTCAACTAATTCCATTTCATAGTATGAAAGTACAACGATGGAGGTGAGTTTACTCCACTCCTTGAAAAGCACTCCTAGATACTGAAATAGATATATGGTGACTACATACATCAAGAACCAACATACAATCGATAATCGAATCTAAAAGCACAAACGTAAACAATTCATACTAGTAGATAATAGGTAACACAAGTTGGTGATCAAGCAACTAACATTCATTAAACGATTGCTGTTGAACTGAAAAGATAATATTTCTCTATTGCAAACTCAGGAATTACAATGTATGAAATGAAAACATGGGTAGAGGGACTACTCCCCGCACCCTAGTGTATGGAACTACTCGCTCATGGCAAGAACAAAGAAGGAGACAAGAGAAGAGAAGGAAAACATCATATCCACATAGGAGGGAGGAAGGTTGACCCCTTGGAGTAGAGAAAAACTATCTTCACACTGCGTGGTTGCTTTGGTGATGAATCCTTCACTCCCCACCTTCTATGTCAATGAGAGAGAAAGTAGGCTTATGGATGGAGTGTGGATCTTAGACTAGAAGCCTTGGATCAAAGGATGAAGAATGAAACAACTCTGGAATAAATGAGACAGCCTATGGGCATCTAAGAATTTGATACTGAATGATGACCCCTTGAGTCCTATTTATAGGCTCCAAGGATCTTGAACGGTCTTAAGAACTTTTGGGTCTTCACGGTCTTGAGACCGTTAAGCATCCTCATGGTCTTGGGGACCGGTTGGGTCTTCACGGTCTTGAGACCATTAAGCACCCTCACGGTCTTTGAGATCAGTTGAGTCTTTGCGGTCTGGAGATCGGTATAGTCCTCTCGTTTATGACATCCCGCTATCACACAGACAATGAAATGCCACGCAAAAAATGTGCAGAACTGTCATAAACATCGTATTACCAAAAGCACGGGTTAATTAAAACTAACTGCGGAAAGAAGATAAGAAAGGAACTGTATAACCAGATCTACATCCTACAAAGAAACTTGTTATATACATATACATCAACTTAGTACATGTCCACTATTCATAGGATCCAGCTGTCACTTATCCATAAAGGATGCATCACCTATTTATATGCAAAACAGACCTAGCCAGGTCAACAACATGATAAGAAAGCCATTCAAGGTCATACATCGTGAAACTTCATCAGAACACCTCCAAGGACCTGAGAGTACATGGATGACTCTAGGACTCTACTACAAAACACCCAACAACAACATCAACATATCCAACCTTGCTTTCTACTATTCTTCTTGCTGCTCAGCTGCAACCTCACGACCAGAACCACATCTAGCTCGATCACCTAAAAAGGTTTTAAACCAACGGGGTGAGACACACAGTTCCAGTGAGAAACATAACCCCCGCCGAAACTATAAAATCTCAAAGGAGAGCTAGAATAGATAGAACAACTAACTGATATAAGCAGCATACTGAGCAGAGCTAACTTGTTACAACATCTTACCGAGATATTGAGGAAGCATAGATAATAATATGGAACATGATTGACAAGACAAGTCTAATAAGAACTTATCATAAAATCTGAGGAACATGTAAGTAACTGCGAGATAAAAACTCGGGCAACTATACAAACAAGGCCTCAACCAATGTCTCGTGTTTTCCCTAAGCAAAGATACTTTACGGTTGGATTACAATTTGTTATGCCCTAAGGAAGTGAGTCGTACCACTCAGATCCAAACCAACCATCGCTTGGTCACAATCGATTGCCATACAAGGTCGATGGGAGACCGGGATTCCACGACCACACTTCCCTTGTGGTCAGTGCACCAGAACCAACAAGCAGGACCACATTCTCATGCTTAAGCGGCCTCAACCAAACAGGGTCAGGTTACCCTCTGCCTAGTTGTCACGGAACCGTTCTTACCCCAATCCCAATCCTACTGCCTAGACAGTAGAAAAAGGATTGAAGCGCCCGTCCCTGAGTGGCCCGATAGGATCTAACACACTGGCATATACAATAAGAAATAAATAACTCAAAATCTGGATAATTAAAGAACAAACTAACCCAATATGGAGATTTCACCAATATATCTTTGTCATCAGAGTGTATGAGTGCGGAAGCGATCTTATTCAATATTCCATTTGTATTGCCTAAAATCAAGAAAATCGAGACACAATCATGCAATTGCACGGTACGCTATCAAAACCAAGTAAAACGATTTATAACAAAATAGTATGCTTGGCAGGACTTATATTTCAAAGAATAATAAGCAATTTGCAAATCCAACATTTATTCGACAAGTTTTTCAAGCAATTCGAATTTTATTACGAGTTCCCATTATGCTGTAATTCAAGAAGCATGCTTATATATTTTGTGCGATACTATTACCCCAACGCGATGGGGAAGGTCACTGGGCTCCTTCTCACCACAGGAACATAGGAGGCCAAATGTACAAGTCCCACTTCCAAAAGAGGGATAATTGTACTTAATATCAACATTATCAACATTATCAATATCATCATCATTATCAATATACGGGCAGTCATAATGGGCATGCAATTTACGTTTTCATGTTTTTCAAAGTATAATATAGAAAAATAGAAGATTAATCATAGGGAACAGTAGCTCATCCAAATAAATAGCCAAGTATACGATCAAGAGATACATAAAAGTATCTTCAATACAATCAAGGAGGATTTATATAAATAGCGTACCTTTCACCAAAGATTTTGAGTATGATCAATATTTGAATCAATAGGTCAACCCTTCGAGTCAGATCCTAAATCATCAAGATTGGATCAAGGGTCAAAATCATGATGTTCAGAATATTAGGTCTCAGCATTCGAGATTAGGTTACACTTTTCCTATGTCAACCTTAGGGTTAGGTCATCGTCAACATTTCCAAATGTCTAACATTTATTCAAATATCAAGCATGTTTCAAGAATGGATGACCTACTTAGGTTTCTAGGATCATATGTGTAAACCTTAACTTTATGATCATTATCCAAGTCATCATCAAATATTTATATCATCATGTTGTTCAAGATCAGATCAAGTTCTGATGAGTAAATCAGAGATCGACTTTTAGGTCAACAGATTTAGATATGCCACAAGATTTAGATCAATTATATTAAGATATCATCAAAATTACTTCAAGGCATAAGATTAATATTCAAAGGTGGTTAAGACAATGAGATCAGATCTAGTCTAGTCAAGTATGATTTCATGTCTCAAGATAAAATCAGAGTCAGATATAAGGTTACCAAAGTCTTAATCACAACATTGAGTCATTTAGACTAATTACATAATCAATAGATGATGATTTAGATAAATCAGTGAAAACAGTTTGAAATCAGGTTTCAAAAATATTTTTAATGGATGCACTAGATTTTTGTGATCGAGATTGACTACTTATTTGTAATATTTGGAGCTAGGATGTATTTTCTACAATTAAAACAAGATCAGGACATATATATGAATATTTGTCAAAGAAGGAGCGAAAATACCTTTGATACAAAAAATCGAGGACTGTCAGATGCACAACCAGTGGCCCGGATCTAGCCACATAATCATTGTGACTTGTTATCTTGGAGGGCTGGTTCAATCTTGGTTCATCTGGTTTTCTCCCTTATTGATTGGTTCAGACATTGGTTTATTGGCTCTGTTGAACCGGTGGTTCATGGTCACCCTTTCCTCACACAAAGTTCTCCGCGTGAAGCCCCGAGCAAGCCCAAGACCAGGGAGGAGGAGCTTGCTGGCGTGGAGCTGCTCCAGGAGCAGGAGTGGTTGAGGGAGGCTGTGAGCATGCCGTCCCAGTCCGCCACCACCTCGCGGACTCGATGGAAGCCAAAGAAAGGGAGGATGAGGCGAGTTGCAGGGGCGCCCGAGGGTGGCCGTGCAGCGGCATTGCTGCTTGGAGCAGCTACAGATCGGGAACAAAAATGGGGTGTGTGTGTCCACGTGCAAGCACGGAAAGGGTGGGGGATCTGTGCAGAAAGATGTAGGCGGCCATTTGAGAGGGATTTTATAGGGTTTGGTTTAGGTTTAGGGCTAGAGGACTTGGAGCAGCAGTCATGGCCGCCGGGAGGAGAGGCACAAGGAAAATGTATCATTTTGGCGGCACAAAGGCATACAAAAGGGGTCAAACTAGGGCTCAGTGAGTTCGAATTTGCGAGGGGAGCATTTTGGCTCGCTTAGATTTTCAAAAAGTGGTCAAGACCGGGAAATCGATCATTGTTGTTTCTTAATCACCTCCCCGCTGATTGCGGGAGGTTGAAGATAAAGTTTTGGCCACTTGATCGGGCCTGGATCCGCGGGCAGCAGATCCAAGGGCTGTGGCTCGCCCCAGACCCTTTTCCCCGGATTGCTGACTTGGAAAAAGCCCAAAAAAAGGCAAATAAAAGGATTTTGAGAAGATAACTTCCAAAATTCATAGAAAATCATAGGAATATCCAAATAACCTCAAATCTGTACCAAAGCCTCACAAAAATGTGGAGAACCTTTATAAATATTTTGAGAACAAAAAGACAAAGTTTGATTGACCAATTTGATTCTTTGGACAAAGTGATGAATGAATCCAATTTGTGATGTATAATGTGTATAAAATCAACATCGGTCACCATATCTTGGATTTGAGTCTTAAAATTTATTATTAAGCTGAGGAAAAAGATTGAGGATCATGAGTGAGTATAAAGAGGGCAAAAGTGTAATTATTTCATTATAATGCAAAAATCCACTTTATCACATCCTTCCCTCCTTAAAAGGAATTTTGTCCTCAAAATTCAAAAAAATCCTCAAAAATCGAGATTATTCAACCTAAGTCTTCTCCTCAAATGCAGGGGGTATCCTCAAGTATAAAATCAAAATCATGTCCTCAAATTTCAAGTAATCCAATAATCATAATTGGGATTCCATGTTCCAAATCATAATCAACTTGGTACTAACACCATTTCATCATCAAGCAATTGAGTATCAAAATCAGCACATATTGTCCAAAGTCATTATATGAGTCACTTATATGGAAGTCATCCTATTGATCACAAATTTGGACATATTATCTTTTGGGTCAAACAAAAAGATTCCTTGGATCAAGTATACAAGGTGACTTAGCTTTCAATCCCAAAATCTCAGGGTCTTAGCTTCTTCGTTGGCCTAGGTGGGGTCATACATCCATGATTTGAGATTTCATATTTCAACAATTTGAGACAACATCATACTTTGAATATCATTATTGTGAGCTCAAAATCACTGGGAAGGTCCCACCCTAGTCCTTATGAGAGCTAACCCCTATTTCATATATCGAGAGAGTCAATATAGTCATCATTTTGAAAATTTCAACATTTGGGATTTTGAAGTCATTAGTCATACATCTTAATGTCCAAATAGTGTGATCATAAGATTTGTACCATTACTGAGATTTGATAATCGTGAGTCACAATTCTATAATCAATGTCAAGAGTCGAGATTTTAGACACCAAAAGTCATAGATCCAGAATTTTGAAACTAGGGTTTAGATTCCTATTTAGACCTTAGGGGAGATCACTCATCTCAATTTCTAGCAACAATCAAGCAATATTCGAGCAACATATCCAAGCATATCAACATTTCATTATCATGGTATCCAAGGTTGATGAATGATCTAGACCTAGGCCTATCTAGGAAATCAACCTCAAGCTATAGTCAATATTGCCACATGTCAAGGTCATTATCGAATCAATTTTCAAGATCGAGTATCAACCATGGGTTTAACCTATTAGGTTTAGGTCAATCAATCCAAATAGGGTGGAAGGGAATACTTTTCTAAACTCTAAATAATCAATAGGATGAAAACTTAGAGGTAGTCAAAATAGGGATGTGACCTAGGTTAGGGGAGTCATGAGTCAACTACCACCCTAATCTAGCACATTACCAACATTAGTCATTATCAATCGAGCTTATTCCAATAGGGAGAGTACCAATGATCAAAGCATGTTTTACAAGGTCATAACATCAAAATTCAAGATAATAAGGCAATAATGTCAAGATTTTCAATTCTTTCCTTTCATGATCAAGGTAGTGATATAGTTTGGAAAATCAAGGATTTGAATTGGCATTTGAGGAATTAGAGCATAGTAGTGCAAAATCTAGGTCCATTATCATCATATTAAAATTAAGATTGCAAAAAGCATCAATGGTCAATAGGGAAGCAACCTTTTGCATCATGGTCTTACATCATGATTTTGTGAGTCCTAAGCTTAGTCAATTGATGGCTTTGTCATGATATGTATCAAATAGGGTACAAGTTTTATTAACTATGTATGAGGTTTAATCAATAATAGGGAAACATGGACATTAATCAAATCGAGACCTCATCAGTAAAGAGGTATAAGGTATAAGTCATCCTTATTTCACCATATCATAATTTGTATCATTTACCTCAAACATAGAAAGCATCTAGTCTAGTTTTGATTAAATCGAGTTTTCATGAAGGGTCAAGAATGTGTATTTGATTTCAAAGTTCTAATTGATCAAAATTGAGTTTTTCAAATTATGGTCAGATCATGGTATCAAATTTCAAAATTTAACAATATTCATTATTCCCATTCATAAGCTACCCATAATCGAGACATCATGTGGTAAAAAGTCACAAGAAAGGACCACATGATGAGATGAGAAGACTACCTAATCTTCATCTACATGGGTGGCTTAGGTTGTCCTTAAAGAAGAGATGAGATGCTAGAAGACTCTCTAGGGTTCCACAAGAGAACCTTTAAGTCCAGTTCTAGATCAATTGAGGCCAGGTAGAGCGGGGGATCTCAACCACCGTGAAAACAGATAGAAGAAATAATGCCAGGACCCCGAGCCTAGACACCTCAATTTTCACCATTATGGACTTTAGGGTTTCTTGGGTGTAAGAGACTTGAGAAATTATTTACTTAAAGTATATGGGAGTGTGTAAGCTCTGATACCAACTGTCACGAAACCGTTCTTACCCCAATCCCAATCCTACTGCCTAGACAGTAGAAAAAGGATTGAAGCGCCCGTCCCTGAGTGGCCCGATAGGATCTAACACACTGGCATATACAATAAGAAATAAATAACTCAAAAACTGGATAATTAAAGAACAAACTAACCCAATATGGAGATTTCACCAATATATCTTTGTCATCAGAGTGTATGAGTGCGGAAGCGATCTTATTCAATATTCCATTTGTATTGCCTAAAATCAAGAAAATCGAGACACAATCATGCAATTGCACGGTACGCTATCAAAATCAAGTAAAACGATTTATAACAAAATAGTATGCTTGGCAGGACTTATATTTCAAAGAATAATAAGAAATTTGCAAATCCAACATTTATTCGATAAGTTTTTCAAGCAATTCGAAATTTATTACGAGTTCCCATTATGCTGTAATTCAAGAAGCATGCTTATATATTTTGTGCGACACTATTACCCCAACGCGATGGGGAAGGTCACTGGGCTCCTTCTCACCACAGGAACATAGGAGGACAAATGTACAAGTCCCACTTCCAAAAGAGGGATAATTGTACTTAATATCAACATTATCAACATTATCAATATCATCATCATTATCAATATACGGGCAGTCATAATGGGCATGCAATTTACGTTTTCATGTTTTTCAAAGTATAATATAGAAAAACAGAAGATTAATCATAGGGAACAATAGCTCATCCAAATAAATAGCCAAGTATACGATCAAGAGATACATAAAAGTATCTTCAATACAATTAAGGAGGATTTATATAAATAGCGTACCTTTCACCAAAGATTTTGAGTATGATCAATATTTGAATCAATAGGTCAACCCTTCGAGTCAGATCCTAAATCATCAAGATTGGATCAAGGGTCAAAATCATGATGTTCAGAATATTAGGTCTCAGCATTCGAGATTAGGTTACACTTTTCCTATGTCAACCTTAGGGTTAGGTCATCGTCAACATTTCCAAATGTCTAACATTTATTCAAATATCAAGCATGTTTCAAGAATGGATGACCTACTTAGGTTTCTAGGATCATATGTGTAAACCTTAACTTTATGATCATTATCCAAGTCATCATCAAATATTTATATCATCATGTTGTTCAAGATCAGATCAAGTTCTGATGAGTAAATCAGAGATCGACTTTTAGGTCAACAGATTTAGATATGCCACAAGATTTAGATCAATTATATTAAGATATCATCAAAATTACTTCAAGGCATAAGATTAATATTCAAAGGTGGTTAAGACAATGAGATCAGATCTAGTCTAGTCAAGTATGATTTCATGTCTCAAGATAAAATCAGAGTCAGATATAAGGTTACCAAAGTCTTAATCACAACATTGAGTCATTTAGACTAATTACATAATCAATAGATGATGATTTAGATAAATCAGTGAACACAGTTTGAAATCAGGTTTCAAAAATATTTTTAATGGATGCACTAGATTTTTGTGATCGAGATTGACTACTTATTTGTAATATTTGGAGCTAGGATGTATTTTCTACAATTAAAACAAGATCAAGACATATATATGAATATTTGTCAAAGAAGGAGCGAAAATACCTTTGATACAAAAAATCGAGGACTGTCAGATGCACAACCAGTGGCCCGGATCTAGCCACATAATCATTGTGACTTGTTATCTTGGAGGGCTGGTTCAATCTTGGTTCATCTGGTTTTCTCCCTTATTGATTGGTTCAGACATTGGTTTATTGGCTCTGTTGAACCGGTGGTTCATGGTCACCCTTTCCTCACACAGAGTTCTCCGCGTGAAGCCCCGAGCAAGCCCAAGACCAGGGCGGGGGAGCTTGCTGGCGTGGAGCTGCTCCAGGAGCAGGAGTGGTTGAGGGAGGCTGTGAGCATGCCGTCCCAGTCCGCCACCACCTCGCGGACTCGATGGAAGCCAAAGAAAGGGAGGAAGAGGCGAGTTGCAGGGGCGCCCGAGGGTGGCCGTGCAGCGGCATTGCTGCTTGGAGCAGCTACAGATCGGGAACAAAAATGGGGCATGTGTGTCCACGTGCAAGCACGGAAAGGGTGGGGGATCCGTGCGGAAATATGTAGGCGGCCATTTGAGAGGGATTTTATAGGGTTTGGTTTAGGTTTATGGCTAGAGGACTTGGAGCAGCAGTCATGGCCGCCGGGAGGAGAGGCACAAGGAAAATGTATCATTTTGGCGGCACAAAGGCATACAAAAGGGGTCAAACTAGGGCTCAGTGAGTTCGAATTTGCGAGGGGAGCATTTTGGCTCGCTTAGATTTTCAAAAAGTGGTCAAGACCGGGAAATCGATCATTGTTGTTTCTTAATCACCTCCCCGCTGATTGCGGGAGGTTGAAGATAAAGTTTTGGCCGCTTGATCGGGCCTGGATCTGCGGGCAGCAGATCCAAGGGCTGTGGCTCGCCCCAGACCCTTTGCCCCAGATTGCTAACTTGGAAAAAGCCCAAAAAAAGGCAAATAAAAGGATTTTGAGAAGATAACTTCCAAAATTCATAGAAAATCATAGGAATATCCAAATAACCTCAAATCTGTACCAAAGCCTCAAAAAATGTGGAGAACCTTTATAAAAAGTTTGAGAACAAAAAGACAAAGTTTGATTGACCAATTTGATTCTTTGGACAAAGTGATGAATGAATCCAATTTGTGATGTTATAATGTGTATAAAATCAACATCGGTCACCATATCTTGGATTTGAGTCTTAAAATTTATTATTAAGCTGAGGAAAAAGATTGAGGATCATGAGTGAGTATAAAGAGGGCAAAAGTGTAATTATTTCATTATAATGCAAAAATCTACTTTATCACACTAGCCCACCTTGGTACATGTATCGATGCTAGAAAACTGAGCCATGATCCTATTCACCATGCTCCATTATCACTGAGACATGGGCATGTTCACCATGCTTTATCACGTATCCTGAGCCATGGGCCTGTTCACCATGCTCCAACCACACTGAGCCACATGCCTGAAACTGTGCTCTAAACTTGCACTACTACTTAGAGCGTAGGCGCACCCCACATATTCAACAATATGCGTTCTGGGTTAACCTATAGGAGAACCCGTTTCACCATCATGAAACTCCTGACGATGATGGATCTATGGCTAGGGAAAACTACATAATAGGTTCATCTGTAATTAATTAATGTATTTTAAGTGGATTGTAAGATTCAACCAAGTTATGTAACATGCAACTATAACAAGAATGAATAAACATAAACCTCATTATCTTGTATTACATAGTCACTAAGGCCTTCAGTGCCATCACATCATCCTGATCCATCACAAGGATCCAACATCACATGTTACCACTTGGCCTCTTGCCAATCATCAAGATCCATCTCAAGGATCAACATCACAGGGACTCAATCCCATCATCAAGGCACACATTGCCATTCCATGGGTAACACCCATCATACATCACTGGTTTCATCACAACCCTTGATATTCCACATCATTATCATGCCATCATCATGGCCTCATCTTACAAATGTTACCTGCATGGTTATTGAAATCACAAAGGAGTAATGATACTTGTACAAGGAACATTTACACCTCCTTACCTTATTATAACCATGCAACATGGATGAGTATATCAAAGCATAGCATTCTTATATATCAAGTGTAACAGACGCATATACTAAAGCATAACAAACATTATGGTTACCAACCGAACACAAGGTACAACCCTCACTAAAGGTGTATCGAGTAAGGAACAACCCTCACCAAAGGTGCATCATCTCTCACCAAAGAGTGTGACACCGATCACTATATTGGTTAAGCACTCAACACTTCACCACCTACAATATCATCCAACACCCTTCTATGGCTACTGCCATATTGGTCAACCACTATCACTTAGGTATAGGGTAGCACCACAAGAAGACATCAGGCAACCAGCTAGGAACCAACCCATATCGCTCAAGTGTGCAACATCATATCGGGCGGGCAACACTGCATCGTGCAACCTGCATCGTGCAACGCCCAATGACGGGCAACATTGTGACGGGCAACACACCTACAGGAGTAACGTGCAACACCACCCACGAGGGTGTCATGCACAACAGCAGGGCCATGTCACCAAGTGCAACACCCAACACCCAACACAACCTCCCAACGTCCAACACAACCCCATATCGTCCAAGCTAGGGCCATATCGGTCAAGAACATATCGCCCGCAGCTAGGGTTAGGATCCATGTCGGCCAAGAACCACATGACCTATCGGGCAAGGTACCAACATGCCATGACGCCCAACTCAGACCATCTAACGCCCAAGGCACATCCATGTCGACCAAAGCATATCACCCGAACTCAACCCTAGAAAAGGGATATTAGGAAAGGGTCCAAAGGTCGTGACGGGTTGGTCATCTTCAACATCAAGACTGCCACCAAGAAACCCTAATAGGTCAAGAGAGTTGGCTCACCTCTCAACAACCAAGTGAGAGGGGTTTCGCACAACTTCTATCACATATCGGGGAGCAAGGTGGGTCATCCCATATTGGCCAACCTTCCAACCCCAACTAGGTCAAGACCAACCAAAGGCTCATCTCTCAAGTCCATGGTAAGAGAGGGGTATTGCCCAAGCAACTAGAGCATAGACTCACCTCTCAACGACTAAGGAAGAGAGGCGTTTTGCCTATACCACTAGAGCTCAAGCTCACCTCTCAAAAACATAAAGGAGAGAAAGGGATTTGCCCCAAGAACACACCACACACATCATGGATTTAGGAGAACCCTAGGCTCACCTCTCAAAAACTAAGAGAGAGGGGTTTTTCCCAAAGAACCCTAATCCAAGGTTCGGCCAACAAGGTCCAAGGATACATTTAAACAACATAACCATATCATCATATCCACAACATAAAGGGCCCATACTAGAGCAAAGATATTACTAACAAAATAAGCATGGCCGATCAAGATAGCACATAAATAAGCAACATAGAAAGAAGGTAATATAGCTAGGGTAGGAGTTATGTAACCCACCTTAAGTACAAATTCCAAGCTCCAATCTCTAAGATTTGGTCACCAATAAGAGAGGGAAAGCAGGAGGATGTATCGGCCACCACCAAGGAGAAAGTATCAACAACAATAGCTATATCAGCCACCTCATCTCCTTCCTTCTTCTCATTCTCGACCAGTAAGGGAGAGAAAATGACTAAGGGGCAAAGAGATCCCAAGCAAGAGAAAAGAAAGAGATATATAGAAGAGGGTAAAGGGTAGGAACAAGCAAGGTGTTGTCCTCCCTAAGAATACTTGTCCATAACCTTTTCCACCTTGCTAGCAACAAGCACCAAGTATCCATAAGGGGTGACACAAACAATGCTAGGTGGAGGGGTGTGTGTCACCCAACATGGCAACCCATCACACCCACCAGAACCCTTGGCTGATACACCTCCATGGCCGAACACCATGGCCAACACAAGGCACCAAGCTCTCCCTTGCCCGACACACTCAAAAAAGGAGGAAGGGCTTCAAGCCCAACAACAAGACCAAGCTTAAACAAGCTCAAGAAAGGCCCAAAACAACTCAAGCAAGGTGCTCAACCCATCCGCTCAACCCTAGAGGATGCAAGGAGAGAGAAATATATCTCTCAAGGTGACAAACTTACACACCAACCCTAGAACTTGGTTAATTTGCAAGTTGCACCTCAACCTCTCAACAGAGCACAAACAAACCCTAATCACAACTCAGGTGATCATGAAAGCCTCTAAACACAGGGTTTAGGAAAAGCAAATAGGGTAAGCCCAAAATGGAGGTTAGGGTCCTTACAAGACATAAACCCCTACAAAAGGATTTCATCCCCGAAATCTGAAGAGAAAAGCAAGGGGTACTTCCTCCTCATCTCTTCCTCAAGCTCGCACGTGGCTTCCTCAATGCCATGATGATGCCAAAGAACCTTCACAAGAACCATGTCCTTCCTCTTCAGCTTCTTCACTCTTCTGTCAAGGATCATCACTAGACCTTCCTCGTAGGTCACATCTTCATCAAGCTCAACCTCAATTGGCTGTATCACTGTCTATGTGCCTGGATGGCTTTTCTTTAGCATACTGACATGGAATATTGGATGCAACCTGTGCAACTCTAGTGGTAGCTCTAACTTGTAAGACACTTTTCCAACACGTGCTATCACTGAATATGGCCCCATATACCTGGGAGATAACTTTCCTTTACAGCCAAACCTCAACATGCCTTTCCATGGAGAGACCTTGAGATACACCTTGTCTCCCACCTGGAACTCCAGAGGTCGTCGACGATTATCTGCATATGACTTCTGTCTATCCTATACTACTTTCAACTGTTGCTGTATCACCTTGATTTTTTCTATTGTTTGCTTCACTAACTTAGGACCCAAAAGATGATACTCACCAGAATCATACCAACATAGAGGAGATCTACACTTCCTTCCATATAAAGTCTCATAAGGTGCCATGTCGATACTCCATTGGTAACTATTGTTGTAGGCAAACTCTATCAAATTGAGATGCACGTCCCAACTTCCTAGGAACTGCAAAACAAAAGCTCGGAGAAGATCCTCCAAAGTCTGAATAGTCCTTTCAGACTGTCCATCTGTCTGCGGGTGGAAAGCGGTAGTAAAATTTAAATGTGTTCCCAACGCTCTGTGCAACTATTACCAAAAATGACTCATGAACTGGGGACCTCTATCAGTGACTATTGTTGCTGGCACACCGTGCAAACGCACTATCTCATCCACTTATACCTGAGAAAGCTTCTATGCTATATATGTTGTTTTCACAGGTATGAAATGGGCAAACTTCATCAATCTGTCCACTATTACCCAAATGGAATCATGATTTCTAGCTATCCTCGGAAGACCAACTAGACTGTAGCATCTTCCTACTATGCTTCTTTGATCTGCTACCTCAACATAGGATTCACTTACATCTATGCCATTAGTCCTGCCAACAAAGAGACTTCCAACTGTACATTCATCTTCCGCAAAGAGACAGACATATCCCACCTATGGCATATCAAAGAAATCAACTATGCCTTCATCGTAGGAAGAGAAGAAGAATTCCTACTAAGCGCATCAGCTACCACATTCACCTTACCAGGATGATACTCAATGGTGCAATCATAATCATAATCGGCTCCATCCAGCGATGCTGTCACATGTTCAACTCACTCTGTGAGAAGATATACTTCAGATTCTTGTGATATGTAAAGATCTGACACACTTCCCCATAAAGATAGTGTCTCTAAATCTTTAACGCATGGACCACCACTGCCAGCTCCAAATCATGTGTCGAATAAGTCTCCTCATGTTTCTTTAGCTGTCGCGAAGCAAAAGAAACCATATGATCTTCCTGCATCAACACACATCCTAAGCCATTCTTGGAAGCATCACAAAAAACAACATAGCCTTTACCAGGCTTTGGAAGAACCAACACTGGAGCACTAGTCAGCTTCTCCTTCAAGCTCTGAAAAGCTAGATGACAACGATCATCCCAAATGAAAGGTACATCTTTTTTGGTCAACTTCGTCAATGGCAACACGATCACACTGAAGTCCTTTATAAGCCTCCAGTAGTATCCTGCCAAACCCAAAAAACTACGAACTTCAGTTGGCGTCTTTGGTTTCTCCCACTCTGCAACTGACTCCACCTTCTTGGGATCCACTCTGACTCCTTCTGCCGATATCACATGACCCCAAGAAAGTTACTTCCTTCAGCCAGAACTCACACTTGTTGAACTTGGCATACAACTGGTGCTGGCGAAGGAGAGTCAACACTTGTCGAAGATGTTGTTCATGCTGTTGACTATCCCGACTATAGATCAAGATGTATTCTATGAAAACCACAACAAACTAATCTAAAAATGGATGGAACACCCTGTTCATCAGATCCATGAAAGAAACAGGTGCATTGGTTAGCCCAAATGGCATAACCACAAACTCAAAGTGAGCATACCTCGTCCTAAAGGCTGACTTTGGTATGTCATCCTCCTTGATTCTGAGCTGATGATATCAAGACCGCAAATCGATCTTCGAGAATACTGTGGCACCACACAACAGATCAAACAAGTCATCTATCCTTGGCAAAGGATACTTGTTTTTGATCGTTACTTTGTTCAACTACCGGTAATCTATGCACAACCGCATCGATCCATCCTTCTTCTTCACTAACAGAACTGGAGCACCCCACGGTGATGTGCTCGGTCTGATGAAACCTTTATCTAGAAATTCTTGTAACTTCTTCTTCAGTTTTGCCATCTTAGCTGGAACCATCCTATACGGTGTCTGAGCAACTGGCTGTGTCCTTGGCACTAGATTGATCTCAAATTCAATCTCTCGAGGTGGGGGAACACTGGGAAACTCATCGGGAAACACATCCACGAACTCTCTGACAACAGACACATCCTCAAGGCTAGAACCTTCCTCTTTGGTATCTACAACATGAGCTAAGAATGCCTTACATATTTTTCGTAGCAACTTCTTCGCCACCATAGCTGATACCAAGCACGTCAGAAGAATCTTCCTATCTCCCTGGAAGATGCACTTCTCCCCAACGTCAACAAACGCCGCTTGCTTGGAACCACAGTCGAACACAACCTTATACCTCTCTAAAGTATCCATCCCAAGGATTACATCAAATCCATGCATATCAAGTGGTATGAGATCCACTTGTATGTTGTGTCCCAAAAAGGATAGAACATAAGATGGACACACTTCTCAAAGCATTGAGGAACCATCAAGAGGGGTTTCTAACAACAAGCTATCTTTCTTACAACTAATAGGTAAAAGACAGCTATCAAGCATACTACGAGCGATAAAAGAGTGCGTGCACCCAAGTCAACCAAGACAAATATAAAGCAAGAAGAAGACAAATCAGAATGAAATAACTCCATATGACCTACAACTACTCGTGGGTTGATTATCGCCTCCGGCTGACTCATAGCATAGAATCGACCTGTTGCTTGGTGTCATCCATGTCCTCTGCTTCCTTGAGCAGATGATCATGCTTGTGACGCTTGATCGCACCCTCATCCTCTGTTACCACTGGACTGTTGTCTATCTGACCCTTGTTGACTCTGTCTCGGTTGTTGCGTCACTTTGACGTCTCTCCTTGGGCAATTCCAACTGATATGCCAGACCTATCCACATAGAAAGCATGATGGGTCTCTTGGTTGCAGCCTAGATGATCCTATCACTACCACTCAAGCTGTGCTATACACCTTTGATGGTGAAAAACCATGCCCTCTTCCCTTACTCGGAGACCATTGTGATGGTGCACTAGGACCCTGTATCACAGAAGGTGCTGAAAACCTCGGCTTCTTGAAGCCGTCAAACCTTTGATTCTATTACTAAGCAGGCTTTTTCTTGGACATGGTCTCTCTCTTCTCCTTGACTAACCGTTCAATCCTCTGGACAGACTCCACAAACATGGCAAATCACTCCTAATTTTCTAAAGCATAAGTAGGTGTCGTCAGCTCAGCACTCAGACCCTTCTCAAACTGTCTGATTCTCGCATCATCTGTCACTTCCATGTGAGGACAAAACCTCAGCATGTCCCTAAACTTGGCTTCATACTTGGTGATGCTCATAGATCCTTGGCGCAGATGCTCGAACTGGTTGATCTTCTCATCCAGATTTGTCTTCAGGAAGTATCGACTCACAAACTCCCACTGGAAGACGTCCCAACAGATCACCTGTTATAACATCGATTTCCTAAGTATGTAATAAAAGGAGTAATTCTCTTTTAAAGAATAAATGAAATATATCTCTTTGATTTGTGATGGATTTCATGTGAAATGGCCTTGATTGATTGATTGATAATGGGCTTTGTTGGCCATTGAGCCCAATTGAAAAGAAAAGAGAAATAAAAAGGAAAAGGGGTTTAACTAATAAAAAGGAAAATATGAGAAATAGCCTTTTATAAGAGGATAAAGGAAAATAAATATTCCCCAACATGGGAATCCGTGCCTTTAGGATTTCTTGAGGTCCAAGGGACCCAAAATAATAATATAAAGGCTAGGGAAAGATAAAATATGAATAATTAAGTGTTAACTTGCAACTGAAGAAAAGGACTTGTTTTCTTTAGATAATGATCCCAATTTTTGCATGATGAGAGATAAAATCATTTCCCTTAAAATTTTGGATAAAAAGGAGTTATAAATTGGGAGTTATGGCTTTTTCAAAATATCCTCAAAATTGGAATTATTCTGGAATTAGGAAAATCCCTTTCCTTTTCTTTGAGAGCAACATATGTGGGCAATTGGATCTTAATCCAACAGGCACGACTCATCGTCAAAGTACTAGTGGGACACGAACTGTAGGTGTGTACAGGGGGGACATTCCCCTTTGATTTCCGATCAAATCAGTGGATGTGTGAGCATGGAAAATATTCCATTGAGTCCGGGAGAGTATCCCGAACCATCGCAACCCCGATTTGTTGGTCTCTGGAAGCGTCTATGCAAAACGCCCAATTGGGCTAGGAAGCAGGTTACGACGGGGATCAGAAACCCTAAAAGGGACCCCCCATATCCTATAAATAGACCCCCATATGTTTCCTCTCATCCTCGCAAACTCCAATGGCAGGTTCCCAGGTTCCCAAACCCTCTCTCTCTCTCTCTCTCTCTTGATTGCCCTCTCTTTGGTGAGGAATCTGCCGCAGCGCCGCCGCAATTAGAACAGCAGGAGAAGAGGAAGGAGACGAGCCGCGTCCGTGTGATTGGAGTCCATCGTGGACTTGAGAGGGATCCAACGGTCCCTGGACCAACACGTGTAACTTAGCTTGCATAGTGGAGGAAATCAACGCGGGGCATCAGATCGGATCGGTGGACCAGTGGTGCACCGATCAAACGATCACCAATTTTTCGATAATTCCCTTCTCTAAACAAAATTCCAGTAAAATGCATTTTCTTAGAAAAATCATATGTAATGATAGAAAACTGCGATGAGAACACTTTGTACATGAAAGTTGCATAGAAAAATACGAGGAACAAGATAAAAATGGTTTGATAATCGAATTCTATCTCGTTTTACAAAAGTACATTAATTTGGTAGAAAAAGGTATTAAAAGATAATTAGAAACCCTAATTGTATATAAAGGGTGAATCTTTGTGGATTAATAGGTTAGTTTGAAGAGTATTAACCTGTTGATTATTAAGATAGAGTTTTCATCTGTTTGAATGCAAAGTTGGCTAATTTAGGGTTTTAATCTATAAATGAAGGATAATACATATAGAAACCCTAATTTAGGGTGAAAAAGGAGAAAAATTATGTTTATTTCAGATTAAAGAAATAAGATACTAAATAATGATCCTAAGTATGTTAGGAGTATTAAAATGAGAAATTTAGGGTTTTTATGTAGTTTTCTAAATTAGGATTCATAAATGTTAAAAGTGGAGGCAAAACCCTAATTTCAAAGGAAACCCTAAAATTGGAATAGAAATCCTAAGGAATAGATGAAGTTGGATAAATTTTGATAAAAGGAAGCTTGTATGTTTATTTTAGGATTTCTGTGCATAATTGGTTGCTTGGTTAAGATTTCTCTATTTGATTGATTCTGTTTCAAAATCTGCAATCATAGGTATGTGGCTACGTTTATGAATAATCACTTTAGTTACACGACGATTCCCAAACGTTTTTATCAGTTTCCTGAAAATAACTGCTTGGATGACTTTTATTTCATTCAACTATAAAGTGACTATGATTATCACCATAAATATGAGTACATGACTGGCCCAGATCCTGGTCCTCCTCTGTGGCTTTTCTAATGATGAAAAGGGTAATATGGTAAAGGGTCGACTTGATAAGGGAGACCATAAGGTTATCAAGAGTTAGGGATAGGGCTACATATGGGTAGTGCCATGTGACTCTATAGCACACCGTGAGTTAGGGATTGGTCTACCTATGGGTAGTGCCATGCGACTCAACCCCAGATATTGATCTACCCATTAGGTAAGATCATGCAGGGTTTAATGGGGATCTACCATGAGGAAGGTAGCATCCAGGTCCACTGCAGGGACAACACAGAGGCTAGGGTATGTATGGATTGAGCAGTCATGTTAAAAATGTAAAGTTGCTTGTTAAACTATAGTTGACTACATTATGTTGATATTAATTGCACGATTATTGTTTGCCCCACATACCAGCTTTATGCTGACTGACGTTTTGTTTTTCGGCATTTTAGGTACAAACCTAAAAAGGACAAATAGTAAATTGGCACATTGTGAATACATGAATGAAAGTGCAAGGAGGATTAGTTAGAGTAGTATACGTGTGTGGATAGAAGTTTAGAAATCCAAGTTTTTCAAAGGTATGCAAAAGAAAAGTTTATTTTATTACAACTTTTTAGTATAGTCTGGTAAAGTTTGATAATTATTAATGTTTATCTGTCGAACCTTTGATCCAGAAATTGGGATAACAGCTCTGACCTCCTGGTCTCCCTTAATTGGGGGTTACTGGAAGGCGGGGTCATTACATTTGGTATCAGAGTGGAGGTTCCTCACTTAACCATTAATAATTATTAAATTTTACAAACTCTATAAAACGCAAGGGAGTTATTAGAGGAGTATCCGAAAGACAGAGGTGTCTAGAAAAGGATCACGACCTGGGGCTGGCAATATTTTCCTCTGTACCGCTAGTCAGAATATGAGGACTCTCGGATCCATGTGACTGCCTGGCCAAAGTCTTAGGGTATGATTCAAAATAAGATACCTTTAGGACTCTCTCATCTGATTTGTCCCTTCTCATCACACATTCTATTAAGGATTTTAAGAGTTAGGGTTTTTCTCTCTCTTCCTCACCCTCATGTGGTATGGGTAAGTAAGTTAAGGATTAAGGAATCCTCCATCAAATTAATAAAAGATACATAATAAGATGTCATCAACATAAGTATAATTAGCTTAAAGGTATAGACTAAAGGGTCTATGTGTATGCTTATGCAGATGGCTCGTGTGAAGACAATGGATGTCCCGGATGCCACTAATGGTGGTGGACCCTCACCCAAGGGAAAGGTGTCTTCTGAGAAGTGGAAGAGGAACCACGGTGGAGATTCCTCAAAGAAGAAAAAGAGACCTAAAGAAACCACTCATGAGGCCCCTAATCCTGACCTGATACCCTTCAACAACCTTGACCAAGGGTACGAGGAGCAACATGATTATGAGGAAGTGGCCCAGATGGAAGAGGACCAAGCTGGGGGTCCCGAACCAACCATGATAATCCACACCCCTGATGCTTTGTGGATGGAACAACAGAAGAAGCTGACATAGGCCATTAGTGCTTTGGCTCTCCGAGACTTAGCTAGAGGTGAAAATGGCAAGCCACTTCCTGTTCGTCCTCGATTGGGAGCCACCATCTTGGACTTTGTCAAGCTGAACATCAAGAAGTTCTGGGGAGAAGATAAGTCAGAAGTGGTCGATAAGGTGGAAGCTTGGCTGCTTGCAGTCAAGAATGGATTCTGCATGCTTGAGGTACAACCGAGCAAGAAGGTCCTCTTTGTTGCTCACCTCCTAGAAGGAGAAGCCAAGATATGGTGGGAGACTCACATCATAGGCCGAGATCATATTGAGGAACCAATGGCATGGGATGACTTCAAAACGATCTTCACCACTAGATTCATCCCCATTTCATCTAAGAAGGAAAAGGAAAGGGAGTTCACCAACTTGACTCAAGGAAACTCATCCGTGGCAGACTTTGGGCGCAAATTTTGAATCCTAGATCATTTCATGCATATTATGGATGAGGAAAGAAGTGTGGATCACTTCATAGAGCATCTTCACCCTGCCATCAAGCCCCATGTGATGGCAAGTAAACCTAAAACATTCACTGAAGCTTACAACACTGTTTTAGACATGGAGAGGATAGTGATGCTAGTTCAGAATCCACCCAAGGGATATTTGAGTTTCATTGAAGGAACCCAAGGCCAGAAAAACAACCACAGGAAAGGTCAAGGGTGTCATCATGATAAAGGAAGACATGGAGGAAAAGGGAAACCCCGTTAAGGGAACAACCGACCTCGATGCCGCACCTGCGGGAGGTGGCACACCGGTGAGTGCCATAACAAGAAGAAGACATGCTACTGATGCCACCAAGGACACATCCAAGCTTTTTGTTTTCTGCCAGATCTAAGAGGACTAGAACAGGTAGCAGCCCCACCAGTAGTAGCTCCACCTGTGGCAGCTCCACCTATAGCTACAGCCCCACATGCTGGAGAGAGAAGAAAAGCTCGAGTGTTTGCCATTGACAATGAGGAAGCTCAAGCAAATGCTAATCGGTTGATCGAGGGTAATAACCCTTAGAGTTTTCTTTTATGTTTTAAGATAAGCATGTAATGGCCTAATGTCTGGTGAAAAACAATGTAGGCATGCTTGAAGTCATGGGACACAATGTAAAAGTTTGTTTGATTCTAGATCTACTGATACTTTCATTTCAAGAAATCTTGCAACTATG
This sequence comes from Alisma plantago-aquatica, assembly GCA_963693085.1. Lineage (NCBI taxonomy): Eukaryota > Viridiplantae > Streptophyta > Magnoliopsida > Alismatales > Alismataceae > Alisma > Alisma plantago-aquatica. The sequence continues at coordinate 351,330,647 of OY856410.1, read as the reverse complement.
CTTTGTTTGGATATCAAGTATTTAGGGTATGTCTTAAACGTTACAACCCCGAGTGGTCAGATATTTACATCTCTTTTGAATACTCCGGTGATACCTGTAAAATATTGAGATCATGAGTTTCCTATAGACTTTATCCTTCTTGATATGAATGACTTTGATGTGATCATTGGTATGGATTGGCTTTATACTTATAGGGCCAACATTGTCTGTAGGGAGAAGAAAGTGATCATTAAGAAACTAGGTCACCCACCTTTTGTCATTAGAGGTAGGAAGGATGCCACCACCAATCTATATGTGTCAGCCTTGAAAGCAGAGCAGATGATGAGTAAAGGTTGTCGGGCTTTCCTGGCAGTAGTTATCGAGCTAGAACCTAGGGTGCAACCCTCAGAGGAAATAGAGGTAGTTATAAGCTATGCAGATGTTTTTCCAGATGATATACCCGAGATTCCTCCCGAGAGAGAGGTAGATTTTTCCATAGAGCTAGCTCCTGGGACAAGCCCTATTTCATGAGCACCTTATAGAATGGCCCCTGCGGAGTTGCTCGAGTGGAAGAAACAATTGCAGGAATTGCTAGACAAGGGTTTTATCTGCCCTAGCACATCACCATGGGGAGCACTGATTCTTTTTGTAAAGAACAAGGATGGTTCACTCCGAATGTGCATAGATTATCGAATGATCAACCAAGCTACCATTAAGAACAAATATCCTTTACCACAAATAGATGACTTGTTTGACCAATTGAAGTCATCTTGAGTCTTTTCCAAGATTGACTTGAGATCAGGATACCACCAGTTGAGAGTCAAGAAAGAGGACATCCTGAAAATAGCATGGCCACTATGAGTTTGTGGTTATGCCTTTTGGGTTGTCCAATGCACCCAGTGTTTTCATGAACCTTATGAATAGTGTGTTTCAACCCTTCCTTGACTCATATTTCATTATATGCATAGATGACATACTAGTTCATTCAGATGACTTAGATCAACACTGTGACCACCTAAGTAAAGTCCTTGATATCTTGAGAAAGTAGAAGTTCTACGAGAAATTATCCAAATGTGAGTTTTGGATAGACCGGGGCATGTTCCTCAAACATATCTTCTCAGGAGGAATGATCACTGTAGATCCGGCTAAAGTGTAAACAGTTCGAGACTAGCCTGCACCAAAGAATCCCTCAGAAATATGCAGTTTCTTGGGGTTGGCTGGGTACTATCAGTGCTTCATCAAGGATTTCTCAAAGACTGCCTTGCCTTTGACCATGTTGACTCAGAAGGATGTGAAGTTTGTGTGGTCCGAAGTGTGTGAAGCTCATTTGCAGGAGCTGAAGGAGAAGCTAACCACTACACCAGTTGTGACTCTACCATCAGGAAATGAGGGTTTCATGATTTTCACCGACGCATCAAAGATGGGACTTGGATGTGTGTTAGAATAGAATCAGCATGTGGTTTCATATGCCTCCCGACAACTCAAATCCAATGAGGTGAATTACCTGACACATGACCTGGAGTTAGCTTATATTATCCATGCCTTGAAGATTTGGCGGCATTACATGTATGGTGCTACTTTCGAGATCCTCACTGACCATAAGAGCCTGAAGTATCTCCTGACTCAGAAAGACTTAAACCTACGGCAATGATAATGGATGGAGTACATGAAGGATTACGACTTCACCATCACCTATCATCTAGGAAAGGCGAATGTCATAGTAGATGCTTTGAGTCAGAAGCAACTTAGGTGTGCAACTATTTTGTCCAGTCAGTGGAAGAGTTTAGAAGAGCTGGTAGAATGGTCTCCTCAATCGTTTGATGATCGAGTTCAATTGGCCAACATCCAGATACAGTCAGAATTGTTGGGTGAGATTGTAGAAGCATAGTTGGCCAGTGGAGAACTTGACAAGATGAAAGGCTAGATGAAGAAGCCTCAAACCCGTCTTTCATTGGGAATAGCGGGAGGGATTAGATTTGGGAATCACATATGGGTACCTAAAGACTCATCGTTGAAGGAACATATCCTACAAGAGGCTCCTGGTTCTAAGTACACGGTGCACCTGGGAACAACCAAGATGTTTAAGGACCTACAAAAGTTTTTCTGGTGGCCAGGAATGAAGAGAAATATTGCGACATATGTGGCCAGCTGTCTTACGTGCCAAATGGTGAAGGATGAACACCAATGACCTGGTGGACTGTTACAGTCTATAGAGATTCCAGAATGGAAATGGGAGCAGATCACCATGGATTTTGTGGTAGGTCTACCTCAGACTAAGAAAGGTCATGATGATATATGGGTGGTGGTAGATCGCCTTACCAAGTCAGCATACTTCCTTGCCCTGAAGGCCACTGCCAAAGTGTCAGACTTAGCAGAATTGTATATCAGAGAGATAGTGCGTTTGCATGGTGTACCCAATTCCATCATCTCCGATAGAGACCCAAAGTTTACTTCCAAGCTGTGGAAGTAAGTTCAAGAGGTACTTGGTACAAGGTTGAAATTCAGTACAACATATCACCCCCAGATAAATGGTCAGTCAGAAAGGACAATACAGACCTTAGAGGATCTACTGAGAGCTTGTGTGCTCGATTGGGGTGGATCATGGGAGCAGTACTTACTATTAGCTGAGTTTGCCTACAACAATAGTTACCAAGCCAGTATTGAGATGCCTCCGTATGAAGCTCTATATGGGAGACTGTGACGGTCACCACTTCACTGGGATGATGTTGGTGAAAGGACCTTGTTGAGGTCAGATGAACTCCAAGTGTATCCTGATAAAGTCACTTTGATCAGGAAAAGGCTAAAGAGAGCCCAGGATCGACAGAAGTCGTATGCTGATGCGAGGCAGATTGATGTGCATTTCACTGTGGGAGAACATGTTTTTCTGAAAATCCAACCGCTCTGAGCTAAAGCTAAGAACAGAGGAAAGTTGAGTCCCCGATATGTGGGTCCGTTCGAAGTGTTAGAACAGATTGGTGAAGCCGCATATCATTTGGCATTACCCCCTCAATATAGTATGATGCATGATGTGTTTCACGTGTCCAATCTGAAGTGAAATGTGCAACATCCGAGCCATGTGCTGAGCATTGAACCCATTGAGCTTCAAGGGAAGCTAACTTATCCTGAGTTACCTTTGTGGATTCTAGATACCAAGGTGATTGAGATCAGAAATAAGAATATAGAGATGGTAAAGGTTCTTTGTAAGCACCATGGAGAGGATGAAGCCACATGGGAGCTGAAGACGGACATGGAGAAAGCATAACCTGATTTGTTTGTTTGATTCTTGAATTTTGAGGGCAAATTACTATAAGGAGGGGAGGATGTTATAACCTCAATTTCCTGAGTATGTAATAAAAGGAGTAATTCTCTTTTATTTTTTGGAAAGGATAGAGCTTATATATTCATCCTGCGCTCTAAAGTAGGCCAAAAGTTGGGTAAAATGACATCAAGGCTTTCTAGTGGCCAGAGTGGCGTGGTACAATGGAAAGAGAAGGAATTGTGTGAAGATAAAGATAGTTTTGCAGTTCTGTCAGAAACTTGATTCAGATCTCTTGGGATATGCATGATCAGGAGACGATGTAAAGCTACCTTAGTGACATGAAATTTCCTCCATAGTTGTTGGAGCCTCGGTGAGTTGTAGGAAGACTCATGCATCAGTTGCACTGACATGCTGGAGTCAGAAACAATGATAATATTGTGCATATTCCGAGCCCTGCAGATAGAGGCTGCAGTTGTGATGGCAATGAATTCGGGTTGCAGCGCCGCTGAGGCTTTGAGGAAGATACCTTCACCCTGTATAAAATGGCCAGAGTGATCGAGGATGTGAATACCAATACTAGCATCCAATGTTAGACTGTTGAATGCGGCATCAAAGAACAACATGTGTTCAAAGGGGTCTGGACAAGTGAAAGTTCTATTGGATAGAGTTGATTGGTGCGGGCTTAGGTCCATGCAATTCAAGATTTCCCTCGTTCTTTCCTTGATGAAAGTGATCTGATCATTTTATTTCAGATGATGGTTCTCATGGACTTGTTTGTTTCGACAATTCCATATGTGCCAGCACGCCACAACATAAAGAATGGTAGAAACCCCATTGGCCTTAGGAGTGGAGATGAGCCAATTAATCCAGTCTTCCTTATTCAACAGAAGAGAGTTCATAGGGGCATTGAGTTTCCTCCTGATGCCCTTGCAATAGTTATAGTCTTGTAGACAGTGTAGCAACGTATCGTCTTGGTTATTACAGAGGGGACAGACGGTGTCCACCTCCAAATGGTGTCTTTGTTTCTCCATGTTGGTAAGCAAAGCTCGATGTTTCATTAGCCAGAGAAAGAACTTTAGACGTTCAGGGATCTTCAGTTTCCAAATGGATGTCCAATCACCTGGTGTAGTGCAGTGGTCGTCTTCTTTGAGCTAGGTATAGGCGCCTTTGGCTGTCAGGTTGCCCATTGGATCGGAGGGCCAGACCCAGGTGTCTGTACCGGGGTCCCCAATTGGTGGGGGGATATGTTGGATGATCCTATAGGCTTCTGGTGGCATGTAACTGGATATGAACTTGTAGTCCCACTCGCCATTATCAAGCCGGAGAGAGCTGACTTTCAAGTCCTGCAAATCCAGTGGAATGACCCAGGAAGGGTTGAGATCTAATACAGAGGTACCATTCATCCATTTATCTGACCAAATGTAGGTTTCTGATCATGAGACGACTGATTTATGGCACAAGCTGGTGATTTTATACATGTTGTGTTTGATAAAGGCCCAAATCGAGGAGCATGGTTTTTTGGCAACTCGATTATCCTTCATGTGCTTTTCTTTAAGGATTTTAACCCAGAGGGCTGGGTGGTTGTTTAAAAAAGACCAAAAATTCTTCAACATTAAGGCAACATTTTGATCTCTTGCATTGTTGATGCCCAGCCCACCAACAATTTTGTGTCTTGTAACCTTTTTCCACAACACTAGTGAGAGTTTCTTCTGCTCTCTTCCACCAGACCAGATGAAGTCTTTGATATGTCGGTTGATGTCATCACAAAGCATGGAAGAAAGCTTTACAGTCTGCATGGTGTATGCCGGTATTGCTTGTAGCGTTGCTTTTGCTAAAGTTATTCTTCCTGCTATGGAGAGGTGTCGGGAAGCCCAGCTCGACATACACTCTTTGATGCCTATAACAAGGTGTTGGTGGGTGCTTTTATTAACACGGTGGTGGAGGATCGGGACCTCAAGATACCTGCCAAGATTGTTGGTGTGGGATATCCCCATGGTGTGGGAGAAAGCTCTTTTTTCAGGATTAGTGGTGTTAGCTGAGAAGAAGCAGTATGACTTCTCTTTTGAGATTACCTATCCTGAGACGTAAAGTATAAATGAAATACATCTCTTTCATTTGTGATGGATTTCATGTGAAATGGCCTTGATTGATTGATTGATAATGGGCTTTGTTGGCCATTGAGCCCAATTGAAAAGAAAAGAGAAATAAAAAAGAAAAGGGGTTTACCTAATAAAAAGGAAAATATGAGAAATAGCCTTTTATAAGAGGATAAAGGCAAATAAATATTCCCCTATATGGGAATCCGTGCCTTTAGGATTTCTTGAGGTCCAAGGAACCCAAAATAATAATATAAAGGCTAGGGAAAGAGAAAATATGTGGAAAATATGAATAATTAAGTGTTAACTTGCAACTGAAGAAAAGGACTCATTTTCTTTAGATAATGATCCCAATTTTTGCATGATGAGAGATAAAATCATTTCCCTTAAAATTTGGGATAAAAGGGAGTTATAAATTGGGAGTTATGGCTTTTTCAAAATATCCTCAAAATTTGATTTATTCTGGAATTAGGAAAATCCTTTTCCTTTTGTTTGAGAGTAATGGATGTGGGTCGTTGAATCTTAATCCAATAGGCACCACTCATCGTCAAAGTCCCAGTGGGACACGAACTGTAGGCGTGTACATGGGGGACTTTCCCCTTTGATTTCTGATCAAATCAGTGGATGTGCAAGCATGGAAATTATTCCATTGAGTCTGGGAGAGTATCCCAAACCATCACAACCCCAATTTGTTGGTCTCAGGAAGCATCTACGCAAAATGCCCAATTGGGATAGGAAGCAGGTTACGGTGGGGATCTGAAACTCTAAAAGGGACCCCCATATCCTATAAATAGACCCCCATATGCTTCCTCTCATCCTCGCGAACTCCAACGACAGGTTCCCAGGTTCCTGAACCCTCTCTCTCTCTCTCTCTCTCTCTCGATTGCCCTCTCTCCGATAAGGAATCTGCCGCGACACTACCGTGATTTGAACCGTAGGAGAAGAGGAAGGAGACGAGCCACGTCTGTGCGATTGGAGTCCATCATGGACTTGAAAGGGATCCAACGGTCCCTGGACCAGCGCACGTGACTTATCTTGCATAGTGGAGGCAATCAACACGGGCCATCAGATCAGATCGGTGGACCAGCGGTGCACCGATCAAACGATCACCAATTTTTCGGTAATTCCCTTCTCTAAACAAAATTCTAGTAAAATGCATTTTCTTATAAAAATCATATCTAATGATAGAAAACTCCGATGAGAAAACTTTGTACATGAAAGTTTCATAGAAAATACGAGGAACAAGATAACAATGGTTTGATAACCTGATTCTATCTCATTTTACAAAAGTACATTAATTTGGTAGAAGAAGGTCTTAAAAGGTAATTAGAAACCCTAATTGTATATAAAGGGTGAATCTTTGTGGATTAATAGGTTAATTTGAAGAGTATTAACCTATTGATTATTAAGATAGAGTTTTCATACGTTTGAATGCAAAGTTGGCTAATTTAGGGTTTTAATCTATAAATGAAGGATAATACATATAGAAACCCTAATTTATGGTGAAAAAGGAGAAAAACTATGTTTATTTCGGATTAAGGAAATAAGATACTAAATAATGATCCTAAGTATGTTAGGAGTATTAAAATGAGAAATTTAGGGTTTTTATGTAGTTTTGCTGAATTAGGATTCATAAATGTTAAAAGTGGAGGCAAAACCCTAACTTCAAAGGAAACCATAAAATTGGAATAGAAATCTTAAGGAATAAGATGAAGTTGGATAAATTTTAAGAAAAGGAAGTTTGTATGTTTATTTCAGGATTTCTGTGCATAATTGGTTGCTTGGTTGAGATTTCTCTATTTAATTGATTCTGTGTCAAAATCTACAATCACATGTATGTGGTTACGTTTATGAATAATCACTTTAGTTTCATGATGATTCCCAAACGTTTTTATCAGTTGCCTGAAAATAACTGCTTGGATGACTTTTATTTCATGCAACTATAAAGTGACTATGATTATCACCATAAATATGAGTACATGACTGGCCCAGATCCTTGTCCTCCTCTATGAATTTTCTAATGATGAAAAGGGTAATCTGGTAAAGGGTCGACTTGATAAGGGAGGCCATCAGGTTGTCAAGAGTTAGGGATTGGGCTACCTATGGGTAGTGCCATGCGACTCTATAGCACACCATGAGTTAGGGATTGGGCTACCTATGGGTAGTGCCATGCGACTAAACCCCATATATTGATCTACCTATTAGGTAGGATCATGCAGGGTTTAATGGGGATCTACCATGAGGAAGGTAGCATCTAGGTCCACTGCAGTAACAGTGTAGAGGCTAGGGTATGTATGGATTGAGCAGTCATGTTTAAAATGTAAAGTTGCTTGTTAAACTGTAATTGACTGTATTATGTTGATATTAATTGCACGATTATTGTTCCCCCACATACCAACTTTATGTTGACTGACGTTTTGTTTGTCAGCATTTTAGGTACAAACCCAAAAAGGACAAATAGTAAATTGGCACATTGTGAATACATAAATGAAAGTGCAAGGAGGATTAGTTAGAGTAGTATACATTTGTGGATAGAAGTTTAGAAATCCAAGTTTTTCAAAGGTATGCAAAAAAAAGTTTATTTTATTACAACTTTTTAGTATAGTCTGGTAAAGTTTGGTAACTATTAATGTTTATTTGTCGAACCTTTGATCCGGAAATTGGGATAACGACTCTGACCTCCTGATCTCCCTTAATTGGGGGTTACTGGAAGGTGGGGTCATTACATCACCTCACCGAGTCACTTCTACTCCTTGATGGCCCACCAGTGGCCAACACTACCCTTCAGAAGGTAGAAAACATGCTTGACTTTGTCTGCTTCGGGAATTTCGAGAATCCGAAAGGCCTTCTCAAGACCTATTAGCCACAAATCAGCATATGCTGGATCAGCCGTACCAGCATAATCCGAAGCTCTGACTCGACGAAGCTGCTCGAAGGTCTTCCCAATACCCAAAGATTCACCATGGGGAGCCTATGCTCTTGGAGGAGGCACTAGCAATCTTTCCACCATGAGATTCATTATAGCCATTACCTGTCCCATAAGGTGCTGGTAGATAGGATTTACAAGAATGGCTGGGTCAATTTGGGGGACCTCAGGCATCCAATCTTCATGTGCCTGCATACTCGCTCCATCAACTGATGCAGCGACATTGCTCTCGGCAGCATGTTCTTTGTGATTTCCAGATATCTTTTAGCTTTATCTTCTGCTGGGGGCAGAAGTTATCATGAGAAAATCTAGAGAAAATCACAAGAACAGAGACAAACCTAGTCCTAGATCCCTGTAGACTCACCGAACCTAGAGCTCTGATACCAACCTATTGTGTGACATCCCGCTATCACACAAACAATGAAATGCCACATAAAAACATGCGGAACTGTCATAAACATCGTATTACCAAAAACACAGGTTAATTAAAACCGATTGTGGAAAGCAGATAAGAAAGGAACTATATAACCAGATCCACACCCTACAAAGAAACTTGTTATATAAATATACATCAACTTGATACATGCCCACTATTTATAGGATCCAACTGTCACTTATCCATTAAGGATGCATCACCTGTTTATATAGAAAACAGACCTAGTCAGGTTAACAACAGGATAAGAAATCCATACAAGGTCATACATCGTGAAACTTCGTCAAAACACCTCCAAGGACCTGAGAGTACAGGGATGGCTCTAGGACTCTACTACAAAACACCCAAAAATAGCAACAACATATCCAACCTTGCTTTCTACTGTTCTTCTTACTGCTCAACCACACCCTCACGACCACCACCACGTCTAGCTCGATCACCTAAAAAGGTTTCAAACCAATGGGGTGAGACACATAGTCCCAACGAGAAATATAACCCCCACCAAAACTATAAAACCTCAAAGGAGAGATAGAATAGATAGAACATGTAACTGATATAAGTAACATACTAAGCAGAGCTAACTTGTTACAACATCTTACCGAGATATTGAGGAAGCATAGATAATAATATGGAACATGATTGACAAGACAAGTCTAATAAGAACTTATCATAACATCTGAGGAACATGTAAGTAACTACGAGATAAAAACTAGGGCAACTATAAAAACAAGGTCTCAACCAATGTCTTGTGTTTTCCCTAAGAAAAGATACTATACAACTGGATTACAATTTATTATGCCCTAGGGAAGTGATTCGTACCACTCAGATTCAAACCGACCACTGCTTGGTCGCAATCGATTGCCATACAAGGTCGATGAGAGAGCCAGATTCCATGACCTCACTTCCCTTGTGGTTAGTGCAAAAAAACCAACAAGCAGGACCGCAGTTTCATGCTTAAGAGGCCTCAGCCACACAGGGTCAAGCTACCCTCTACCTAGCCCACCTTAGTATAAGTATCGGTGCTAGAAAACTGAGCCACAATCCTGTTCACCATTCTCCATCATCACTAAGACATGGGCCTGTTCACCATGATCTATTACATATCCTGAGCCATGGGCCTGTTCACCATGCTCCAACCACACTGAGCCATAGGTCTGAAACTATGCTCTAAACATGCATTACTAGTTAGGACGTCAGCGCACCCCACATATTCAACAATATGCATTCTGGGTTAACCCGCAGGAGAATCCATTTCACCATCACCAAACTCCTGACGATTATGGATCTATGGCCAGGGCAAACTACATAATAGGTTCATCTGTAATTAATTAATGCATTTTAAGCGGATTGCAAGATTCAACCAAGTTATGTAACATGCAACTATAACAAGAATGAATAAACATAAACCTCATTATCTTGTGTTACATAGTCACTAAGGTCTTCAGTGCCATCACATCATCCTGATCCATCACAAGGATCCAACGTCACATGTTACTACTTGGCCTCTTGCCAATCATCAAGATCCATCTCACATATCAACATCACAGGGACTCAATCCCATCATCAAGGCACACATTGCTATTCCATGGGTAACACCCATCATACATCACTGGTTTCATCACAATCCTTGACATTTCACATCATTATCATGCCATTGTCATGGCCTCATCTTACAAATGTTACCTGCATGGTTAGTGAAATCATAAAGGAGTAATGATACTTGTATAAGGAACATTTACAACTCCTTACTTTATTATGAGAGTTAACCATGCAACATGGATTAGTATATTAAAGCATAGCATTCTTATATATCAAGTGTAACAACCACATATACTAAAGCATAACAAGAATTAGGGTTACCAACCGAACACAAGGTATAACCCTCACTAAAGGTGTATCGGGTAAGGAACAACCCTCACCAAAGGTGCAACGTCTCTCACCAAAGAGTGTGACACCCAACACTATATTGGTTAAGCACACAACACTTCACCACCTGGTGTGTCATCCAACACCCTTCTAGGGCTACTGCCATATCGGCCAACCACTATCACTTAGGTATTGGGTAGCACCACAAGAAGACATCGGGAAACTAGTTAGGGACCAACCTGTAATGCTCAAGCATGCAACATCATATCGGGCGGGCAATGTTGCATCGTGTAACCTACATCATGCAACACCCAACGATGGGCAATGTTGTGACAGGCAACACACCTATAGGAGTAATGGGCAACACCACCCAAGAGGGTGTCATGCACAACAGTAGGGCCATGTTGCCAAATGTAGCACCCAACGCCCGACACAACCTCCCAACGTGCAACACAACCCCATATCGTCCAAGATAGGTCCATATCGGTCAAGAACATATCGCCCACAACTAGGGTTAGGATCCATGTCGGCCAAGAACCACATGACCTATCCAGAAAGGTACCAACATGCCATGACGCCCAACTCAGACCATCTAACGCCCAAGGCACATCCATGTCGACCAAAGCATATCACCCAAACTCAACCCTAGAAAAGGGATATCGGGAAAGAGTCCAAAGGTCGTGATGGGTTGGTCATCTTCAACCTCAAGACTGCCACCAAGAAACCCTAATAGGTCAAGAGTGTTGGCTCACCTCTCAATAACCAAGTGACAGGGGTTTTGCACAACTTATATCACATATCGGGCAACAAGATGGGTCATCCCATATCGGCCAACCTTCCAACCCCAACTAGGTCAAGACCAACCAAAGGCTCATCTCTCAAGTCCATGGTAAGATAGGGTTATTACCCAAACAACTAGAGCATTGACTCACCTCTCAACGACTAAGGAAGAGAGGGGTTTTGCCTGTACCACTAGAGCTCAAGCTCACCTCTCAAAAACCAAAAGGAGAGAAAGGGATTTGCCCCAAGAACACACCACACACATCATGGATTTAGAAGAACCCTAGGCTCACCTCTCAACAAATAAGAGAGAGGGGTTTTGCCCAAAGAACCCTAATCCAAGGTTCGGCCAACAAGGTCGAAGGATACATTTAAACAACATAACCATATCATCATATCCACAACATCAAGGGCCCATACTAGAGGAAAGATATTACTAACAAAATAAGCATGGACGATCAAGATAGCACATAAACAAGCAACATAGAAAGAAGGTAATATAGCTAGGGTAGGAGTTATGTAACCCACCTTAAGCACAAACTCCAAGCTTCAACCACCAATAAGAGAAGGAAAGCAGCAGGATGTATCGGCCACCACAAAGGAGAAAGTAGCAACAACAACAGCTATATCGACCACCTCCTCTCCTTCCTTCTTCTCATTCTCGGCCAGCAAAGGAGAGCAAACGACTATGGGGCAAAGAGATCCCAAGAAAGAGAAAATACAAAGATATATAGAAGAGGGTAAACGGTAGGAACAAGCAAGGTGTCATCCTCCCTAAGAACACTTGTCCATAGCCTTTTCCACCTTGTTAGCAACAAGCACCAAGTGTCCATAAGGGGTGACACAAACGACGTTAGGTGGAGGGGTGTGTGTCGCCCAACATGGCAACCCGTCAGACCCACCAGCACCCTTGGCTGATACACCTCCCTGGCCGACACACCATGGCTGACACAAGGCACCAAGCTCTCCCTTGCCCGACACACTCAAGCAAGGAGGAAGGGCTTCAAGCCCAACAATAAGACCAAGCTTAAACAAGATCAAGCGAGGCCCAACACAACTCAAGCAAGGCGCCCAACCCATCCTCTCAACCCTAGAGGATGGAAGGAGAGATAAAGATATCTCTCAAGGTGACAAACTTGCACACCAACCCCAGAACTTGGTTAATTTGAAAGTTGCACCTCAACCTCTCAACAGAGAACAAACAAAACCTAATCACAACGCAGGTGATTAGACAAGCCTCTAAACATAGGGTTTAGGCAAAGAAAATAGGGTAAGCCCAAAATAGAGGTCAGGGTCCTTACATCGGTCTTGGAGACCAATATCGTCCTCTTGGTCTTGGGGACTGGTATCGTCCTCTCGGTCTTGGGACCGGTTGGACCTTCACTTGGTCTTAGGACCGATGAGTCTTTACTCGGTCTTGGGACCGATAGGCCTTCACTCGGTCTTAAGACTGATAGGCCTTCACTCGGTCTTGGGACCATTTTGGTTGAGTCTTTTGTAATTTTTTTGGGTTTATCTGTAAGAAGAAAAGAGAAATATCAGTCTATTGGTATATTTACAATAAAGCTAGAAAGTTAAGTATTTAATCTAATTTATCTAAGAAAGAGTATGGAAAACTAAGAAAAACTAGTAAGATAACATCACAAAATGGGAGGTTATCAGGTTGAAAGGTGCTCATTTTAGTACTATTCCAGATAATATTCGAGGCACCCAATGTAATGATCTGCATGATGATGCTAATGAGAATCGTGGGAATATGGGTTCTATTGAGTGAGTTTTGGATGAAGTCCCAGCTCAATTTATCATAAGATTTAGATATATCCACCTTTATTGTCATTGAGTGTTTCTTGGAGTTCGTCTTATCCAATGAGTGTATAACTTCTTGCAACGAGATAGTGTTATCATGGAGACTCCAACCTAGGATGAAGCTCATTTGAGTGGGTTAAATACATTGCCAGATATATAACTTCACCCTACTGACAATACTCTTTTATATTACTTTAATGCATATGTTATTTAGTGATATCGGTCTGAGATGACAACAAATGGTAGGATTATGAGTCTTGAGTAGGATAAAACACAGTCTAGTTGGTTATTTTAATAAATGAATTTATTTTATGATAATAATTACATATACCTTAAAATAGTTAAACCACTTGATTTTAGTTAACAAATAAACATTCAACTACAATTTGAAAATATAACTGATTTACTCACTTTAATTTACATATAGAATGACCATTTCTCATTGTGTGATTAACAACCTTAATTAGTCTAAACCCCAAAATCTATTTTTACTTATGTCATATAGCATCAAGTATACTCTCTTCCCAATTTGTGGCTAAAAACTTTTTGATAATTAGAAATGTAGAAAATATCTTATTTATACTTTTTGTATGTCATGACACTAAATTTGTAGACTCGTTGAATTACTTGGAAATATTTATATATTATTAAATTACACATTTTAGCTTTTTTTTGGAATATTAGAGAATGAGTTGACTTTCATACATATCATAATACCCCTATCCTATTAAATATACTTACACCACACAAAATGTAAAGTTGACATTTAAGTGGTTAGACCGCTAATCTACATCTCAGTCAAATTTTATCTTCATTGGAGTTTAGTTGGGCATTTTTTTTGTAAGTACTAGAGCTTTAATTATTATTCATCCTGGGCTCCGTACCAGTCAATCTAGATAGATCAAGATCAATGTTAAAAAAAAGACATGGAGGCTTAGGTGTTATGAATTGAAAAGACATAAAGGTGGAAAGAGCATGTTTTGAGTGTGCATCTGAAATATCATTTAGTGTATGGGGGTGAATTGAAAGAAACACTAGGGGTATTCCTCAACTCAACTTGTATGTGTCTCCGAATTGGTTTGAATCTTGGTGCTGAAGGGAGATTGCTTGTCACCAAGTTGACTACCTTTTGAGAATCATAGAGTATTGTAACCGGGAGGAAACCATTGCTCTGACAAATGCAGAGGGCCTATTGAATACCACATAGCTCTACTTCAATGGCCGACTGGGTGTATAGATGGATGCCAGTTCCCATGACACATTTTCCTGTATTGTCCACGACATGGAGACCAAATCCAGTCTTCTTAGAGGTCTCTTGAAATGCAACATCCAAAAAGGCAATGAATGCTGAGTTCTGTAGTTGAATAGTATGGCTGGGTGCTTTATTCAGTGCTGTTTCACCCATCGTGCACAAGGTAGTGGTGATAGTACTGGTTCACTCCTTGATGAAGGTGATGCATGATTCAATATGAGGGTGTTTTCGATCATGGATCAGAATGTTCCTAACCCGCCATATGTGCCAGTAGGCCACGAGATGTATGGTTTCATGTGAAAGTATTGACGCAATCCAAGAATCTTCATCAAGCTTGAAGAACCCAGGGTAGGTAGGCAATCCATGCCATATAGGGTTGATCACCTGGAAATCCCTTTTGCTACACAGCAATGAATCGTGGGCATTTTAACATGCTGTGCAAGTCACATCAACCTCCATATGCCTCCTTATTTTCTCTGCATTAGTCAGCAATGCCTTATGCTGGAGCAGCCAGGAAAATACTTTGATTCTTTCAAGAACCTTAAAATGCCAGATAGTATTCCAGTTCCCATCAACCTTGACTTCTTTATCCTGTCTGATCCATTTGTAGGCCGATTTGGATCTCAGGACTCCATCCTCTTCATGTGGCCAGTCCCACATATCTGGTCCAGATGAGGCGTCTGGTGGGGGAAGGTTTTGGACAATTTGTAGCATGTCGAAGACATGTAAACACTGATGAATTCAGAATCCCAGGCTCCATTATATAGAACCATTGAGCTGACTATAAGGTCCTCAGGTGTGGTTGGGGCTTGGCATGTAGAATCAATGTCCTGAGGGTGAAGGCCAGCAATCCAACGATCACTCCAAGCATTGACATCTGTACCAGAGTTTATATTTCTAGAGCATTCCCCTTTGATGCATGGCAGGTTCTTTTTAATAAAAGACCATGCCGGAGAGCAATACTTTTTGATCAAATGTCCATCACTGGTGTATATCTCTTTCATGACTCAGACCCAGAGTAACTATGGACTGTTGAGGAAGCTCCAAACATTTTTTTAGCATAAGGGCATCTCACAACCACCTGGATCAACAATACAAACAACTCCTCGTTGCTTCTAAAATGATGACCTCCATCCCATCAAACCTTCATAACAATAGATGAGGAGGAATGTCCCCACCCCAATGCCTACTACCTTTTGATACAGCAATGAAATCTAATGTTCCTGATGAGGTGTAAAACACCTACAAGGACTTCAAATTCTTACTCAAGGAAATTACCACCTAGGATATCTCTGTCTGTCTCCAATGACCTGATGGCAACTCTAAACACAGTCCCATGCCCGTGGCCACATGTAGCAAGATCTGGAAACAACCATCAATGAGGTTTCCACCAACCACCATCACTAAATCAACCCGTAACTAATGATCACACATCACTTTTAGTGTTGACTATAGGTGAGTCTGTGATGTCCATAATTATTATGAAACTTAAAGATAGATTGATAAATATATTATTACAAGAGATCATTAATTTTTATCTAATAAATAATTAATATAATATAGTAGATTATTCATATGACCATCCAATTGACTGTATAAAATTAGTATATGCCTACGTTAGCAAACTAGTATCAATGATATAGTAGTGTTGTCATATTTCATGCATTATATGTTATTAATAACTCAAAAATTGAGGTACATCACATAGTCTATGATAATATCGAAAGCATAAAACCTAGTTATACATGAGATTAGTCCCTTTGCATGTGTGGGTTGGGTAATTGCTGGTTTGGGTCTCAAGGGTGAGGGTCAAAAAGATGCAATTATGAACCAATTGAATAAAGACAAATCCAAACCCGACCCAGCAGGTTGCGACCCACCTACGGGTGTCGATATAATATGTGTTCAATAAACAATTGTTTTGTAAGTTTCTATTGTTATGGTAAAAGAAGACCATATGCTAGCATTTTTACGTGAAATATAACACAAGTTCAAACAACAACTATACATTGCCATTATAAAATTTAAAAGTATTTTGATTTTTACAACCATCAAAACACATACATTTTTTCAATAAAATTCTCTAATGTACAATTAAAATCCTCTAATGTATGATTATGATCAATAAAATAGAGTTAGTAACTTGTACTATGATCTAGATTAATGTGGTAGCCTTGAACTTCACACCTTGAATATGACTTTAAATTTTGACCCCCTCTTGCTCTTTCTGTCAATCTCATGTTTGAAGGTGTTCTGATGTGTAATTGGTTGGTCTAGTATGAATGTACCACTTTGGTTTTACTCAATTCAATGTAACCAAGTATGCTTTTGTAGCACTCAACATAACCTTCCCCTTTATTTTTGATTTAATACTCGAGCATAACTATGCCATTTTCTTGTGCTCAAATTGTAGAGATTTCTCCCACCATTCCAAGACATCTAATTTTATGAAAATATAAGGTTGGAGGAGAGAGTTATGCCATTTGATTGTAGATATTTTAAACCCTAAATTATAACCCCTTTTATCCTCATTTTAAATTTTAGACTGGCCAATCAAGGCCCAAAATGGAACACACGCTGCCCACATTATTTTCTTCCCCATTGTCTAGCCACTCTTCCACCCCAAACCCTATATGCACTGTTAGATTGACGAGACGCTGACCCAAGATGGATCCAACGACTGCAAGGTCACCTCCCACCTTGTGACAACAGTTGTGCAAAGCTTCCTTGACAACTCACCCTTCCTCCTTTCTAGTCTCCTCCATGCTCTCTGCTCCTCTCCTTCGACTGACTTTTGCCTGTCTGACCCGCGTTCAGTGCCAATAAGCGTAAAGGGATAGTTGGGTGGGGTTGGAAACATGATGTTCAATCCTCCTATACCCTCCTTCAATGGTCGCAAACCATTCTAACCCTAGCCTCCCCACTTACTAACCCCCTAGACTCCTATTTATATGCTCATCCTATCTGTCGAGCCCCTCTCTTACTTCTCCTTCTCTTTCTCCCAGCTTCACGCCACCGCCTAGCCCCTATTTTTCACACCGCCGCCTGCAGTGAGTTTTGAAACCCCTAGGCACAGGAAGATGATGACACCTAGAGCGTTGGATTGGGTGGCTTCAATCTAAATTTCCAGGTCTATTTCAAGCCAACACTCCTCTCACTCTCTATCCTCCTCCTCTATTGTCTCACTATCTCTTTGTCATATGATAGAGGCCCTACGAACCACAACGTGACATGCACCCCATCGGGCCCACATCCTTCACCTGTGTAGTGACACTCTACTAACTACTTATGGTCCCCGTGACTCATGCCCGATCACCGCTGATGCATCCCAATCATCACTGATGCACCCTGACACCTCCTGATGTGCAACAATGCTCACGATCGCCACTAACCATGTGGCTAGACACACATGTTCAAGGGACTGACCAACACCAGTCAACCTACTGCCATATTTGGTACTGTTCTTGCCTGCATGCCCCCTCCTTAGGGTTCTCCTTTAAGGTGTTGTATCTATCAAGCCCTACACCCAAATATAGCATATTTACATGCTATTTTGATTAAGAGAATGAGACATGTCCATTTAAAATAGTTGTGCAACCTAAATCCACTCATAGTTCAACTATTTCTCAGAAATTGCTTGCTTTAGATATTTTAAGGATGTTTAACGCTACTAAATTCTCAAACTTGATCATAAATGCCCCATAAGTTGACTACATCTATATATTAATAACTTTATCTCACTTTAGAGATGATTGCTGAATTGAAACACCTATATGTATCCCTAATGCCATCTTGACCTAACATGACTAGGTTTGCTCTAAAAATGGCTCTTTTGGGTGTTTATTTGATGCAACTTGTATATATATGAGGTTTTGGCCGGTCTTATCATCAGGCAATGGTTGAAATTCTAAATTAGTAAACTCTTGTACCCTTCTGAACCAAAGGATATACTTTGATCATGCTTAGCTTGATTGATGGCTTTATGTTGTACCATATGCTGCATGTTGTGACTTTTAAGGACTTTAGTAACTATATCTTCAAACTTGTGAAAATATTGATCAATAAAAATAAAAAATATATATGACCTCGAATCAATAATCATTGGATTCTATGAGACTTAGATTATCATGATCGTTTACCTGCCATGTTTATCTCTTTAAGTCTCAAATGACCTACTTTGTACACTAATTGGTCTAGTGTGACTAGTCATGATCTAATGTGACTAAACCTTGATGGAAATATAAATATCATGTTTCCCTAACTCCAAATAAGAAATGATCTCACATTTATATCTAGTCTAGTATGGATGGTTCAATTAAATCTATGAGTTAATGTTGATACTTGTACTATCTGAAATCACTGCATGCATGTTTGAAACTCTGGAAACTACGTTTGAAATAAGTGAAACTTAGATCTAGGGAAGCATCCACATGACTCATGTGATTTTTATATTATCAATTACCTATTGATCTAAGACCCCATGTTATATATTTTGCATCTTAGATCCCATTGGACTGGACCTCTCTAATACTTGTTATATCTTGTGCACTACTCATAAGGTATGCTTAATATCTTGACCCTACTATGATATTGGCTTGTTTATATGTATGATCATATGAATGCTTGGCTAGCTTATTACTTGTTTGAAGTACTATTTCCTCTACATACTACTTTCATGTTGATTATAATATGTTGACAAACTGTGAACAAAATATAGATAAATCCATTATATAACCTTATGTACCTGCCGGGGGGTAAGGGAACAAATGAAATAGGGTTAGCTCATTGACTTTGGTCTTGAGGTCCCTCATGTAGAGATAGGGAGCATATTTCCCCTCATAGACCCTTCCTTGAGAAGTGATCAAAGGCCTATGTTGATATAATGGATAAAGAAACCTAAAACATGATTTATATAGAAGAATGTCATTAAGTGTTCTTCCCTTGTTTGTACTTCTTGTTTATTATGATGTTTCTAGCCAAGAAACTTTTATGTTTCTCTTAAATTGTGGTTACATATTTTTCATAGCATATTCAATGCCCATACATTGGTATATTTTGTTTATTGAATTTGTAGTTGCAAAAGGAAGATCCGCTGCACTCAAGACTCAAATCTCTAAAATATATAACCAATGGGTATACTTGAATATAGAAATGGGCACATATCTCTTATCTCCATGTTTAGTCACTTGTTATATATTTAGTTTTGTTATTGACTTTTCATATATATATATATATATATATATATATATATATATATATATATATATATATATATATATCGCTTGTGTGAAACTATGTGCCATTCTAGGGATGGATGCCCAAGTTCGTTCTTCATTGGCTATGTAGCTATTAGGAGTGTGGACTTAGGGTAATAAATGGTTTTGTGTCAAATGGTATCAGAGCCAAGCAAGTAATAAATAGTTCTATGACAAATGGTATCAGAGACAAACACATAGTCCTCTATATATTTTTAAGGCATAACACATCTTAAGAACCCAAGGAGGACTAAAATCCTTTCCTAAAAGTTTAGAGAGTCATCTAGCCTCTCATCTCTTCTTTAAGGACCACCTCAGACACCGAAGTAGATGATGATTAATTAGTATTCTCATCTTCTCATGTGATTCTTTCTCTCATGACTATTAATCATGTGATCCCTTGATTATGGGTAGCTTATGCATGGGGAAACTAAAGTTCATTAAAAGTGATGGAATATGATTAAGATGATAGTGTCATGATATGACATTAACTTGAAAAACCCTATTGTGATAAGCAAACTCTTGGCAGTGATGTACTCATGTGCAAATTTTAGGCAAGCTTAATAATACCTAAAGATACATAAGTGCTTTTTATGTTTGAGGTAATTTCTTGATATGGTGAAATAAGGTGGAACTCATGTTTTACACCTCATGTTTGATGAGGTACCTATTGACTAAACCTATGCTGCCCTATTGTTGATTAAACGCCAAATGTAGTTAAGCAAACCTTTCCCCTATTTGATATGTATCATGATAATGCTACAAAATGACAATGTATATGGAATCCTAGATCATGCTATGAAAACTTGTTACAAGAGGAAAATCCCCTGTTGACTATTATTCCTCTTTGTAGGTCAAATTTGAATAATATGCTGAACCTAGATCTCAATATTGCCCAATTATGCTCAAACTCTTGAATTCTCAATTTAACTTCTCGATTACCAAAATATACCCTTACCTTAATCTTGAAAGGAAGGGAATAAAGTTATGACCTTGATCTTGCAAAATCTTGAAGTATGGTTTCTCTATTATGATCTTGATCTTCGGTATCATGACCCTTTAGAAGTACAATTTGACAATTGTTACTCACACTTTTTGGATACGCTTGACGACTCATGACTGATGCAGACTAATGTTCTAGATTAGGGTGGTGGTTGAATTATGACTTCACTAACCTACATATTATCCCTATTATGACTCCTCTAAACTTTCATCTTGTTGATTATTTAGAGTTTGGAAAGGTAACCCCGTTCACCCTATTTTTATTTATTGACCTAAATATCTAGTATGTCAAATCTACAAAATACTGATACTCAAAGTTGAACCTCAATTTGCTGATGATGTTGAAATATGATGATGTTGACTATAACATGTGGTTGACTTCCTAGAAAGATATAGGTTTATATCATTCATCAACGACAAATTCCATGACAATGAAATTGATTTTTATACCATGAAGTGTCACTCGATTGTTTCTCAATTGATGTATATGGATGAATGATCACCCGTAAGGTCTAAACATGAACCTAAACCCTATCTTCAAAATGTTTGGACTTATGACTTTGATGTCCAAACTCGACTCTTGACATTGATTTATGAAATTTTGACTCATGATTATTGATCTTGATATTGATTTGGCTCCTAGAATCACTCTATTTGGATCTTAAGATTACCCTTGAAATATGATTGATGACTTTCATGTTCTAATGTATCGAGAATTTGAAATGATGATTATGTTAACTTGCTTGATTTATGACTTAGGGTTTAGCTCTTATGGAATTTGAACATGGAATCACATTTGAAATGTGATGTTTGTCTCAAATTGATGAATTATGAAATCTTTCTAATGGAAGTATAACCCCTCCTAGGCCAATGGAGAAGATAGAGCCTTAAATGCTGGGATTGAAAGTCACATTGCACTACTTATTTAAGAGCTCTATTTGATTGACCTAATTTGTGATCTCTCCCAAATTGTGATCTATAGGATAATCTTTCCAAGTTTGTGAATTATGTAATGATCCACCAAATGTGATTATCAATGTGTTTTTACCCTTGACCATGATGCTCAATAGTTTGACTTTGAAATATCTTGATGTTGAAGAAAAATCAAGTTAATTATGACATGGAATATGAAAAATATCTCAATTAAAGACTTGATTTAATCAAATTCCATTATCTTAGGTTCTCACATAATCATTAAATGTTGTGATTCTTAATCTTAACCATTACAAGACTGCTCCCTCTTAGTGCAATAATAGGACTTCTGTTGTAATGGAATTTCTCCCTTCCTAATTTCTTAATGGGATTTCTCCGTGCATAATGCCTTAATGAGATTTCTCCCTTATTTGAACATGATTAATTAAATATAGATCATAGTGATAGTTGAATTTTTATAATAGAACATAGGCAATCAATCACATAGTAATGTGCATAACCATAAAATAAACAATCAATAAACCAAAACTTACTTGTACTACATATGCATGGGCCGCTTACCTTTGTCTTAGAGAAGATCCTACTTCTCTTTCTACGTCAAAGGAACTCTAATCTCCCTAGATGAAGGATGAAAAAACTCCTTGGAGTTGAGAGGAAGTGATAAGATGAGATTTGCAAGAACATAGGCTAGCTTCTTTTCTTTGGTATGCTAGGATTGTAGGGAAGGTCTCTTCTATAAGTTTTAGGGGTCTAGAATCTTCTCGTCCAACTGGACTAAATTTTTTGATATGTTTTGTCCTTCAATTTAACATGGGCCATTATCTTAACTTGATTGTATTAAATGATACGAATAGGTGGAACATCATTTCCATTATTAACTAATAGAGTCCAACACTGTGGTCAAGCTAATCATCTATTTTTGGAAGATTTACTTTATTATTTTACAATATCTTTTGAATGAGTTATTTTAGAGGTGAGAGGAAAGATAAAAAGAAGAGAGAACATATTATCATTAACTTTTAGTTGTTTATCAAAAGTATGTCATTAACTAAATTACCATTACATGTTAATTGTAATCACAAAGAAAGAGAGAGAACGTGAGAGAGTTGTACCATTCCTTTCACAATTTCATAATATCTTGATCAAGTTATCACTTATTTCCATGTAACTAAAATTAAGACACATTGTTTCATTTATAAAAATTCACAAAAGGGAGGAAAGAGAAAAAACTTTAATTTTTTTTGGATAAGTTAGGAATCTATTTTATTCATCTCGCCTTCCTCGTGCAAGCCAATTTGGATAGTTAGTACATGCCACACTGCTAGACTCATAATTAAACATGGTAGTACTACTACCATTACAAGACTCTGACTGGATGATGCCATCCACACTAGGTGGAGGGTTAACATAATGATACAGGTTCCTGTTGGTTTTGAGATGGTGTTTAGCTAGGGTGTCAGCTGCTTGGTTCCTTTCTCTGTGCCCATGTTGTATCTTCCACCCTCTGCGCAGAAGCTTTCTAATCCTCAGGATCCACGTAGCCAGCCTTGGGTTGTGACTAATGTGCTTATCTATACTTGCGATGGAATTCTTACTATCAGATTCAAAACATGCTTTCTAAATTTGATGTTCGTTTGCATACTTTATAACATCAAGAATCCCCTCCAGTTCAGCTTCTAAAACACTAGATGTGTTCAACATTCTTCCATTACCACATATCCACTTCCAGTCAGATTCCCTTCCTATAAACACTGAAGCTGCTTTGTTTTTGCATGTAGCCGCATCTGTATTGAATTTGATGTACCCTGGTTCAGGATTGTTCCATATCTCCATCTTTTTAACAACTATATTCCCTCGGTCAACCTCCCACGCTTTCATGGTTAAGGCTATGTCCTTGGTGATCTATCCTGCCTGACGATCTACATGTCATTTCACACCTTCCATCACTTCATGACATCTATTCTTCCATATATGCCAGCATATTATACTGAAAGTGGCTTGCACTTTGTATCCTTTCCCCAGGCCCACTCTCAACCAATCCTTTATTTCTCCTAGAGATTGCAGTTCCGTCAACACTCCTTGTTACAGCTGTGTCTCCCATACTCGTTGAGCGTGGACACAGTCTCTCAAAACGTGAATACTAGTTTTACATGTTCCTGACACCAGCTGCACTTGTCATCTTCAGTAAGATTTCTTGCCTTCCTTTTAGCATTTGTCAACAGTCCTTCATGAGCAACTATCCATAGGAACATCTTTATTCTACCGGGCACCTTCAACTCCCAGATTCTATTCCAAGCCCATGTCACTTCTATATTCTTAGCTTTCCTCAGGATATTGGAGGCAGAAGATGTCGTATACTGGCCGTCTTCAGTAAACCAAACATCTTTGTGGTCCACTTGTATTGGAGGTTGAATGTCTCTTATACTTCTATTCACCTCCACCGGGAGCCATTCATTCAAAAAATATGTATCCCACACTCCCTCCTCAGTGGTGACACTAGCTACTAGTAAGTCTTTTAGATCTTCGGGTATTGGCTTGGTTGCATGCTCTATATATAGAAATTTTTTAATTATACGTGACCTAAATATATAGAAAAAATATAGAATGTGATTTCAATGTGTTATTTAGAAAAGAAATTGTCAAATACAATCATTCATTCCATGGTTATTCACATTCCTTTGAAACGATGCTATGACTATGTAACAATAAACCATTTTTAATTGTCCATATTAATTACATCAATATCTCCAACTTACATAACATCTTGTCATCCATATTTGCATCTCCTTTTCCATATCATGCTTCCTAGTTGTGTTGGGAAGGTGACAGGTCAAAACCCAAACTTCTCTATAGTCCCCAATTAATATACTACTGTTGTAAAGTTGATCAAATTGTATTCTATTATTCAATCTTTGGAACATTAAAAAGAAAATAGTAAAACTCTCCTTCCAGCTTTCCTTCTACTATTTTAAATATATGGTTTCCATGTTGAAATTTTTTGACGAACAACTATTCAATATTTATGGTTTTTTGGTTTTACATGCATTACATGGATTAGCATTGTGTTTGCATTTATTTGAATGGTCAAACAAATTTGATTCGAAACCTAGCTTGGATCACACGTTAATTAGGTATTCTAGATCCTTGCTAGTTAATAAAATTCAATTTTTCATATTTTTATACACAATTTCCATGTGCATCATTTAATTTGAAATTTATGCATTAAAGGATGAAACATTGTGAAAATGTTTTTCTTAATTGTTCCTTTGATTCAATTTAGAGATGAACACTTATTATTCTCTTAATGGTTATGTCATAGATTTTTTATGCCTTTTTTCAGAAATATTTTCTTAGAGAGAAAGAGAAGAAAAAGAGAAGGTAATCTATTTCCTTCATATGTATACAAAAGAAAAGAGATAGTCCTTTGTTGTTTGTCCAAGTAAGTAACTTAAATCATATTTTTGAAATTAGTGCATAGGGGAAGCTATCATTCTTTTTGTAATCCAAGGAGGAGGAGAGAGAAAGAGGTCAATGATATTTTCTTATTACGCTAAAATATGTAAAAAGGAAAAGGGAAACTTCTTTCCCAAGTTACCAAGTCCATGTTTTTTATTCTAATTCTTTCTCTTGTTCTTTTGTTTCTTTTAAACATCTTTAAGGATAGGAGAGATAAAAAGGAAAGGGGAAACTAATATTCATACTTTTGAGTTAATTGCAACACATTATTTATATATAAAAGAGAAAAGTATTTTGAGCCTTAGTTTATTTGTCTCACTTTATTATCCCCTAAGAAATTTCATTTCATGGTCTTTTTACATAAGCCATTCAACTAGTTTATATAATAAAATCAGATTCTAAGTTCTAAATTAATTGTGAAATTGGGGTGTGACACCACCTCTTACATTACTTTCCTGTATAGATACCTAGTGAGTAGGGACCTAATTTTTCCCCACTCGGGTCACCACAGATCCCATAGACCCACAGAATAGATCCAACAAAGTGGCCAAGGTGATCCTAGATCTTCATTTGGTCCTTGGAGCCCAAAACTGGGGAAGTCAACTAGTGGTTGATCTCTCCCATGTCAAGAGTGGGATATTTTGCAAGAAAGACAAAGGATGGGACAAAATTAAACCCCTACCCTCGAGCATGTGAGGCACATGTGCACAATGCCAAGGGGTAATGGGATAAATTGACCTGATCCCAAGCCAACCCAAATAAGAATAGGAATAGGTCTATTTTCTGATGTGTCATACTGCCATTGGCTCATATAGATTTATTTAGCAATAAATGTAATAATTTATTGGTAGGTCAAAACATAACAATATTACATGTCATTTTGCTCAAAAAAATGTGTAGATCAAAACCAAAATGAATTCAAACCATGTGATCATAGTTCAGAAGCATAGTTGATACATGAATAATAAGTGATTTATACATGAAAGTCTAGATTTGAGGAATATAATGCTTAATTCAGTAAATACGTTTACTTGTGATAATAACTAATGTTATTGCATATAATAAGATCATAATATGATGGTGATGATGCTAATGCACAATCAGACTTTCTAATTCATAAATGAGATAATTGGGATTTGAAACTAAGTTATCTTGCTATTGTGACCTTAACTCACATATCTTAGTATAGTTGATTCATAATGGAATTATAAGTCTAGAATGGAATTAGGGTTATAACTAATGTGTAATTAGGGTTTATAACCCCTAAAAGACATGAAATGGTGGAATTAGTAGTTCATACCCTTACTCCTTATCCAAGCCTAAGACAACCCTAAACCCTAGTTAGGATTTAATATAGACCTAATTTGCATCTTTTGAGTGTTTGGTGACACTTTAGGGTTATACATACATGCAAATGATGTTGATTGGTTATGTTGATTGCTTGGATGTTTGTATTGCATTCTTAAAGAACTTTAAGTATATTACATGGAAATAATTACATGGTGACTACAATGAGGTACATGGTTATTTATGCGTACATGCATTATCGACTATCAATGGTTTTCTAGATGATTTCTAAAGTATTGATTTGAGTAAAAAAATGGATATATGTTTGTTTAGTTTATGTTCAAATATAATGCTAACATGAGTATCACATAATTAAACTAGATTATTTTCAACCCTGGGTTACATGTATCAAGGGGTAATACACATTAGTCCAAGGATGGATGGTGATTACATCGGTGATATCATACTAAGAATGGGTTGGAATATGCAATGAAAATTACAAGTTAACATGTGTAAATAATTTGATTGTGAGCTTTATAGATTGTTATTATACTTGCACACATTTTAATTGCACCATGAACACAGTTGTTGGTGGTATTTTTAGTTATTTATTTTCCATTGCATTAGCCAATTAGGTTCACTCTCCTCACACACATTAGCATTACTCTAGCTTATGTTATGTTGTGTCTCTAATACATCATACCTTGATACAACGATATATATATACGACGCATTGTAACCCTAATTCACATAATAAGAATTTCTCTTCACATGGTATCAAGAACAGTCGTCTAGTTTCCAAAAAGGAACCTCCTTTTCTCTCCCAACACCAATCTTCCTTTATTCATCTTCTCCTCCCCTCCCTCCCCCACCCTGTGCCCACCCATTCCCACCCACTGACTGCCTCCAGCCACTGCCAGCTAGTTGTAGTAGTGTGCGTGACTAGCCATGAATGACGACTAGTTGCAGTGGTGTGTGTGACTAGCCACCACAACTAGCCATTGGGAGTGCGGCTGGCATTCGTGCACTAGCATGCTTCTGCTTCCAATGGGGTGGTTTCCCAAGACTTTATCCCCCCATACTTCTATCTTGTCTCAGGGGATTCCTTTCTCAGTTTACCTAATCTTTAGTAAGGGAGTTGTAGGTCACCATCCTCTTTAGAGTTAAACATGTGTCTCCTTGATTGGGTGCTTTATGGTATATAAATCTTTGTCAGAATATGACTAATACTCCTCCCCTTTACCATTACCCTCTAGATCTGGATGGAGTTGTATTGATCTTGGCACAATATGGATCTTTTGTTAAAAACAAGGTTGTAACAACCTCCATCATCTCTTTTCTATTAATTTCCTCCCTAGTATTTTCACTATGTACATGGGTGAGTGCTTATGATTATTAGGAATCTATTATCTTCTTAGTATCACAATGCTCCATTCTTGTGATAGTGCTTACATTTGTGTTTCATTCCAACTTTCTCCTTTCACTGTGCATCATACCAGTGATTGATCATACGCACATTGTCCTGCTAGTGTGCTATTGTGATATAATTATCCACCATTGTTCAATCAATGTGGTTTTTTGATATTTTTATCCACTAACATCCTACCTATGTGACTTTTTCACCCTGTATGAAAGCATGGTTGACACCAAAGAATCACCTTAGAGCATTGCCTATAATGATAATGCTCTTATCTCCATAATCAACTTGAATGGAGATACCTACCTACTCTGGATGAATTCTATCCAAACCATCATGGAGTCAAGAGATAAGGTGAAATTAATTGGAAAACATGTTGAGGATACCCTTGAATGGAAATAGGAAATTATCCAAGTCAAATGCTGGATATGGAACAACATGGAACCCTCTATTACCTCCAAGTACATATGTTTCTAAAACTACAAAGGAACTATGGGATGTTGTCCATTGCCACTACATGTAGGAAAACAATGCTTTGAGGATTTATAAAATCTTGGATAAATTGTTCGATAAAACTCAATATGATTGGACACTTGATGAATACTTATATTCTATTTTCAGCTTATGTCAACAACTTGACTTTTTTCAGCCCATCACTTCTGAGGATCAAACAATAGAGAGGGTGGTCTTTTCACTGCCAAGTTTCTTAATGACCTTTATCCAACCTATGATCCAGTTCTCAACATTATCCTAGCTGGTGAAGCCTTACCCACTTTGGAAGATGTCTTCTTTGTCTCCAACGATATGATGTTCCCCACTAGTTCTCTACTCCACTAGATTTGCAACTTACGATTGTTGTTGTTGCACATGGACAAGGGTGTGGTAGTGGGGGACATCCCCCTATGCCACAATGCATTTTGTGTAATAAGTTAGACCATATGGGATAAT
Source organism: Alisma plantago-aquatica (assembly GCA_963693085.1). Lineage (NCBI taxonomy): Eukaryota > Viridiplantae > Streptophyta > Magnoliopsida > Alismatales > Alismataceae > Alisma > Alisma plantago-aquatica. Next base: position 351,301,952 of record OY856410.1, on the reverse strand, counting down.
AATTCTATCAAAAGCAAGGCCATCCCTATGGGTGCTTATAACATTGGGACTACCCATGTTGTCCAAGGATCAGATAATCAATCTGTCACCATCTCTTATGCTGAGTATAAAAAAATTCTATAGGACTCTCAACAGGCTCGTCCATAATCCACATGATTTGAGGTTGTGACCATGCAATCTGATGTGACATCTTTGGTGCATCTGGCCACCAACCAAGGTAATGTTGGGACCTCTAGTGTGGCATCCATCTCTCCTTAAATTGTTGACTCTGGGGCCACCCAATATATAACTGGTATGAGACACCTTCTTTCCTCCATTGAACCTCATATTCCTACCTCATCTTTCACTCTAGTAATGGGTCCATTAAAACTATTCAACAATATGGTAGTGTTAATGTTTCACCTATTCTTGAACTTCAATATGTTCATTATATCCCTCAATTTCCCCTTAAATCTAATGTTTGTTGCTAAGTTAGTTGATGTCTTTACTTGCAACGTAACCTTTGGTAGGCATGGTTTCATGATGTAGGATTCCCATACTTTTCAAATGATTGGTTTAGGTTTTAAAGCCAATGACCTTTATTACTTTGGTGATGTCATTCCATCTTTGGGTCTTCTTGTGAGCACACCCCTTTAGCTACACCAACATTGTGGGCATCTCTCTCTTGAGAAGTTGGAGCACCTGGGGCTCTCTTTATTTAGTTTAAAAAGTCTTCCTTGTGACTCGTGTGAGTTTGGGAAGCATCATAGGAGTTTCTTTCCAAGATAAACTAGTCTCTATTCTAAATCTACATTTGATGTTATTCATAGTAACATTTGTGGCCCCTTTTGTAACCACCTATTTTAATGGAATTTGTTATTTCATTACCTTTGTTGATTATTTCTATGGCATGATGTGGTTTGTATATTTTGAAATATCATGATGAGATGATTGGTGTTTATTAGAATTTTCATAATTTATTTCAACACAATTTAATAAATCAAATAAAAATTTCGGACCAACAATGTCACCACCCCAATTTACAAAGATAATTTAAAACCTTGAATGGAGTTTTTACAAAATAATAGTTGAGGGATTAAATGTAAAAAGACCATAAGTGGTATTTTTTATATGAAAATGAAGTAAGAAAGATTAAAATGAGACTCAAATATATTTTGTCTTTCAAATGTGCATTTTATGATTCAATTAACTCAAGTTGATCCTCTTTTTTTCTCTCTCTCCTCTAATATGGAAATAGAACATAAAAAGGGAATAAATATGTTTTATATGATTCTTGAATGAGTGAATAATGTACGTATCAATTTTTTTTTGGTCAGTAAAAAAACATGTTACTAGATAACCAAAAACTTTGGGTACATAAGTGCCCCTTGGGGAAACAAATAGATCCTTTAAATCCCCACACAGGGGGACAAAAGGATCAAAAAAGAAAAGAAAACTCCATGTTAGATAAAGCCAGGAGAAAGGAGGATCTAACAAAGAACACAGAGAAGAAGAGAAGAAGAAAGATCACACATGACCAATAATAGCACCCACAAGCATGCCTATAGACCCAGCTCTCAACTGCCAATATGAAGAACAGAGTCATCACCAGACCTTCCTCAAAACACAAACCTAGCAAGTAAAAACTAGGATAAACCAAAAAAAGAAGAAACAACCTGCCACTCTGTATCTTCTTCCCGAAGGTAGAAACATCTGCCACAGGCTTCTAACCTTCATCTTTCCAATGAAAATCATTTCATCGAACACCTACAGGTGTTCTCGCCGTACGAAACCTGGACTTGGGACAAAACCCAAAATGGCAGTGACCAACAAAGGGCACGTCCAACCAGAATAGGGATCACCAAGAACTGAACCGAGCAAAGAAGAGAACTCAGAAGTTGGATCCATTCTACGATCTTCCTCCACTAGCATTTACCACACCCACAAATTGTGAAGAAAAGAATCAAGAGCAAAAGCACATCATCATCAACCTTTATACCCGGAAATAGAGAAATCGAACCCTTGTGTGCTTGGAGAAGGTAGTAAACCAATCGCCAGATCCTCGAAGATCCTATTACCCCATAGGAGCAAAACCTCGAGCACCTGATGCTCAGCTTGCATGCAACCAATGTACTGTGTCAATGACGACACCTCAAACTACCATACGAGGAAACATCCGCCGCAGCAACAGATCCACAGTCGAGATACCCAGAGACGAGTATCACCACCGGAGCATAGCCATCTACCACAAGAAGGCCAAGGAGAGGAAGAAGAGAATCTACCCCCCTTAGACCCAAACCCACATGATTTCCGACACGTAGCAACCAGAAGAACACCTAAGAGAAAACCCTGATAATCCAAATCGCACAGTAGAAGGGGGCCACCAGGCTAAGTCCAAGTTAATGCCAAACTCCTCAACCATCCATCAGCAGCAGAAACTATTAGCAGTGACAACGGAAGAGGAATCCTCTGCAAACCGGGAACACCCGTACTAGAGGCGCTGCCACAAATGAAGTGCCACCACCGGACTGATTGAAGCAGTGTCGGTCGAAGCAGTACCCCAACATGAGAATAAGGAGTGCCTCCATCTGCCACCATCCCTCAAAGCCGTCGAGGAGACTGAAGGCGAAGTCGAGGGGTCTTCATCTACCTGGTCAGACTAGGTCTTACTCTATAGATGAGGAGGAAATGCGAAAGAAAGGGCAAGCCACTTTCTCTAACAACGACGCGGATCATCCAGTGAAAAATGAGACCAGGTGGGAAAGCTCTTTCCATCTACCTCTCCTGGACAAGATGGAAGTCAACTAGGTCAACGTTGCATCCTCAAACCCTGACCTCGCTCGTCACAAAGCTCCACGAATCCCATCTAGATCTACTGAGGAGAAGCCTCGACGACCCAACCGACCTGCTTCACTCCCCCTGGAACCGCTCCACCCTTCACTAGAGACGCTACCGTGGATCTTGAGAGCCAGGGAGAGGAGAAACGCCTAGGGCATTCCCTCCCCCAATGACAGCCTCCGAGAACCCTAGAGAGAAGGGGGCTTACGTCCAACCAGAATATGGATAATCAAGAACTGAACTGAGCAAAGAAGAGCACTCAGAAGTTGGATCCATTCTGCGATCTTCCTCCACTAGCATTTACCACATGAACAAATTGTGAAAAAAAGAATCAAGAGCAGACACACATCATCATCAACCTCTATACCCAGAAACAGAGCAATAAAAGAAGCCTTTTTAAATTATCTCACCCTTTAACACATTATAATTAAGATTAAAGGTCATTATAGGAGTCATGGACCAAACATGTACAAAACTAAAATCTAATTATCTAGGACTATTCTAACCATAAAACTAACCTATGGTTAAAATTTGAAGTCATTTGAACCATGTTTGACCCTCCAATTAAATTAGGGAAGGTTTGAATATAGTTTTACTAAGAAATCATTCAAATTTACATTAAGTTCTTTAACGTTTCTAAAAGTCTTGGTCAATTATTGATGTCACACATTACATCCCATATTTCCTTTCTCACGTGTCAATCTAATGACTCTGCTTTAATAACTACTGATCCGAGACATTAATCATCCTCTACCCCTGCTCAAATCACAAGTATTAACTTAGTAACATCCCTTCCTTCCTCATGCATGTTCTCTCTCATCTCTTCATCTCTTCTACAAATTCTTGCTCCTATGATTTCACTTCACCTTCCTATTTCTAATGAGGGTTTACTCACCTTCTCCTTTGACCTATGCTTGAAACGCCCAATTTGGGCTTAGATCCCCTCTACACCATTAATGCTTGAACCTGACCACAACACTCTCACCTCTATATAAGGAACCAAAAGACATCACCTCTCCACACAAGTCCCTCCTCCATATCCAACTGCTTCCTTGGAGTACTGAAAACCCCCATCTTACTCAGCCTTCCTCTCTGGAGATGATGACCCAGTAGTCATAGATCTGGTCACCCAGTTTGATTGCAAGTATGATGAGCATCCTCGACCCTTTTGATTTGCTTTCCCATCACCACTTTCCCTGTGTATTCCCCAAATGTCGAGTCCTATAGGCTCGCCTTCTGACCATTGTCGAAATTCTTTGCATGGCCTCCCAACATATTTCATACCACTAGGAAAATGTATTCATCTTCCATAGGACCCTACGAATGTTCTGCATGTTTTATACATTGTTGATTTTCCTTGTTTTGGTGTCATACTAGATTTTGATATGTCTCCCCATTTCTCATGTTACTCCAGTGAGCTTTGGGGACATAAAGGTCCTCACCCCTCTGTGTATGAACCTTCATCTCAACCAGACTCCAAAGAGCCCTCTTTACTCATTCTACTGTGCTCTCCTTTCCTATAGATGCATCACATATCTAGAGTTGAGACCTCTACGTGAAGCGCTCGAGCCATTTCTTGTGAGCGAGGAAGAAACTAGGTCATCCATTGACCGTGGTACCGTCATATGAGTAACTAGGTGATTTTGTTTGAAAGAGCAACTTTGGGTTTTCATGTCACCATGTGTTGATTCCAATTTGAGGCGCGATGCCATCATGGTGGTTTCCTATTGGGCCATGAGAGAAGGGCTCAGGCCCAGTATCCACTGAGTTAGATAAGAGTGCCCACATGTCTTTTCTTCAAATTTTCATTGGTCTATTCTTCTTAATTTCATACTAATTCAACCATTGGTCAGAAAATTATGAATAAATAGTCATTGGAAAGGATTTTTTTGAGTAGAACACAATTTTAGGATTTTCAAGCCATGATTTGACTTCCTATTCTAATGTTTGTATTGGAAATCCTAATTTGACTCATGAAACCCTAAATATGTATCACTTATGGTTTATGTGACCTAAACCAGTAATCATCCAACCAAGTTTCCTAATTTAATGATATTGATCGATAGGCTTAACCCTAATGCACTCAAACCATAATCTACCCTAATTCGACCTAGGATCAATACAAGGTATTGATTTATGATGTTTAATACTCATGTACAAGTACTTAGAGCCTAATCAAGATAAGAGAAGAGTTGACTTGGATTTGACTCAAAGATCAGAAAGACCATCCTAGGATGAACTTTGCTCCAAGGTAAATCAGTCATGTTGTTGAGCACAATTATTTATGGTGGATTTTCATGCTAAGTAGTAGACATTATGATTTCAAGTTTAATGCGTTAATCATGTTTACTATACCAATTGTCTGATGATTGCTATATGTTATTCCCTATGGTTATGATGTTCACTAAGATTAGAGATTATGATTAATGATCATGAAATTAATGTTCAATTTCAATAAGGAGGAATTTCATCATGTTAAAGTTCAAGGGTCATGTTTGTTAAGGTTTATGTTAGTGATCAAGATAATTGGAATTGAATCAGTCTTTATATGATCCCAAATCATGGACCTCAAGGGGTCGTTAAGGGATTTCCTAGATCAAGGGATTTGCCAGTAATCATGTACTCCTAAGTGGGCATCATAGAGCGATGCATACAATTTCTATTAAATTCTTCATGTTAATAATGATTCAAGAATGCTTATAGTTAATTCATTTCGACTTTTCTTACATGTCAAGTATACTTTGTTTTGTTCATATTATAAAGTGCTAGTATCTTTTTCTGATTTATTGATTTTCCCCTTTGCATGGCTGGGAATGCAATGTCCCTAGGAGTTGGAGCAAATACAAACTCAAGAGGAGAAAGCAAGGACTAGAATACCTTCAAGAGCCAACTGGTGGGGTTCCATCCATATTAGGTGGTCCAATCATTTAGAATGTTTACTTCCATGATTAGTTTTTCATGTTTAGGATCTTAGACTATATGAAGAAGTTAGTTATAGTTTTTCCTTCGAAGAACAATCTATGAATCTCAATGGTGAATTATTTATTGATTTGTAATGGTTACCTTATTGTGACAATCCCCCCTTCATCCCCCTTCAAGATGAATGCTTCCGCTCAGTTATGTTGTATACTAAAAGGTAGGGTGTTACAAACAATGCTTTGGAATATATATTTCAACTCAGGTGTCTTGTTTTTGATCAAGAACTGGAACCATCCATCAACTTTCATGCACTCACACCATATAACAAAATGGGATGGTAGAACTAAAGAATCATCATTTACTTGATATCTCTAGTGTTCTTATGTTGTAGGGTAGATTACCTAAACTTTATATGTGTGTAACTGTTCTCACAGTCGGCTATCATATTAATTGACAACCTTGTTTTGTTCTTTGGAACAAGACCCCTTTTCTGGTTGTTTTTCCCACACAAATGACTTTCCATTTTTCTTTATGTGTTTTTGAGTGTACTACTTTTGTGCATAATTTTGATCCAAGAGTGAATAAACTTGATCCCTGCTCTATCAAGATGATTTTCCTTGGCTATTCTATCTTTTAGAAAGGTTATCAATTTTATAGTCCTAGAAACTATCACATGTATGTCTATACTGACATTGACTTTAACAAATCTGAGATGTTCTTTGATTCTACATCAATATCCCATCTATCTCAACTTCAACCACAAATTGAGTTTGTCGAGCTTGATATTTCTGATCTAGTGGATCATGAACCCATCCCACAACCTCCTATCACTGCTCTTACTACAACACATGACCATGCTCCAATGTTCATGTCTAACTATCTAGCCCGTCATGTGTCTCTCCAAAAAGGTATCCACTCTTTCACATTTTGTCATCCTATCTCTGATACTTGTTTCCTATCCAAATGTTCTTGTACAGTGAAATCCATTGCCCAACAAATCAACTCTATCAAAATTCCTAATAACTATTATGAGGCCCTTCAACACCTGGCTGGAAAGCTATGATGCTCGAGGAAATGACAACATTGCATGAGAGCAGGACTTGGGATCTTGTCCCTGCTCCACTAAAAAAAATATTGTTGATTGTCAGTAAGTCTTGTCTATCACATTTGGTTCGAATGGATCAGTGGAATGAATTAAAGCTCAGCTTATTTCCAAATGATTCACCAAAATATATGGTAGTGGATTTCTTTGAAACCTTCTCCTCAGTCACCCACATTGCTTCTGTTAGGATTATAATCTCTCTTGTTGATCACATGGATTTCTCTTTGTTCTAGCTTGACATTAAAAATGCCTTCATGGAGATCTAGAGGAGGTAGTGTATATGAAGAATCCCCTATGATTTTGAACTTAGGGGGAGTCTTCCTAAGGAGTTTTTCATCTTAAACGCTCTTTGTATTGTCTCAAGCAATCATCATGGGCATGGATTATAAAAGTCAGTGGTGTTCATGCTAGTATAGGTTTCCCCAGATGATCTAGTGATCATAGTATATTCTTAAGTTCTTTAAAGTTGGAACCATCATACTCTTTGTCTATGTTGATGATATCATTATCTCTGGTAGTGATGTTCCTGGGATTTCAACACTAAAATAGGCACTCCAACAACATTCACATAGCAAGGATCTTGGACAACTTTGCTACTTCTTGGGCATAAAGGCGATACATTCTTATCAAGGTACTTATTTATCTTAGTAGAAGCACGTCCTTGCCATGGAACACGTCTGATGCAAAATTCAATAGGTGACGTCTATTCTTTGAGAATCATGCTTTCCTTTCTCTTCTCCTACAACTCTCAAGTGCGATAATCAAGAAACTATTCATATAACTAATAATTGAGGTTTTCATGAACAAACCAAGCACATTGAAGTTGACTTTCACTTCATGTGAGACCTTATTTGTGATAGGAAGACCATTATTCCATATGTAAAGATTGGAGAATAGACTATTGGTATCTTCACCAAGCCTCTTTCACCTTCATCCTTCTCTTATATATATGGCAATCTGGGAATACGTGATGTGTACTCTCCATCTTGATGAGGAGTGTTGGTGGTAATTTGGGTTATTTATTTTCCCTACTATTAGCTAATTGAGCTTACTCTCTTCATGCCCTTCAAAATTAGTCTAGATTATGTTATGTCATTTCTATGGTATATCATACCTTGAGACAAGGCTATATATGACTCTTTGTAACACCAATTCTCATAATAAGAATTTATATTCATACTAGTACAAAGATATACTAATTCATGTATTTTTTGTTTATGTTTTAAGTAAATGTCCTATGTAAAGATACAAATACATGGAGATTCAGATGAAACCAATTATAGTTATTAAGACAAGTCAATTAGGATTAGCTACATGGTTTTTTCACTTTTTCTCATGAATATAGTTTCCTTGAAAATTCATGTAGCTCCTTAGAGAAGTTTCGATCAAATATTTGTCTTCAATTCAAGTTCATTAATGAAAATTATTGATTATTATTTATTATTTGTTGAATATGGATCCTAGAAAAATTAGGTATCGACTCTCGACTTTAAGGTCCACCTTGATGGGGGGACACTAAGAAGTTAGAGTAGTTACATTTGGTATCATCGCCGAGATTTATCAAATAATATTTACTAATTTATAATTCCATATAATCCATAAAATTATGAGCAAAATTATTAGGGCATCATCGAAGAGTAATAGTGTCTTAGTAGTTTATAATTCCAAATAATCTATAGGATCGTGACTGAAATTATTAAGGCATAATTTAAGAGTTATGGTGTCTAGAAATAATCACATCTTTTGGGGCTGACAATATTGTCATCCACACCATTAAGTCAGTATAAGGGGACTCCCTAAATCAATGCGATACATTCCTTACCAAAATTTAGGGTTTTTTTGAAATAATATTTCCCTAAGTTTTCTCATCTCTAATTTCTTCCACTTCTCATCTACTTGCTTAATAAACCCTAAAAATCACCTTTCTCCTCAAATTGAATCAGGGTTTTTGGAGGAAGTAGTATTATGGCATCCTAGGTCAATTAAAGTACACATGAAATGTTAATTGGAGAAATAGATGTGAAAATTGTGACATGCATTTTGTGTCCCTCTAGTGAGAGTAAGCCCTAGAAAGACCTAAGTATGGGTGGGAAGACCCTATTGTCCATAAAGTACTTAAGTAGGTAACCCAGCAGGGTATGAAAGCCTTTGTGGGTCATGGGAATCATAAAGCCCTAAACTATTGGGTATAGTACCTAACTCGAATATTAGCTAATGCAAGTGGTATGGGTGGAATAATAACCCTATCCAAACAAACTCTAATTAGGGGAAAATGAAAGAGAAAATACAAAGAAGTTGGGTAATCCAAATTGGGTACCACAAATTAGATATCCTAGTCTCTCATTAATGCATGTGGAGTAATGTAAGCGTGGAAAGGGTTTTTCATATAGTTACGAAACATAGGTAATTAGTGGTTACATAAGAATAAGACCTTCAACTCACTTTTAGGGGTTGTGCCCTGACGTAAGATGTGTTAACCCAAGATTTTGCAAAGGACCTATAGGGGAGGCATACCCTAAACCCACAATGTTAGGTTGAGGATAAAGCCTACAATCCTCATGTAACAATAAAGGCACCCTAGGTTAGGACTTTTCCTAGAAGTGGGAGTTGACTAAGCTAATTTTGAGATTTAAGGTAACCTTATACGTCCAAGAAAGGGACTAAACCTAGAGAGAGGTAATGTGATGGGGTGGTAAGGCAATAGGGCAAGGAAATCCTTACCCTTACCAAGTCATGATAGGATGTCATTCATGATTGAAATATAGTTACAACCTATATAAAATGAGAAAACCTTGGTTAGATAAATACTAAGGTACATATGTAGTGGCAAGTGAAGTATACCAAAGATATGCAATAATTATGCATCTAAGGCATATAATTCCTACTACCACCAAGTCTGATAAAGAAAGGTGTGTATTTGCCTTAATGCCCTAGATGCATAAGAATGAAAACTTTAGTTGTATAAGTTTGAAGTAAATTGTGTCATGAAGGTTAGCACATTGAAAAATCTTAGGAAATACATTGAATTTGTAGACTCTCTTTGGGGAGGACGAGTCATGGGATATGGAAATATAATTATATCGGAGACCCTTGTCCTGTGACAATGTGGAATGAATAAGAGAAACAAAATAAAATTATAAAATCTCAATAAACCCTAGGTTGGGCAAAGCCCTAAGTCAATCCTAGGGTCAAGCAAGGATATATAAAGCCAAATAAGACCTAAGGGTCAGGATGTGATCATGCCATACGTTCATAAGGCCAGTGGGGTCAGGAGAAAGACATCCATGAGTACATAAACCCCATGGAGTCAGGTGAATGTCCACCTGCATGAGTATGTGAGGCCTGAGGGGTCAATGCGAAAGGCACTCCATAAGTACATAAGAACCTTGGTGTCAAGAGGAGAACACTCAATATGTACCTACTCCCCTCGAGACCTTAAGGGAATGGGTAAGGCTAATAATACATGAGACGTAAATATGAGGGATGCAACAAGTTATGTAATAGTGTTTAAAATAGAATCTAGAAAGGAGTTGTGCACAAACTCACGAGATAAAACAACACTATCTTTGAGTTCACTCAATCTATGGAAATTTGTGAAATTGAAATGTATTCAAGGTTTGGAGTAATTGTTAAGGATTCTACCAAAAATTAGAATTATATAATAATGAGTGGATACACCTTATCTACACATGGAATAGGATGATCTATATATTTAGATTACATCCAAATATTTGTTTCATTCTTATTTGGAGTGTGGGAGGTTGGGTAGTCACATGTGATACATACTTATGACATGTGAAAGTGAATACCTTAAGATAAAGTTTATAATATAAATTAGGGTTTTGAGTTATTACCTCACCCTTACACGAATTAGTTGAATACTGATTAGTAGGTCTAAAATCTAAGTGAAAATGAAATCAACGAGTGAAAATGTATTGATAAGTGATAACTTCATGCAATAGATGAGGGTGTGAAAAAACCTTTGGATTGAATTCAGATTCCAATCTCAGTACTATGAGGAAATTTTGGCATCAACATAGATTATTAAAGATAACCTAGAAAAAACCTATCCAAAAAGGTTGCTAGCCCTAATGTTTGAGCCTAATATGAGTTATCATTCACCTTAACATATTGGGTTGGAATTTTAGGGACACCAAGTTTTGAAGGAGGGGTGAATGTAAGATCCTCAAAGTTTGTAAAAAGATTCTATGAATTCACTAATAGTACATCAAGATTCACTTTGGGACAATAAGAGTAATATTAGGATGATGAGATAAATAATGACTTTGCTTGAATTGGATGGTAAACCTAAGATCTAGACATAGAGTAAGTATTTTATGTAAGTAAATAATGTAATCTGGAGCTAATATGCCTATATGAGACCTCAGTTGAGAAACTATGACATATCTAGCCTTAAGTTCTTAATTAAAAATATTATTAAGTGTAAAGATCCTTTGGATGGACTAGGCTATGCCATGGGCCCAAGGATCCGATCAAAAGACCAATTAACACACTTTAGAGTTTACAAATGAGTCCTTGGGATAAAAAATTGGGAAAGGAGTATTTGGTGATCATGATAAATATTCACTATAAAAATATGATAAATTGTCGAATAATTAGGTTATGTGAGAAATTTTAGAGAATTAAAGATAATAAGTGATCTAGATAATTGATTAAGTGATTATCTAGATATTACTTGAATGGTAAGTTTGGATTAGGTAATAGATTAGTTTAGATTGAATATTTTCTATAAAAGAACATAACAACAAAATGATATTATCCAGAATTAAAGATAATAAGTGATCTCTACACCCGAGAAATCCGACCTAGATGGATTCGTGAGTGGGAAGTCTATCTCCCCCACCCAGACACTAGGCTTCCCTAGTCTCACATTCCTCTCTGTCTCCCTCCTCGAGTGTCCCTAGCACACTATACTCCCTCCATTGACATCGATACTCATAGTTGTACCAGCCTAACTACCTGTCCGTGGTTATTTGATAAACAAAAGTCACAATTATCCAATTGTTTAGATTTGCTCACCTTCCAAATTTTCTCCTATCATATCATGCCTATATAAGGCAGCACAAACATCTAACCAAGGGTGATCAATGAGTTGAATAACCTTATCATCCTCCATATCATCGAATGCCCTAGAGTACCCTAGGAGAATTGAAATCCTATTCTTCTATCTATAGAGCATGGAATGCTCTAGCAGGACTTCTTATCAAATCCATGAGCATGGAGAAAAGTTGCTAAGCACTTTGAGGAAGTGATGTCTTCAATCCTCACACTCAAGGTGGAAAAGTGATGAACATCACCTCCTTCTCTTGCATTAATTTCCTATATAGGTACCTCATGACCAGAGATCCTAAGAATAGATCTGACAATGTGGTGTTCTTGGATCCTAATTTGGTCCTTGGAACCCAGAATTGAGGAAGTCAACTATTGGTTGACTCTCCCATGGCGGGAGTGGGATCTTATGTAAGGAAGATAAAGATTGGGACAAAATGACACCCCTATGCACATGTTCACAATGTTGAAGGGTAGTAAGGACCTTATCCCAAGCCAACACAAATAAGAGATAGGAGTCGGTCTATTTGCTGATGTGTCATAATGACATAGGATCATATACGTTTATTTTGCAATAAATATATTAATTTACTAGTAGGTCAAAACATAGAAATATTATATTTCAAAAAAAACATTATATGTCATTTTTCTTAGAAAATGCATAGATTATAAATGAAATGAATTCAAGGCTTGATTCTGGCCGTAGTTCAAAATTTTAGTTGATACATGAATAGTAAGTGGTTTATAAAGAAAAATATAGATTTGAGGAATATATGCTTAATTTAGTATATATGTTTATTTTTTATAATCATTGATTTTGTTGAATATAATAAGATCCTTATATAAATGATGATGTTGATAATGTACAGTCAACATTTCTAAGTCATAAATGAGATAATTAGGGTTTATAACTAAGTTATCTTGCCATTAGGACCTTAACCCGCATGTTTTAGTCTAGTTGCTTCATATTAGAATTATAAGTCAAAAATGGAATTAGGGTTACACCTAAGGCATAACTAGGGTCTATAACCTTACAGACCATGATATGATGGAATCAGTCTTTGATACCCTTATTCCTTATCCAAACATAAGACAACCCCAATGCCTAGTTAGGATCTAATCTAGACTTAATTAGTAGCTTCTGATTGTTTGGTGACAGTTTAGGGTTATACATACAAGTAGATAATATATTTTTTAAGATTTACTAAGATTTCATGAATATTATCTGATAATTACAATGAAATAGAAGGCACATAGGCAACAAGTTGCACTGCTAGCCCCTTTTGAATGGCAAAACAAATCTTTTGAAAAACTACACCCATAAACCTGGGTCTTATAACATCACTATGTATTAATTATTGGATCCTTTTTAGAAGCTCCACAACCTATGGTTCTATGAATCCAAAGTATCAAACCTAAAAGGTATAAAAACATGCTGATTTTTGATGTACATTTTCTCATGCTTGACTGCTTTGGTTGAAGTAGCTTTTAGGATAGCATGTCCCATGATAAAATATCCACATCAAGCCCACCAATGCAGAGACTCGTGTTAGATTGACGCATGCATCTTTCCCTTTGGACCAACCAGAAAATAGGATATCCCTTGGTGTAAGTGTCGATCTCACATCATGTGGATCAGTAAAAAAATTCACAGGTGTGTCCTTTTTTGCAGCAATTCTAGCATGTCTAAGTACATCATAGAGAACATCTCTAATAAGACCATGTCTATACTTGAATCCTGGGAGCTCCCAGCAGTGAACCACATGCTCCCGAAAGGTGTCCAAGCCCACCCTATGGAAAATCAGACATACCTCATCAATTTGAAAAAAAGGAATCATAAGACGATACTTGAGCATAGTATGATACTTTACTGGTGACATATGCAGTCCAAATCCATCAACATGAATAGAAATAAGAAAATCTTGAGCGTGCTTAGCTTGCAAACCTTTGAAAACTGATTTTTGTCTAATGGTCATGTCAAACTTAACATCCATGTCCATAACCATTTTGTTAAAAAGGGAACTTGCCAAAGCATGTTGGGCTCTAGTGGGGACATTGTCCTTATTAACAAAATAGTTAAGATCATATGATGAAATCATGACACATAGTCATCCCAACATTGTCAGAATTAGAGTCCATCCCATCCACCCCTCCGTCTCACAAAATATGATCTTGAAGCACCCAAGACTGGACCCTGGATGCCACAAACAAATATGAACAAGCCTCTGTTGTAGATTACAGACCAAGACCACCAAGTTTAATGGGTAAGGAAGCCAACCGCCATTGAAGGTCCCCAAAGAAGGACCTCCACATACCGCAATATCCTCAATAGACCCATGCAGTCCTCTTCAAAGTAGGCTGCAAACTCCTCCATGTATGCATGTTTGCATGTCCTTAAACCAAACATAAGTTTTGCAATACCCATGCAAGACCATAGAAAAATAAGCTCACTTTGTGGATCATGCAGTGGTGGGAGAAGATGCATCAAGTCAATAGCCTTGGTAGCCCTGATCAAGGATAAACCCCCAATAAATCCTTTCTCCCTATTGATAGATCCTCCTAGTCGCTTCACTCCCAACAAAGGCCTCTAATATTCGTGGGAAATAGACCCTTATGATGTTTCATATCTTCACAAGAAGGCCAAAAAGTCTCAATTATACGAATATAAAAAAAAGTCCCAACCCATGACCCATGCACTAATTAATTTCAAGTACCTTGGACACCTCGCTTGTATTCTCAATGATAGTCCCATCATCAAGATACTAAGAATGGAGCAAGAGGTTGCAAGTGTCTCTAATATCATGGATAAGTACCAGTAAAATAAGCAAAAAAAGAAGGGCCCCTAAAGGATCACCTTGTTGCACTCTAGTGGATGACTAAATATGGTTGCCATTGATGTAAAATCTGGCTGCCTGACCATAAAGAAACTCCATCCACAAAGAAATAGATGGGCACCTAGCCCTCACCTCATGGAGCATCATTGACATGTCCACCATGTTGAAAGCATTATAGAAATCCATTATAAACATAGAGAGTGATCTATTTTCATGTCACTCATTTTATAGTTTGTTGGCACTACACAAAATAGACTCTGCCCTGCCAAATACAACAACCCACAATTGAAAGTCATTGACATATTTTTACATATTGTTACCCACTCCTATCATGGAAATTTGGATAATAGATGCCTCTAAATAGTACCTAGTGCAATGGGTCATATCCTCCCATTAGGCTGAAGAAGAGGGGTAAGGGGTGCAAAATCTACAAACTCTGCCAAACTTAAGGGACATCTGCTTCCCAACCATAAATTAACCAACAAGGTGATGGGATGTAAGAGATCTATACAGACAACAGACCCCTTCCCACACTGAGCATCTAAGATGTGTTGGGCCCTCAACCCTTCTCTATCACATGAGGTCCCTTTAGGGAATGACTTGACATATCAAAGGATAGCATCAACATCTACTAAAAGAGAAGATTCTGAAAATAAAATATCTTCTTTGGAGGTAGGTGTTTGTATGGGTGTTTAGCCTCCAAGACCTTCAAGGTATCTTCATTATATGGAGCCACACCTGAAGAGCATAAGACTAACATATGTAGTAAAGTGACCATATGCTACCTTTCAAAGGCATTTCCTAACATTGAGGTTCTCCTTATGATACTCATTTGTAAATTTATCCCTTTTGTTACTAATTACCTCTCATGTAGAAAAGTTCACCATATTGTCCACTAACTTGGTGATGCCATCTTCTCCATCCCAAGTAGCAAGAGAAGTTAAGATATGATGTTGTTGTAGTGACTTTCTATTTCTAGATGCTACTTTTCCATTGATTCTTAGGCCTAAACACTTGCAACATACATCGGGAAAAAAGCAATAATTTTACCCAAGCGGTGACAGATCCTGGATCAACAACCACTTTGTAAATAGATCCCGTCAATGCCTGAGGGAATGCAAGGTGATAGATCTGAGGGATGTTGTTCACAATTGTGATAGGTATATTGAAAAGGTAGTCAAGAAGTGTAGCATCTAAGACCTACCCCTCCACACGATGAGGAATCTCAATGCCCTTTGAAAGTGGCTTTTGTTGGTATAGTATGCCCAGCGAGCCAATCATATGATGATTGCAATGAGGCATATCATACTTGATTTGATAATGATAAAGGTAATTCCATCTATTATGTTTGTCTCACTCATGATATGATGACACATACATGATAGATGTCTAAAGAATGATGTGACTTGATGACATATGTCTTCAGGTTGAGGACCTGGATAATGAGACCATATGTATGATAAGAGTACATACATTCTTGTTATGTCCCTAGTCGGATATTACTGTGGAAGAAAAATAGACAACATGAATACATAAGAATAGAGTGTGTGTTGATTGATGATAGAGTGTCATTAGTCATGATATATGATATCAGGTCAAGCACACATATATATGTTAGAGAACAATATATCAGATAGACCCATCTTGAGAGTGATACATGGATACCATGGAATAGTAGTCACAATTGTCTCTCATTAAGATGGTGGTGATTGTGGTTCATAGACCTGAAATCATTACACTCATAACATGTGATTAGGTACACTTTGACATCATCAAACACAGTCCTGAAACATGGGTTGTTATAACAGTGATGATTGGGTGACTTTGACACATGGGGACCTGACTGTGAGTGATAGATATGGGATTTGTCCCTCCTACAAGGAGTATGATATCCAAGGCCCCTTGATAAGTGAGACTGAGAATTGTATGGCCATAGTCATGTGATTCAATATATGATATGTGAATTTACATGCATCTTAGACAGTCTGCTCTAGGTCAAGGAACATGGATTGAATGTTGAAGAGGATGACATTTCATGCCTCGAGTTCGATCCGGATGTCAGTGAAAAAGGAAATATACGATCACTGTAACACTAATCATAGATTGTAGGTTGAAGTTGTTCTCCCACTTTATAAGTTACTTGGGTAGCAATGATGAGTTACTAGATTCTGCTCATTGCTTGTGATGTC
Organism: Alisma plantago-aquatica; assembly: GCA_963693085.1. Lineage (NCBI taxonomy): Eukaryota > Viridiplantae > Streptophyta > Magnoliopsida > Alismatales > Alismataceae > Alisma > Alisma plantago-aquatica. Next base: position 351,285,021 of record OY856410.1, on the reverse strand, counting down.
ATAAGTTGTTATGAACATTTACTTCCAACATAAACTGGAACCTACAGGGTCACACACATATGATACCCCTAGAAGTGCAGATTGTCCATGAATGATGTTTAGAATGAGACTAGAGGTGTTTAGGTACTCAATTAAACATACAATTGACTGACTGGACTTAGAACTATCAAGTTCAAGTGTTGAACTAGCTGGTTAGAGTGTCAGGTCGATTGGAGACTGTGTTGGCAATGTCAGGACTGCCAATTGACCGGTTCACCCTTGTGAGCCGATCGGCTGGTGTGAGCCAACCGACCGGTTCACCAAAGTGAACTAGGCAACTCACAGTCTTTCCAACTGAGGAAATAAGGATTTTCCTAGTGGGAAGAAAATTTTCACATTTCACTTGTTCAATTCGATTGGAATAAGGATTAATCTTTTCATTAATTGGAAATGATTGAGAAAAGTCAATTATAGGTAAGTTTGGGAAGTGAAACGACCGGTTCACTGGGTGAACCGATTGGATCACACTTCGAATCGATTGGTTCACTGGTGAACCAATCAACTCACCTTGCTAAACGATCATTTTAGTTATAAAATGATCAGTTTGCCTGCCACAACACAAACTATTCATGGAATTTCTAGATCCTTCTACTCACAAATAGACTGGGAACCCTGATCCTGCCCTCTACTATAAATAGAGGGGTACTGGGGGCTTCTCAGAACACCCAACTCAGAACATCAGTTGCTCTGCAAAGTTGTTGTCCTCTCTGGTTTAGGTAACCAAGAGAGCCTGAGAAAGTGCTACCTATCTAGGAAGGCACAGTGAGGGAAAGAGAACTATAGAAAAATGGTCTGAGTTTGGTAGAGAATGTTGGTGCTAGTACACCAATAGGAGGGTCATCTCCATCCTACCAGTTCTTCTAGAATGGAAGGAGTTTCAGGTGGTCCGTGTGGACTATCTACAGAGCCGAGAGATTCCTTCCACTGAGGAGGACACGTCAGCCGCAGTCCATGGTGGAGGCTAGAGTCCATGGCGAAGACCAGGAGCTACACAGACACCGTCCAAGACGTGGAATTGAAGACCGCACATGGATGCTAGGTATTGTCACTGGGCAAGCCCTAGGACCAGGTATATCTCGCTAAAACCATCCTCCCCATTACATAGTCGTCGATGCGATCTCCTGTTATGGGTTAATGGCTAGTGATTTTTTTTATTACCGTTGCCTACTTTGAGGCCATAAAACCTGACAGTGGTATCAAAGCCACGTCAACGTATTGTGTTTTGGGATAAATTGATATGACCGGATTTTGGTTTTTTGCCATTTATTTATTGCATGTGATGCAAATTCTTTAACTGGTTAATGTGCATATCCGATTAAACACCACAAACCCCTATATACATATATGATATGGTATATATATGCAATGGATATGCGTCTCCCTAAAACTATTTTGATGGTGTATGTGTAGCGTGGTTATGGTCTATAAACCCCTATGTAAGTGCTTGGTTGGTTGTGGTTGTTTGTATCTTGGCTACGTATTGAGTCCTATCTTATATTCCAGATGTAACTCGAGATAACTCGAACCTTCTCTTCTACCTTTGCTCCCCTCGAATGTAACTTGAGGTTTCCCAAAGATTATGTAAAATTAGGATAGTTTTATTTCCTATTATGTCGAAGAACGGTGGGTGCCCAAACGAGCGATTGGAGGAATGAGATGACTGACTGATGGTGCGAGATGAGTGGCTGGTGGCCTGACAAGGAGCATGATGACCCGATTAACTGACTATCTGGAGGTGCCAGATGATCGGTTGGAAATAACCAACCAATCAGCCAGGAGGCAAGCCGATCAGTCATAGGATGAGTTGATCAACCCGGAACGACCCAAGCACATATCTTCATCAACTACAGGTTGCTAAATGTGATGTAGACCTAGATGACCATAATGCCTTGTGGCTCAAGGAATTACAATAGGATGGCCATAATCATTGCTTTATCGCTTCACATGTTTTCTTGTGGGATATAAGATGTATATGATACATACTATGTATATGTGGTGATTGGATATGTATATGTATATAAATATCAAAACTATCAAATATAATTATTAAGTTTAAGATGCCTTCTAAAAGCAACACACATGAAAATCTTGATCGACTAAGTGTGGGCACACCTTCACGTGGTGCACCGTCTATCTTGTAGAAGTGTTATAGTGAGTATGTGGGTCTGCCTTCGTAGGGTGCATACTCATTGTGTTGGCTTCTGGGAACAGACTTAACAAGGTGATCTTAATAGGATTAAGCACCTTGAGGCATGCAGATGTTCATGACAAAGAGTTGTGCATAACATCTATCAAGAGTTGCATATGATGCAATTGGAAAAAGTTGCCTACATGAAAGAATCTAGTTGTGGGTGAGTACGGATCTTGCTCACTAGAAGGTTGTACACTGCAATCTTCCGAATTGATACATGAGGGTTATCAATTTGAACAAATAGTCGGAGCAATAATTGATTAAATGCCTAATTGATATTGTCAACTTTATCAAATCAAACAAATAAAAAATGTTTTGAAAAGTTGCAAAAATTATTTTGTAGAATCCAAATGACAAACACAAATACATTATCATTGCAATCAGTTCATAAATGGGATAAACTTCAAATCTGGTTTGGGACCTTTGAGAAGTGTTCTCAATGGTGAGTGTAAATTCTAAAGTCCTTGAAAGACCAGAGCTAGTTGAACCACTCCAAATGCACATAAGGCTAAAATTGGATGCTTACTTGAAGTATGCCAATGATGCCTAAGACATCAAGAACCTTATGCTGAGATGTATGAACTATGAGTTGCATAAATATCTTGAAGAATGGACATTCTTGAGATGGTTATACATCTTAAGAATTATCTAAAGTGTGAAAGGTATAATGTCTTCAAAGCGATGTTTGAGTATAATCAGACAAATGGAGATCAAGTATAATCTCATATGCTCAATATGATTGTTCATATATATTAACTACAATTTTTGATAGGTCAAGAGTTAACCAAACATATGATTCTACAAATCGTTGTATGAATCATATAGCTAGTTTATCAAATGTTGAGAAACTTGGCCAAACCATTGTCTGAAGTGCTTGGCATGTTGATGCCAAAGCATGAATGAAGAAAGGACAAAACCTATGATAATGATCAATAGAGTGAAGTCCAAAGACTAAAACAAGGTAAAGAAGTGTTTTGAAGACAACCTTAGGTCCAAGTATTCATCACTCAAGATATGAGAGGGGTAAGTAGGAAAGGGAAATGACCTCTTTATAGAGGATCTCAGGAAGATGATAGAGATAGAGATATCTACTTTAGGACCTGAGAAGAAGTAAGCTAGAAACTATGCAGAGCAAGATTTTCTACCATTATAGTTACATTATGACATTCGTGGGCATGTAATAGAATTAGTGAATTGCTATTAAATACCTTCCATCAATGAAAAACATCATACATGTTGTATGGGAAAGAGTGTTATGGACTGATGTTTCATATTAAAGATACAATATTTGATGGCAATGCCTATGTCTCACTAACTATACTTGATAGTTAAAGAGAAAAATGTGTGTGAAACATGTAATGAATGACATGATAACTCAAACTTGAATGCCTATACTAATGTCATCTAGAGCGCATAAATGGGATTGAATTTATAGAATCCATATGATGGATATCTAGACTCTTTTGGTTTTTGAACCAATAGATACATGCTAATCTCATTCATTGTGCAATATGATAAAGGTTCTTTATTAGATGTATATTAAGGATTAAACAAATTGATGTATATATAACTTTTAGAATAAATGCTAAAGGTAATCATTGGTACTTCAATGTATTTACCGATGACCTCAGTAGATATGATAGTTTGTATATAATGCAATACATACATGAATCTCTTAAAGTGTTCAAGAAGATCAGAATGTAGTACATAATTATCTTGGTATAAGTATTAAATTTTGATATGATCAATTTGGAGATACTTTGAACCAAGAGTTTGAGAACCTTCTGTAAGATCATGATAATGTATCATGATGGACTCCACCTAAAACACAATGACAGTGTATCATGAGAAGTGTATCAAAAAAAAGGAATCACACCTTGTTGAGTCAGAGTGTGATTACTAGCTAAATCTTCAAATTTCCTTTTGGGCACATGCTTTACATTGGGAATAAAGAGAATCACAAAATGTTGTGGAATCTCAAAGTTCCTTAAGTAACACACAAAAATCATGGTTTTGGTAGAACACACCTAGATCTTGAATGATATATGATATCTTATGGACAAGAAGGCGGTGAGTTGATCATATGATGAGTCGACAGTCTACCTAGAAGCTAATGAAAGCCAGAAACTGAAATGGCTTGAAGGCATGAAATCCAAGGTGGACTCCATGTACATCAACAAAGTATGACCTTGGTTGATCCACCTGAAGGGGTAAAACCCATAGGGTACTTTTGGGTCTTCCATAAGAAGAGTGACATGGAGGGTAAGTTGGTTGAAAAGAGTTTCTAACAAGTTCACGGTGTTGAACATGGTGGAATCTTTTTAGAAGTTACCATGGATAAATCCATCTAGATAATGCTTGCCATTGTAGCTTAATATGACTATGAGATTTGGCATATGGATGTTAAAACCACATTCCTCAAATGGAATATTGTACAGGATGTGTATGTAACACAACCTAAAGGTTTTAATGCAAATAAAGTCTATAAAGCTGTATAGATCAATCTTTGGATTGAAGCAAGCACCTTAGAACTGGATCTTCAATTTGATAAGATAGGCAAAGAGTTTGACTTGAGATATAATGTGTGATTACAAGAATTTAGTGGGAGCATATAGATATTCCACATATTGATGGGGAATATCATCATTATACTACAAAATCTGGAAACAAAGTGCATTCTAAAAGGTTTTTAGAGAAGCATCCTATGTGATAGGAATCAAGATCTATAGAGATAGATCAAGAGGGCTTCTTGTCCTAGGAAAGTGAACATATATCAGCAAGATGCTGAGAGGGTTCAACATGATGATAAAAAACATTTCCATGTTCCATGGAGTTAGTCTCTCAAGAGCCAAGTGTCCTAATTCTTATGAAGAAAAAGGAACACATGGATAGATGCTATATGCATTCACAACTGGATCTATCACGTATGAACTCATCTCATTATCTTGTATGTATTGGACATGATAAGAAAATATGAACTAATTATCTTGTATGTATTGGACATGACAAGAATATACAAACTCATCATCTTGTACGTATTGGACATTACAAGAAGATATGAAATCATCATCTTGTATGACTAGATGATTTAAATATCCAATTATCTCGTATGTAATGGACATGATGAATGAATATCTTTTGAACTCAAGTAAGAGTTACTGGAATACCATGAAGGACATCTTTGTGTACTTGTGAAGTACTAAAAGGATGAGTCCATTAGTTATGGTAATAAGGAAGAGTTGGGTGTAAAGAGTTACACCGATGCAAGCTTCCGAAATGACAAAATTGTATTTGACCTTAGAATAAGAATTGTTAGTTGGAAATATTCCAACATAAAACAATTGATTAATTCTATAATAAGAAGCCAAGTACCTTAGTGTTACGAATACTATAAAGGATATTGTATGCATATAGAAGTTCATATGGATGAAATTATGGGAGGTTTTGACCATTGGTGACTCAGTAGTAATATTGTGACAAGAATGGAGCTATTAGTTAGGCAAAGGAATTTCAGATTGCATACTATGACACTTCATTCTCATATGAGTTGTCGTACAGTGAGGGGATGTGAAACATGTAATATACCTACTTGAAGCAAATGTTGCTTACCCACTATAAAAGCACTTGTGTAGCAGATACATGATGGACATGTTAAGATCACTTGGAATATGATTCATGGGTGATTGGCTCTAAGTGCAAGTGAGAGTCTGTTGGTATAGTATGCCTAGAGAGCCAATCATATGATGATTGCAAAGAGGCATATGATACTTCATTTGATAATGATAAATGCATTTCCATCTATTATGTATGTATCGCTCATGAGATGATGACACATACATGATAGATGTCTAAAGAATGATGTGACTCAATGACATATGTCTTCAAGTTGAGGACCTGAACAATGAGACCATATGTATGATAAGATTACATACATTCTTGTTATGTCCCTAGTCAGATATTACTATAGAAGAAAAATAGACAACAATAATACATAAGACTAGAGTGTGTGTTGACTGATGATAGAGTCTCATTAGTCATGATATTTGATATCAAGTCAAGCACATTGGTATATGTTAGAGAACATTATATCATACAGACCCACCTTGAGAGTGATACATGGATACCATGGAATGGTAGTCACAATCATCTCTCATAGTGATGGTGGTGATTGTGGTTCTTAGACCTAAAATCACTACACTCATCACATGTGATTGGGTACACTTTGACATCATCGAACGTAGTCCTAAAACATGGGTTGTTATAACAGTGATGATTGGGTAACTTACACATGGGGACTTGACTGTGAGTGATAGATATGGGATTTGTCCCTCGTACAAGGAGTATGATATCCATGGCCCCTTGATAAGCGAGAATGAGAATTGTATGACCATACTCATGTGATTCATTATATGATATGTGAATTGACATGCATCTTAGACAGTCTTCTCTAGGTCAAGGAACATGGATTGAATGTTGAAGAGGATGACATTCCATGCCTTGAGTTCAATTCAGATGTCGGTGATAAAGGAACTATACAATCACTGTAACACTAATCACATATTGTAGGTTGAATTTGTTTTCCAACTTTCTGAGTTACTTGGGTAGTAGTGATGAGTTACTAGATTCTGCTCATTGCTTGTGATGTCATTAGTTTTTATGAACATTCACTACCAACGTAAATTGGAACCTACAGGGTCACACACATAGGATAACCCTGGAAGAGGAGATTGTCCATGAATGATGTTTTGAGACTAAAGGTGTTTAGATACTCAATTAAATATACAATTGACTGATTGGACTCTATCAAGTTCAAGTATTGAACTAGCTGGTTAGAGTGTCAGGTTGATTGGAGACTGCATTAACAATGTCATGATTGCCAACCGATCGGTTCACCCTTGTGAGCCGATCAGCTGGTGTTAGCCAACCAACTGGTTCACTTGGTGAACTGGGCGGCTCATAGTCCTACCAACTGAGGAAATAAGGATTGCCCAGTTGGAAGAAAACTTTCACGTTTCACTTGTTCAATTCGATTGGAATAAGGATTAATATTTGCATTAATTGGAAACAACTCAGGAAAGTCAATTGTAGGGAAGTCTGGGAAGTGAAACGACCAGTTCACTAGGTGAACCAATCAGCTCACACTCCCAACCGACCAATTCACTAGTGAACCGATCGACTCACCTTGCCAAATGACCATTTTAGTTATGAAACGATCGATTTGCCTGTCGCAGTACAAACTATTCATGGAATTTCTGGATCCTTCTACTCTCGAACAGACTGGGAACCCTGACCCTACCCTCTACTATAAATAGAGGGGTATTGGGGGCTTCTCATAACACATAACTCAGAACATTAGTTGCTCTATAAAGTTGTTGTCCTCTCTAGTTTTGGTAATCGAGAGAGCCCGAGCAAGTGCTACCTGACTAGGGAGGCACAACAAGGAAAAGACAACTATAGAAAAGCAGTCTGAGTTTGGAAGAGCATGTTGGTGCTAGTACACTAACATGAGTTTTGTCTCCTTCCTGCCAGTTCTTCTAGAATGACAAGAGTTCCAGGTGTTCCGTGTGGGCTATCTGCAGAGGCAGGATATGTCTGCCGCTCAGGAGGACACGTCAACCATAGTCCATGGTGGAGGCCAGAGTCCATGGCGAAGACCAGGAGCTGCACAAACACCATCCAAGACATGGCGTTGAAGACCGTACATGGATGTGAGGTATTGTCACTGGGAAAGCTCCAAGACTAGGTATATCTTGCTAAAACCACCCTTCCCATTACATTCTTGTTGATGCAATCTCCTGTTATGGGTTAATGGCCAGTAATTTTTTTTTCCACTGCCTACTCTGAGGCCATAAAACCTGACAGCTTTAAGATTCCAATGATGCATCCTTAGATCTCCCCCATACCATTAGTGACCCAAACAATGCCATCTTCGTGGTGACATGCACGACCGATAGATAGTATCTTCATACACCTCCTACACATTCACTAATCAAGGACCCTTAAGGCTCCTCCAATCCAAGAAATAAATAATGGTCATTTTGAATAACTTCCTGTAATACTCTACTATGCTCATTATTGCAAAGGAGCAACCTCTTCAAATGAGAGATCATACACATGAAGCTTCTACTTCACTCTCTACTGTCTGAGAAGTAATGAAAATTGTGGAATGGATAGTGTAAGATCTATTTTCAGAGATGTGATACACTCAAACATCCACTCGTATCACTAGCCTGTCTAGACGTGGACATGCGACATCGCCGCGAGCGGTCCATGATTTTGGCATGACCCCATGTTTCATGCATAAATTTTTGGGGAATCTCTCCCTATTCTAGATAAGACACTAAATAAGACCGATCACCATCTAGGATGCCAGGGATCGACAAAAGGTGATGTGTAATTAACAGGTCTGTCACATCTCCGCGCATGTCCCTTTTGTGGAAACTGGCTCCATGGACTCACAAGTTAAGGACAACCGTCTTCAAGGAATCTTGGTTGTCTTTCCTATGATCATGGTGATTGCACCATATTGAGTCTTCTCCATGCGTGCTCCTAGATTTCAACTTGCACAATCTTGTGCCACAGATGAGAGAAATACCTCCTCAGGAAGAGTGTCGCCCTGGATAAGATTTGGACGTTTCGTGCGGCAACTACTCTAAGTTGAAATGGGTTGTGGTACAAGATGTGTGACGATGTGAATAGGCCGATAGAAGCCCAACAAGAATAGGGGTGAGCACACATTTAAATTACTTGAAGTATAATCAAGATTGATACGTGTGACTACAATGAGGTACTCACTTAAAGTAGTCACTGTACATCCTTGGAATCAATTGGTATTGTTGTTTGCTTAGATTTTGGGACTGCATTCTTAAATTACTTTAAGTATAATTAAAAGGAAATAATGCATTATGTATACAATGAGCGATGTGGTTATTTATGAATACCCACATTATCGATTCTTGATGGTTTTATGGATGATTTCTGAAGTATTGATTCAATGAAATAACTTGTTGGATGTTTATTTACTTACTATTCAAATATAATGCCAATATGAGTATCACATAATGACACTATAATGTTATGAGTCATGGATTACATGTATAGAGGGGTAATATACTTAAGTCCAAGGATGTAGAGTGAGTGCATCCAAGACAGTATACCAAGAATGGGTTAGAATATGCAATGAAAATTACAAGTTTGTTATGCAAATAATTTGATTGTGAGCATCATACATTGTTATTATATTTGCACACATTTTGGTTGCACCATGTACAATGTATAATGATATATTGACCCACATATTTGGTTGTCGACATTTTAGGTAAATGCCCTATATAAAGATACAAACACATAGAGAGTCAGATGAAATCAATTGAAGATATTAAAGATAAGTCAAGGAGAACTAGCTAGATAGCTTAGTGCTTATTCTCATGACTATAATTTCCTTGAAAATTCATGTTACTCCTTAGAGGAGTATTGATTAAACATTCATATTCAATTCAAGTTCATTAGTGGGAATTATTGATTATTATATATTATTTATTGAATTGGATCTTGAAAAAATTAGGTATTGTCTCTTGACTCTAAGTTCCACCTTGATCGGAGGACACTGAGGTCATAGAAGTGTACCATTGGGTTTTGCTAAGGATGTTGTAGCAGATGGAGGTGATATTGAGATGAACTAAATTTTTTTGACGTTATTTTGACACATATTTGGTTTCCAGTTAATGGTGGAGGTGGTGTGGGATGGATTTCATCGGCGGAAGTGATGGGTTGGTTTTTTTGTTATGACATTTGAATAAGGTGTGAGGAATCATGTGAAGTGGTTTCAAAGTGTTAGGATGGGTCAAGGAAATGTGGGTTATCACTGGAAAGTTTGTGTTTACAAGTCAAGTTCTTGACCTTTAGGTATTCGACCTTTTTGATTGAGAATATATATATATATATATATATAGTACATTTTTAATGCGTGCGCGGGTATCTTACTTATACTACCCGTCCCTCACATCTATTGTAAATTAACTAAAAACTAACGTCTTCTGCGGAAACCTGTCTCTCGTCTACTCTGTCTGCCATCGGAACCCCGCACGCCTTCGTCGCTGCGTGCCTGGCAGGTAGATGATGCATCTCAAGTACCAGAATCCATTTCATCATTAACCATTGGCAACACCCGTCGCGTCGGATTCAGACAGAAATGTCTTCGTTTCGATGGAGCCCGAGCCCAGCCACGGCCATGCCCAAACCTAACTCTCTGCATCCTCTTGCAATCCCTGCATCGGCTCCATCCCTCCGCCCCGCCAAATCCCTCTCCATTCCGCCCAAACCCTCCCCATCCTCCTACAGTGTGACTCTAACCGCCGCATGTACACCATCATCTCCCATCAATCCGATGCTCGCCGGGACAGGTCCGGGCCCATGGATCCTCTTACCCGTCCCCCGCCCGTGGTGGAGGGCTCCTCCTTGTCCAGGAGGACGGTTAGGGCGGAGGAGGAGGTTGAGGTGGACGAATACGAGGTCGGTGATGTCTGCGAACGCATGGGGTCGTCACGGAGTTCACCTGGGGGAAGATGGGACGCGACAGGTTCATGAAGCCGTTCCCGGAGAAGTTTTTCTGGGGGAAGATGGTAACCGACGTCTCCGGCTCCATCAAGTATGGTCGTTGATCGGCCTCCTGGTTCAGCTCATTTGTGGCAGGACCAAAGCAGACGACATCTGGGAACATACATCATCACACCTAGACTTCGACGACTCCCTTCACCTACTTCTCACTTGTCTACAGCCGCCCTGGTCACTTGCGGCATTAATGTCCAATTGAAGAAGTTCTTAACTCCGTTGTCACTCCCACTGCCACCGAAGGTGAGGAGGTGATTGAAGATGTCCAGGCCCCAACCGGTCGACATGATTGTTGTGAAAAAGGTCTTCGTCTTGTTTGGGATGCAGATTAACGGTAGTAGCTATTGGGAAGTGGCCTCCTCTACAAACACGTAGTATGTAGAGATCAATCAATTATAGGTGTGATATTAACAGACAATGTAATTGTATGTCACATAGGAAGTACTATTTTAATTATAAAATTGACCAGTGCTAAATATAGAGTTTGTATGATATGTACAATAACTATTTGACACATAAAGTAATATGGAGTTATGAAAAGTAACACTGCGGCATATAAAGTAATTATTTGGTATGAAAAGTAACTATTGGACAGCAGAAGTAACAAAGAGTCAGAAAAATGACAACGGGATTACGAAAAGTAAGAAAATATGTTGATAACAGTAGAAAGGTATATCCAAAGTTAAATGTAATAGGTATCAATGGTGCTGGCAGTAATCGGTGATGGATGTTATCAGAAGTAACAATTTGGTATATAAGTAACTATTTGATGATATCAAAAGTAATTGTATGGTACGAAAGTACCCATTCAACACCAGAAATAATACAAGGACACAAAAAGTAACTATATTGTATAAAAAGTAACTACCCGACATTGAAAGTAACATCAAGACACAAAAAGTAAACTATATGATACAAAAAACAACTATTTGACACTAAAAAAGTAGCATCATGAAAAAAAATAACTATGTGATACCAAAAGTAACAGTAGGACACAAAAAGTAACTATATGTCATGGAAAGTAAATACATGATATAAAAAATAGCTACTTGACATTGAAAGTAACGTCAGGACACAAAAAGTAACTATACTGTAAAAAAGTAACTATTCGACACTAAAAGTAACATCGAGAAATAAAAAGTAACCATCTGACACTGAAAGTAACACCAGGACACAAAAAGTAACTATATGGTAGACGATGATGATATGGGGCCCAACTATGATATTACAAATTTTATTTCTTTAATTTTGAGTTATAGGACAAACAAAGTAACTATGTGGCATGGAAAGTAACTATCTCACATTAAAAGTATCATCATGATACAAAACATAACTATCCGACTCTGAAAGTAACATTAGGACACAAAAGTAACTATATAGTAAGAAAAGTAACTATTTGACATTAAAAGTAACATCGAGACACAAAAAGTAACTATCAGACACTGAAAGTAACATCATGACACAAAAAGTAACTATATGGAAATGTCCGGTCATACTACACAATAACATCAAAGTCTAAGATACAACCAGCAGCTAGTTGCATCATAGATATGTCCTGCCATACTTGCAAGTTTCAAATAATATACTTGCCAAGGATTTTTCATCAACTCAACGATACGTGAGCCTATCTTGGGTCAAGCACATGTACCCAAACCAAGTTATATAAAATAATAACATATTTCAAGTAACCTTGTGTCAATACACGCGCCTGGTGTCCAACTGTCCGTGTACGATGAGAAAGGGTTGTTAGGAAAGTCTTAGCATGGTAAATTGGACTAGCGATAGATAGAAAAAATATGATAGAGTTAAGGGAGACTAAAGAAGTGGTGGAGTATTGGGGGGGGGGGGATGGGAGACTAATAAAGTGGTGGACTGACACATTGGTCTTCTTTGACTGCTTGGCGGTTTTCCTTTTTACCGCGTGAATAATCTCTAATGCGGTAGCAAGAATGTAAAACAACGAATCTCATTCATGTTCCTGATTCGCATGCCCAGCTGTTACCAGTGCAGGTGACGCTTTGTCTGTCAAGGTTTGCAACAACCATCGCTTCCCAAGAGGGGGTGGGGAGACTTTTTTAAATAATTCTTTTTCAAAGAACAATGTAAGTCTGAATTTCACAATTCGATATATGGAATCGAGCAAGACGAGTATAGGCCGAAGTTTCGACCTTCGAAACTCCATCCGGAATCCCGCAGAAGCGAGCACATCCTGTGAGACGAAACTGATCTTTACAAGTAGCGTAATTGGCCGGCCAGCCAGCCGGCCCGTCGAAACACATACCCGATCGAAGTGATTCGGGGAAGAAGAAACCAGAAACAAAATGCAGCAGGGGCGGTAGGAGGGGTTCAGACATGTGAGAGAGGGAGGGCAGAGGAAGTGGGTACCATCGAGTGAGAGGGAATTGACCGGCGGGTTGATGATGGTGATGACCGCGACGCCATCAACATCTACTTCCATCGTCGTCCTGCCCTTCGCCATCTCCGATCAATCAGAGCCTTGGATCAGAGCTTTCTTTCTCGTCCTGCTGTTATTCCTGTTGCCTCGATTGCAGGTGCAGTCCTCCAGCTGGATGCCCTCCAAACTCCACGGCGAGACAATGAGGGAGGTGTGGGTAAGCAAAGTCGGGATATAATATCATGTGCTATAAATACGTTAGGTGCCATGTCTGCAATGGACTGTTGCGCCGTGCAGTAAGGGCACAATTAGGAATTGATGGGGGTAGCTGGAGAAGGTGGACTCACGGTTGGGAATCTTGGGATGACTGTGAGTGTCCAATTCCTGAACTGGTCAGGACAACTTCGGTGTGTCAGCTCAACCCCCAGCTTGTCGCGGTCAGACTGACTGACTGGCGCGCTCGGTGCCCACGTCCAGGTCGAGAAGGTTAGTTTCGTATTAAGCTGTGATCCAGTGTTCCGTTGGGGAAGGAGATACGACGGCGTGTATTTAGAATACGGGATTCAGTGCGGCGACCCGCAGAATAGAATAACAGGTCTGTAATTACGATTCGTGCCACCATGTTTTCAAACACGGGTAGTCTAAACAAAGTACCCGCGCGGGCATTGAATAAACTCCCATATATATATATATATATATATATATATATATATATTTAAATGATCACTATTGTTACCTTGTTTACAATATTAAGTCAAGGCGATGACACAATGCTTTTTAGGGTTTAAGTCATCATCAATATTATGTTGGGTTGAGGTTTGGAATGTGAAGTGGTTGTAGACATTCCCCAAGCTTGTACATTGTGAGGGATGGGGAGAAGCCCTGTTTCTCCCCTCTATAATTGTCGGTCATCAGCGTCGCAAGGGGGAGAAATGCTCTCTCTTTAAACAAATCAACAACAGATACAAATATCAATGCTTATAAATTACTTATCTCTAGTATCTGTAAATCTTGTTAACTCCTACTATATAACCGAATCACTCTAAAAATATGATCACGTTGTTAATTATCCTCCTCATGTTATGTTGTTTCTTTTTATCTTATGAGCCTGGTGGATTATGTGAGCTTGAATCGACTTTATAAGCATTGTGGGTGCATTACGTTAAGGAGGACAATTTAATATCTCCAGATAATTTATGTTATTAAATATGATCAAGACAAAAAATACAATTCATGTTTTCAAGTTTTTTTAAAGCAAGACTTAGATTGATGACGTCGCATATGGAAAACATTATCTTGGTGTCGCTTATGGACGTGTTTTTCTATGTTGCTTCGACTGGTTTATAGGTGAGGAGTTGAAAGAGGACTAGAATCAAAATGAGATTAAGCTACGTCGAAAGAGTAAGTGTGCATTGGTGGGTGCCTTCTATCAGTAGGATATTGTTCAAGATTTAGATTTCGATGCATGTTTTAGAAATAATGAGTGTGTATCCAACATTGTTGTTAGCTTATCGTACATATCAGTTGTTTGAAAAATGTAAAATGTCCAATTCTTGTGTTGGTTTCAAGCCAACAATATTATTGCAAAGTTTTGACGAAGGTAATATCCCCATGTATTATTATGTGAAAGGAATGATACTTCCTTTCATGTATGCGTACTTCCTGAATTGGTGAAATGACCCCGTCTCTCTTCTTAGTATGATCCAGTCTGGCAGATAAATCTGTAGTTATTTTCGGATGGGAGTTTTTCTCCTTAGCGATTAGTGTGTTCCACTGTGGTAGACAAAATTACAATTATTTTCTAAAAAAAAAAAAAAAAATTGGCCATTCATTCATTCTGTGGCCAGGGGGTTTAGAACCATCTACCTCTCGGTTTTACATCAGTACTTTTACCATCTGGGTATTTTCGGGAGGGAATGAGTAGGAGGTTTCCTACTTTCCTGTCCATATCCCACCAAAACGCAATTAAGTGCCAGGAGCTAGCCAACACGAGACCAAACACGTCCAAAAGTGTTTGGAATTACCGCAGCAAGAAGAATCCTCGAAGCTAGCTCCATCTGACGCCCACTGCCGCCATGTGTGCGTGTATATATGCTGCACACAACACAAACCGCACACCAGCCATGCACTCTCTCCCCTCAACAAAAACATCCAGATCTAGCAAAACAGCCTAACAGAAGCCAGCCGGCAGCTGCGGAGAAACCGATGAAAGGTAGCTAGCTAACTGAGAAAAGGGGATCAGAATTTCCTGCACGCAGAGATCATCGTCGATCGACATGGGATATTCATCACAGAAGGACGCGAGGTGCAGGACGCACCCACGACACAGACAGGCGACAGGGGTGTGTCCTTCTTGCCTGCGGGAGCGGCTCTCACGGCTCCGCAACTCATCTTCTTCCTCATCATCCTCGTCCAACAACTGGGGCGGCGGTGCCTACTTCCTCGGCGCGGTAGCCGGGTCCTCGTCCTTGTCCTCCTGCTCCTCTTACTCCTCCGAGTCGGAGTCATCCGACTCCTCCGGCTCGAGCTCTCCTGAACGCAGGTTCTCCAAGACCAAGAGCCGGTCCATGGCTGCTGCGAGGACGAAGGTTGACAGAAGCAATAAGAAAGGATTCTGGACCAGGCTCCTGCTCTCCGGTTTGTCGTCGTCGTCCAGCGGAGAGAAGCGTAAGGGCAAGGATCATGCAGTCATGCGGTCCGTCACATTTAAGGGGACAGAGCAACCCAGATTGGCCGTATTCTAATTGGAGGCACGACGAATAATGATACCGCACTCCCTTTTCATGGTTCGTGGTCTTACAGATATGTTAGGTAGATCACTACCCTCTCAAGAGAGAATCCTAATAAGGAGTAGATGTGTATAAGCCACCACACATGAATTCCACCATGCGTGTTGTGACAGCCCAGCTATAGAGGGGGTTGATCGTCGTCTGCTTAACGATGTCTTCTTTAAGATTATATCGCTTGTACAAATCTGTTGTTTGCAATCCTATGACAAAACACATAATCAATTTATTCAATTCATTCCTTCTTTTCAATTACTACCGGCCAGAGAAAATCACTATTGTTGATGTGTCATGTTAGCTAGAATCTACAACAATTCATTCCTTCTTTTATCTCATCAGCTTTGCTGCATTGAGAAAGGCTTCAGTACCTTCATGTTAAGAAGATTATCCACTCAGAATAGCAAATTCAGCATAATAATGTCCTACCAAACTGCAGATCAGTCGTAGAAAAGGTAAACAATGCCATCCCCCCTCCTTTGTGTAGAATATATGTCTACTCCGGTCGATTTTATCCTCCTCAACGCAACAAGAAGCGTGAGGAACTCGGTATACATGTTCTACTTGGCAGCCACATGACAAATCCTACAAGCAAAAACAAAATGGAGAACATTGTTGCTCTAAATACAATTAGATGCGTTAATTTTATATAACTGTATATACTGTTTTTATTAAAGGCCTACAAAACTTATCCTTAAGCTGACTCATTGGAAAATGTTGATGGAATGATGAGTGCACAACCTGAATAGTCCCATGTAATATTCATCGAAGGTATTTTTATAACATATAAGAAGTTGCACGGTATCGTCTTGAGAAACTTGAATTGAATGATTACCGACGATGGTAAACAACAGTCTGCTGTCTTACTATAATGTTGTTGACATTTGAAACCTAGGTGTGAAGATAAGAACAAACTTCGTAAGAAAAGTACTCTCTACCAGGAAGCTCCTAATTTACATAGAGAAATTGGAACCAAGAGGAAATTATTGCACTGCTCTTTTCCATTTTTCTGCACTGAATTAATTGTTTACTATCATTGCTGGAAACAAAGGTGTTTCCTCTCCACAAAAGCAACGGTTGACTACGACAATGCAACCTTCCTAGTAATAGCCATGGCTATTGCTAAGCTCATGGCCGACAATGTAGCGAGCATGATTTCTTGAGCTGGACCCTTCCATAATTTACGACACGGGTGCTGTTTCAGTGGCTTGTACCTTTGTTTGTCTAATAAAAGTGACTAGCTAATAGTTGTCGTCATCGAACATAAAAATGACACTTTGTATATAGTTAGAGGGATTGAATTTGTCACAAGGGCAAAACGTTTCGAACTAAAATTTTGGAAATTGATTGTTATAGGTTTCAAATTGCGTAGGATGAATCTTTATGATTGTAATTGTCTTTATCGTTATAATCACATGCATTGTATGTCTCTAATATATGCAGAACATTCCATATTCACTATGCATTGTATGTCTCCAATATATGCAGAACATTCCATATTCACTATGCATTTCTTATATGTGACCTTGTCTTATAACCTTTCCTTGTGTGCTAGGTGGAATCCCTTAACTAAGTGTCATTCTCCAACATCTATGTTTATGTAAGGAGTGAGACCTAAGAGAGTATTCACTCATTACTTATTGATAAATAAAACCCATCCCAGACCAAACATATTAATTATGAAGGAAAGGATGTGTTTATTTCATATTCCAATAGTATGACACACAAAAGTTATATGTTTACATAACAAAAGAAGACTAGACTATTTCATTATCACAAGGTATCTCATTCATATTGTTCCTCACCACAAGGGGTCATTACCAAAAAACAAAATAGATACATCTAATTTTTACAAAGGACTAGTTGTCTAGGACAATCTGGCCTTCTCAAGCTACCCTCAAAGTATGTATTCTTGGTATATGTTCCTATTAAATAATCTTCTTCTATTTAACCTACATCTAGGTGGTTGCAAAAAACACCAAAAGATGTAAGAAACGAGAAGAAAGGTATGTGTACGTATATAACAAGTATGTGCAAAAAACATTTACTTCGGTATTTACCGATTCAAGTAAAAAAAGCATGTGTGTTCCCAGTCAAAAGAGGGCTATAAATAATTTGAGAAGATATAGGGAAATAATAGCGAAGGATTGAGGTACTTATCTAGATGATCTAACAAATGGGAGTTTTAACAAGAATACTTGCCAAATAATTGCATAAACATGCATAAACAAGGTACCCATTGTATTAAATGTCATAAACTAGGATAATATAAGAATTACATATAAATTTAGTAGTATCTAACACATCTACCATCAAAATATAGATTTGAGCAGGAAGTAGTTCATATCTGCTCTATTAAAAAATTGCAAGAAATAATCAAATCTGCATAAGTATAGGTGGGGCAGGAATATATCACCTCAGCTCACTTACCCTATCTGGTATGGGAATATGTCATTTCTACACTTAAAAATACATATATTACATTATACTAGTGGATCACTACATGATGTTTGTCAAAAAAAATATAAATGAATCATATTATGGTAATTTGGGTCAGAGGGCCCGTGTATAAGGGAGATAACAATATTCAATTTACAATAACTAAAAATACAAACATGATAAGTATTCCTAGTAAGGATTTGAATGATTTCAAAAAGGAGTTGTAAAGATGATTATGCCTCATAGAAAACAAAGTAGGGTTTTAGTCCATATATGCCCAAACAAAAATCGGGAAGACACACATACATTACATGTCCAACAACTAACTATAATAATGTATTTAGATTCAAAAAGTGAGGTCTATTGAAAAAACTACTAGAGGGGGGGTGAATAGAGTTTTATAGATAATTTTAACAATTATTAAACTCAAACAATTAACCACAAAAATATTGGACAAGGGGACAAGGATTTAGAGTGGTTCCAACTTTAGCAAATACTAAAGTTGTCAGTCCACTACCCGGTTGCTTACCCAACCGGGATTTGGAAAGAATTTAATTTTATTACCTCGCAAGGACTTTACATAAAATTACAATTCTCTCCCTAAACCCTTCAAGCAACCTTCACCTAGAAGTAATCGCCCAACCTTGAAGCAGCCTTCACCTAGAAGTAATTGCACCACCTTGAAGCAGCCTTCCTCCTGAAGTAGCTTCCCGTTGCAATAGCCTTCTTGAATTAGCTTCCCGTGCGATAGCCTTCTTGAAGTAGCTTGAAGTCCTCCTTCTCCTCCGAGAAGAACCTTCTCCAATCAGCAGCCTCCAACCCTAGGAGTAGCAAGGAGAATACAAAGGATAAAAGGAATAAGAAGGAAAATAGAAATTACAACTTATCCTTTTAAGCACAAGGCTTGATTTGCCTATATCAAGCGTATTGATCTCCTAACCAATGAGTGTAGAAGTGTAAGTGTTGTGGTAAGGAGATGCTAGCCTATAGGACATGAAATGGGAGCAATGGAAATGAATAGCCAATGTAGGAATTGCTCTATTGCTCACAAACAGATTGCAAATGTAATTGCTTGCTCAAGTATAGCACAAGTATATCTTAGGTGTGTTTTGGTGTCCTAAGGCATGTCCTATTTATAGGAATGGCCTATGGATGCTTAAGGACGTTCTAGACAACTTCTAGGGGTTTCTAAGTGCTTAACTAGCCGTTAGGTATAAGTTAAGTGCGTTAGTAACGGCTAGTTGCTTTATTCTGCAGTTGCTGTCAGAGACCATCTCGGTCGACAATTTGTCGACCGAGATACCTACTCGGTCGAAGTTTTGTCGACCGACAGGCTCTCTGGATCAATCGTTCATTTGCAACTACCAACTACCTTGTCAGCTGTGTCTAACGGCTACTTGGGTCATTCTCGGTCGAGTAGTTTGTCGACCGAGAGTGTCTCGGTCGAGGAGTTTGGTCGACCGAGATTGACCCTGTTTCAATCTTTCAATTTAGGCACTAAGTAAATGCATGAGTGTGCATATGTGATCCTATTTAAAAGGGATGACCTATCTAAGTGTGGTGATTGGCTAGGGAAGATCTAACGCTTGATTTACATGAGATCTAAGTACTTGTACATTATATGTTTGTACAAGTTTACAA
The DNA here is from genome assembly GCA_963693085.1 of Alisma plantago-aquatica. Taxonomy (NCBI): domain Eukaryota; kingdom Viridiplantae; phylum Streptophyta; class Magnoliopsida; order Alismatales; family Alismataceae; genus Alisma; species Alisma plantago-aquatica. The sequence goes on along the minus strand of OY856410.1, from coordinate 351,264,923 downwards.
TTGATTACATTGCATGACATTTACAATCATTCAAGCGTATAGTTTCCCTAGAACTTTGTCATCCACTTTATTCCTGCAACACTCAAGTAGCACGTTAGATCAACAAGAATGAAATGTTTTTCATCATCGAAACAAAAGGGATTTATCATAATATCCAATTTATCCAACAATCTCCCCCTTTTTGAAGATGACAAATATTTCCTAAATATGAAATAAGGAAATATAAAGCATGTGAGTTTCATACCTGAAAATTACCTTTTGTAGCCATTTATGTTTTGCAAGTGAGTGCTGGCCAAGATGTTATGAAACTCATTTATATTTTTGATTTTATATTCTTTCTTTCCCTTTGTCATTTCAAAAAGATATCCAAGTTGAATATTTTATTTTTCTTCTCCACCTTAATTTTATATTATGCTCCCCCTTAAATAGATATCCTATTAGGAACATGGATTTTTGTCTAATTTATCCACAATTTGTTTCTCAATCATTTGCAAAGGATGTTAAGCCTTGAAATGATATGAGATTCCCTTAAGCTTATGATGAATGTATATTTATTTCTTATTTATCAAGGGATGTTAAGCCCTAAATTAAATGAGAATCCTTTAATCTTAGAGTACATAAAAATGTCTCCAACCAAATACAAGGGATGTTAAGCCCTGATTTGTTTAGAGAGTTCCTTTAAGTACAAGCTATAGATTTCTTCATAATCAAGAGTAAAAATACTAAGGTCGTAACAAGCTTCAAATGATGTTTACAATGTTTTTCTAAGCTTCTTAATCAATTAAACCAATTTGTTGTTATGAGCTCCCCCTTAATCTTACAATTTAAGCAGTTTGATGCTTCTAAGGTCATAAATAATTTTAAATTTTGATTTTGACCTTTATCAAAAGTATACTAAGATTAAGTGCAATAAAATGATGTCCAAATAAGCATTTTGTCAAAGCTTATTTTAGGTCGCCCTTGACTACGACCATGGCGCCCCTTGGTCAATTTTAATTTTAACCAAGAGGCAAATTCTGCAGATTTCCAAGATAAACATTCATATGTGAAGTATAATTTCTGCAGATAGCTATAATTATCAATTTTGAAGCACATTAAGATATACCTATTATGAAGACTTAATATGAGCATCATAGTGAAGTCTTTGACCTTTAATTTTTCTATGGTTTTGTTCTAGGTTGTTCTTTAGTACAAATGTAGCTTGATGTGCTCGTGTCTTTCTCCAACTAGGTTGTTGATGAGATTTCCCTTTGGGCTTATAACCTAGTCCTCTTCTCCCAATTTGATGATAGGAATCATCCAATATTCTATCAAGGATTCCATTGTTGCTTAACCTACTAACTTCTTGTTGCAACTTAGCAATCTCATCCATTCTTTTCTTAATATCTAGTTTTGCTTGATCTAGATTAGATGATAAGGAATTTCTTTCTTTCACTATATTATCATAATCTAGATGTGTACACAAAACAGGTTGTTTTTGAAGATCATTTAACTTTGCAAGTAATCCAACCTTTTCTTGATATAGAAGATCATAATTTGTTTCTAGAGTAAAAATCTTCACATCACTACTACTTAGAGATGATTTCAAAGTACGATTTTCAGAAACAATGCTATCTTTTTCAAAACCAAGATTATTCAATTTAGCATATAAATCTTCATTTTCGGATGTAAGAGCAAGAAGTCTAGCATTTAACTCATCGTTTGTTTTACTAGATTTCTTTAATTTCTTCTTGCACTCAATATACTTATTGTGTGTTTCTTCAAGACTAGAAATTAGCTCTTCTTTTGATAAATCAAGAAGACTTACCTCTTCTTCTTCTTCACTAGTTGTAGCAATAAGACATTCTTTGTGCTCTTCCTTTGATCTCCATGGGCATCCGGTTGTTTTGTGGCTTGTTCCTAAACACCAATTGCAGCATGTTGTGGTTTTGTCCAAACAACACCTTTCACCATTTCCCTCCATTCTTCAAGACCTGGTTAGGGTTCCTTGAAGCCCGCTCTGATACCAATTGAAAAAACTACTAGAGGGGGGGTGAATAGAGTTTTATAGATAATTTTAACAATTATTGAACTCAAACAATTAACCACAAAAATATTGGACAAGGGGACAAGGATTTAGAGTGGTTCCAACTTTAGCAAATACTAAAGTTGTCAGTCCACTACCCGGTGGCTTACCCAACCGGGATTTGGAAAGAATTTAATTTTATTACCTCGCAAGGACTTTACATAAAATTACAATTCTCTCCCTAAACCCTTCAAGCAGCCTTCACCTAGAAGTAATCGCCCAACCTTGAAGCAGCCTTCACCTAGAAGTAATTGCACCACCTTGAAGCAGCCTTCCTCTTGAAGTAGCTTCCCGTTGCAATAGCCTTCTTGAAGTAGCTTCCCGTGCGATATCCTTCTTGAAGTAGCTTGAAGTCCTCCTTCTCCTCCGAGAAGAACCTTCTCCAATCAGCAGCCTCCAACCCTAGGAGTAGCAAGGAGAATACAAAGGATAAAAAGAACAAGAAGGAAAATAGAAATTACAACTTATCCTTTTAAGCACAAGGCTTGATTTGCCTATATCAAGCGTATTGATCTCCTAACCAATGAGTGTAGAAGTGTAAGTGTTGTGGTAAGGAGATGCTAGCCTATAGGACATGAAATGGGAGCAATGGAAATGAATAGCCAATGTAGGAATTGCTCTATTGCTCACAAATAGATTGCAAATGTAATTGCTTGCTCAAGTATAGCACACGTATATCTTGGGTGTGTTTTGGTGTCCTAAGGCATGTCCTATTTATAGGAATGGCCTATGGATGCTTAAGGACGTTCTAGACAACTTCTAGGGGTTTCTAAGTGCTTAACTAGCCGTTAGGTATAAGTTAGGTGCGTTAGTAACGGCTAGTTGCTTTATTCTGCAGTTGCTGTCAGAGACCATCTCGGTCGAAAATTTGTCGACCGAGATACCTACTCGGTCGAAGTTTTGTCGACCGACAGGCTCTCTGGATCAATCGTTCATTTGCAACTGCCAACTACCTTGTCAGCTGTGTCTAACGGCTACTTGGGTCATTCTCGGTCGAGAAGTTTGTCGACCGAGAGTGTCTCGGTCGAGGAGTTTGGTCGACCGAGATTGACCCTGTTTCAATCTTTCAATTTAGGCACTAAGTAAATGCATGAGTGTGCATATGTGATCCTATTTAAAAGGGATGACCTATCTAAGTGTGGTGATTGGCTAGGGAAGATCTAACGCTTGATTTACATGAGATCTAAGTACTTGTACATTATATGTTTGTACAAGTTTACAATTGATTACATTGCATGACATTTACAATCATTCAAGCGTATAGTTTCCCTAGAACTTTGTCATCCACTTTATTCCTGCAACACTCAAGTATCACGTTAGATCAACAAGAATGAAATATTTGTCATCATCGAAACAAAAGGGATTTATCATAATATCCAATTTATCCAACATTTATATCCTAGAATACATTAGGTATGATATTCAAAACTCAAAACAAACATGTTTATACATTTCCTATACATCTATACATATTGTTCTTATCCTATTTATGATCACCTAAAGGCAAATTAGGGTTTTATATCTTATTAAGAAGACATTTGATCCGTTATATATTAAAGTTAGGGGATCATAATAACATGTATGTATTCATTCTAAGGTATGGTCAACATTTTTTCACATGCATGTATTATTCATATGTACACATATAGACTTGTCAAAGTGGGTCAAAATATGTGGGCACCCACGGGTCAACTGGTTTAAGTCAGGTTTGGGTGATGACATTTGCCGCATTCTAGAAATTATACAAACACATACCCACCATTTAATTAAAGGATTTTGTTGGTGGCCCGCAGACACCCGCGGGTGACCGGCTTAACCGAATTAATTATATAAAAATAAACATAATGATACACTAGTACTTAGAATAAATAAAATGGTCTACTACTAACCATTGATTGTCAAGGAGTTCTAGTCCAAACTCAAACTTCCCAACAAGATATGATATGAGTGAGAGATTGGGTGTAAGGACCCTGACCTGCGTTTAGGGTTTACCCTGTTTGTTTTGCTTAATCTCGGTGCTTTGATGCTTGCTAATCACCTTTAAGTGGTGATTAGGGTTTTGTTGTGCTTTGTTGAGAGTTCGAGGGGCTACTTGCAAATAACCCAAGTTAGGGTTTTGTGTGCAAGTCTGCCATCTTGTGAGATGTTCCCCTCTCTTTTCTTCCTTTAGGGTTGAGAGGAGGGCTTGGGCTTGTTGTTTGAGTTCTTTGGGCCTGAGTTGAGCTTGTTTGGGCCTTGAGGTGCCTTGGTTGGGCTTGCTTGAGCCTTGTGTCGACCATGACCTGCTTTGTGTCACCCAGCAGGCTGGTGTGTCGCCCAGCAGCTTGTCTGTGTCGCCCAGCAAGAGTTGTTGCTTGTGTCGCCCATGTGGCTTGACCTTGGTTGGTGACACTTGGTGCCTAGCTTGGACAAGTGTCCCATGCCTTGATAGTGTGTTGGATTGAACCCTAGGACAAGTGTCCCTTGGGTGGATGACACATTGCATGGTTGTACCTTGGTTTCTCCTCCCCTTCCTTCTATATATACAGCTCTTTCCCTTGCCTTAGTCTCCTTTGCTCTTTTGGTCTCTCCTCCACCTTGAGTGCACGATATCCCTCCCCTTTCTGCTGTGTTGGCCGATACACCTCCCTTGGAGCTGGAGTGCTTCTTCTTCTTCCTTGCTTCAAGGCGGGTTTCATATCTTCTAACCCTAATTTATTTACCTCTAGCTATGATCTTATTGCATGTTAGTAGCTTAGCTTGGCTCCTTGCTTTTGTACCTGGCTTGAGTTCCCTTTGGTGGCCGATATGCCCTTAGGGTTTAGGGTTCCTAGTGATCTAGGGTTTGTGATGTTTTGAGTTAGAGGTTGATGGTGACCTTATGTTGGGCGATATCCTTCCTTGGTTGGATGTGTTGGGCGATATCCTTCCTTGGTTGGATGTGTTGGGCGATATCCTTCCTTGGATGGGTATGTTGGGCGATATCCCTCCATGGTTGGGTGAGTTGGACGATATCTTTGAGTTGAACGACATGAGTGATGTCCCTTTGTGCTGGCCGATATGGTGACTATGTTGGGCGATATGGTCTTTGTGTTGAGCAACACCTTGTCCTTGAGTTGAACGATAGGATGAGAGCTCTTGTGTTGGGCGATATCCTTGCCCTTGTGTGCGCGATAGGTCAAGTTAGTGAGGTGTTGGCCGATAAGTGTGGTTGGGTATCAGGTGATACCCCTTGTTGTGTTGGTCGACATGATGAGCATGATGGGCGATATGGACCTTCTTGTGTTGAGAGACATCCCCTTCTTTTTGTGGACGATAGACCTAAGTTCTCATGGTTGGTTGGTGCTGGACGATAGCCATGCATGGAGTGCTGGCCGATATCCATGTTGGCCGATATCCATGGTGGCCGATAGCCAAGATGGGCGATAACCTAGGTTGGTTGTGTGTGTCGGCCGATAGGCCTTGATGAGTTTTAGTAAGGGGTGGTGATGAGTTATAGTGAGGGTCGTGTGTTCTTATAGTGACGGTCTCATGTACTATGGAAGTGCATGTTCATGCTCAAACGATGATGATGCCTTGCAAACAATATTAATGCTAATGATAGTAACAATAAATGGTAATGACGATGCTAGGTGACATTTACACTAATAGCTTGCTAATGATAGCAATAATGCTAAAGGTAATGAGGTATACGAAGTAATCCTTATGTTTATTTGTTAATGGCAATAGTAAGTTGTGGTTACATTAATGGTGGTTTATTGATACAGATAATAATGACAATAGTAATGGATGGTGACAATTATGATTGCACGGTATACTCAAAGTGAATACCTTGGTTGTTTGTATGATCCTGAGATAAGGGTAGGCATGATTATGGTATGATGCGCTTAACAAGTTTGATCATCAAATATTGTAAATATTGATAAATAGATTATCTTGAGTGATAGCCCATGATAGTGAGCATATTCCTTATGATTGAATCTATGGTTATTGTGTATCCTAACCATGCAGGTGATGTGTAGCCATGAAAGGGCTACACGACATATGTGATGAATAACATTACCTTGATATTTGTTCTATGAGATTATATATGTAATGTGTTGGTCCCATGATGATGATGTGAGCCTTGAGAGGCAGTGACAGTACATGATGAAGGATTGATATCTTATGGTATGTGATGATCCTTGATATGGATCTGGATGGTTGGCAAGAGGCCAAGTGGTAACATGTGATGTTGGATCCTTGTGATGGATCAGGTTGATGAGGTTTCAATAATAATATAATGTTCTTTATTCTCTGTTACACCTTGCATGTTATATAACTTGGGTGAATCCTGCAATCCATCTAAAGGATACTAATTAATCACAGTGAAATCATATCATGTAGTTTGCCCTGGCCATAGATCCATCATCGTCAGGACTTGGTGATGGTGAAATGGGTTCTCCTACGGGTTAACCTAGAGCGCATATTGTTGAATATGTGAGGTTACTCCTAGCCTAAAGTAAGGAGGTAAGAGTGTAACTTCGGTTACAGACTCAGATACGTATATAGAGCATGGTGAACAAGCCCATGGCTCAGAATATGTGGTATGTGGAGCATGAATGCGTTCATGGCTCAGAGCACGGTGATCAGGCCCGTGGCTCAGTTGTACTAGCGCCGAGACCTGTACCAAGGCGGGCTAGAGTGAGGGTCACCTATGGAGCTGACCCAGTGGCTTAGACCACTTCAGCATGTGACTACGGTCCTGCTTGTATTGTACTCGTGTACTGACCATGAGGTGGGAGGTTGTGGAGTCCGGCTCTTCCATTGACCTTGTATGGCACCAGTCTTGGGCTTCGCAGCCAGAGGTTGGATTTGAATGGTACGATTCAAATCCTCGGGGCATAATAACACGTAATACAGCCGTTTAGTATTCATTGATTATATCAAACACGAAACATTGGTTGAGGCCTTGTTTGTGTAAATATCTCTGTTGTACCTTTCAGGTTATATGGCAATCTTGTTCTAATAATCATGTTACATAGTGATATATCTTGTCAATCATGTTTCATTGAGAGACATCTGGTTATATGTTTGTGTACAGCTGGTGAGCTTGTCGGTAAGAATAGCTTTGCTATAAATATATACATATATAGACTGCTCTTATTGTACCTGCTTTTAATTACATGTTGTTATAGCTTAAGCTCCTGAGGTTCTGTATTGCGGTGGGAAGTTATGTTTCCCGGTGGGACAATTGTTCAAATTGTCTCACTCCGCTGGTTTTCAGGTGGTCAAGGTAGACGTGGTCGTGGTCGTGGTGTTGCGGCCGAGCAGCCTGAAGAGTAGTAAAAGGGAAGCGATGGATATGCTACTGTTTTGGTTGTTTGGTAGTAGAGTCTAGAGTCATCCATGTACTCTCAGGTCCTTGGCAGTGTTTTGACGTTGATTCACGTGAACGATCGATAATGTTTTGTATATCCTGCTATTGGCCGGATGTGGGCCTCCGTGTATATGAACAGGTGATGAACCCATGCGATGAAAGAACAGCTGTTTCAGTAAGCTGTGAACACGTATCCGATTCCGTGTATGTATATATATATATATATATGACATGTTTCTATGCAGGATGAGGACTGAAAAGTAATAGTTTCACAAGTTTATATGTTTCCCACAATCGGTTTTAATTAACCCATATTTCCATAATCTGTGGTTATGGTGATTTCCGCACGTTTTCGCGTAACACCTCGTTATCTTTATGATAATGGGATGTGTTGCCACAAGTTTTTGGTATCAGAGCTTTAGGTTCGCTGAGTCTACAGGGATTTAGGACTAGGTTGAGTCTGTTCTTATGAGTTTTCCAGGATTTCTTACATATCTTCTGCCCTCAGTGGAAGAACAGTCAAGATGTCTGGAAACCATGAAGAACACTCTGCTGAGTACAGTGATGATGCATCGGTTGATGGAGTAGATGGACAGGCACATGAAGATCGGGTGCCTGAGGTCCCCCAACCTAACCCAGCCATTCTTGAACATCCTTCTTACCAACAGCTTATGGGGCAGTTAATGGCTACGATGAATCTCATGGTTGAGAGATTACCAGTGCCTCCTCCGCGAGCACAGGTTCCCCATGGAGAAGCATCGGGTATTGGGAAGACCTTCGAGCGGCTTCGCCGAGTTGGAGCTTCGGATTATGCTGGAACTGCTGATCCAATGGATGGAGATCTGTAGCTGACAAGTCTTGAGAAGGCTTTCCAGATCCTCGACATCCCCGAAGAAGACAAGGTAAAGCATGCTGTCTACCTTCTGAAGGGTAGTGCTGGTCACTGGTGGACCATAGAAGAAGAGAAGCGGCCTGGTGAGGTGATCTGTTGGGAAGTGTTTCGACACGAGTTTGTCACCAGATACTTTCCCAAGACGTACCTGGATGAGAAGATCAGTCAGTTCGAGAGGTTGCGACAAGGAATGATGAACATCACTGAGTACGAGGCCAAGTTTATGGATCTGTTGAGGTTTTGTCCTCACATGGCAGCAACAGACGAGGAACGGATCAGACGTTTCGAGAAGGGTTTGAGTGCTGAGCTGACAACCCTAGTGTCTGCGTTGGAGAACCGAGAGCGGTTTGCTACGTTTGTGGAATTTGTTCGACGGATCGAGAGGTCAGTAAGGGAGAAAAGAGAGTCTATGTCTCTTAAAAGACCTGCTCAGTTTCAAGGACGAAGGTTTGGTGGCTTTAAGAAGCCTAGGGTTTCAGCACCGTCAGTGATGAGAAGTTCTGGTGTACCATCTCAGTGGTCTCCGAGTAAGGGGAAAGGTTATGTTTCTTCACCATCTAAGGTGCACAGTTCAGCTTATGTGGCAGTGACAGGGCCAGCTAGGCCACAGTTTGAAGATAGGGCGTGCTATCTCTGTGGACAGACCGGGCATCTCAAGTTGCATTGCCCGAATAGAGATGTTGAAGTGACGCAACAGTCAAGGCAGAACCAACAAGGATCAGATCGACAACAGCCCAGTGGTAGCAGAGGTCGAGGATGCGGTCAAGCGTCTCAGGTTGGATCGTATGCTCAAGGAAGCAGAGGTCGTGGACAACAAGCAACGACACGATTCTATGCCATGAATCGGCCGGAGGCGATAGTTAACCCGCGAGTGGTGACATGTCAGATGGAGTTATTTCATTCTGATATGTCTTCTTCTTGCTTTATATCTGTTCTGGTTGACCCGGGTGCTACACACTCTTTTATCGCCTATGGTATGCTTGAAAACTGTCATTTACCTGTTAGTTGTAAGAATGATAGTTTGTTGTTAGAAACCCCTCTTGATGGTTCTTCTTTGCTTCAAGAAGAGTGTCCATCTTGTGTTTTGTCTTTTTCGGGACATCGCATTCAAGTGGATCTTATACCACTTGATATGTATGGCTTCGATGTTATCCTTGGGATGGATACCTTAGAGAAGTATAAGGTTGTCTTGGAATGTTGTTCTAAGCAGGCAGTGTTTGAGGTCGCTGGAGAGAAGTGGATCTTCCAGGGAGACAGGAAGATTCTTCCGACATGTTTGGTATCAGCTATGGTGGCAGACAAGTTGTTACGACAAGGATGTGAGGCGTTCCTAGCTCACGTGGTGGATACCATTGTGGTTACCAAGGCGAAGGGTCCTAGTCTTGAGGAGGTATCCGTAGTTCAGGAATTTGCAGACGTGTTTCCTGAAGAGTTTCCTGGTGTTCCTCCATCACGAGAGATTGATTTCAAGATCAATCTGGTTCCAGGAACACATCCAGTTGCACAGTCAGCGTATAGGATGGCTCCAGCGGAGATGGCAGAGTTGAAGAAGCAGTTGCACGAGTTGTTGGAGAAGGGTTTTATCAGACCGAGTACGTCACCGTGGGGTGCTCCCGTGTTGTTTGTTAAGAAGAAGGATGGTTCGATGCAGTTGTGTATAGACTACCGGCAGTTGAACAAGGTCACGATCAAGAACAAGTACCCGTTGTCGAGGATAGATGATCTGTTCGATCAGTTGCGTGGTGCTACAGTGTTTTCAAAGATCGATCTACGGTATGGATATCATCAGTTGAGGATAAAGACAGATGACATACCAAAGTTAGCTTTCAGGACGAGGTATGGTCATTTCGAGTTCGTGGTTATGCCGTTTGGGTTAACCAATGCACCCGCAACTTTCATGGACCTGATCAACAAAATGTTCTGTCCGTTCTTAGATCAGTTCATTGTAGTTTTTATAGATGATATCTTAATCTATAGTCGGGACAGACAGGAGCATGAACAACATCTTCGTCGAGCGTTGACTCTTCTTCGTCAACATCAGCTGTATGCCAAGTTCAGTAAGTGTGAGTTCTGGTTGGACGACGTGGCTTTCTTGGGTCATGTGATATCTGCTGAAGGAGTTAAAGTAGATCCGAAGAAGGTGGAATCCGTTGTGGATTGGGAACAACCAAAGACGCCGACAGAAGTTTGTAGTTTCCTCAGTTTGGCAGAATACTACCAAGGGTTTATCAAGGATTTCAGTGTGATCGCGTTGCCGATGACAAAGTTGACCCGGAAGGATGTACCTTTTATTTGGGATGATCGATGTCAACAAGCTTTCCAGAGTTTGAAGGAGAAGCTGACCAGTGCTCCAGTGTTGATCTTGCCAGAGCCTGGGAAAGGCTATGTTGTTTTCTGTGATGCTTCCAAGAAGGGCTTAGGTTGTGTGCTGATGCAGGAAGATCATGTGGTTTCTTTTTCCTCGCGACAACTCAAGAAGCATGAGGAGAACTATCCGACTCATGACTTGGAGTTGGCAGCAGTGGTTCATGCGTTAAAGATTTGGAGACACTATCTGTATGGGGAAGTGTGTCAGATCTTTACGGATCATAAGAATCTGAAGTACATCTTTACGCAGCAAGAGTTAAACATGTGACAATGACGATGGATGGAGTTGGTCAATGATTACGACTGCACCATCGAGTATCATCCTGGTAAGGCGAACGTGGTAGCTGATGCGCTTAGTAGAAAGTCTTCTTCTCTTTCTCCAAAGAAGGCACAGTTGAGTTCTCTGGTATGCCATAGGCGAGATATGTTTGTTTCTCTGCGATAGATGAATGTGCAGATGGGAGTTTCTTTGTTATCTGGTCTTTTCGCACAGATGCAAGTTAAGCCTACGTTGAGACAGCAGATCAAGGATGCACATCAGACAGATGATGCGGTACAGTTGATCAGATCAGAGTTCGGCAGCGACAAGCGTGATGGTTTCCATGAGTCCGGAGATGGGCTAGTTTGGTATCATGACAGGATGATGGTTCCAGATGTTGATAATCTAAGGGAGTTGGTGCTTGAGGAAGCACATACGTCAACGTATGCGATGCATCCAGGTGCCACCAAGATGTATCATAGTCTGAAGGACTTGTATTGGTGGTCCGGTATGAAGAAAGATGTAGCTGAGTTTGTGGCTAGATGTGCGGTTTGTCAGCAAGTGAAGGCTGAACATCAGAAATCGGCAGGTACATTGCAACCTTTGCCGATACCGCAGTGGAAATGGGATCATATAACCATGGATTTTGTAGTTGGTCTACCCAGGACAACTAGGAATCATGATTCCATTTGGGTGATAGTGGACAGACTAACTAAGTCTGCCCATTTTCTACCAGTAATGACAACGTATACAACTGAGAAACTTGCTCGAGTGTATGTGGATGAGATAGTACATTTGCATGGTGTGCCAGCAACGATAGTTTCTGATAGAGGTCCTCAGTTTACGAGTCGTTTTTGGGAACAATTGCACAAGGCGTTGGGAACGCAGTTGAGGTTCAGTACAACTTTTCACCCGCAGACGGATGGACAGTCTGAAAGGACTATTCAGACTTTAGAAGATCTTCTTCGAGCTTGTGTTCTACAATTTCTAGGCAATTGGGATATAAATCTAAGTTTGATAGAGTTTGCCTACAACAACAGTTATCAGCGGAGCATCGACATGGCTCCTTATGAAGCTTTGTATGGAAGGAAGTGCAGATCTCCTTTGTGTTGGTATGAGTCTGGTGAGTATCAACTTTTGGGTCCTGAGTTAGTCCAGCAGACGACAGATAAGGTCAAAGTGATACAGAAACAGTTGAAGGTGGCACAGGACAGGCAGAAGTCTTATGCAGACAATCGCCGACGACCTTTGGAGTTCCAGGTAGGAGACAAAGTATATCTCAAAGTCTCGCCGTGGAAAGGAGTGTTAAGGTTTGGTCAGAAGGGTAAGTTAGCTCCCAGGTATATGGGGCCTTACTCAGTCAGAGAACGTGTTGGAAAGGTAGCTTACGAGTTAGAGTTGCCTCCAGAGTTGCACAAGTTGCATCCAGTGTTTCATGTCAGTATGCTGAAGAAAAGTCATCCGGATTCAGGTACAGTGATACAGCCAGTTGAGGTTGAGCTCGATGCAGATGTGACCTACGAGGAAGGACCTGGCTCTTGTGAAGGTTCTTTGGCAGCATCGTGGCGTTGAGGAAGCCACGTGGGAGCTTGAGGAAGAGATGAGGAGGAAGTATCCCTCGCTTTTCTCTTCGGATTTCGGGGACGAAATCCCTTAAAGGGGGTTAGCTTGTAAGGACCCTGACATGCATTTAGGGTTTACCCTGTTTGTTTTGCTTAATCTTGGTGCTTTGATGCTTGCTAATCACCTTTAAGTGGTGATTAGGGTTTTGTTGTGCTTTGTTGAGAGTTCGAGGGGCTACTTGCAAATAACCCAAGTTTAGGGTTTTTTGTGCAAGTCTGCCATCTTGTGAGATGTTCCCCTCTCTTTGCTTCCTTTAGGGTTGAGAGGAAGGCTTGGGCTTGTTGTTTGAGTTATTTGGGCCTGAGTTGAGCTTGTTTGGGCCTTGAGGTGCCTTGGTTGGGCTTGCTTGAGCCTTGTGTAGGCCAGGACCTGCTTTGTGTCGCCCAGCAGGCTGGTGTGTCGCCCAGCAGGAGTTGTTGCTTGTGTCGCCCATGTGGCTTGACCTTGGTTGGTGACACTTGGTGCCTAGCTTGGACAAGTGTCCCATGCCTTGCTAGTGTGTTGGCTTGAACCCTAGGACAAGTGTCCCTTGGGTGGACGACACATTGCATGGTTGTACCTTGGTTTCTCCTCCCCTTCCTTCTATATATACAACTCTTTCCCTTGCCTTAGTCTCCTTTGCTCTTTTGGTCTCTCCTCCACCTTGAGTGCACGATATCCCTCCCCTTTCTGTTGTGTTGGCCGATACACCTCCCTTGGAGCTGGAGTGCTTCTTCTTCTTCCTTGCTTCAAGGCGGGTTTCATATCTTCTAACCCTAATTTCTTTACCTCTAGCTATGATCTTGTTGCATGTTAGTAGCTTAGCTTGGCTCCTTGCTTTTGTACCTGGCTTGAGTTCCCTTTGATGTCCGATATGCCCTTAGGGTTTAGGGTTCCTAGTGATCTAGGGTTTGTGATGTTTTGAGTTAGAGGTTGATGGTGACCTTATGTTGGGCGATATCCTTCCTTGGTTGGATGTGTTGGGCGATATCCTTCCTTGGATGGGTATGTTGGGTGATATCCCTCCATGGTTGGGTGAGTTGGATGATATCTTTGAGTTGAACGACATGAGTGATGTCCCTTTGTGCTGGCCGATATGGTGACTATGTTGGGCAATATGGTCTTTGTGTTGAGAAACACCTTGTCCTTGAGTTGAATGATAGGATGAGAGCTCTTGTGTTGGGTGATATCCTTGCCCTTGTGTGGGCGATAGGTCAAGTTAGTGAGGTGTTGGCCGATAAGTGTGGTTGGGTATCGGGCGATACCCCTTGTTGTGTCGATCGACATGATGAGCATGATGGGCGATATGGACCTTCTTGTGTTGAGAGACATCCCCTTCTTTTTGTGGACGATAGACCTAAGTTCTCATGGTTGGTTGGTGCTGGACGATAGCCATGCATGGAGTGCTTCCCGATATCCATGTTGGCCGATATCCATGGTGGCCGATAGCTAAGATGGGCAATAACCTAGGTTGGTTGTGTGTGTCGGCCGATAGGCCTTGATTTGTTTTAGTAAGGGGTGGTGATGAGTTATAGTGAGGGTTGTGTGTTCTTATAGTGACGGTCTCATGTACTATGGAAGTGCATGTTCATGCTCAAACGATAATGATGCCTTGCAAACAATATTAATGCTAATGATAGTAACAATAAATGGTAATGACGATGCTAGGTGACAGTTACACTAATAGCTTGCTAATGATAGCAATAATGCTAAAGGTAATGAGGTATACGAAGTAATCCTTATGTTTATTTGTTAATGGCAATAGTAAGTTGTGGTTACATTAATGGTTGTTTAGTGATACGGATAATAATGACAATAGTAATGGATGGTGACAATTATGATTGCACGGTATACTCAAAGTGAATACCTTGGTTGTTTGTATGATCCTGAGATAAGGGTAGGCATGATTATGGTATGATGCGCTTAATAAGTTTGATCATCAAATATTGTAAATATTGATAAATAGATTATCTTGAGTGATAGCCCATGATAGTGAGCACATTCCTTATGATTGAATCTATGGTTATTGTGTATCCTAACCATGCAGGTGATGTGTAGCCATGAAAGGGCTACACGACATATGTGATGAATAACATTACCTTGATATTTGTTCTATGAGATTATATATGTAATGTGTTGGTCCCATGATGATGATGTGAGCCTTGAGAGGCAGTGACGGTACATGATGAAGGATTGATATCCTATGGTATGTGATGATCCTTGATATGGATCTGGATGGTTGGCAAGAGGCCAAGTGGTAACATGTGATGCTGGATCCTTGTGATGGACCAGGTTGATGAGGTTTCAATAATAATATAATGTTCTTTATTCTCTGTTACATCTTGCATGTTATATAACTTGGGTGAATCCTGCAATCCATCTAAAGGATACTAATTAATCATAGTGAAATCATATCATGTAGTTTGCCCTGGCCATAGATCCATCATCGTCAGGACTTGGTGATGGTGAAACGGGTTCTCCTACGGGTTAACCCCGAGCGCATATTGTTGAATATGTGAGGTTACTCCTAGCCTAAAGTAAGGAGGTAAGAGTGTAACTTCAGTTACAGACTCAGATACGTATATAGAGCATGGTGAACAGGCCCATGGCTCAGAATATGTGGTATGTGGAGCATGAATGCGTTCATGGCTCAGAGCATGGTGATCAGGCCCGTGGCTCAGTTGTACTAGCGCCGAGACCTGTACCAAGGCGGGCTAGAGTGAGGGTTGCCTATGGAGCTGACCCAGTGGCTTAGACCACTTTAGCATGTGACTACGGTCCTGCTTGTGTTGTACTCGTGTACTGACCATGAGGTGGGAGGTTGTGGAGTCCGGCTCTTCCATTGACCTTGTATGGCACCAGTCTTGGGCTTCGCAGCCAGAGGTTGGATTTGAATGGTACGATTCAAATCCTCGGGGCATAATAACACGTAATACATCCGTTTAGTATTCATTGATTATATCAAACACGAAACATTGGTTGAGGCCTTGTTTGTGTAAATATCTTTGTTGTACCTTTCAGGTTATATGGCAATCTTGTTCTAATAATCATGTTACATAGTGATATATCTTGTCAATCATGTTTCATTGAGAGACATCTGGTTATATGTTTGTGTACAGCTGGTGAGCTTGTCGGTAAGAATAGCTTTGCTATAAATATATACATATATAGACTGCTCTTGTTGTACCTACTTTTAATTACCTGTTGTTATAGCTTAAGCTCCTGAGGTTCTGTAGTTGCGGTGGGAAGTTATGTTTCCCTCTGGGACAATTGTTCAAATTGTCTCACTCCGCTGGTTTTCAGGTGGTCGAGGTAGACGTGGTCATGGTCGTGGTGTTGCGGCGGAGCAGCCTGAAGAGTAGTAGAAGGCAAGCGATGGATATGTTGTTGTTTTGGTTGTTTGGTAGTAGAGTCTAGAGTCATCCCTGTACTCTCAGGTCCTTGGTAGTGTTTTGACGTTGATTCACGTGAACGATCGATAATGTTTTGTATATCCTGCTGTTGGCCGGATGTGGGCCTCCGTGTATATGAACAGGTGATGAACCCATGCGATGAATGAACAGCTGTTTCAGTAAGCTGTGAACACGTATCCGATTCCGTGTATGTATATATATGACATGTTTCTGTGCAGGATGAGGACTGGAAAGTAATAGTTTCACAAGTTTATATGTTTCCCGCAATCGGTTTTAATTAACCCATATTTCCATAATCTGTGGTTATGGTGATTTCCGCACATTTTCACGTAACACCTCGTTATCTTTATGATAATGGGATGTGTTGCCACATTGGGGAAAATAAATTCAACATCTATTACATTATCTAATTGTTCTATAAAACTTAACTATCACAGAATTGTTTATTACCCTAAGTCTACACCCCTAATGGCTACATACCCAAAGGGGAGTGGACTTGGGCATTCATCCCTAGAGTGGCACATAGTTTCACACAAGAAATATATATGAAAATTCAATATAAAGAGATAAAAAGATTATATGCACCCATTTTTATATTCAAGTATACCAGTAGGTGATTTATTTCAGAGGTTAGAGTCTTGAGTGCATCAGATCTTCCTGTGGCAACTACAAATTTTATAAACAAAATATATCAATGTGAGTGCATTGATTATACTATGAAAACATGTAATCACAATTTAAGAATAATATAAAAGTTTCTTGGCTAGAAACATCATAATAAAAAATAATTAGAAACTAGGCGAGAACACTTAAAGACATTCTTCTATATAAATCATGTTTTAGGTTTTGTTATCCATTATATCGACCTAGACCTTTGACCACTTCTCTTAAGGAAGCGTCCGTGAGGGGCATTTGAGGCTCAAAACCTATATGCTCCCTATTTATACATGAGGGACCTCAAGACTAAAGTCAATGAGTGAACCCTATTTCATTTGTGCCTTATGCCCTTACCTCGAGAATTCAGGCAGGTACACTAGGTTATATATTGGATTTCTCTATATTATGTTCAAGGCTTGTCAACATACTATAATCAACATGAAAGTGTATTAATAGGAAATAATAGTTCAATCAAGTAATTATCTATCCAAGTATTCATACGAGCATACATAAAAATAAGTTGATATCTTAGTAGGGTCAAGAGACTGAGTGTACCTTGTGAGTAGTGAGAAAGATATAATAAGATCTCTAGAGAAGGTCCAGCCCAATGGGACCTAAGATGCAAAGATATAGCATGGGGTGTTAGATCAATAGGGAATTGATAATCTAAACATCATATGATTCATCTTGATGTTTCCCTAGATCTAGGTTTCACTTAGTTCGAATATAGTTTCCAAAGTTCCAAACATGATGCAATGATTCCACATAGTACAAGTATCAACATTAAGTCCTAGATCTAAGTGAACCATCCACATTAGACTAGATATAAAGGTGAGATCATTTTTGATTTGGTGTAAGGGAAACATGAGATTTATATTTCTATCATGGTTTTGTCACATTAGATCATGACTAGTCATACTAGACCAATTAGTGTACAAAGTAGGTCTTTTGAGACTTATAGAGGCAAACATTGAAAGTAAAAGATCATGGTAATCTAAGTCACATAGAATCCAAAGAGTAATGATTTGAGATCATAACTATATTTTCAATCTATTTTCATCATACTTGCACAATATTGAAGATATAGTTACTAAAGTTCATAGAAGTCATAACATGTAGCATATGGTACAACATGAAGCCATCAATAAGCTAAACATGATCAGAGTAGATCCCTTGGCTCTAAAGGGTACAATAGTTTACTTATTTAGAAGTTCAATCACTGCATGATGATAAGATTGGCCAAAGCCTCATATATATACAAGTGGCATCCAATAAACACCTAAAAGAGCCATTTTAGAGAAAATCTAATCATTTTAGGTCAAGATGATATAAGGGGTACATATAGCTGGTTCAACTCATCAATCACGTCTAAAGTGAGATAAAGTTGCTTATATATAGATGTAGAAAACTTTTGGGGGCATTTATGATCAAGTTTGAGCATTTTGTAGCATTAAACTTCCTCAAAGACCTAAAGTAAGCAATTTAAGAGAAACAACTGAACTACAAGTGCAATTAGGTTGGAATACTAATTTTTAATGGATAAGGCTTGTTTTACTTATCAAGATAGTATATAAATATCTATATTTGGGTGTAGGGCTTGAGAGATACAACACATTAAAGAAAAACCATGAAGAGGGGGCATTTGGGCAAGAACAATACCATGTGTCGACGATGGGTTGGCCGACATAGGTCAAACCCTTGACCACACACGTCCATCCTCATAGTAAGTGAAAATGAGGAGTGTTATTGTGCGTCAGGAGGTGTCAGAGTGCGTCAGCAACAATCGGGGTGCATAAGTGGTGATTGGGTGCAAGCCATAGGGATTAGAAGCAGTCAATAAAGTGTTGCCACGCAGGTGAAGGAGCGCAGGCCCGTTGGGGTGCATGTCACACTACGGTTCGTAGGGCATCACTCAACTAGTAGAGATAGATAGAAGGTGAGATGAGAGGGGAGGAGAGAGAGGAGTGGAGGTGTGAAATAGACTGAGAAATCTGGCCCAAAGCCACCCGATCTGACGCTCTAGGCGTTGTCATCTTCCTACATCTAGGGTTTTCAAAATCTACTATAGGAAATGATGCAAAGAACAACAACTAGGAGGTGTTGAATGCATATTCATCCTAGTTTTAGCTGCATTATTAGTCTAGTTTAGCATTCATATAGTTTAGTTTTCATTAAGAATAGATTTGTTTTGATATACTTAGCTTTTAGAGTTAATTTGTAGAAATTTGGTACTTCTCTTAAGCCCCTTTGCATGTTTTGAATTCTATCACTCTACAACAAGTTTTAGAAGGCAGATCAATACACAAAAATTGTGTCCAAGACCAAATTCAACCTGTCGATTGACATGACAATCAACCTTCAAAAAAAGTAGTTATCATGTATTGACGTTGGTGCTCGACATTTTTGTCGACCTTCCAAGTCGATGGCCCATTGACACATTGGTCGACACTCAGAAGGTTGACACTTAGGAGCTCGACTTTATCATCGGCCAATAGTCGACAAGCAAATAAGACATCAATTTACTATGTCAACACTCTCGTCAACAGCCACAACTTCAACAGACAGTCTTGTCAACCCTAAAGGTCGACAGTCCCTTCGACCTCCAAGACCGACACACCGATGGCCGGAAGTCTAAAAGTCATCAACCGATAGACCCATCGATCGAAAAAACACAATCGACATCGATGGAAAGAGGTTGACATCCTCGACCCTATAAATAGGTCCCCAATGAATTCGTATAAAACATTTCAAATTTTCTAGAGACATAACACACCGAAAGACTGTTGTTGAGATCAGAGCAAGGACAACACCTATCGACCTAGCTTGGTGACTTCAGTCAACCTCCAACATTGATTGACATATATCTTTCATCAACAACTCCAAAGCCATCGATCCCCTTCTCCAAGGTGATCAATCTCTTCCCTGAGTTGTTGTTTCTCCACCTGCTTCTACTGCAAGCCAGGGTTAGTTCCTAGAAGACAAAGAAAGAAGAAATTCAATCATCACACACCACACTGAACCTTTTCTATTATCATCATGACCTTGATGGTGTCCTACTCCTTATCTAGTGATATTAATTTCACCGTGTCAAGGGTGTAGTATTTTCACTAGGGTGTGGGGACTAGCCCTACTACCCCTTTTTTGCAATTTCATTCATGTTGCAATTCTTATATGAACTCATTTAATTCATATTTAATCATTTATCACATGTCTTGTGGATTGTTCACCCACTTTACATGATTTATTATAATCATTTACTGTGAGAACTTCAACATTTAAGATCTGAATATTGAATAGTTTTGGTTGACACCCTGACAAAAACTTCTAAAGGAAAGTCCCCAGAGTAGTGGATAGAGGATCCACAAGTAACGAGACATCAAGCTTACATGGATATCTACTAATGCAAGTTTCTGATGCTGAAAGGGGAAACTTGCATAACTCCAATTATATCTTCATACATGTTTGGATTTGAATGAATGCATAGATTTGAGTAGTGGCGGTGAAACCCAGTCCACCCCAGTGTTTCCATCCATTGATAACTAGAGCTTTATTCTAGATACTTTCTTTCTTGAAATCTTAGTTTAATCAAACCAATCTCATTTTTTTTTATACATACTAGTTCTTGCTAAGTTACTTTGACTAGATAATTCTTAAAAACGTTTCCCCTTAGGATTCAATCCTCAACTATACTAAAATAAGATCTGTCTGCTTGCGGGTGGGATTATTGCACTTTGCTTTTGGCAAAATTTGGGAATTTCATTCCCAGTGAATTTGTAGTACGATAATATTCCATGTTAGGAGGCAACATGAAGTTGGGAGAAAGAGAATGAGAAGTAAGAGAGGGGCTAAGAGAGGATGAGCATATAAATAGGAGTCTAGGGGGTTAGGAAGTGGGATATCTAGGGTTAAAAAGGCCTTCTACCATTGGATGAGGGTAAAGGATGATGTCACGTCACGTTTCCTACCTTTCCCAACTACCCCTTCACACTCATTGGAACTAGACGTGGGTTGGACAGGGAAAAGTCAGTTGAAGCAAAGGAGTAGAGAGCACAGAGGAGATTTGAAAGGAGGAAGGGTGAGCTATTGATGTAGCTTTTTAGTAGCTACCGACACATTGTTAGAGGTGACCTTGCAGTCATTGGATCCAACTTGGATCACTAGAAAATCAATCCAATGACGCACAAAGGGTCTAGGTAGAAGAGCGGCTAGACAAGGGGGAAGAAAATAATGTGGGGGTCATGTGCGTTTCATTTGGGCCCCATTTGTTTGACCCAAAAATCAAAATGATGATAAAAGAAGTTACAATTTAGGGTTTAGAAGGTCTATAATTCAAAGGGCATAATTCTCTCCTCCAACCTTAGATTTTGTAAATTAGATTTTTTAGAATCATGGGAGAAACCTCTACAATATGAGCACAAGAAAAGGGCCTAGATATGCTTGAGGATTTAAATCATAAATAAAGGGGGAGGTGATGTTGAGTTCGACCAAAAAAAACTTGGTTACATTGAATTGAGTAAAACCAAAGTGGTACATGCATGCTAGACCAACCAATTATGCATCAAAACACCTTCAAACATGGGATTGACAGTAAGAGAAAGAGAGAGGTCAAAATTAAATATGCACCTTGATCATGTACCTTTGGCTCGTTATGGGCTTCCTAACAATTATGGGATCCTATAGGGAATTAAGAGAAATAGCATATATTCACTCATTCAATTCATATGTTTATGATATTCAAAGAATGCTTAAGATAAATCCATGGTCAAGTTCATATCAATTTTATATCATGTCAAGTTTACTACATGTCAAGTTATATTTACTTTGTATTACATAAAGTTCCAAGTACTACTTACTGATGTGTTGTATTTGCTTTGCATGGTTGAGGCCGAAATGTCCATAGAACTTGGAGCAATTGATGGATATAAAGGACAATCAAGAACTAGAAGATTTTCAAGCTTTGTCTGGTGGTGTGCCTTTTACTAAGTCATTCCATACTCTTAGATATCTTTCACATTATTCTTCGTCATGTTATTTCAAACCTAGCTTAATATATTTGGACTTCAAGATGAACTAGTTATAGTTTCTAAATCCAAGAACTATGAATGAATATATTTTGAATTAGTGCATGGTGTTTCATTTACTTTAATTGAAAAGATTAGCATATTGTGACACCCCCTTGAGTAAAATGCTTCCTCTTAGTGATATATATATATATATACATATACATATACATATACACATATACATATATATACATATATATACATATACATATATATATACATATATATACATATATATATACATATACATACATACATACATATATATATATGTATATGTATATGTATATATATGTATATATATATGTATATGTATATATATGTATATATATGTATCATCTTACATCAGATTGTAAATGGTGGCGATACCTCTGGGGCAGAGCTGCGTTGAAGTGTGGAATCAAATCCTCGAGCATGCAAGAGTGCCTTCTGAACCTGCACTACATTAGAAATGAAGACAAGGTGATCATCCTCTGGGCGGTTACTCTTTGTATCCATGTCATCTGGATCGAAAGAAACTCTAGGAAACATGGATGAAAACCTAGAGATGAGTTAGATGTGTTTAGTAGGATTGAGAAAGAACTTCAGATCCATTATAAAACATATAAGTTGAATAATGTATCTCAGTTTCTGATTCGAAACTGGTCTTTTTGTAAGTACTAAAAGTACTAGTCTTTCATATTTTGTAAGGTCTAATCTAGATCTTTCAGTCTGTAAACTACACGTATGGGTGTAGCTTGTAATTTTGTCCCTCTTTGAGGGTCGGGAATATATTTACCAAAAATTTCCGATATATATATATATATATATATATATATATATATATATATATATATATATATTTGTGTCTGTGTGTGTGTGTGTGTGTGTGTGTATTGAAAAGTGGAATGTTACATTATGTTATCAAAGCTATTTCGTGAATGGCCACTATGCAAATATGATTCTCATAGTCACCCTAGAATGAATATATGAGGTTATGTAATGGAATGAACTCTTGAGAAAATATATCATGCCCTAGAATGACTATAGTCAACATTCATAGAAGTGATAATACATGATATGGATAGAGGTTTAGCTATTTAGATCTCAAATATCAACCTAACCCTGGCTAATGAGATAGCCTCTCCATTCTCGATGGTCATAGACAACCAATTAAGAATTGAAGAGGGTTGTCATAAGCATTACACTTTCTATGCATTTGTCCTTTATTACTAGTTCATGTGGTATGGGGCATGTGTATTTTTAGGTTAGTGAGAAGTAGCATGACAAGATCCTACATCTCTGGGTATGTTCCTGATCGACACATATCAAGAAATGCAGGAGGTACCTAAAGACCTAAGGTTAGATAGTCATCTATGTATAATGTTAGAAAGTCATGACAAGTTTGAGGTAGATGCCCTAAGTAGTGATATTTTGGTTTCATAAACCCTAACTATGAGTTGATAAGAAGAATAAAGTAATGGTTAATCCATACTGACATGATTTTTTTAATAAAATTTGGATGCCATATGTTACATAATTTTTTTCATGCAAAATTTTGAAAATAAATGAACCTTGAAAATCTTCATTATCATTAAATGAAGAGATAATAAAAACCCTAAGATGGGTACTAGCCTAAAAAGATTTCGAGGGTGAAATTTATTTTAAGGTGTGTCTAAATGTCACACCCCAATTTTCACAATTAACTCAAAACATAGAATATGATTTTATTATATAAAAATAGTTTAAGGACTTATGTAAAAAGGCCATTAAATGAAATTTCCTAAGGGATAAGAAAGTGAGATAATTAAAATGAGGCTCAAAATACTTTTTGTCTTTTATATATACATAATGTGTTGCAATTAACTCACATAGATGAATACTGGTTTCCCCTTTCCTTTCTCTCTCTCCTATCCTTGAGGATGTTTAAAAGAAATAAAATAAAAATCGAAAAGAATTAGAATAAAAAATATGGAATAGGTAACTTGGGAAACAAATTTCCCTTTTCCTTTTGAAATATTTTAACATACAAGAAAATATCATTGACCTATTTCTCTCTCATCCTTCTTGGATTAAAAAAAGAATGATAACTGCCCCTATGCACTAATTTCAAAAACATGATTTAAGTTACTCACTTGGACAAACACTGAATGACTTTCTCTTTTCTTTTGTTATAGGTATGAAGGAAATAGCATTACCTTCTCTTTTTCTTCTCTTTCTCTCTAAGAAAATATTTCCCAAAAAGGCATAAAAGATACATGACATAACCATTGAGTGGGTAATAAGTGTCCATCTTGAAATTGAATCAAAGGAATAATTAAGGATAACCTTTTTACATTATCTCATAATCTAATGCATATATCAAGTTAAATGATCCATATGGAAATTTTGTACAAAAGATATACAAAACTCAAATTTTATTGTCTAAGAAGGATCTTGAATACCTAATTCATGTGTGGTCCAAATTTGGTTTTATTCCAAATTTTTTGACCACTCAAATAAATGTAAACACAATGCTAATCCATTTAATGCATACAAAACCAAAATAATGTGAAGATTGATTAGTCGTTCGTCAAAATTCGTCAACATGAAAACCATATATTTACAATAGTAGAAGGAAAGCTGGAAGGAGAGTTTGATTATTTTCTTTTTAACGTGCTAAAACTTGAATAATTGAATATAATGTGATCAAATTTACAAGAGCAATATATTATTTGAGGACTATAGAAAAGTGTGGGTTTTGACCCGTCACCATCCCAACACAACTAGGAATGGAAAAGGAGATGTAATTATAGATGACAAGATGTTATGTAAGTCTGTGATAAAAATTGATGTATTTAATATGGACAATAAAAAATGGTTTATTGTTACACAGTCATAACATCGTTTCAAAGGAATGCAAATTATATGGGAATGAGTAATTTTATTCAAATTTTTTCTTCTTCTAAATAACACATTGAAATCACACTATATTTTTCATATATTTAGTTCATGTATATTTAAATGAAAGTCCTTTTCTCTTTCCTCCCTATTGTTATTTTTTTAAATAATATAATGTATCTTGAGTTTAGTTACATGGGAATAAGGGTGATTAGAATTCCTTCGATGTAGGAAGAGAAGTAGAATCTCCTCTACGACAAAGGTAAGCGGTCCATGCATATTTTACATAAGTAAATTTTGTTTTATTGAATTTTTATTTTGTGGTTATGCACATTACTATGTTTCATGAATTCACAGATGCTTTTTAAGATAACATCATGTATGTATATTATCTTGTGACTGATTGCCTATGTTCTATTATAAAACCTCAACTATTACTATGATCTATGTTTAATGAATCGTGCTCAAAGAAGGGAGAAATATTATTAATACATTATGAAGGGAGAAATACCATTAAGACATTATGACATAAAAATAAAATTATGGAACTAAGAGGGAGAAATCCCGCTTAGTCAAGATTAAGAATAACAACATTTAATGATTATGTAAAAATATAAGATAAAGGAATTGACTAAGTGTTCATATGCACCTCAATCATGGACCTTTGGGTTGTTATGTTCTTTCCTAGCATTATGGGTTTCCTCGAAATTATGGGTTCATGTAGGACATTAAAAGAGGTAGCATATATTCACTCATTCGGTTCATCATGTTTAAAATATTCAAAGAATGGTTAAGATAAATCCATGGTCACGTTCATAAAAATTTTATTTCATGTTGAGTTCACTACATGCCAAGTTATATTTACTTTGTGTTATATCAAGTGCTAAATACCACTTAGTGATGTGTTATGTTTGTTTTGCATGACTGAGGATGAGTTGTTTGTAGGACTTGGAGCAATTGAAGGATAGAAAGGGCAATCAAGGACCAAAATATTTTCAAGCTTTTCCTGGTGGGGTGCCATTTTCTAAGTCGATCCAAACTCTTAGATATCGTTTACATTATGCTTAGTCATGTTATTTCAATCCTATATTAATGGATTTAGACTTTGAGATGAACCAGTTGTAGTTTCTATGTCCAAGAACTATGAATGAATTGATTTCCAATTAACGCACAATGTTTAATTTACTTTAGTTGCAAAGATTAGCATATTATAACACCTCCTTGATTAAAATGCTTCATCTTAATTATATATATATATATATATATATATATATATATATATATATATATATATATATATATATATATCTGTGTGTGTGTGTGTGTGTGTTTGAAAAGTGGGATGTTATAGGTGGAGATGCTCATTACATTTGCACATTTGGTGTGAAAATCGAAGACTTCATTAACTTAAGGAGTATACTAACTTGTCTCTATGCTCACAAGTTTGACTAGAAGTCCTACTAGAGCATTCCATGCTTTGAATATGGAAGAATTAGAGGTTAATGTTCCAAGGGTACTCAAAGTTGATGAATCATATGGAGGAGGCTAAGGCATTCAACTCATTTCTCTCCCTTGGTTGGAGGTCTGTGCAGCCTTATAGAGGCACACAATGATAGGAGAGAGCAGTGAAGGAGAGAACCCTGACCTATTGGATTACCATGGCTTTAGGTTATCAAACAACCACAAAGATAAAGACTAGGTGGTTATGGTGGTGCAACTAGGGATATCAGTGTCAATGGAGTGAGTCCAGTGTGCTAGGGACACTCGACGAGGGCGACAGAGAGGACTACTGGAGTGAGGAAGCCTGCTTTCATGAGGAAACTTGGTATTTCTTTGGTGGAGATCACCTTCCCACTCGTGGATCCACCAAATTCTGATTTCCAAATTCTAGAGGGACCCTATCCTATATATGTATGTTCCTTTGGTTCTTTTAGATAATTTTGGAAAATAATAATATTGACTAGGTTGTAAGACCCCTGACCTTGCGTATATGGTTGAACATGCTTGATCATCATAGTTAAGTTCTTAAAACGTTAATCAAACCATATGAGGTTCTTTGATATCATGTAGAAAGCTTAAGTTTCAAGTTTGGTCCAGTTTATACACTGTTTGAGAAAGCTATGCAATTTTGTGCACATTTTGTGTTTTTCTACAATTTAACTATATCTGAGGTTTTTCTTGCATTTTTTCACATGATTTATATTCCTTATATGTTTTCATGTCATCCTTGATTTTTTTGGGCCATGGTGCACCTAGATTTACCTTGGTCTGGTGGTGTTAACCCTTCTAGAGTAAGTTAGGGTTTTAGCTCTCATAGATGAGCTACCTTGAGAGGCCATCAACTGGTGGTTCCCCTGGATGGGTGACATCTGATGGTCATCATCAAGTGGGGACAAACTATGGTGATATTTATAGGGGTTAGTTTTATAATTTTATCTCTTGAGTCCCTTGGATCGCTGTTTTGCTTGGAAGGGGTGACCAATCAATGGTTTTCCACCTAGTGACCTAGGCTTTCAAGAATCGATGGTCACCAAGTGTTGAAACATGATGGTTGGACTAGGGAGCCAACATCCAATGGCTTAGTAGACTCCCACAACTTATGAATCTACTTATTGCATGGACGTAACTGTTATAGGCCATGGACACATGGAAAACCTAGTCGGACACATTAAGCTTTTGTTCTCCCTTATTTATAAGCTTTATATAGCCTTCCTTTTACACCCAAAAGAACCCTTTGAGTCATTATCTTTTCCCTTCTATTTAAAGATTCTTCCTTCTCTGTTTGGTGGGAAATAAGGTACTCAAGGTAGAAGAAGGTGGGTGATCTCCTTGCATGAGTGTCTAGTGCTTGGATCTTCTCTTCTATAGGGTTTGTGGAGCTTCCTTTGCTTGTTCCTAACCTAAGCAAGTAATTTCCTCCTTCTATCCTTCGTTTGTCTTTCCATTATACCTCCTTCTCCCTTCTTCTAGGATGGAACCATGGCTTTTCATGGTAGATCTTAAATAACCCTTCTTTCTTGCTTCCTTGACCTAGGGTTTGTTCTCTTTCTTGAAGAAGATGCTTGCTTGGTCGTGTGGAGTGTTGAGATAGGGTTTTCCTACCTCCTTTGCTCTATATACCTTGCTGTTTGGAGGTTGTTCTTCTTCCTAGAAGTGAGTTATATAACCTTCCTCATGTTTATTTCTTACTACTATCTTATATGCTCATGTCCTTTCTCTAAAACGAAGATCTATACATAAAGAAGTTATCTTTGCCTAGGGTTTAAACTTACGTGTTGTTCCTTGAGTAGTTTATAGCAATAGATGAACCTAAAAATTTTTGCATGACCTTCCTGAGATAGAGGAAGCCTTATAACTTGTTTACATGTCAAATGATGATTCTTGGTACCTCTCAAATGATGGGCTATATTTAGGGTTTTGAGCTATTTTTCCCTTTGTTTTACAAAATCGATGGTGCACTTATTTGTTACAACCAATGGCTTGTCTTGGGGTTTTTGGTTTCTAATTGTAGAGGTGAGTTTTTGGATTGTTTTGGTGCCCAAGATTCAACGGTCTCATGACCTACGATCATCAACCAATGGTGCATCTGGTTCAACACTCGATGGTGTCAACCCATGGGAGTTCTGACTCCATTATCTGATGGTGACACTAAGTGTCACAACCGATGGTATTCCTAGACACCACAACATATGGTGGTCTTGGACACCACAACCAATGGTGTGACTGATTGCAATGCGATGATTCTTTCAATCCCTCATCTGATGGTTTCCTTAGTTAAATGATTCAAGGGCTAGACTTATACTTCAACCGATGGTTTTGAATGAAGAACATGATACAATGGTTAGGGTTTGATGCCTCTACATCCGATGGTTTTGAGTGAATCCCATGGCATGATGTTTTGGTTTTAGTGTTGTGAAATTTGATGGTTCAAGCTCTTAACTTTGTAGTCTTACCTTTTCCCTCATATGAATGAAATTGATAGTCACCATGATGAGTTGAAATGCAACCATGATGTAACGTAGCTTGTTGCACCTAACCCTCATGTATAAAGTAATGGTGATTAATCTTGATCAAATATTTTGAAATATTAATATATTAATGAAATGCTCTCTTATTGTTGTTGAAGCCCTAATATGGTGATAACTAAATAGCATAGTTCTTTGATAAATTAAACTTATGTGTTACATGTGTGGTACTGACCTGTTGAGCCTTGTTCTTAGGAGTAGAAAGATAATGATGATCTTACATGGAATAATGTGATGGTCTTAATGACCTTTGGCCATGGTTGAGCCCTATTGGAGATGTATTCCTCTTCATAACATAATAAGGGTTGGAACCTTGGATTAATGTGATGTTGAATTGTATCTTGTGGTGGCATGGTGACAAGTGTGATTGCATGAATGATAATGAAGATTAAGAATTATATCTCATACATTTTATATATTCTAGATTTGTTATACTTATATGCTTCCTATAAATGAATTAGGTTTTGTAAGTCCACTTGTTTAATGCAGCCTTAATTCAATCAATCGACATTAACTAATCAAGTGAAACCCTAATCTAGTAGTGCCCTATTCTATAGAACCATCTCCAGTGTTAGAATTTCTGGATGGTGAAATGAGTATTCCTAAAGGAAACTCGGAGCACATGCTATTGAGTATTTGGGGTGCAAGTGATTGTGTGTCCTTTACATCCTTATTTCTAGGTTATGGAAGATGGTTGCAGTCATGCCTTGGATTTAGAGCGCTTAAGGCTGTGTCTCAGATATTTGTTATGTATGATGTGACTAAGTACGTTGTGGATGTACCTTAGATGGTAGGGTTTTGCTTTGCATACCTTAGTGTCTAGTGACACAACTTGTACCAAGGGTGTACTAGGTGTTATCAGCTTGAATATACGTCATAGTTGATAGTTTGACTAACATGTCATTGCATTTCACCCGTACTGACTGGGAATAGTTGAGATCTTAGGATTCTAGCTCTCCTAGATCTTGTGGAGATCTGATTTTGACTTCGTAGTGGTTAGTTGAACTTTGGGTGGTATGACTCAAACTCCCAAGGGAATAATAAAAGAAGTAATATAGCCATGTAGTATTTTTGTTTACGGTTAAAAATGATTCACTTTGTATGTCACCCTATCTTGTCTATTATACATATAGTTTCTTATAGTGCGATAGTTGTAATTTACTGCCTTGTTGTTATATAATGCAATCAAAGTAATTGACTGATATATGATATATATTTATCTACTTTTTTATATACTCAATTAGTCATGCCTATTGCTAAGCCTATCCGAATAACTTATTGAGTATGTCTAAATTGCTTAATCTGCTCCATGGATTATTATATACTCATCATGCTCAGGTTGTTTAACATTAAATAACATGTTGTAATCAATATTCATTATGGGGAGTTATATCTCTTGCTGGAACATGGGTATCACCTTGTGGGTCTCCACATATTTTTAGGTGGTCATTGGCAATGTGTTCGAGATCATTCTATTGAAGAGGAGTAGTCAGGTGATCAGTAGACGTTGAATGTTGGACAGTTGTAGTTTTAGTAGTAGAGTCTTAGAGTCATCCTTGTACTCTCAAGTCCAGGTATGTGATGTGTTTTGTAGATTATATACATGTATCGAGATGAGTTTTTGATAGTATGCTAGTGTTTTTATACAAGGCATGTATATGTGGAATATTTCTTTTATATACAGGTTGCGGCTAAGGCCACTGGATGCAGACGTAAATACTTGGCATGATATGTAAACTTATGGAAATGTTGAACCTTTATATAAACATTTTAGAACATTTATCTATTATTGGAATTGGTTTTAATTATTCTTCTTTTCTGGTTATGTGATTAGTTAGTTGTTGATCATGTTTTATGTTTTGAGTAATCTATTTAACATGACGATGTGTCATAGTTAAGTTGGTATCAGAGCTCTAGGTTCTCTGACTCTATAGGGACATAGGACATAGGTTTGAGTTGTTCTTATGTTATCTAACATATTTGATCATAGCTTATGCTTATCTAGATATGTTTGGAGAGTATGAAGAACACACTGAGAGTAGTTACATCTCACCAAAAGGTGGTGGTAGGAGATGGACTAGAGATGATAGAGTCCCTAAGACTGGACCAAAGCATCCCAAGATGCTTCAGTTTGACCCAACAACCATGGCCAACCCTACATTTCAGTCCATGTTTCGACAGATGATGGCCAAGATTACACATCTAGTGGATAGGGCTTTCGTAAATCTAGCTAGGGCAGCCCTCCCTAATACAAAATCTTAGGGTGTCAGGAAGACGTTCAAAATGCTCAGATGTGTTAGGGAAATTAAGTATGTTGGTATGTCGGACCCAACATAACCGACATGTGGTTGATTGAGCTTGAGAAGGCATTTAAGATTCTAAACATCCATGAATAGGATAAGGTAAAGCATGTTGTGTACATATTGAAGGGTAGTGTTGGCCACTGGTAGGCCACAGAGGAGGAAAAGAGACTAGAAGTTGTGATAGGATGGGAGGAGTTTTTGCAAGAGTTTGTGAACCTATACTTTTTGAAGACATATCTACACAAGAAGATCTCACAATTTGGGAAGATTTGTGAGGGATCAATGACTATCAATGAGTATGAAATGAAGTTTATGGAGCATTTGAGGTTCTTCTCTCACATGTCAGTGAAAGATAAGGAAAGGATCCATTAATTTGAGAAGGGTCTAAGTATAGAGTTGACTACAACGACATCAGCTTTGGATAACAGAGAGAGGTTTTACACCTTTATGGAGTCAGTACGGTGGATAGAGAGGTCTTCTATGGAGAACTGTGAAAATGATGGTAAGAAGAGACCAGCTCAGTTTTAGGGGAAATCATCTAGATGCTTTAAGAAACCAGGTTTTCTTCATCACAATTGCAATAGAGGCTGACTTCTACTAAACAAAGATCACATGCACCGTCACAATGGTCACTGAATAGGGGCAGATGTTATAGTTTTCTACCAGAAGGAGCTCACAGCTCTTCATAAGTTTTAGTGACAGGGCCATCTAGGCTATGGTATGAGGATAAAACCTATTTTAATTGTGGAAAGGTAGGGCATACAAGGATGTATTGCCCTATGTAGGATGAGGAGGTGACCCAGTAGCCATGTCAAAATTAGTAGGGTTCACAACAAAAACAATAGTTTAGCAGTGGTGGTGATAGAGGACGTAGTCAGACGTCACAGGAGGGGTCCTCTGGACAAGCTAGCGGAGGACATGGACGTCAACATGCAAGAACTAGATTTATGCCATGACTTTTCCAGAGGGAGTAGTCAATCCACATAATGTGAAAGGTCATATGGAGTTATTTCATTCTAATTTGTCTTCTTCTTCTTTTGTATCTGTGCTAGTTGACCCAGGTGTGATGCTCTCTTTTATCACTAGAGAGGTGATAAGTAGTAGTAATCTTCCTATTTTTAGTAGATATGATATTATTCAGCTAGAAACCTCTTAGTTTGATCTTTCAAGTTGCGGGAGGTGTGTCCTTCTTGCTTCCTTTCTTTCTTAAGACGTAACATCCCAGTGGATCTTATGCCACTTGAGATGCATTGATTTGATGTGATTCTAGAGATGGATATGTTGGATAAATACAAACTTGTGTTGGAATATAGTTCCAAAGTGGCAAGATTCCATGATGGAGATGTCTTGTGGATCTTCCAAGGTGATAGGAGATTCTTCCTACATGTTTAGTGTCAACTACAACATTGGAGAGGTCGACGAGGCAAGGTTGTGAAGCTTTTCTAGTTCATGTTGTGGATATTGATGTGAGAGGTCCTAGTAACCAGGAGGTACTGATGGTGTGAGAATTTGAGAATGATTTTCCTGAGGAGTTTCCTAGTGTTCCCCCTCTTAGAGAGATTGATTTTGAGATCAATCTTGTTCCTAGAACACAATCCATAGCTCAAGCACCATACATGATGGAACTAATAAAGATGCATAAGTTAAAGAAATAGTTGTAGGAACTATTAGAGAAGGGATATATTATACCGAGCACTTCCCCTTGGGGTGCTCTCATGTTGTTTGTCAAGAAGAAGGACGGTTCTATGAGTCTGTGCATAGATCAATGACAATTGAACAAGGTGACAATAAAGAACAAGTATCCATTGTAAGGTTTGATGACCTTTTTGATCAGTTGGGAGGTGCTATCGTGTTGTCAAAGATAATTCTGAGGTCAGGTTACCACTAGTGAGGATCGAGGTGGATGGCATACCCAAGTTAGCTTTTAGGACTAGGTATGGTCACTATGTGTTTGTGGTTATTCCATTTGGGCTAACAAACGTGCCAATGCTGTTCATGAATCTAATGAACATGGTGTTCATACTGTATCTAGATCAGTGTGTGCTCGTGTTCATAGATGAAAAATTGATATAATCTAAGGAGAGTCAGAAACATGAACAACACATTCACCAGGGACATTGTTGAGGGAGCACAAGTTGTATGCCAAGTTCAGCAAATGCGAGTTTTGGTTGAAGGAAGTGTCTTTTCTAGGGCAAGTCATATCAGCTAAGGGTGTTTGTGTAAAGCCTAAGAAGGTAGAGTCTGTTCTAGAGTGGAATCATCCCAAGACACTGACACAAATTTATAGTTTCCTAGGTTTGGCAGGCTACCACAGAAGGTTTATCAAGAACTTCAATGCTATAGTGTTACCCCTAACTAAGTTGACTAGTAAAGCTGTTTCTTTTGTTCGGGATGACAAATGTTAGCGTTCTTTCCAACTATTGAAGGAGAGGATGACCAGTGCACCATTCCTAGTGTTTCTAGAGCAAGGGAAAGGCTACATTGTGTTATGTGATGCTTCAAGGAGTGGCTTGGGATGTGTGATGATGCAGGACAAGAGCGTGATTTCTTTTGGTTCATGTATGCTTCTAAAACATGAGGAGAACTACCCAAAACATGACCTGGATCTTGCAGCTATAGTCCATGCCTTAAAGATTTAGAGGAACTTCCTACATGGATAAAATATCATATCTTCATTGACTACAAGAATCTCAGTATATCTTTTCGAAGAAGGAATTGAACATGAAGCAAATGATGGGACCATTTGATTCTACAATAGGACATTGGTTCCGGATATTGATGGCTTGAGAAACATGGTGCTTGAGTAGGCTCAGTCCTCAATGTATGCAATGCATCCTGGAAGTACCAAGATGTATCATAACTTGAATGATTTGTATTGATGTTTGGGATTGAAGCTTGATGTGGCAGAGTTTGTTGCTAAATGTCCAGTTTGTTAGTATGTGAAGGCAGAGCATTACAAACCTACAGGGACACCACAAACGTTGCCAATACCACATTGGAATTGGATCATATCACTATGGACTTTGTGGTTGGTCTTCCTAGGACAGCCAAATGTCATGATTCCATTTGGGCGATAGTGGACAAGCTGACCAAGTCAGCTCATTTCCTTCCAATGAAAACGACATATACAACAGAGAAGCTGACACAAATATATGTTAATGAGATAGTCAAGTTGCATGTCATTCAAGTTACTATTGTATTTGACAGAGGTCTACAGTTCACAAGTCAATTTTCAGAACGAATGCATTTAGCATTGGGGACACAACTGTGGTTTAGTACATTTTTCCAGCCGCGCACAGATGGCTAATCTAAGATGACTATTAAGACTTTTGAGGATCTTTTGAGGGCATGTGTTTTATAATTTCTTGGCAGTTGGGATGTACACCTGAGTTTGATATAGTTTGCTTACAACAACATCTATATGAGGAGTATAGATATGTAACCTTATGAAGATCTATATGGGAGATGTTGTCGGTCACCACTTTGTTGGTATGTGACAGGCGAGAATCAACTGTTGGGTCCTGAGCTTGTTCAACAAACTATAGAGAAGATTAAGCTAATAAAACAATAGTTGAAAGTAGTTCAGGACAGATAGAACTCTTGTGCATATAACTGTCATAGACCATTAGAGTTCCAAGTTGGAGACAAAGTGTATTTTAAGGTTTCTGCTTGGAAGGGTGTGTTGAGGTTTGGTAAGAAGGGTAAGTTGGCTCCTAGGTTTATGGGACCATACTCTATTTTGGCTCATGTTGGAAAGGTGGCATACAAGTTAGAGATACTTCTGGAGCTGCATAAGTTGCATTATGTCTTCCATGTCTCAATGCTGAGGAAGTGTCATCTAGATACATAGTAGACAATTCAGCCAATGGAGGTTGAGTTAGATGAGGATGTTTCCTATTTTGATGGTTCTGTGTTGATCTTGGATAGGAGGGTGAAAAAGTTGAAGAAGAAGGATATAGTGATAGTAAAGGTTTTGTGGCATCACCGTGGCATGGAGGAAGATACATGGGAATTAGAGGATGAATGCGTAGGAACTACCCATCTCTCTTTATGTAAGATTTCGGGGGCAAAATCCTTATTAGAGGTTTATGGCTGTAAGACCCCTGACCTTGCTTATATGCTTAATGATCGTCATTAAGTTTATAAAACCTTAATCAAACCATATGAGGTGATTTAATATCATGTGAAAAGCTTAAGTTTTAGGTTTGGTCCAGTTTGGACACTATTTGAGCAAGTTATGAAATTTTGTGCACGTTTTGGGTTTTTCTACAATTTACCCATATCTGAGGTTTTGAGCTTTTTTGGCCATGGAATGCCTACATGTACCTTGGTTTGGTGGTGTTACCCTTCTAGGGTAAGTTATGGTCACCTATTGTTCCCCTGGATTGGTGACATATGATGGTCATCACCAATTAGGGAAAATCGATGGTGATCTTTATAGGTGGTAGGTATATGGTTTTTCTCTCTTAGGGTCCCTTGGACCGGTGGTTTGCTTGGAAGGGGTGACCGATCAATGATTTTACAAAGTGACCTAGGGTTTTAAGAACTGATGGTCACCAAGTGATGAAACTGGATGTTTGGCCTGGGGAGACAACATACAATGGCTTAGTAGACTCCCACAACTGATGGAGCTGCTTCTTTCATGGACACAACAATTATAAGCCATGGGCACCTGGAAAACCTAGAAGGACACCTAAAGCATCTCTTTTCCCTTATCCATAAGCTTTATATACCCTTCTTTTTGCACCCAAATGAACCCTTTGGATCTTTATCACTTCCATGTTGTCTGGAGATTCATCCTTCCCTATTTTCTGGTGAAGAAGGTTCCAAAGGTAGAAGAAGGTGGGTGATCTTCTTGAATGAGTGGATAGAGCTTGAATACGCTCTTCTTTAGGGCTTGTAGAACTTCCTTTTCTTATTCCTGACCTAAGTAAGTAAGTTCCTCCTTATCTCCGTTGTTTATCTTTCTTTTCTACCTCTTTCTTCCTTCTTTAAGGATGGAACCATCGTTTTTCATGGTAGAGTTTTCTCTAGAGATTAAAGAACCCTTCTTTCTTGCTCCCTTGACCTAGGGTTTGCTCTCTTTCTTGAAGAATAATCTTGCTTGTTCGTGTGGAGTGCTAAGATAGGGTTTTCCTAGCTTCTTTGATCGAGATACCTTACTGTTTGGATCTTGTTCTTCTTCCTAGAGGTGATTTATATAACCTTCCTCACGTTCATTTCTCACTACTATCTTATATGCTCCTGTTCTTTCTCTAAATCGAAGAGCTATGCATAAAGAAGCTATCTTTGCCAAGCGTTTAAACTTAAGTGTTGTTCCTTGAGTTGTTTACAGTCATAGATGAACCTAAAAACTTGTGCATAGCCTTCCTGAGGTAGAGGAATCCTTAGACCCTACTTACATGTCAAATGATGGTTCTTGGTACCTCTCAAATGATGGGCTGAATTTAGTATTTTGAGTTGTTTTTCCCTTTATTTTGCAAAAGCGATGGTTCACTTCTTTGTTAGAACTGATGACTTGTCTTGGGGTTTTTAGTTGTTGTTCCTATGGCAACTGATGGTCACATCGTAGTTCTGTTTGGATTCTTTTGGTGCCCAATATTTGATGGCCTCATGGCCTATGATCATCAACCAATGGTGGTACTGGTTTAACACTTGATGGTGTCAACTGGTGGGAGTTCTAACTCCATGATCCGATGGTGACATTGAGTTTCACAACCGATAGCAGTCCTAGACACCACAATCGATGGTGATCCCAGACACTACAACAAATGGTGAGAGTGAGTGTTGTGTGATGATTCTTTTAAGCCATAATTCGACAGTTTCCTAAGTTAAATGATTCAAGGGTTATACTTATACTTCAATCGATGGTTTTTAATGAAGAACATCATCAAATGGTTATCATTTGATGCCTCCACATTGGATGGTTTTTGAGTGAAGCCCATGGTGTGATGTGTTTGTTTTGGTGTTGTGACATTTGATGGTTCAAATCTCTTAACTTTGTATTCTTACCTTTTTCCTCGTATGAATATAATTGATAATCACCATGATGGGTTGAAATGCAACACTAATGTAACATAGCTTGTTACACTTAACTCTCATGTAACTAAGTGATGGTGATTAATCATGATCAGTTCTCTTGAATGATTAATATATTAATTAAATGATCTCTTATTGTTGTTGAAACCCTAATATGGTGTTATATGAACATCAGAGTTACTTGCTACGTTAAACTTATTTTTCACATGTGCGGTGATGACCTGTTGAGCCTTGTTATAAGGTGTAGAAAGATAATGATCATCTTACAGGGAATGATGTGATCATCTTAATGACCTTTGGGCATGGTTGAGCCCTGTTGGAGGTGTAATCCTCTTCATAACATAATAAGGATTGGAACCCTAGATTAATGTGATGTGGAATTGTATCTTGTAGTGGTACGTAGACAAGTGTGATCTCATGAATGGTAATGCAGACTAAGAATTATACCTCATAAGTTTTATATCTTCTATAGTTGTATGTCCACTTGTTTGATGCAACTTTAATTCACCCAATTGGCATTAACTAATCAAGTGAAACCCTAATCATGTAGTGCCCAATGCTGTAGGACCATCTTCAATGTTAGAATTTCTAGATGGTGAAATGAGTATTCCTAAGGGAAACTCAGAGCGCATACTATTGAGTATGTGGGGTACAAGTGACTGTGTGTCCTTGACATCCTTATTTATAGGTTATGGAGGACGGATGTGGTCATATCTTAGATTGAGAGTGGTCAAGGTCATGTCTTGGATATTTTTTATATATGATGTGATAGAGAACTATGTGGTTGTACATCAAATGGTAGGGTTTTTCTTTGCATACTCTGGTGGCTTGTGCCGCGGCTTGTACTAAGGGCGGACTAGGTGTTATCAGCTTGACTATTTGTTGTTGTTGGTAGTTTGACTAATATGTCAATGCATTCAACCCATACTGCCTAGACATAGTTGAGATCTTCAGATTCTGGATTTCCTAAATCTTGTGCAGAACTAATTTTAACTTCACAATGGTTAGTTGGACTTTGTGTGGTACAAATAAAACTCCTTAGGGAATACTAAAAGAATTAATATAGAAGTGTAGTATTTCTATTTAGGGTTAAACACGATTCACTTTGGATGTTTACCCTATGTTGTCTATTACACAAATAGTTTCTTATATAGAAATAGTTGTAATTTATTGCCTAGTTGTTATATAATGCAATCATAGTAATTGGTTGATATAAGAGATATATTTATCTACTTTATTTATATACTCTGTTAGTCATGACTATAGCTAAGCCTATCTAATAACATGTTGAGTATGTATAAATTGCATAATGTACTCTATGGCTTATTATATACTCATCCTTCTTAGTTTGCTTACCATTAAATAACCTGTTGTAATCAATATTCATTATGGAGTTATATCTCTCATTGGGACATGGGTCTCACCTCATGGGTCACTACATCTTTTTAGATGGTAGTCGGTGATGAGGTCAAGATTGTGCTGTAGAAGAGAAAAAACATGGTCATAAGTAGACACCAAAGGTTGGATAGTTTTAGTTTTAGTAGTAGTGTCTTAGAGTCATCCCTATACTCTAAGGTCTAGGCATGGTATGTGTTTTTTAGATGATATACATGTATCAACATGAGTTTTTGACAACATCCAATGTTTGTATATAAGGCATGTACATGTGGAATATCTCTTTTGTATATAGGTTGTAGCTAAGGCCATTGGATGTAGATGTAAATACTTGGCATGGTATGTGAACTTATGAAAAGATTGGACCTTTATGTAAATGTTTCAGAAAATGTATGTGATGTTGGAATTGGTTTTAATTATTCTACATTTATGGTTATGTGATTAGTTAGTTGTTGATCATATTTAATGTTTTAAGTAATGTCGTTTTGCTTGATGATGTGTCACAGTTAAGTTGGTATCAGAGATCTAGATTAAGTGAGTCTACAGGCACATAGGAGTTAGTTTTGAGTTTGTTCTTATGTTATCTAACAAATATGATCATAGCTTATTCTTATGCATATATGCTTGGAGTGCATGAATAACACACTTAGAGTAGTTACCTCGCACTGGGAGGTGGTGTTAAGGGATAGGATAGAGATGATAGAGTGCTTGATATGGGGTCAGAGCAGCCCACGTTGCCTCAGTTTGACCCATCAACCATGGCCAGTCCTGCATTTCAGTCCTTGTTTGGACATGATTGCCATGATTCTGCATCTAGAGGATAGGGTTCCTATACCTCAATCTAGGGAAGCCCTCCCTAATGCAGAATCTTAGGGTGTCAATAAGACGTTTGAAAGGCTCAGACATGTTAGGGCGATCAAGTATGTTGGTACGTCAGACTCTTCAGATGTTTACATGTGGCTGATTGAGCTTGAGAAGGCGTTTAAGATTCTAAACAACCCTAAAGAGGAGAAGGTAAAGCATGTTGTGTACCTGTTGAAGGGTAGTGGTGGCCACTGGTAGGGCCATAGAAGGGCAAATGAGACCAGGAGTCGTGATAGGATGGGAAGAGTTTCAGAGAGATTTTGTGAGACGATATTTTCTGAAGACATATCTAGATGAGAAGATCTACCTCAGTTGGAGATATACCTCAGTTGATGTTGTTGAGACATCACAAGTTGTATGTGAAGTTCAGCAAGTGCAAGTTCTAGTTGACGGAAGTGTCTTTTATAGGGCACATCATATCAGCTATGGATGTTTGTGTAGATCATAAGAAGGTAGATTTTTTCTAGAGTGGGAACATCCCAAGGTGCCAATAGAGATTTACAATTTCCTAGGTATGGT
Source organism: Alisma plantago-aquatica (assembly GCA_963693085.1). Taxonomy (NCBI): domain Eukaryota; kingdom Viridiplantae; phylum Streptophyta; class Magnoliopsida; order Alismatales; family Alismataceae; genus Alisma; species Alisma plantago-aquatica. The sequence goes on along the minus strand of OY856410.1, from coordinate 351,225,263 downwards.
AGGATACTACAGAAGGTTCATCAATAACATCAACATTGTAGCGTTACCCCTAACTAAGTTGACCAGAATAGATGTTTCTTTTATTTGGCATGACAAATGTCAGTGTTCCTTCCTACTGGTTAAGGAGAGGATGACTGGTGCACAAGTCCTAGTGTTGATAGAGCAAGGGAAAGGCTACATTGTCATCTGTGATGCTTCAAAGAACGGCTTGAGATGTGTGCTGATAAAGGACAAGAACGTGATTTATTTTCCTTCACGATAGTTTAAGAAACATGAGGAGAACTACCCAACACATGACCTGGAGCTTGCACATGTAGTCCATGCCTTAAAAATCTAGAGGCACTACTTATATGGAGAAAACTGTCACATCTTCATGGACCACAAGAATCTATAGTATATCTTTTTAAAGTAGGATATGAACATGAGGCAAATGACTAGACGATTTGCTTACAAAACATGATAGTGGTTCTTGATATTGATAGGTTGAGAAAGATGGTGCTTGAGGAGGCTCACTCATTAATGTATGCAACACATCCTGATAGTTCCAAGATGTACCATAACTTGAAGGATTTGTATGGGTGGCCAGGAGTGAAGCTCAATGTGGCAGAGCTTGTTGCTAGATGGCTAGTTTGTCAGCAAGTGAAGGTAGAACATCAAAAACCTATAGGGACATTAGAATCATTGTCAATGCTATAGTTGAAATGGGATCATATCACTATGTACTTTGTGGTTGGTCTTCCTAGGACAGCCAAAGGTCATGATTCCATTTGGGTGATAGTGGACAAGTTGACCAAGCTAGCTCATTTGCTTTTAATTAAGATGACATATACAATAGAGAATATGGCACAAATATATGTTAACGAGATAGTCCATTTGCATGGCATTCCAGTTACTATTGTATCTGACATAGGTCCGCAATTCACAAGTCATTTTTGGGAAGATCTACACATAGCATGGGGACACATATGAGGTTTAGTACAACTTTCCACCCACAAACAGATGGCCAGTCTGGGAGGACTATTAAGACTTTGGAGGATCTTTTGAGGGCATGTGTTTTGCATTTTCTTAGTAGTTGGGATGCACACCTGAGTTTAATAGAGTTTACTTACAACAACATATATCAGAGGAAATGGATATAGAACCTTCTAAAGCTCTATATAGGAGACATTGTCGGTCACCACATTGTTGGTATGAGACAAACGAGTATCAAATTTTGGGTCCTTAGCTTGTTCAACAAACTATAGAGAAGATTAAGGTAATACAACAACAGTTGAAAGCAGCCCAGAACAAATAGAAATCTTATGCAAATAACCATCATAGACCATTAGATTTCTAAGTGGGATATATAGTGTATCTCAAGATTTCTTCTTGGAAAGGTGTGCTGAGGTTTGTAAGAAGGGTAAGTTGGCTCCTAGGTTTGTGGGAGCACACCCTATCATGGCTCATGTTGGAAAGGTGGCATACAAGTTAGAGTTGTTTCCTGAGCTACACAATTTGCATAATGTCTTCCATGTCTCAATGTTGAGGAAGTGTCATCCAGATACAGAGTAGATAATCTAGCCAGTGTAGGTTGAGTTAGATGAGGATGCTTCTTATGTTGAGGGTCATATGTTTATTCTAGATAGGAGGGTGAGAAAAGTTAAATAACAAGGATATAGTGTTAGTAAAGGTTTTGTGGCATAACTGTGGTGTGGATGAAGCCATGTGGGAATTAGAAGATGAGATGCATAGGAAGTACACATCTCTCTTTATGTAAGATTTTAGGGGCAAAATCCTTGTTAAGGATTTATGGTTGTAAGACCCCTGTCCTTGCTCATATGCTTGAACATGATTAATCATCATAATTAAGTTCTTAAAGCCTTAATAAAACTGTATAAGGTTCTTTGATATCACATGACAAGCTTAAGTTTCAAGTTTGGTTCAATTTGGACACTATTTGAGTAAGTTATGCAATTTGGTGCACATTTTGGCTTTTTCTGCAATTTACCCATATCTTAGTTTTTTTCTTGAAATTTGTCACATTCTTTATGTTTATATCTTTTCATATCAGTCTCGATCTTGTTCGTCCATGGGGCTCCTAGATGTACCATGGTTTGGTGGTGTTACCTTCTAGGTTAAGTTTGGGTTTTGGCTCTCATAGATGAGCTACCTTGCAAGGCCATCAATCGATGGTTCCCCTAGATGAGTGACATATTATGGTCATCACCAATTGGGGACAAGCTATGGTGATCTTTATAGGTGGTATGTCGATGGTTTTCTCTCTTGGGGTATCTTGGACCAGTGGTTTGCTTGGAATGGGTGACCAATCGATGGTTTTCCACCTAGTAACCTAGGGTTTCATGTATCGATGGTCACCAAGTGAAGAAACTCAATGGTTGACCTAGGGAGCCAACATGTGATGGCTTAGTAGACTTTACAACTAATGGATCTACTTCTTTCATGGACATAACAATTATAGTCTATGGACACATGACAAACCTAGTAGGACACCTTAAGCTTCTCTTCTCCCCTAACCATAAGCTTTTTATACCCTTCCTTTTGCACCCAAATGAACCCTTTGGATCCTTATCTCTTCCCTGATGTCTAGAGCTTCGTCCTTCCATTTTTTGTGGTGAATAAGGTGCCCAAGGTAGAAGAAGGTGAGTGATCTCCTTGCATGAGTGGCTAGAGGTTGGATATGCTCTTCTTTAGGGTTTGTGGAGCTTCCTTTGCTTGTTCCTGACCTAAGCAAGTCAGTTCCTCCTTCTACCCTTCATTTCTCTTTCTTTTCTACCTCCTCCTTCCTTATTCTAGGATGGAACCATGGTTTTTCATGGTAGATCTTTCTCTAGATCTTAAAGAACCCTTCTTTCTTTCTTCCTTGACCTAGGGTTTGCTCTCTTTCTTGAAGAAGAAGCTTGCTTGGCCGTGTGGAGTGCTGAGTTAGGGTTTTCCTACCTCCTTTTCTCGAGATACCTTGCTATTTGGAGCTTTTTCTTATTAACCTTCCTCACGTTTATTGCTTACTACTATCTTATATGCTCCTATCCTTGCTCTAAAATGAAGATCTATATAAAAAGAAGCTATCTTTACCTAGGATTTCAACTTAAGTGTTGTTCCTTGAGTAGTTTAAAGCCATATACTAACCTTAAAAATTGTGCATGACCTTCCTGAGGTAGAGGAAGCCTTATACCTTTCTTACATGTCAAATGATGGTTCTTGGTATCTCTCAAAGGATGGGCTAAATTTAGTGTTTTGAGCTGTTTTTCCCTTTGTTTTTAAAAACTGGTGGTGCACTTCATGGTTAGAGTTGATGGGTTGTATTGGGGTTTTTGGTTTCAATTCCTATGACAACTGATGTTCTCATATTAGTTCTGTTTGGAGTCATTTGGTTCCCAAGATTTGATGGTCTCATGACCTATGATCATCAACCAATGGTGGTACTGGTCGAACACTCGAGTCTTGACTCCATGATCTGATGGTGACACTGAGTGTCACAACTGATGGTAGACCTAGACACCACAAGTTATGTTGGTCTTGGACACCACAACCAATGGTGATACTGAGTGTTATGTCATAATTCTTTTAAGACCTAATCTGATGGTTTCCTTAGTTAAATGATTCAAGGGTTAGACTTATACTTCAATTGATGGTTTTGAATGAAGAACATGATCCAATGGTTACGATTTGATACCTAAACATCTGATGGTTTTAAGTGAAGCCCATGGTGTGATGTTTTGTATTTTGTGTTGTGAAATTTGATGGCTCAAAGCTCTTAACTGTGTAGTCTAACATTTGTCCACATATGAATATAATTGATAATCACCATGAGGAGTTGAAATACAACCCTAATGTCACATAGCTTGTTATATCTAACCCTCATGTAATTAAGTGATGATTAATCATGATTAGTTCTCTTTAATTATTAATATATAAATGAAATTCTCTCTTATTGTTGTTGAAATGCTAATATGGTTCTATACGAGCATCTTAGTTCCTTGGTACTTTAACATTATATGTCACATGTGTGGTGATGACCTGTTGAGACTTGTTGTAAGGCATAGAAAGATAATGATGATCTTATAGGTAATGATGTGATGGTCTTAATGACCTTTGGGCATGGTTGAGCTATATTGGAGGTGTAATCCTCTTCATAAAATAATAAGGGTTGGAGCCCTGGAATAATGTGATGTGGAATTTTATCTTGTGGCGGTATGGTGACAAGGTGATCTCATGAATGGTAACGTAAATTAAGAATTATACCTCATATGTTTTATATCTTATGGAGTTTTTATACTTCTATGCTTGCTAGAAATGAATTAGGCTTTGTATGTCCACTTTTTTAATGCAACCTTAATTCACCTAATTGGCATTAACTAATTAAGTGAAACCCTAATCATGTAGTGCCCTATGTCATAGAACCATCTTCCGTGTCAGAATTACTAGATGATGAAACGAGTATTCCTTAGAAATACTCAGAGAGCATACTGTTGAGTATGTGGGGGTGCAGATGACTTTGTCTCCTTAACATCCTTATTTGTAGGGTATGAAGGATGGTTGTGGTCATGCCTTGGATTGAAAGAGGTTAAGGCTATGTCTCAGATATCTGTTATGTATGATGTGACTGAGTATGCTATGGTTGTACCTCAGATGGAAGGGTTTTTCTTTGCATACCCTGATAGCTAGTGCGGTGACTTGTACCAAGGGTGGACCAGGTGTTATCAGCTTGACTATATGTCACTATTGGTAGTTTGACTAATATGTCACTACATTTGACCCATACTGAGCAGACATAGTTGAGATCTTAGGATATAGACTCTCCTAGATCTTGTACGTAACTGATTTTGACTTCGCAGTGATCAGTTGGACTTTGGGTGGTTCGACTCAAATTCTGCAGGGCATAATAAAAGAAGTAATACAGTCGTTTAGTATTTCTATTTAGGGTTAAACTCAATTCACTCTGGATGTTTACCCTATCTTGTCTATTATACAGATAGTTTCTTATAGTGCACTAGTAGTAATTTATTGTCTAGTTGTTATACAATGCAATCAAAGTATTAAGTTTTTTTATATGATATATATTTATCTTCTTTCTTTATTTACTCTATTAGTCATGCCTATTGCTAAGTCTATATGATTAACATGTTGAGTATGTCTAAATTACTTAATATGCTCTATGGTTTAGTATATACTCATCCTTCTCAGTTTGTTTACAGTTAAATAACCTACTATAATCAATATTCATTATGGAGAGTTATATCTCTCATTGGGACATGGGTCTCACCTCATGGGTCACCACATCTTTTTAGGTGGTCCTCCACAATGTGGTCGAGATCATTCTATAGAAGAGGAGCAACCTGGTGATCAGTAGACTCCTAGAGTCATCCCTGTACTCTTAGGTTCGGGCATGGGATGTGTTTTGTAGATGATAGACATGTATCAACATGAGTTTTTGGCAATATGCCAGTGTTTCTATATAAGGCATGTAGATGTGGAATATTTATTTTTTAATTAGGTTGTGTCTAAGGTCAGTGGATCCAAATGTAAATATCTGGCATGGTATGTGAACTTATGGATGGGTTGAACCTTTATGTAAATATTTCAGAACATATATGTGATGTTGGAATTGGTTTTAATTCTTCTGCATTTTTGGTTATGTGATTAGTTAGTTGTTGATCATGTTTTATGGTTTGAGTAATCTCCTTTAGCATGAAGATTTGTTACAAGGTTATAACTCATACCCAAGTTTAGGATTATCTTCCTTTTTTATTATTTTCTTTTAAGTAAGATATTAGGGAAAAACTAATATGTTACCTAATTCAAACTTGCTATTCAAGTAATTTCTAGATAATTATTTAGTTAATTATCTTGGAATTCTCTGGAATTTCTCCCATAACCGAATTGTTTGATAATCCATCAAACTAAAATATCTTGAGTATTTGTCATGAGAAAGAAATATTTCTTTCCCAATTTTTTTTTCACAAGGACCCATATCTAAACCCTAAAGTTCTTTAATTGGGATTTCAATTGGATCCTTGGGCCCATGACTTGACCTAGACCTTTTAAAAGATCTATGGGATTAATAATATTCGTAGTTACAAACATAAGGATTGAAATGTCATAGTTTCCCAATTGCGGTCTCATTTAGGCATATTAGCTCAACATTACATTACCTACTAAACTTGAAGACCTACTATAACTGTAAATATTAGGTTCACCATACCAATTCAAACAAATTCATATGATAGATCTCGTCATACTAATATTACTCCTTATTGTCCCAAAGTGAATATTGATGTATTATTAGTGAATTCATAGAGTCTAAATTTACCAAGTTTGGGGATCTTACACCAAGTCCCATGGATATGATATAGAAGAAGATAACATCCTTATTTCTTACATGTATATAATAACAAAATGATTTAGTGGTAGATTCATCAACAATTAAGTATCCCTATGCATAATATATGCACCTTCACACAGACGTATACTTAACATGTAGAAAAAAGGATAAACTTGTAGCCATACCTGGTCTATTCGCTTACCTGTACATAATAGGAACCATATACAATTATGCACTAAGGTAATTCGTGAAATAAACCTAAATAGATACTCTACATGATCAACTTACACATGTTATTAAGCCCTTGGTAGTTTGAGGCATACCGCTCAAAATACTAGTTGACCACTACAACACAAGAAGCCCTATATAAGACCTTAAGGGTTTTAGACTCTTAAAGATCTATTCTCCTTATGCAATACAAAAGAAAACTATAGTGGCACAAAGGCTCACTATCAGTGAGGAAAATGGCCATCCCACCAAAAACCTAGTCCATAGGGGTACACATGCCACCACATGAGAAACTAGGCTATGCATAACAAAGAGTAGGATGTACAACTCTGAGCTCTTTCTGACAATTAAAATTTCTACAAGGATTACTCATTTCACTATCCACAAGTGTCGACAATAAGTGTTGGTATGTATGCCCATAGAGCCAATCACATGATGATTGTGATGGGACATCATATACTTGATTTGATAATGATAAAGGTAATTCTATGTATTATGTTTGTCTCAGTCATGAGATGATGAAACAAATATAATGGATGTCTAAAGAATGATGTTACTCGATGACATATGCCTTTAGGCTGAGGACCTAAACAATGATATCATATGTATGATAGGAGTACATAGCTTATTGTTATGTCCCTAGTCGGATATTACTGTGGAAGCAAAATAGACGATAGTAATACATAAGACTAGAGTGTATGCTGACTGATGATAGAGTCTCATTAGTCATGATATGTGATATCAAGTCAAGCAAATAGGTACATATTAGTTAATAGTGTATCAGACAGACCCACCTTGATAGTGATACACAGATACCATGGAATGGTAGTTAGAATTAGCTCTCATAGTGATAGTGGTGATTGTGGTTCTTAGACCTAAAATCACTACACTCATCACATATTGTTTGATGTACTTTGACATCATCAAACATGACCCTGAATAAGCGTTGCAATAAAAGTGATACACAAATACATTATAACACATGGGAATTTAGTGTGAGGGATGTGATGGGATTTGTTCCTCTTACAAGATATTGATATCTTAGAGACTTAATAAGAGAGACTGAGAAATGTATGACCATATTCATGTAACTCACTATGTGATAGGTGAGCTCACATGCATTTGAGACTGTCCACTCTAATTCAAGGAAATTGGATTAAACATTGAAGAGGATGATGATTTCATGCCTCAAGTTCAATCTAGATATCAGATACAAAGGAACTATACGATCATGACAACATTGATCACAAATAGTAGGTTGAAGTTATTCTCCAACTTTCCAATTACTAGGGTAGCAATTATGTGTTTCTAGATACCACTCATTGCTTGTAATGTCATAAATTGGTTATGTACATTAATTGCTAATGTAATTTGGGACCTATAGGGTCACACACATGGGATACACTTAGAATAAGAGTTTATTCATGAATGATGTTTAACTTGATTACTAAAGTGTTTAGGTATTCAATTGAAGAAAAAATGGTTGAAAATTTACGGACTAGACTATGAACCGATCAATTCAAGGGTTGAATCGATCGATTCAAGTGTCAAGTCAATTGGAAACAACATTGGCTGAACAATACCTAAACTAAGGCATTATCTGACTAGTTCACCTTGTGAACTGACCATTTCAAGGTCTCAAATGACTGGTTCATTTTGTGAAACCTATGGTTCAATGATCAATACAATCAAATCAAGGGTTGATGATGATGTCATGTTGTGCATTAATTGAATATTGAATACCAATGTGATTTGAAAAAGGGAAAGTAATAAAACTGAATAGTTTAACGGTTGAACCGGACGGTTCATTGTTCATAGCTTATAGAAAATTCATGAAAATCAATCTCTTAAACTCCCTAATTGACTAGAAGTCCTAACCCTCACCCTCCTATAAATAGAGGGGAAGTGGAGGACTTCAACAGACACAACAAACTCTCTAACAAGTTGTTGTCCTCTCTGGTTGTGGTAACCAAGAGAGCCCAAGCAAATTTTGCCCGTCAAAGGGAGGGATAGCAAGGGAGGGACAATTGGGAGAGCAAGTCAACACTAGCACATTAACTAGAAGAGATAATGTGACAAAGTGAGTTTTTACATATATTTTCTCTCTCTTAAAATTCTATTATTTCCAATAATACCCTCAACCATCTTCCTCGCCATCTTAACTAAAAGGAACTATCAATTTCATAAAATGCAAACCCTAATTTCACATTAGGGTGAGTTATACGTATTATGATACATAGTCACTTCATGTAATCAACCTTCGAATTTGGAACCCAATTTTATACCACAGTTAGATAACCTTGGTATGAAGCTCCATTTAAAATTTCACTTTAATTGAATAAACTGTTTAAGAGTTATAAGTAGTTGAAATTATTGTACATTATTCCATTTATTATTACCTACAACCTAAGTTTGGTAATTAATTCGGCTATATGTGTGACATTTAGATGTCATGCAGGGCATCTTTAACCTAGGTCATGGGACACTGATGCGAGACTGCATCCTGGCCACCAGATCCTTTTGATCTGGGACCAAGGAGCATCCAATGGAGTGGAGCTCATCCCTAACCTCCCGCTAGACTCAGAAATATTCCCAATAGACCAACAATCAATGACCAACCAGACCCTCCTCGTGCTTATCCTAACACCCACCTCGCAATTCTAGCGGGATATTTCTCTCCCTCATACACAGTCAAACTCAACAATGTTCACCAAATGCCCCCTCACTCCCAAATTAGGGAGAACAAACTCCCTATCCATCGCTGCTATCCCTGGTGGCGGTGAGTGGATTTTGGCTTCCTTGCCCTCACTCTCCTACTCCTATATTAACCCACCATTAGCTCCACCCACCTCCTTTTAGTCATTCTCCTTAGGAGGGGAAAATGTGACATAGTGAGTTTTTACATATATTTTCTCTTTTCTAAAATTTTGTTATTTCCAATAATACCCTCAACCAACTCCCTCACCATCTTGACTAAAAGGAATTATTAATTTCATAAAATGCAAACCCTAATTTCACATTAGGGTGAATTATATGTATTATGATACATAGTCTCTTTATGTAGTCAAACTTCAAATTTGGCCCAATTTTTTTGTCATAGTTAGATAACCTTGGTATGAAGTTCCATTTAAAATTTCACTTTAATTGGACAAACCCTGTGAGAGTTATAAGAAATTGAAATTAATGTACATTATTCCATTTATTAAAACCTACAACCTAAGTTTGGTAATTAATTCATCTATATGCATGACATTTAGATGTCGCGTGTGGCATCTTTAACCTAGGCCTCAAGTTACTGATGTGGGACTACATCCTGGACACTTAATCCTTTTGATCACAGATCAGGGAGCATCCAACAGAGTGGAGCTCATCCCTAACCTCCTACTGGACTCAAAAATATCCTAAACAGACTGACGAATGACCCAATCCTCCTCATGCTTATCCTAACCTCCACCTCACAATTCTAGTAGAATATTTCTCTCCCTTGCACACAACGGAACTCAACAACCCTCATCACATGCCCCCTCACCGTCAGATCAGGAAGACCAACCTCCCTATCCATCATTGCTCTCCCTGGCGGCGGTGAGTGGATTAGGGCTTCCTTGCCCTCGCTCCCCTACACCTATTTAAACCCACCATTAGCTCCACCCAACTCCTTTTAGTCATTCCCAATTCGAATCCATAGACCCCGAACACTCCTCACCACCTCCATCATATTATACCTCTGACACCTTCACCAACCCGCTACTACAGAGCATTTTCCACCAATTCCCCATCACCATCATGTTCTCCATCCTTCAGTGAGCTGCCCGACTAGGACCCAAGGTCCCTGAACCCCTCTTCACCCAAAACTCCTCCTCCCCCAATGACCACCTTAGGTCTCACAGGTCGCGTCCTATTCCTGAGGGAGTCAAAGCACCAAATGATGTTGGTTTGGTGCGGGACAGGTCCACGAAGGATCCCACACCCTCATCCGGCCAAAGGTAGCACCTTAGCCCAAGATATGCCTCACAAGTGTTCTCGCTAGGCTACTTGAACTCGTAGTAGAAGAGGGAGGAGAGGTCTATGTGGCATTGAATTGGATTGAGCTAGAACAGTCTCGAGTCGCAACAACACCTGAGAGCAAGCCAATAAAAAAGGAAGGAAGGGCAAACTGCATGGAGTCGACTTAGCTCAGCCAACCAACCAGTGAGCGCCACCCCAGTAGACCGGGTTGAGCTCATGAGATCTTGGATCAATCTAAGCCGTCGATCTAGTTGGATCTATCCGTTAATAAAGGTAATTTCTCAACCTAAAACATTTAATTAACTTAGAAATCTATTAATCTTAGGAATATCCTAGAATATGCTAGGAATATCTGAAAATAGCAAACCTATATATGAGTTTTATCCAAAAAATACTAGGCATCTGATAAAAATACTTTTAGATCTTGAATCCATTTCCTTATTAAAAAAATACTTGTCTAAAGCATAATGATCATGCTTATGTCATCTTAATGTGTAATGATGGTGATTCATGATTTGTAATCTAATATTTTGGACATTTAAACCCTAATAGAGTTCCTGATGTTCATACATCAGGAAACCATAATTAGGTGATGGCTAATACTCCAAATAATAAAGAAACCCTAAAGATGAATGTTTCTTTCTTATATTACATGGGCATCATTACTTAGATGAATCCTTAATTTTGAGATCTAATCTTCTGACTCCAAAACAAGATAAAAGTCAAGCATAATCCCTGATCTAATCATAGGAAGATGAAATTTACCCCAACTAAAGATCAAACCCTAACAAACCAAAAACCCTAATATGCAATGATGAGAACCCATAATGACTTAGATCTTATTTCTCTTCCAGGGTGATCTACTCTCTTAATCTAGGCTTGTTGAAATTCAGATCTGAGATTCAAGGTACGTGGATATAAGTATTAGACTAGTTTTTGCTGGATGATATTATTATGAGTAATTGCTTGCATGTAGTTGTATATTCTTTTTGGATGTATATATATACATATTGTCACTTTTCCACCTTGAACACTAAGAACACTAAGGAAAGAAAATAAAATGTAGTCAATGATGGTCCATTAATCTCCCTATTATAGAGGGAAAGTATTAATGTTGACTAGCACCTCCCTAATGGTACAAGGTATGCAAGGTGATCCCTAATGATACAGGGTATGTGGGGATAGCGCCCAATAATATAAGTGTTGATTGTGCTAAGTCCACAATAGTATTACATGTCCATTAAAATGTGACTAATAACTTGGGTTTACCTAATTTCTGCCTTAAATTAATGTTTCATTTTATTTTCTTCTTCTTCTTCTTCTTCTTCTTCAAGTAACTTGAATATGCCAACATAGTATAGTATCTTTCAACCACGTACCAACTTTATGTTGATCATTTGTTTTTCATATTTTCTAGGTTCAAGGAACAAGTAATGCATCTCAAAGTACTTGAAGAAACTAAATAAAGTTCATGGAGGATGATTAGCTAGATGGTTGCCTCTCATCTTATTTTCTATTTATAATTATTTTTTTTCATTAGATGGTGTGTAGGATGTCTATATCCTATGTATTTCATTTTCCTTAAGAACTCATATATTTTTCCAATGAATAATGTAATATGACTCTTTTATTATTTATGAATGATGGTTGCGTGACTACTTGAATGATGTTGTGAACAATGATCCATCTTCTTGCTATATATACTAGTTGACAATCACAATCCCTTATATTTTACCTTTTGACATCTTATAGATATGAGTGCACACATATCTAAGGAATGTCATTATGGAAAATATACAAGAATTGGGGTCATCACAATTTGTATCAGAGCCAATGTTCACACATCATAATCACATGAAACCTTATTCACCCTATTTTGTGTCTATGGCAGTCCTTGAGTTAGGGGTATGAAGTGTGAAGGTGACTAGGATAGAATCTGTCAAGGGTCTAGCTAAAGTCTCTGAGCCAATTTTCTTGGCAACCACGAGGCTACCTATATGGCAGTATAAGTCTACCTGGACGATACCCTAAGTGTCCCCTACTTCTTGGGCATACCTTAATTAAGGACCTTTCTCATCTATAGATACTCCCTCTTATCTCCTCTATTGAAAAGTTTCCCTCTCACTTTATCTTATAAATATTGCCCACTCATCTCTATGATATAAGGTTAGGAAATGAGTCACTCTATTTAGGTGTCCTAAGGACGGACTAATAAGGATTTTAGGGTATCCACCACTAATAATAACATTAAGATAATTAATAATTAATAAACAAGAATAATGAAATATAATATGACAAGAAATGATATATTTAATATATTTCACCTAATTTTCAGGATGCCTCCAAAGACCTGTAACTCTAAGGCTTCTGAAGAGTCATCCTCTAAGAAGAGGAAAGAATCTAAAACTCCTAAAGAACCTGATTCCGAGAAAATGTCCAGGGATAGGTGGAAAGAACAAAAGAAATTCCTCCTAGACTTCATGGAGACCATTGCTCTAAAAGGAACCCCTGAACCTAGTTCATCTAGGAAGAAGGAGGTGACTGTGCTAGATTTCATCAAACTTAACCCTGACACTTTTTGGGGAGAAGACCAGACCGAGGTGATGGATATGGCTGAAGCTTGGACCCTGTCTTTAGAAAATGCCTTTCGTACCCTAGAAGTACCCAATGAAAAGAAGATTAGATTTGACACACATCTGCTTAAGGGAGGGGCTAAAATATGGTGGGAAAATTATGGTAGGAATAGGAGAGAAGAAGTTGATAGGATAGAATGGGAAGCCTTCAAAACCCTCTCAACTGACTATTTATGCCTATAGATGAGAGGAAGTGGAAGGAGAGGATGTAAACTGAGCTTAAGCATGACATTCTCTCGGTGGCTGACTACACATGAAAGTTTAGGCTTCCGGAGTGTTATGCACCTATTAAGATTGAAGATCACCTCATGGAGAACTATGTTGATAGATTAGATGCTCACATGAAAACCCTAGTCATCGCCTCCCGTCCTAGGAGCATAGATGAATCCATAGATATGGCCCTCAAGCAGGAAAGGGAACAAGGTTTGTAGAAGCCTTCCAACATGGGATCCCTAGGGTTAACCACCACCGAGGAGGATAAATCTAGGAAGTTCCATCCTAGCCATAATAACAAGGGATCAGAAAAAGGAGGAGGTTCAAGTAAAGGAGGACAAAAAAACCACCAGATTCAGTAGAGGACAACTCATTCCAAATGCAATACTTGTTGGCGATTCCATGGTGGGGTATGTTGTCATCCCAAGCCGGTCTACTATAACTACAAGAAGGAGGGTCATTTCATTAGCAATTGCCCGACTCCATCAATCTTTGGCAACCTACAATAGGTGCTCCACCCCCTTAGGGACACCGTAACACTAGGGTATTCACAGTGACTGTAGGAAGCTAATGCAAATCCCAACCAACTTGTTGAAGGTAACCTAAATTCTTTTCATATATCTAACATCTTGTTCAATGCCTTCAAATTATTCATAACATAATTATCCTGTGTAGGCATTGTATTCTTCAATGATCATCCTGTTAAAGCTTTATTTGATTCTAGATCAACAAACACATTCATTTTTCAAAAATATGGCATCCATATTACACATGCATATGAGGCACTAGGGATATATTCTTTATGTGTCAACTCCTAATGAAAAAATACTCACTACATTACAAAAAACTAATGTCATGCCTCTAAAATTCAAAAATCATGAAGACTTTGATATTATACTACTGAAGACTCCGATACTATACTTGGTATGGATTGGCTACACAAGTATCATGCCCAGATTGACTGTAGAAATAAGATGGTAGTCTCTGTCAACCTCATTCTTGTCCTATAGTTATTCCTAGGGGAAGCATATTCTATAATAATATAATAATTTCCTCTCTTAAAGCTAAAAATCTCATTTCTAAAGCATGTAAAGTATTCCTCACATTAATATTAGACACTAGCCCTAGTAGTGGGCCTGTAGAAAGACTGGGGGTGGTATGTGACTTTCTTGACGTATTTCCAGAGGAGCAGTCTGGGCTGCCTCTAAACAGTGACATTGAGTTCCATAGATCTTCTTCCTGGAACCACTCCAATTTCTAGGGCACCGTATAAGATGGCTCCTATTGAGCTTTTCGAGTTGAAGAAATAATTACAAGAACTACTCGACAAAGGTTTTATCCATCCTAGTGTTTCCCCTTGGGTTGCGCCTGTTCTTTTTGTCAATAAGTAAGACGGTTCTATGCATATGTGTATTGACTACCACATGTTGAGCCAGACCACTATTAAAAATAAGTATCCCCTTCCTCACATTGATGACCTTTTTGATTAGCTTCGCACTATGAAAGTTTTCTCAAAAAATGATCTTCACTATGGCTACCATCAACTTGAAGTCAAGGATTCTGATATTTCTAAAACTTCTTTCCAAACTTGTTATGGGCATTACAAATTTCTAGTGATGCCATTCGGTTTGACCAACACACCGGGTGTATTTATGAATCTGATGAACAAAGTCTTCCAACCTTATCCTAATGAGTTTATGGTCGTCTTCATTGATGATAACTTGATTTATTTTGACTCCATGGAGAAGAATCGTCAGCACTTGAAGGCAATCCATGAGATCCTTTTAGCTCAGCAGTTCTATGGCAAGCTTTCTAAATGTGAATTATGGATTGATAAAGTCATGTTTCTTGGCCATGTCATTTCTGGGGGTAACACATCTGTTGATCCCGCCAAAGTGCATGTTGTTCTTGATTGGAAACCTCCTCTAAATCCTTCTAAAATCTGGAGCTTCTTGGATTTGGCTGGATATTATAGTCATTTCATTCCCAATTTCTCCAAATTTGCACTTCCTTTAACTATGCTTACTCAGAAGGATGAGCATTTCATATGGCCAGTTGCTTATGAGTCCAGTTTTTAGGAGTTAAAGAAGAAATTGACATATGCTCCTGCTCTAGTTCTACCTTCTGGTAACGAAGGATTTGTGATCTTCACTGATGCTTCAAGAAATGGGTTATGATGTGTCCTGCAACAACAAGGAAAGGTGGTGGCCTTTGCATCCAGACAACAAAAACCCAATGAACTTAACTATCCCACACATGATTTGGAATTAGCTTGAATCATCCATTCTCTCAAAATATGAAGGAACTACCTGTATGAGGTGACGTTTGGTATCTTCACCGACCACAAAATCTTGAAGTACATATTGTCTCAAATAGACCTAAACTTCCGTCAACACTGGTGGATTGAGTATTTGAAAGACTATGATTTCACTATTGGCTACCACCCGGACAAAGCTAATGTAGTCGTTGATGCTCTTAGTAGAAAAAGGATAGTATGTGCATCTTTATCTGTTCCCGAGTAGAGCAACATGGATGATCTAGTGGACCGGAAGCCCTTGTTTTTGTTTGATTATCTCCAAGTCAGTAACATATATATCATGTCTAGTGTTCAGTCTAAACTTCTTGAGGCATAGAAAGCTAGTCCTGATCGTGAAGAGTTGTCCTCTATCTTATCAAAGCCTCAAACACATCTATTTGTGGGTCATGATGGTGATGTTTGATATAAGAACTCTATGTGGGTTCCTGAGTAGTCTACTATGAAGACAAATATTCTCATCAAGGCACATGGGTCAAAGTATATAGTTTATCCCTACACCACTAAGATGTACAAACACCTACAATGTTAGTTCTAGTGGAGGGGCATGAAGTGTGATATTTATAAATTTGTATCTAGATGTATAGCATGCCAGAGAATCAAAGAAGAATATCATAGACTGGGTGGTCTACTACAACCCTTAGAAATCTCAGAATGGAAATCTGAACACATCACCATGTATTTTGTGGTGGGACTACCCAAGACCAGAAAGGGATATGATGTTGCATGGGTTATAGTGGATCATCTCATGAAGTCATCTCACTTTCTCCCTGTGAAGACTATTGCCAAACTATTCGAGCAGGACAATCTCTATATACGAGAGATAGTACATCTGCATGGAGTTCCAACATCCATTGTCTCGGACAAGCACCCAAAGTTCACTTCAAAGATGTGGAAATAGGTTCAAGAAGAATTGGGCACCAAGTTGAACTTTATTACAACCTACCATCCACAGACAGATGGGCAGTCAGAGCACATAATACAAATTTTGGAGGATCTTTTATGAGTCTTTGTTCTTGATTGGGAAGGCTCGTGGGACCAGTATTTGCCCTTAGCTGAGTTTGCATATAATAATAGCTATCAGGAAAGTATTGGGATATCTCCCTATGAAGCTCTCTATGGCCGACCTTGCAGATCTCCGCTACATAGGGATGACATTGAGGAGCACACCTTGATGAAATATGAGGAGATGCAACTGTATACAGACAAATTTTCACTAATTAGGCAAAGGATGAAGTAGGCACATGATAGGCAAAAATCATATGCAGATGCTCACCAGCAGGAACGGCAGTTTAAGGAAGGTGATCATGTTTTCCTGAAGATCAGACCTATCTGAGCTTTGGCAAAGAATAAGGGAAAGCTCATTCCTTGCTATGTGGGACCCTTTGAGATCCTATAAAGGGTTGGTGAATGTACTTATCATCTTTCTTTGCCACCTCAGTATAGTTCCATGCACAATGTCTTTCATGTATCAAATCTGAAGCCCTATGTCAAAGACCCCAATCACATTCTGAATCATGAGTCTCTAGAGTTGAAAGATGATCTATCTTATGTTGAATCCCCGGTCAGAATTCTTGATTCCAAGATTAAGGAGCTTTGCAGTAATTGACACATAGATATGGTGAAAGTTCTCTAGAGCCACATGATCAGACCGATGCCACCTGGGAGCTCAAGTTTTAGATTGAGCAGAAATAACCTCATCTTTTCCATGATTTTTGAATTTTGGGGACAAAATTATTTAAAGGAGGGGAGAATGTGATAGAGTGAGTTTTTACATATATTTTCTCTCTCTTACTATTTTTTATTTCCAATAATACCATCAAACATCTTCCTCACCATCTTGACTAAAAGGAATTATCAATTTCATAAAATACAAACCCTAATTTCACATTAGGGTGAATTATACATATTATGATACATAGTTACTTTATGTAGTCAACCTTAAAATTTGGAACCCAATTTTTTTATCATACTTAGATAACCTTTGTATCAAGCTCCGTTTAAAATTTCACTACAATTGGATAAAGCTATGAGAGAATAAGCAATTGAAATGAATTTACATTATTCCATTTATTAAAACCTAGAACCTAAGTTTGGTAATTAATTCAGCTATATGCATGACATTTAGATGTCACATGGGACATCTTTAACCTAGGCCATAGGTTATTGATGTGGGCCTACATCTTGGTTAGTCGATCCTTTTGATCGCGGATCAGGGAGCATCCAACGAAGTGGAGCTCATCCCTAACCTCCCGCTGGACTCAGAAATATCCTCAATAGACCGACGACCAACCCGACCCTCCTCACACTTATCCTAACCTCCACCTCAAAATTCTAGTGGGATATTTGTCTCCCTTTCACACAACCTAACTCAACAAACCTCACCACATGCCCGTCGCCCTCAGATCAGGGAGAACAACCTTCCTATCCATCAGTACTCTCCCAAGAGACAACTAGTGGATTAGGGATTCCATACCCTCACTCCCCTACACCTACTTAAACCCACCATTAGCTCCACCCACCTCCTTTTAGTCATTCCCAATTCGAATCCATTGACCCTGAACACTCCTTACCACCTCCATCATCTTAAACCTCTGACATCTTCATTGCCCTGCTTCTATAGAGCATTTTCCAACAATTGCCCATCACCATCACATCCTCCATCCTTCAGCGGACCTCCCTCGCTAGGACTCAAGGTCCCAAAACCCCTCTTCACCCAAAACTCCTCCTCCCCCGATGACCACATTTGGCCTCACATGCGACATCCTATTCCTGAGGGAAGTGAAGCACAAGACGATGTTGGTTTGGTGTAGGGTAGGTCCACGAAGGACTCCACGCCCTCATTTGGCCAAAGGGAGCACCCTATCTGAAGATACGCCTCTTCGGTGTTCCTCTAGGCTTCTTGAACTCCCAGTAGAAGAGGGAGGAGGGGTCTATGTGGCATTGACTTGGATTGAGTTGAACCAGTCTCGAGTCACCACATCACTCTATAGAAAGCCAACAAAGAAGGAAGGAAGGGTGGACCGTGTGGAGCCGACTTAGCTCAGCCAACCAATCAACGAGTGACATTCCAACAGATCGAGTTGATCTCACAAGAACATGGACCCGTTAATCAATGTAATTTTTCAACCTAAACATTTAATTAACTTAGAAATCTATTAATCTTAGGAATATCCTAGAAAATGCTAGGAATATCTAAAAACAATAAACCTATATATGATTTTTATCCAAAAATATAGATATTCTAATAAAAATACTTTCAGATCCTTAATCCATTTCCTTTTTCCAAAATACTAGCCTAAAGCATAATGATCATAATTATGTCATCTTATTATGTAATAATGGTGATTCATGATTTGTAATATATTAATTGGGACATTTAAACCCTAAAAGAGTCCTTGATGTTCGTACATCACGAAACCATAATTAGGTGATGGCTAATACTCCAAAGAATAAAGAAACCCTAAAGATGAATGTTTCTTTCTTATATCACATGAGCACCATTACTTAGATGAATCCCTAATTTTAAAATATAATTTTATGACTAAAAAACAATATAAAAGTCGAGGATAATCCCTGATTTAATCATAGGAAGATGAAAGTCACCCCAACTAGAGATCAAACCCTAAAAACCCAAAAACCCTAATATGGGATGATGAGAACCCATAATGACTTAGATCTTATTTCTCTTTCAAGGTGATCTACTCTCTTAATCTAGGCTTGTTGAAATTCAGATTTTAGATTCACGATATGTGGATATAAGTATAAGACTCGTTTTTGTGGGGTGATAAAATTATGAGTAATTACTTGCATGTTGTTGTATAATTTTTTTGGATGTATATCTATACATATTGTCACTTTTCCGCCTTGAACACTAAGAACACCAAGGAAAGAAAATGGAATGTAGTTACTGATGGTTCATTCATCTCCGTATTAGAGAGGGAAAGTATTAATGTTGACTAGCACCTCCCTAATGGTACAAGGTACGTGGAGAGATCCCTAATGGTACAAGGTACATAGGGTTAGGGTCCAATAATATATGTGTTGATTGTGCTAAGTCCACCATAGTAATACATGTCCATTAAAATGTAACTAATAACTTGGGTTACTTGATTTTATACCTTAAATTAATGTTTTCATTTTCTTTTCTCCTTCTTCTTCAAGTATTTTAAATATGCCAACATAGTATAGTATCTTTCAACCATGCACCAACTTTATGTTGATTGTTTGTTTCATGTATTTTCTAGGTTCAAGGAACAACTAATGCCTCTCAAAGTACTAGAAGAAACTAAATAAAGTTCATTGAGGATGATTAGCTAGATGGCTTCCTCTCATCTTATTTTCTATTTAGATAGTTATTTTTTCATTAGATGGTGTGTAGGATGTCTATAATCTATGTATGTCATCTTCCTTAAGAACTCATATCTCTTTCTAATGAATAATGTAATATGACTCTTTTATTATTATGAATGATGGTTGTGTGGCTACTTGAATGATGTTGTGAACAGTGATCTAACTTCTTACTATATATACTAGTTGACAATCACAATCCCTTATATTTTCCCTTTTGACATCTTGTAGATATGAGTGCATGCATATCTAAGGAATTTCATTATGGAAAGTATACACGAATTGGGGTTTTCACAGACAACTCCTTCTTGTCCGTTCATCTAGAATGATAGGAGTACCCGATGGTCCGCGTGGACTACTCCATTGGCGAGGTGGATTTTCCACCCCCTAGGAGGACACAAACAACTAATGTCCATGGTGATCAACCAGGAAGCCAATATTATTGGCATCTAGGTGCAATTTGAAGAAAGTCACACACTATAGCAATCATTATCACTGGACTTTCTCCAGGACCAAGTATATGTCTTGCAAACTAGTTCCCATAATATAGTTGTTTATGAGATCTACTGTATAAAGGGAACAAGGTAGTAATTTTTTTGTTTCCATTGCCTTACTGATGTCATCTTTTCCATCACTAAGATAGTTTTGTGCTCATAGGGCACTTCATGATTAGGGTTATACCTGATTAATAAAGCCAATTACTTGTATTTTAGGTGAGGTAGCTCAAACAAATACCTAGCCAAGTATACATTTCAATAGGTACATACAAGTATCATCAATACCATTAGTTTGTTCAAGGAGTATATGTATTAGCGTACCATGCAATTGCATTGAATGGGTCATGATTTTAAATTTTGGCAAACAAGATGGATCAATTTTAGGAATTGAGTAAATCGTTTCCACTCTTGACAAACTCTGATGATGTGGACAAATATACAAAATCATAATCGGTTGGTTAGTTCTTTAAATCTTTTGGTTTATGAGTTAATATTTCTTATTTTATATGCCAATGTGTGAGATCCATTTGGGCAACCTAGGGACGAGCACTTCAATCCCTTTACCATTGTCTAGGCAGTGGGATTGAGATTGGGGTAAGAACAGTTCCATGACAGTTGGTATCAAACACTTACAGACAATGCAAAGAGATATAATTGAGATACTTAACATGACTAGTAACTTCAAATGATATAAAAGTTTTCAAAAAATATCAAGATACTAGATCAAGGTACAAGTAATCATATTTGGACACAAAAAGGCCCAACATGTCAACTTTGACCACAACAAGGTCCATCATATCAATCTTGGAAACAACAAGGCACAACATATTAATTCATGAAACATTAACTTTAATAAAGGCATAACAAAGGATATTTTGCAGTTTAATATTTCATTTCAACGTGAAAATAGTATCACAGAAGATATGTGACTATCCAATACATTGAAATTCTCAAGATTATCGTACAAGACAAGACATGACTATAAAACATGATTAATAATCACTATTCAAGTGTAAGAGTATCACAAGAGACTCTCATGTCGTATTGTATTTAGGAACATTAATTAAAGTCAACCAATCCTCATTACATATATCTTTTAGAGTCTAGTTGCCTGTGATAAAATGTACATCATTAATTGAGAAAAAATGTTGTCAAACCCATAAGATCACATCATTTTCCCCAGTTCACCATTTTGCCATAATTTTATACTTCATCCATGTTCAATCATGAGTTAACCTCAACCATTGGACCCTGTCATAATCCAAATTTTTGCATCGACATGATTGCACTCTGGGTATAAACCTCAAGGAATCAAGCCTACATGCACACACACACACAGATATATATATATATATATATATATATATATATATATATATATATCCCACATCTAAGATACATATTGTATTTGTCACATACTTATTCAATAACTTATGATTACAGAGAAAGGAGAGATGAAAGGCATATATAATTATATTAGAAAGAGGAATTACTCCAGTATGATCCCCTTTGCATAAAAATATTGTCACCCATTATTAAAATTTACATTGGTTAAGAAACCTCCGAGTTACTTCACACAAACTTTATCAATTACCTCCATGCTGCATTTCATGCGTATTCATGTAATTATGCCTATTAATTCATAATGACTTTTAGATTCGTCTATTACCCAATTAAGTATTATGACTTTGGAAGGTATAATACAACTCACATAATAAGCCAAATTACTCATTAGGGCTCAAAACCACCTTCCATTGGCCATAAAAGGTTAGTATCACTTCATAAGGCCATATTAAGCACAAGACCTTATAGGGATATCAAATCCACCTCAAATTATGGGTTCCACTTTATACTACTATGATTTACCACCATGTAAAATTTAAATTTAAATTCCAAAGGCATGAGAGAGTTACAACAACTGCAAAATTTCACATAGAAAGGGCAAATTTTATGTATAAATGGGCTATCTTCAGATTATAGGTGACCATAAAGATACCATTTTTAGTGGCATTTCACATGTATTTCGAATATCAAAATAAACATGTTTGAGTATTCAATAGATTAACATCAATGATCACTTTTAGATGGTTAGGAAGTACATGATGTTTCATATTTCCTTTTAATCATCTAGAAGAGTCCATAAGAAATCATATTTTAAGCATGTAAGGTGATTCTAGAGCAAGATTAGGGTATATTAGAGAAAGTTTAAGGATTTGCATGTATAAGTAGGCAAAAGAATGCTAGAATGTACTATATCACTCCCTTCTAATGGTTATGATTGTGATGTTTATCTAATACAACCTCATTCTAGATCCTTAATCAACTCTCAAGTAGCCCCAAAACCAAGAGTCCAAGCAAAATCTATCTTCCTTCATATCAAAGAGAGGAAACAAGAAGATTCTTTAGCTAAATGGAGTAAGTTACACCATGAAAGTCCATGGGGATCGACCAAAGGAAGAATATGAGGTAAGTAGAAGAAAGAATACCTCCATGTTACCTCCTTTCCATGTCCAAAATCACTTTTCTAGCTCCAAGATGACTCCTCCATGGTGGATCTAGGGCACACAAGGGAAAAAATAGGGTAGTTTAGCTAGATGAGAAAGTTATCACTATGGAACACCATGGAATTTGGAAGGTACAAAGAAAAAAAGGAAGAAGAGATTAGAAGAGATGATCAAACATTTTTGGTACAAGAAACAAGGTGGGGAATCTTGAAAACATCATGCAGCTACTTGATCTTTGAATTTAATCCACTTGCAAGCTCCCATCCATGCCCATTTACCTCCAAGGAGTTTTCATAGACCTCAAATGATCACTAAATATTTTTTAAAAGTATAATGGGTGTCAATGATCCTCTAGGATGAAGCGTAAGGGGTATTATATACAAGAATGTGTGAAAATGTCAAAATTACGTATAAGTAGTCTCTAGCATTACCATTCATCAAAGAAGGATCTCCATTTGATCCTTCCCATCACCCTGTTTCATTTATATAGACCATAGGATGTTCTCCATAAATATATATAGAATTCCCCTCGACCTACCAATATGAACCTTCATTAGTTGTTCCATCTAGGTTTTCCATTAGTTCACACACACATGAGCTTCATTAGTTCTCCTGCCCAATCTTTTCATTTATTGACAACTCAGAGATCCCATTGGTGGTCGAGATTCTATTCTCATCGTCCTACCAATGGAAAATCTTTAATCAATTCCCAGGTCTAGGATTTTAATTGGTTGTCAAAACATAACTCTCATCGGTCCAGAGTGTTCATTGGTGTAGAAACCAGATCAAACATTGGTGCATCTTCCATCAGTTGGCATGGTCCTTCCATTAGAGAAATATTCTCAAGATATTAATAAGAACAATGATTACTCAAAGCCTTCATTGGACCGATGCATCCTTAGAACCTCCTTTGGACCGATGAGACCTCAGATGTTCAATGGGATCGATGAATCCTCAGGACCTCCATGGACTGAGAGGTCCATCTGTCCTCATTAAACACTACGCTGGATAGGATGAAAGATCATACTAACCAAGGTCGATATAATATAATATATGATCATGAAGGAAAGCATGCACTTATATACAATATATTCCATTTTACAATTAGGTCCTTGCTTAAGGTGATATTGCATATTAGTCCATAATCATACATGAAATTGCAACCCAAGGCAAACAAGGTTCAATTGAAGTTAGATTATGTTAACCAATTGATTTCAAGGCTGAAAATAAAATGTGTATGGTTGAAAACTCGTGTATAGATATTTTTCACATGATTTGTGATAAAGTCCTCATATTTTACTAAATTTACAATTTGATCCAAAGTTACAAGGAAACTTGATATTAGTGCAACCAATATGCAAATTCAACCCAATAAGAGATAGCTACTAATAAATTGGTATAAAAAATTATCAAGCACATAATTATGATAATAAAGCAAGATTAGAGTAAAATCTAGGTTCATGGTCTCATATTGCATGGAGGTGATAGCGAAGAATACCACTATTGTGGTGGCACACACTATGTGTTGGAGTTGGTGTTGCTATTGCTGGAAGACTTTGGGGTCGCTCAACCCATGCACGTGAATGTGTACATCATGATGCTAACTTGGCAAAGTTAGGATAGCTCCTAGGTTAGTGCCTACCATGAACCTGAGGGTGCACATCATGCAATAGATTGTAAAGGCTAGAAGTTCCTTATGTTGATAAGAAAGACCTTGGTTCTAGATAAGCTAAGTTTCATATAATTTGCATTGAAACACCCATAGTTAGTCTAAAATGACAAACCTTATTAACCTACTTAAATAATTATAAGCTAATTATTTAGATAAAACATGATATTTAATTATTTAATATATGAAAAAGGATAGAAAAAGTAGTATGAACTACATTCATCACTTTGATACCTCCATGAGAAATTGAAACTAGAGAAAACCTCCAACTGGATACTAGGAGGATATAAGATCACAGAGAAAAGAATTCAAATGTGGGTTTCAAAAAGTAGACTAATCGTAGAATATCATTTAATGTGGAGAACAATAGGTCAACACACATATTTCTTTCAGATTCAATTTCAAAAGGTAATGAATAAGATTTAGAAGGAAGTAGATTATGTTGATCAGAAATATATACATTATCATAGTAGCTAGTTAGCAAATCAAAATCATTCAAATCTTGGCACGCACACCCACACATGCACACACACAAAGAGAGAGACTAACACACATACACATGTGTGTATATATATAAAGATAAAGGAATATATGGAATATATACATATACATATAAATATATACACATATAGATATATGTGTATCTATATACACAGTTATATACATACATATGTATTTGTCCATATATACATATTTAAATATATGTATGTATATGTATATGTAGATGTATGTATATATATATGTATGTATATATATATATGTATGTATATATGTATGCATATATATGTATATATATGTATATATATGTATGTATGTATATATATGTGTATATATTATGTATATATATGGGGATTTATTTAATACCCGCATAGGTAGCTACCCGTGCATCCTTCATAATATTTTTAATTTTTTTTTTGCAATTATAGAGGAGCATTTTATGTATCTCCCCAAAAAATTTCATCCAAAAATAATATCATTTGCCCCCGCAAAATAAAAAAACCCGTCCATATATTTACGGAGTGTATATTTTCTGCGCAGTTACTTTTTTGGTCTTAAAGTTACTCTTGTGTACCACATAGTTACTCTGTTGATCTCAGAGTTACTCTTGTGTACCATATAGTTACTCTTTTGGATGGGGGTAGCAAAAAATTAGGCTACCAGCGTGGGTATTAAAGATGAGCCATATATATATATATATATATATATATATATATATATATATATATATATATATATATATATATATATATATATATATATATATACTCTTCTATTTAGGTGTGTGTATATAAATACAACAACATGTGCGTGTCTACATAGACAGATATACATATATATAGACACACACACACACACACACACACACACACACACATATATATATATATATATATATATATATATATATATATATATATATATATATATACATATATATATACATATACATATATACATATATATACACACATATATACATATATACCCATATAGACATATATACATGAATATATATGTATATGAGTATATATCTTCATATATTTATGCATATATATATATATATATATATATATATATAGAGAGAGAGAGAGAGAGAGAGATCCACATATATATATGTGTGTGTGTGTTTATTTATATAATTTTGTGTATATAATAATGTAATTGTTTATGTACATGAACCAACAAATAGACATTTGGATTTGACGGGTCTATACTAGGGATACTATGTTATCAAAAAACTATAGGATGTCTTAACCCTTTTGTATGTAGTAATTAATCAATTTTATAGGATCATTTATAAGTAATGGTCATATTTATTATTTTTAAGTGACGACGCTACTAGCAAACACACATAAACACACACACACACACATACATTAGCAATATATGATTTAAGTGCTTACTTTTTCTTTAAATTTTTGTTTTTGAAGTTTTTTAAAATAGACATATTACATAGATGATTGACACAACTAAAATATGTTCACGAAGTATATGATTATAATAAAGTATATTAACCATTCCATTCCTTGGGTAATAATTAAATGCCCCATTTGGCAAAGTGGTTGTTATAGTGGACCACCATGGTAAGGCATGAATGGGTTGTAATTGATCATGCACATGTTTAGCAAAGGATCTATCAATCATTTGGTTACCAATATGACATTTCAATAACAATAATAGGAAAAACAAGATCACATGAACAATAATTTGGAAGATAGGAACACCAACAACATATAGGTAGAATAATTTTGATGCCACAAATTATCAAGCAATACATAGATAGATTTAGTAGACACACAAATAACAAATGTAATTGTCCTTTTCTATTATATTTGTCATGCCCGACATCAATTGAATACATGAGTATGAAATATTTATAATAGGCATTGTGTCTGTCTTAGAAACAAAAATTATGGTGAACATAATTAGAACACAAAAGTTAAAGTATAACAAAAAGAGATCGTCAATTGACCAAAGAGAAATGGTAAAGATGATCTTTAGAAGCTACAAATCCAAATTTGGAATGACGATTGTCTCATCAACCAAAATCACTATATTTATTAGTATCGAACTGAACATCCAATTAGCCTACAACACCTCAATCATGCTAGAATGCGGTAGTTGAAACCACATAAATAAAAAGTGGTAGGAAACCAAAAGGTAGGTCCCAGAGAGAAGGAACCATAAGGAAACAAAGATAGGACAATTCTAGAAAGTAGAGGCATAAGGAGAAGGAAATCAACCTTCTTTGTTTTGGTCCGCACAAATAGGGAAATACAGGTGTTGCTTCCACCAGTGCTTGCTTCCACAATGCCCTCTTTTCCTAGTGAGTGGAGGAATATGAATAGTTGGCATCACTGAGCTTCTTATAGATGCTATTGTGGAGGAATCTAGATTGCCATAGCATGTATAGAGGTGATTTGGGAAGAAACAAATGACAATAGAAGTCATCGGGAGCCCAAAATGCACAAGGACTTTTGTCACCCATTTTTCATTGCATAGAAAACATTCGTTGAAAATGGAAGTTTGTTCATCATTCCATGACACTTCAGGTCACATGAAATGCATCATGAAGCCCAACCAAACCAACTTCAACGTCAACTGTGCACGTTCAATGAGTGTTAAGTTTTGAGGATGCTTTCCCAAATGGTGTAAAAGTCTACACATTACTATATTCTTTTTCTTTTGGTGCACTTGTCCTATAAAATTTATTTAGAAAGAAAATAAATGATACTAGTAAGAGAAATCATGATTATAAGATAGACTAACTAATCAAGTATTATAGTGTTAACTAAATTATTATGCATATTGATGTATATTTATATTGCCAACTAGCAAATAAATGATTTTTAATAGCTAAAAAAGGTAGTAACTTTACTAGTGTGTTAGCTAAAAAAAGGTAAGTGAAAATTTATTCTCTAACCTTGATTTTACAAAAAGTAAGATAAAGTTTGTAAAGAACAAGTTATTTCATGTATGTTTGACTTATTGAGTTAAAACATGGGATTTCAATTGAATGATTTGTTGTTTTACCATATTTGTGATATCATATAGATGCTTTCATCTTTATAATTTATTACATACAAAATTCTATTGAACCTTAATAGTATGACTAGAGTAATCAGAGCCTAGAATTTTTTTGATGTTGAAGACAATGGATTATTTAATCAATCTATGATTTAATCGATAGATGTTGCTAGCCAGATACTTACATAGTGAAAATAATAGCTCTTTCTAGTCTTATTTAGCATGCATAGTTTTCAATTCAAGTCGTTTACATTATTGATGCTTGTGTTTCAAATTGAGTTTTGTGTTTTATAAAAATGAAAGAATAAGTCATAAGTACAAAGTTAGTCACAAAACAATATAATAGAAATCTATCACTGAAGTTAAAGAATCAACTAGACATTCGATGCCCTATATACTATAAAATCCATCAACATAGGTATGAACTATGAAATAATAAATGATCATACCGATAGGTAGAATCCAATATGAGGTAATACGGACGTACCAGAGGGGTACGGGGTACTAAGTCTAGTGTGGAGAGTATCCTTATTATGATAAGAAATCTAATATTAATCAGAGATTCCACTGGTACCCAGGACATTTCAGTTAGTTTAAGTATTTCTCATTGAGTCATCCTTCATAGAACTATTAATGCCGGTATTATAGGCAATTTTTTTAACTCTCCACATGAATACCTACGTTAGAGGAGGAGTCCAATTTATTTGGGTGGATATTTAGCCACCTAGGATAAATATGGTGAGCCCCATTGCAGGTTGAGAATCTTGTTTACTAGACTCAGTGTACTCTTAGCATTATTTAGTGATATTGTAATTTGTTGTGATACTCCTGCATGTTGTGGTGTACTTCATGTGAGTCCATGTCATAATAAAATGAATTCAATATTAATGAATGGATTCAATTATTTTACTCCTTGTATATTTTAACCAATCTCTTGTCATGTTCTATGTCATATTAATTTCAATTTCTATGCATATATACTTATGCATTTAGTTCACTTAATAATATATATTTGGATTGGCATTGTTTATTCAAGAATTTAAACATACTGAGTTAGTAGCTCACACACTATGTTGAGAAACTTTCCAAGCACATGTCTAGATCACTAGGAGGATTTAGAAGCTAGTTTTTGTCAGGAGTAGATCATTCAAGGTTTTGTCAAGAATATCTAGTATAGTACTATGGTATATTATAATTCCTAGCATATTGGGAATGTGAGAGTGAGGTCTAAGAGTAGTTTTATAATATGATGTACTTAATGTATATTAATAGTAGAAAGTGTGTCCTTATGTCCACTTGTGTTGTAAATGTGAAAGTTAGTTGTGAAACTTTAATGCTTATACTAAAAATCAAATATTACTTAGTAAGTTCATAAGTTTTTTTTATTGGTTCTACATAAAGGGAAACATTAAGGCTTCTTTCCAATTAGTGACTTAAATTAGATGTTTATGTTAATCTTATATTCAAGGGAATAAACCTTCATTAGTGGATTGGGTCTTGTCATCTTTGTTTTCAGAGTCTAGATGTGGGACAAAGGTGGTAAGAGACCAATATGATTATGATGTTATTCTTTGAACTATGAATATGTAACATACATTTTTTAGGGATGCACATATGTATCAAGAGGATGTATTCATTGTGAAGAGCGGGCTGAGAGCCATTATGGCTATTATACTCAGACGAGGGATCAAGATGAAAAATATAGAGTTGAAATAGTTAGGCTATATCATGTCTTTTTGGAGACCAAATAGAAGTCTAAGATGGACAAGAGGTATCCATCTTCTAGTAAGGACCTAATGAGATCCTATGAGTTGGTGAAGAAGATTGGTGGGATAGAGTTTTCTAGGATGACACACCCAACCATGACAGATGTGTGTCTTTGTTAACTAATTTTTTTTAGCTAAAGGAGCATTCAAAGGTTAAATAGACTAACCATGCCATCTATTATGCTTAAAGTAGATGTTTAAAAGTTTTTTCCTAAGTAACAAATCATATAGTTGGAGAGCATTAGATATGGTAGTATGAAATTTAGTGAGTACAATGCATATTATATAAGCTTGGTTAACATTTATCCAAAGGTTGTACCAGATGACATAGAGAAACATGGAAGGATCCAAGCATGTCAAAATATACAAATTAGACATGCCATATCAGTGGTCATCCTGAGGGGATAAAGAGAACTTTTGAAATCTTGTAGAGGCAATGATACATCTTGAAGAGTCAGTTAATACTTCTAAACTCTCTGAGGGAAGAAATTGATTTGGAGATTTTGGTAAATGAGGAAGATTAGTGATGAACTTAGTGGAGGCGATGGATTCCTTTTCAAGATTGGATGGGGTATTGGATGTTTTGTAGGCAAGGATATGGTTCAAGTGATATTAGATCTTCTCATAGTAGGGAAATATGTTGCTCTGGTTGGTTGAATAAACCCCCTAGGTGGGCATTTTTAGTATGGACTTTAAGGTCACAAACATTAGTGATAGGTTCGTAAGGGTAAGAAGCAACTATATGTGACACTTGTGTCACACTCTGATCAATGTTGGGAAACTAATTTTCAAGGATGCAACTAATTTTCAAAGATGATAGATTTCAAGAGAGATTGTCGTAAGCTTCAAGATGCAGCAATTCAAAATTCACAATGGAAATTCAAGGCTCGGTAGAGGTAGGATCCAACAAGAGGAGAAAGTCTTTTAGTGGCTTCAAGAACTAGAGGGGGAGCACCCAGTACCAATGGTGGACAACAAGGACATCTTGGTAGAGGGAGAGATACATGTTTTTTCTTCTCCATGAATCAACCAGAAGGAGTAGTCTCGTGTAAAGTTGTTACAAGTGAGATGTTCCTCTTTAACAACATTTCAAGTTTAATTTATATAGACCCTAGTGAGACACATTCTTTTGTATAATGATTGTCAGTTAGTGTATCAGATCCTTAAACTCAGGGTCAATCTTATGAATTGTTGTTAAGAGTATCACTAGATGAGTTGATAGTTTTAAAAGAAGTGTGTCTTGGATTTCTGTTGAGTTTTAGTGGGTATAATGTAATGATTGTCAGTTAGTGTATCAGATCCTTAAACTCAGGGTCAATCTTATGAATTGTTGTTAAGAGTATCACTAGATGAGTTGATAGTTTTAAAAGAAGTGTGTCTTGGATTTATGTTGAGTTTTAGTGGGTATAATGTAGTGGTTAATCTCATAACCCTTAGACATTAACTCTTTCCAAATATTTTGGGTATGGATTTCCTTGAGACAAACCATGTCCAATTGGAAGTTGGAAGAAGGATACTATCTATAAAGATGGAATTATGCACATGTGCATAGACTATAGTTAGTTGAATAAGATAACCATCAATAATAAATATCCTTTGACTAGGGTTTATGATTTGTTTGACCAATTTCACTGAGAAAGATTCTTATCAAAGATAGATCTCAGATTCAGTTACCTTCAATTGAGCATAAAATCATTGGACATACCTAAGTCAGCCTCTAAAATAAAATTTAGTCATTATGAGTTTGCAATCATGTCTTTTGGACTGAAAAATGCCCCTAAAACATTTATGGACGTGATGCAAAGAGTATTTAGGCAAGACATAAATTAGTTAATAGTAGTGTTCATAGATGATATACTTATATATTTTAGCAATACAAAAAACATGCACGGAATCTAAGGATGGCCATGCAATTTTGAGTTTATGCTAAGTTTAAAAAATGTTGATCTTGGTTGGTTGAAGTGTCTATTCTTGGACATGTCATAAGGAGAATGAATCAGTATAGACCCTAAGAAGGTAAAAGATATTCTTTAGTGGGGGAATCTCACAACTCCCCTATGATTGTTAGTTTTCTAGGCTTATCTAGATATTATAAGAGTTAAAGGAACTTTAGTGTGTTAATAAAACTTCCTACACCAAACTTTCCCTTTGTGACTAAGGTTTCATGTTTACGGATGTCATCATACAGATATATCACGTGGTGTCAAACCATTCTATATATTATCTTTTTCTAACTTAGCAGTCTACCTTCTTGAGCAATACGAAATACATAACTTCATTTTAGAGTGCCTAGACATCACATAAAAATAGTAGAACAATAACAGAGGATTCCCCAAAGTGAAGCTAAAGTGCTTTCTAGTTATAGAGAGGGGAAAGCACCATATTTGACAAAGAAGAATATGATCTTGGATGGTATAAAACATGTCTAAGAAATTTCACATTAAGAAGAAGTTAACTACATAAGCCCAAATCAAACAGATGTCCAAAATACCCCTAAGTGTGATATTTGATTATTTGATTATCCCATCACTAGACTCAGTAGAACCTAATTATTATTATCTAAATCAACCAAAAAAAATTCTTGTGTGTAATCTAAAATCCCATGGTGATATTTTTTTTCAAAATGGCAGTAGAGACATATATGCACCAACAAGCAATTTAGGTCTAAATTTTATAAATTTGTGCTCACTTTTCTTGATACTATGATTTTAGATTTTCCTCTCTAATATCGATATTCACTTATCTAGGTTATAAAAGTTGGGGTATAAGAGATGCTACAAAAATAAGGATGTTTGTCTAAGAGAGTAAGAAATAGTAGTGGTAATATATATAGTCTCACACCAATGACACTCTATGATAATATTGAGACATAAAAACAAATAGGAATTTGATGGACTCAACCATGAATTAGGTGTCATGCATGAGAAGGAAGAAATATAGTAGGTTAAACTTTGGATATATTTGTATTTCAAACAAGTAACATTTAACAAAAATTGGGGTCATTGCTTGTCACATAGGGGACCACAATGATGTAATGACATCCATTGGATCAAAGGCATCACATGTGTGTTTTTTCCTAGACATCATGGGAAGATGTGGTTGCTACTATTTTGTGGTAGAAATATGTTTTGTTGTTCTCATCTACTTCCATTTATGACCATATGAAAAGTGAAATGCCACAACTACGGGTGCATGTAGTGCAGTTGCTGCTTATGTCCATAGCTAGGTGGTAGTTGTGACATTGACTGATTTTGGCATGACCATTGACGACCACATAGAAATGTGTTGCAATAACTTTTGGTGACCGTTTTGCAGCAATTGATCACATATTTGGCTAGGTGTGGAAGACACATCAACTATGCTTGGCGCTAGCATTGTGATGGGTGTGGTGTATCCCATTACTGCATGGCATGAACCATGCATGCTTTTGGTATTATTGACTTGGAGGTCAAGAGAAGGAGAGAGAGGTTAGGAGAAATGTTGAGAGAGAGAGTAAGAAATGAGGGGTACAACATATAGGGAGTGTAGGAGAAGAAGATAAAGATGAGAGGACCATGTTTAGGGTTTGTGTTTATACCATTCTCTTGATAAAGTATTGAATATCACAAGAAAACAAAATTTGGTTATTGTAAACATTTACAAGAGGGATCCGTATAAAGGAGTAGATATTGGCACAATGTACCGTGTGTAACATACCAAAACCTAGCATCTTGACTCTAGGATTCGAGAACCTTGAATAGGAGGTTCATATGCTTGGTTCCTTAGATTTGACCAAATAAGGATGGAACTATACCTTATTGTATATAGCTAATGTATATAACATATTAAGTGGCATACTATTCTATAATCAACACACCATATTAATATAAGAATATGTATATGTGCTGACATGTAAGTAAGTTCATAAAATATATCACATGTGTTTCTTTTCTAACTAATATTCATATAATGATTAAGATATGTTTAATAAATAGCACATGTGTTTAACACGTGAACAGGAATGACAATGTAAAGTTTCATGTCCAAGAATATGGATAACATGCCACTATATAAATAAATATTGTATTAATGGAGGAAATAGAATATATAAATAAAATATGAAAATTCGTGCATAACAATATAATGCAACTATTTTTGTAAGAATGTGAAGATAATGAGAATCTAAATAATAAATAATGATGGAACTGATGTCATGTTATAATAATATTGTGTTGATGAGCCGAAATCCTAATTGTATTAAAACTCAACAAAGGAAACATTAAAACCCCAAATCTAATGGTAAAATCTTAATGTTTGGGTCCCAATTAGCTTGGGTGCCAATTTTCTCATTAATTATACAATCCTAGATGCCTTAATTTGAAATAAGAAAGAAAATATAAGATTAACTAAAATATATTAAAGAAATTATTGGATGACTCAAAAAGTAAATATTAATATTAAAACTAGATTCTTCATGTCCTAAAGTCTATGTGTCAAATGTGGTATTATTTGAGCCTTGATTGAACCCTCAAACAAACCGGGAAAGAAATTATATTAAATAGCCCTTAAAATGCTAAGTAAATGAACTAATACCTCTGACTTCCTAAAGTTCACAATTTCCTATTTTGCCACACAGTTCATTTTCCAGCTTCCTTAAAGTTTGTCTAAATTTAATGCTATCACACCTAAGTTTCCTTATGCAAACTCACTTTGATCCATTAGATATGAATCACACAAGGGCTCTTTTCTCCTATTCATTCACTCATAGGTTTACACATAGGTAATAACCTCGTCCTTCTTCTCAGACTTATATTCCCATTTTCACACCCTTTCCCACCTTCTCTCATTTACTTTCACAAATTTGTTCTTCTATAGTTTCATAAAATGATTCCACACCATTTGAGCATCAAATTGAAAGGGTTCTAACAGTAGAACCCCCCCATCACCCATGGAAGTCTTGGCTGGTTCCCAAAAGTTTCATCTTGTGACTCCTTGCCTTAGTTTCCTTCTCCAAATGGAAACCCTACCATCAACTGACATCTCCTCTATAAGTGCAACCCAACACACCCTCATTGGTCATTTGAACATTCTTCTCAATTGTGCTTTACATATCCCTATATGTAGAACACCTTTACACATCCACCCATCCCTCAATGATAAAGTCGAGTTGTTTAGGCACATCACCAACCACCCAGAATCACTTTTCCTGGCCAACAAAGCATCTGGGGCCGTTGTTTAGGTTGATTCAAGTACCAAGTGTTTTACCCCTTTTCCCTACTTGGTTATGTCTAAAATCGATCTAAGCAGAAAATAGGCATTGTTGTTTCTGATTCAATATGTCTTGGTGCTATTGTCTTTGTTGTGATGGTAGTGCCATCATCTCATGCTTCTCTTCTCAGCCTATCATGGCAAGCATGCTTTTCCCTTGGTTTGTTGGCCTTTAGACTCGAGAAATAGCTCTTCAAAATGCCGCTAACTCATTTGGGTTGCCTCTAGGTCACGAGGATAGGAAGAGATCAGTACTTCATCATTGGATAGATCTTCGATTGCCCATCATGGCATAGGCAAGTGAGGGAGACAATTTCCTCAATGTATTTTACTCGTCTTCCCCATTTGATGTTTGTGTTTTTAGTTTTCGCAACAAGGGAAACTAGGTCTTGTCGCCAAACCTAGTATTGTCCTATTTCTAAAATTCATAATAAATGATTTATAGATTGGAAAATAAAAGGAAATATGTTAAATTATTGTGGGATATTTTCTTATCTAATAGTATCAATTTCATCATCTAATCATCATCTTACAAATATATGATTTCTATAGGATTTTCTTAGTTGGCTACATTTTCTAAAATTCAAATCTAAAAATCTATAAAGCAAAAATAAAAGTAAAATATTATATAGATTCTGAAAAACATTTTAACAATATATTATGATTTGTATAACCTAATTCATTAATAATAAAAAATCAATTTTTTGGGTTTATATAATTAATGTGAACTCAACCCTAATTTCCTATATGATCTTATTAGGTTGAATGTGACTTGGATGTGGATGTAGAAGTAAAAATGGATATATCCAGACTCAATATGATGTATGTTGCATTCTACTACCCGTGTTGAGCAACTAAACTAATTTTGATCTCTCTTGATGTATGATGCATCTCCATAATGACATTGATAAATTTAATCTATTTATCTCTTTCCTGAGCCTTTATGAGGCATATTATTATTGGAAACTTTTTTGCTTGACTAGATGACCTATTTGGGTCTAATCTTAATAAATTTGAAAACCTGAGATTTTTGAACTATCTATAACCCATGGTGGAATCCAAATGTGTGCCTTACTTCATGATGAAACCCTAATTGTAGAATTGAACCAAGTTGTTCCTTATGGTGATATGGAGCCCTAAATTGCCCACTTTTGTGGTATATGTTTCTTATTGTCCATTTTTGTGATGGCAACTTCACTAATTCCATTTATACAACTGATCTTTCATTTGCCTCTACATTTTGCATGCTTGTTGATTAAGTAATCCTAGAGTTGTATAAGGGCTTTGGTTTTATGGGGTTATGTTCCCTTTAAGTTTTGGGAGGAAAGGTTATGTGCTTCACACCAAGGATTTGTGCCCACCATATATACTTGGGAGTTTGGTTATGTGCTTTAATCTATCAGGTATTAGGGTTATTTGCCCTAGATGCAATTGTTTATTCATATTACACTAGTGATGTATTTATCTCATGTGCATGCATGTTGATTATTATTGATGGGTTATGGTGTAGAGAAATATGGAACTAGAATGGGTAGTGGAAAAAAAATTGACTAAAATTTGACTGCCATATTCCACTTGGTTCAGTAGATCACTTCAACAACTATGTAATTAGAAGGATGATTTAAAGGTTATACCTATTCTTGGAGCAATTCTAGTGACAATTTCCACACATTGGCATGTGCCTTTCTTTAATTTGAACCCAAACAACATTAATGTTGGCCTCCCGACTGATCACCACAGATCGTAGTTGAATTTGTCCTTCGAGTAGTAAGAAATGACCTCCTCACCTCTATAGTAGTCCACATGGACCACAAGGAATTCATGTCATTCTCGATGAACGGACAAGAAGGAGTTGTCCCTTCTAGTTAGTGTACTAGCACTGACTTGATCTCCCAATTGTCTCTTCCTTGCTATCCCTCCCTTTGATGGGTAGCACTTTCTTGGGTTCTCCTAATTACCACAACCAAAGAAGATAACAATTGTTAGAGTGATTGATGTGTCTCTAGAAAGCCTCGACTACCCCTCTATTTATAGGAGGGTCAGGGTCATGAGTTCTAGTCTGTGTGGGAATCAAAGGGGATGCGAATTCATGAATTTTCACTACCTACGAATGACAAAATTGTCAGTTCAAAGGTGAACCCATTGGTTGGTAAGTAAGTCGATCAGTTCAACCCTTGAACCGATCATTTCAACATGTTTCTCAATCACAATTGTATTGGAAATTAATATCCAATTAATGCACAACATGACATCAACACTAATCCTTGATCCAATCAAATTGATCAACCAACCAGTTGGTTCACAACCTGAACCAGTCTGCTCATAGTCTAGAGTCGATCGATTCACCTACTGAACCCGTTGTCTCATGGTACTGATTGCCAAACTTGGTTCAATTGACCTAACACTTGAACCTATAGGTTCAACACTTGAAGCGATCAAAATGCATAGTCCAGACAGTCAACTTTCAATCGATGTTGTTTAAATTCAATGCCTGACTCTTTAGTAATCAAGTTTAATCTACATTCATGAAAGCTCCTATTTCAAGTGTATCCTATGTGTGTGACCCTATAGGTTCCAAGGTACATTGGAAGTGAATGTCCATAACTAATTTATGACATCACACACAATGAGCAGTATCTAGCAACATATCATTGCCACAACATTAATTCACAAAGTTGGATAACAACTTCAACCTATAATCTGTGATTGGTGTTACAATGCTTATATAGTTCCTTCAATACTGATATACAAATTGAACTCAAGGCATGGAATCTCCATCATATTTAACGTTCAAGCCATGTTTGTTGAACTAGAGCAGTCTATCTAAGATATATGTAAGGTCAATATCACATA
This sequence comes from Alisma plantago-aquatica, assembly GCA_963693085.1. Lineage (NCBI taxonomy): Eukaryota > Viridiplantae > Streptophyta > Magnoliopsida > Alismatales > Alismataceae > Alisma > Alisma plantago-aquatica. The sequence continues at coordinate 351,187,134 of OY856410.1, read as the reverse complement.
TTGACTCACATGAGCATGGCCATGCTTTTCTCAGTCTCACTGATCAAGTAGCCAGGATATCATACTCTTATAGGAAGGAAAAATCCCATTTACATCACTTACAATCATCCCCATGTGTCACAATGCACCCAAGCATGACCTGTATGGCAACCCTTATTCAAGATCATGATGGATGATATCAAAGTACTTTGAATGACAAGTGATGAGTGTAGTGATTTCAGGTCTAAGAACCACAATCACCACCATCATTATAAGAGATGATTCTGACTACCAATCGTGGTTTCCATGTATCACTCTCAAGGTGGGTTCTCCGATACACTATTCACTAACAAGTATCTATGTGTTTGGCATGATATCACATATCATGACTTACTGAGATTTTGTCTACAACCACACACACTCTAGTCCTATGTGTTATTGTTGTCTATCCGCCTTCCATAGTAACATATGACTAGGGACATAACAAGAATGTATATAGTCTTGAAATTTGTATGATCTCATTTTTCATATTCTCAAACTGAATACATACATCATTGAGTAATATAATTATTTAGACATTTATTATGTTGCATCATTATCTCATAACTGAATCAAATAGAATAAATTGAAAGATTGCCTTTATTATTAATCAAATCATTTACAAGATATGCCATTACAATCATCATGTGATTGGCTCTCTGGACATACATACCAATGAATTCCCACTTTCACTTAGAGCTTATCACCCATGAACTTAATCCCAAGTGATCCAAAATGACCTTCATACTTCTGTTGCGAAAGTGCTTTTGTTAAGGGGTCAAACACATTGCTTTCGGTTGGTACTCCACAAATCTTTATATCCCTTGTTATATGATCTCTCATATGAGATGGAACCACCTTTGTATGTTCTTGGAACTTTGATGTGATCTGGGTTCATTATCTTTTGCATTAGCTCCATTGTTGTCACAATATAGCTCAATTGCATTGTTGATGCTTGGAACCACTGCAAGTTCAAAAATTAACTTCTTGATCCAAATAGCCTCCTTTATTGCATTGGATGCAACAATATACTCAACCTTTACTATAGAATACACAATTGTCTCTTTCTTGGAACTCTTCCAGCTAACAACTCTATTCTTGAGGCAATAAACAAATCCAGACTACAATCTATAGTCATCTTTGTCTGTTTGGAAGCTTCCATTGGTGTGACCCTTTACCACCAATTCTTTCTCACCACCATAGACAAGGAACTGAGTGTTAGTTCTTCTCAAGTACTTAAGGATGTTATTCACGACATTCCAATGACACTCACCAGGATTTGATTAATATCTACTCATCCAACTCAAGGCATGCAAGACATCTGGGTGAGTGCATAAAATCATGTAGATGATAAATCAAATTGTAGATGCATACATAATCTTATTCATGCGCTCCCTTTCTTCACAAGAACTGGGACATTAATCTCTTGAGATGCTGACACCATAAGACATGGGAAAATTTTCTCTCTTTGAGTCCTCCATGTTGAACCTCTTCTATACTTTATCAATATATGTGCTCTGACTTAGTCCAAGAATCCTTCTAGATCTATCTCTATAGATCTTGATTCCTTAGATATAGGATGCTTCGCCTGAACCCTTCAAAGAGAATGCATTTAGTAGCTAGGTCTTCACCATATGTAAAAAAGGAATGTCATTCCCATCAATAGAATGTCATCTACATACAATATGAGGATTAGAATCATTCTCCGGTTAACCTTCTTGTAAACACAATGTTCATCTTCATTGTGACTAAAGCCTAACCTTTGACTATTTCATCAAATTGAAGATTCTAGCTCTGAGATTCTTGCTTCAATCCATAGATTTACCTTTGTATCTTACATACTTTATTTGCATCCTTTGGATTTATTAAAACTTCAGGTTGTGTCATGTACACACTCTCTAAAAGATTCCCATTAAGGAATGTTGTTTTAACATCCATCTGCCAAATCTCATAGTCATGATAAGCTACAATGGCAAGCATGATCTTGATGGACTTAACCATGGCAACTGGAGAAAAGGTTTCATGATAGTAAACACTTTGAATTTGTTTGAAACCTTTTGCAACCAATGTATCCTTATAGATTTGTACATTACCATCCATGTTGGTCTTCTTCTTGAAGACCCACTTACACCCTATGGGTTTTATCCCTTCAAGTGGAACCACCAAGGTTCATACCTTGTTGATGTACATAGATTCCATCTCAGATATCATTTACTCAAGCCATTTGTCAGACTTTCGTCCCTTAGTAGCTTCTAAGTAGGTTGTTAGCTCATCATTTATGACCAACTCAGCGCCTGTTCGAGTCACAAGATAGCCAAATCTTTCAGGCTCAAACCATAACCTACTAGATCTATGAGGTTCTTGTGTTACATGAGGAACTTAAGATTCTAGAACAATTTGTGAGTCTCCTTGCTCCTCATGTACCTCTACTAGTTCTATGTTTTCTTGTTGGTCACAAACCTCTTTACGTTCTACTTTACTCCCACTGATTCCTTTGGAAATAAATTTCTTTTCAAGGAATACACCAGTCCTACAACAAATACTTTGTTGTCAGATGGAGTGTAAAAGTAGTATCTCCTGTTTGCTTTGGGATATCCAATAAAATAACATTTATCAGATTTGGATCCATGGTTTTTAAGAAACGTTTTCCTAACATAAGCTTCACATCCCCTAATCTTCATAAAAGACACATCAAGATGTTTCCCATACCATATCTCATATGGTATCTTTTGAACCAATTTTGATGGTACACTACTTAGTGTAAATGTGGTGGTTTCTAGATCATAACCCCAGAAGGACGTCAGAAGATCAACTAAACTCATCATTTATCACACCATATCTAGAAATGTGTGTTTCCTTCTTTCTGATACACCATTGTGATGTGGTGTTCTAGGTGGAGTCCATTGTGATATGATACCACAAGCTCATAGAAGGTCCTCAAACTCTTAGCTTAAGTATTCTCCACCTCGATCAAAATGAAGTACCATAATACTTTTACCAAGTTGGTTCTAACTTCATTCATGAAATCCTTGAACTTTTCAAAGGTTTCTGACTTATGTTTCATCAGGTTAACATAACTATACATGTTGAAGTCATCAATAATGGCAATGAAGTACTAATAACCACCTCTAGCATTTGTTCTAAAAGGGCCACACACATCAATATGTATAAGTCCTAATAGATTGATCACCCTCTCAAAGTTTCCAGTGAAGGGAGTCTTTGTCATCTTTCCCAACAAAAAAGATTCCCATATCTTCATTAATTCATAATTAAAAGAGTTCATATAACATCTTTATGGAGTCTAAAAATGTGTTTCTCATTGATGTGCCACAGAAAATAGTGCCAAAGGTATGTTTGGTTTGAGTTATTAATTTTTTATCTTTTGGTATTTGTGTTATACAGACTTATGTCCAGATCTATCAAGTATAAACCATAAGACATTAGGGAATTTCCATAAAAAATCTCATTACTAATTTAACATCGACCATTCTTTATAAGATATTCAAATATATGATGTTCCTATTAATGGTGGGTACATAATAGTAGTTCTCTAACTCTATTACAAGCCCACTTGGAAGAGATAACTCATAGGTTCCAACTACACTGGATGAAACTCTTGCTCCATTAGAAACACATAGTTCTACCTTACCTTTTATTAGAGGTCTATTTCTTTTAAGATCCTTCACATTTGAGCAAATGTGAGATCCAAATCTGGTATCTAGTACCTAAGATGAAGAAGTATCAAAATTAATATCAACTAATATGTACAAGAAGTAGAGATTTGTATCCCTTGTTTCATCTTGCTAGGTTTTCTCACTCCTCTCCTTATTTTGAGTGATGAAGCTTTGGACTTCTAATTAGACTCAAAACACTTCTTGGCCTTGCATTTGTCCTTGGACTCCATCCTGCTTAGCATCATCACAGGTTTGTCCTTGTTCATTTGTGCTTCAACATTTATCAACATGCTAAGCAACTGAGACATCGGTCTAGCCAGATTTTTCAAGTAATAACACTCAATAAAATGGCTATATGATTCAGGCAATGATTGCAAAATCATATTCATAGGCAACTCTTGATCTAAAGGAAATCCTAGACTTTCTAGATGTTCTACATGCCAAATCATATTGAACACATGGGGTTCTACTGGATCTCCCTTTGTCATTTTGCAATAAAACAACACCTTAGAGAAATTATACCTTTCTTGCTTTTCATGTTTTTATGCAACTCATAGTGCATACAACCTAGAGAAAGGCTTTTGATGTCTACGACATCCTTGACATGTTTCAAGTAAGCATCCATTTCAGTCTTAGGCACATATGGAGAGGATTCCACTGGCATTGGTGTTTCAGGAACATAGAGAACACTTCTCAAAGTATTGAACTAGTTATGGAAGTATATCTCATTTAGATTGTCCTTCATAAGGATTGATCACAAAGATTGTGAGTTTTCCATTTGATTTTCAAGAAAAATTTGTAATTTGTCAAAACACTTTTGATTTGATTTAATTAATACATAATTTGATGATGTTTAATTAGGACTTTAATTAATTTTTCCCCACCATTTTGTTCAAATTGATAGCCCTCACTACCACTTCAAAAAACTGCAACACACAACTTCTAATGAGTCAGGATCCAAAACAATTAATTCAACACCCAACCAACGCAGGTGCTCATGACCAATTATTAAGGTAGGCAACATTTACCAATTGCATCTCTGCAATTCTTGGATAGATGTTATGCACAACTCCTTGCCATAGTCCATCTCTATGATTCTAGGCACTTAATCCTATTAATGTCACTTGCCTAACCCATATCCCAACATGATAAAATATGCACCCTACTAGCACAGACCCACATATCTATCATTACACTTCCATGAGATGACACACCACACTAGGGTGTTCCCACGCTTGGTCGATCAAGCTTTTCATCTGTTTTTCTTATGGAAAGCATCATAGGACTAATATTTATTGAGGGATTTGTATTTATAAATACATATATATAATCACTGTATACTCATAGTACATATTTTATACATGTTATACATACAATAATAAATATAAGTAATTGTTATGGCCATCATCTTGTAATTCCTTGGAGATACAAGGAATTACCACCACCTAAGGCCCACATCATATGTAACAACCTGTTGTTGATGGAGATCTCTGTTGGAACCAGTCGGGTCAAACCTTGAACCGGTCGACTGGCCTCGTTGTTAGTTGATTAGTCTCTGGGATTGATGGTCTAGTCTCTGGGATTGATGGTCTAGTCTCCGTCCAAGTGGCATCTGGACTCTTCCAGCCATTCGATTGGAGCCACCAGCCGATCGGTTGGATCCTCCCATTGTCTAGCCTCCTCGGTCATCCAACCGATCAGCTTATCATCTAAGATGGTCGATTTTCCTGGTGTAGAATGTCTTCTTTTCCATAATAGGAATTCACACTATCCAAATCCTATTTAACATTTTACATGATAATAGAAAAACCTCAAGTTACATTCAAGGGGAGAATAGGATGGAGAGAATTAATATTTTTATATATGGAGAGAGAGAGGCTCAATATGCAAACTAAGATACAAATAGGGAAAACAACCATACAACCAAGTACAAAAGGTCTAGGGATGTAGGCCACAACCATGTTACCAGTCACCATCAAAATAATTTTAAGGTGACACATGTAAATTGCATATATATTATATCATATATATCATGATTGTTTGTGGTATTTAACTAAATATGCACATTAATCATTTATATTTGCATAGAATACAATAGATAAATGAAAAATCAAAATCTGATCACATCAACTAAATCTCAAAGAATAGTAAATTGACATGACTCTAATACCATTGTAGGGAAATATGGCCACAGAACAAGCATCAGAAACAAAAAAATAACTTCCATATTCCCCTTTTTACTATAGATAGCATCACAGACTTTGTAATGGGAAGGACAGGTGCAAGGTTATGCCTGGTATTGGAGCAAGTCCATTGAAAATTCCATTGGTACATTGTGCACTTTCTTCAAGTTGCACCCAGATAACGTCATGGCCAACCTCCTAGATAATCACCACAAATAGTAGTTGACTTTGTCCTGTGAGTGGCAGACAATGGCCTCCTTGCCTCTATAGTAGTCCACACAGAACACTGGGAACTCCTTTCATTCTAGATGAACATATAAGAAGGAATTGTCCCTACTAGTCAGTGTTGTAGCACTCACTTTCTCTCCCAATTCTCTCTCCCTTTCTATCCTTCCCTTTGACGGGTAGGACTTGCTTGAGTTCTCTCGGTTATCACGACCAGAGAAGAAAATAATTTTCAAAGTGATTGATGCATCTCTAGAAACCCTTGACTACCCCTCTATTTATAGGAGGGTTAGGGTCATGTGTTCTAGTATGTGCAAGAGTTGAAGGGGACTAGAATCTATGAATTTTTGCAACCAATGAATGGCAAAACAGTCAGTTCAATGGTGAACCGATTGGTTGGCATGTCAGCTAATCTGTTCAACCCTTGAACTGTTCATTTCATGTTTCCCAATCACAATTATATTGGCAATTAATATCTGATTAATCACAACATGATGTCAACAATAATCCTTGATCCAATTAATTGATCAACGAACTGGTCGGTTCACAACCTAAACCGGTCGGCTCATAGACCTGCCAATTGGTTCACCTACTGAACCAGTCAACTCATAGACTTGCCAATTGGTTCACCTGCCAAACTTGTTTTAGTTGACCTGACACTTGAATCGATCAGTTCAACACTTGAACTAGTTGATTCACAGTCCATTTAGTCAACTTTCAATCAATGTTGTTTAAAAGTGAATACCAAACTCTATATTAATCAAGTTGAAACTACATTCATGAATAAACTCCTATTCGAAGTGTATCATATGTTTTTGATCCTATAAGTTTCAAGTTACTTTGGTAGTGAATGTGCCTAACTAATTTATGACATCAAAAGCTACGAGTGGTATCTAGCAATACATCATTTCTACCCAAGTAATTTAGAAAGTTGGAGAACAACTCCAACCTATAATCTATTATTGGTGTTATAGTGTTTGTATAGTTCCCTTGTCATTCATATCTAGATTGAACTCGAGGAATGGAATCATCGTCCTCTTTTATGTTCAATCCATGTTACTTGAACTAGAGAAGACTGTCTGAGATATATGTTATCTCAATATCACATGTTGACTCACATGAGCATGGCCATGCATTTCTCAGACTCTCTTATCAAGTGACCAGGATATCATACTCTTGTAGGATGGACAAATCCCATCTACATCACTGACATCATCTTCATGTGTCACAATTTACCAGAGAACCACCTTTATGGCAACCCTAATTCAAGATCATGGTGGATGATGTCAAAGTACATCACACGACATGTGATCAGTGTAGTGATTTTAGGTCTAAGAACCACAATCATCACCATCACTATAAGAGATGATTATGACTACCAATCATGGTTTCCATGTATCACTCTCAAGGTGGGTTTATCTGATACACTATTCTCTAACATGTATCTATGCCTTTGGTTTGATATCACATATCATGACTTAATGAGATTTTGTCATCAACCAACACACTCTTTTCTTATGTGTTTTTTTTTGTCTATCTGCCTTCCACAATAACATCTAACTAGGGACATAACAAGTTTGTATATACTATTGGCATCTGTATGATCTCATTGTTTAGGTCCTTAATCCAAAGACATAAGTCATGGATTAATATCATTCTTTAGACATTTGTTATGTTACATCATTATCTCATAACTAAATAAAATAAAATAAATCAAAAGATTGCTTTTATTATTAATAAAAATATTTACAAGATATCCATTACTATCATCATATGATTGGCTCTCTGGGAACACATACCAACATATGTTCTCTAAACTATCTATGTGTGCATTGTTGCACATCTTATTTTTAATTAGTGAAAAGTGTAACTACTGATTATCATCTCATTGAAATTCATAATCTTTTGATATCGACTTGGATTGTATTTTTCCTCTTGGATGGGAAGCATGTATATATTTGATGTCCTTTTTCACTAAAGTTTCTCAATTTCAATTAATATGCTCATACTGACAGTTTTGTGCTATAAAATTCTATTTTGTCTTCTCTTGTGGGGTATGCTTCTAACCCCTTAGGTGAAGGACATGGAAGACATGACAAGATGGCATGGATCTATCTTAAAGGAGCGAACTCTTGGAAGATAGACTTGAGATTGTTGGAATATCCCTCTACTTAGATCCTAATGTTGTTACTTTCATGGAAGCTCTAGTGATATATAACATTGTATATTATGTAATTGAATATAGTCATTACATTTATTTCCGCTGCTATAATTAGGGTCTTATATACCATTAGTTAAGTAATGAAAAAAAACCTATTCCAATATATCCTTTTAGTGTGTTGGATTAGATGGATTTATTCCTCAAATTAATTGATGAGTGGATCCTCTATTGAGTCCCACTCCTTACAATATGGCATTAGAGCCTGGGTAGTCAAAATCTAACTATTTCAATTTTATCTCCCTTTGATTTCCTATCTTGTACCATAAGTCCCTTATAGATCCCTTACGTTATTTGAAAATCTGAAATGATTTGTTTATCTTATATGAGATGATACATGAAGGATATTAAAAGCAATGAAGTATATATGAGGATCTTAAGATGTTAACCCTATTGTGATGAGGCTCTAATTACTCATACCCTTTGATGTAGGTTAAGTATGATATATCTTTTTGATGGAGATATGCTATGTGGATGTTGAAGTAGTAGTATAAAGAGATATTAAATGGAAAATTGTGAATTGCTTCACACATTTGATTTTGGTACCATCTTTGTTTTAAATCACCTAGTTTCTCACCGTCAAGATATATTTTTGAATATACTATTATGTGTAAAAATTAATTTTATGGATTTATCATTGTTTTCTTGAACCAATTCACAATAGAGTATGTATGAAATTTTGGAAGATGTAATCATATAACTAGATAGAATAGAGATCTCAACCCTAGTTTTGGTTATGGAGTGATAACTAGGATACATGGAATTATGTAAAGTTGTAGTGGGCCTAGCCTCTTTACCCCTCTAAGGTGTTGGAAGCTGTGTTAGGTGGATCTTTTGTTTGAAATGGGAATTTTAGGGTTGTTAGGTTAGAATCATAAGGACCTAAACTCAGCCCTAGGCGACTATGATCATTTTATTTGAAGCATGCCATGTGCGTGTAATAACTACATCTAGTTGGTGCAACTCTTAAAATTGATCTAAAACCCTAATACCTTAAAATTGGTTTAGTTTAACTTATTAGGTTCATACTTTTAAGGGGTAGAGAGTAGTTGGTTGATAGTGTATGGATGATTAGATTTTGAGGATGAAACCCTTTTAAGGGTGGAGTGTTGTAACATACTGAAACCTAACATATTGGTTATAGAAACTCTAAAACCTTTAATAGGAGGTTAGTATGCTTGGTTCCTTAGATTTGACCAAACCGGGATGGAGTTACACCTTGATGTATATAGTTAATGCATATAACATATTAAGTGGCATAAGGTTCTATAATCAACATCCAATATTAATGTAATAACATGTATATGTACTAAAAAGTAAATAAGTTCATTAAATATATCACATGTGTTTCCTTTCTAACTAATATTTGTATCATGGCTAGGATATATTTAATAAATGACACAATGTGTTTAACACATGAATATGAATAACAATGTGAATTTTCATGTCCTACAATATGGATAATGTACCATTATCTAAATGAGTATTTAATTAATGTACCAAATAAAATAAATAAGTAAAATGTGAAAATTAGTGCAAAATAATATAAGGTAACTCTTTTATAAAGAATCATAAGATAATGTGACTCCTAATAATAAATAATGTTGGTTATGATGTGATGTTACAGTAATACTATGTTCATGAGTCTGAAATCCTAATTGTATTATAACTCATGAAAGGAAACTTCAAACCCAAATCTAATAGAAAAGTCATAATCTTTGGGTCTCAGTTAGTTTTAGTGCCAATTTTCACATTAATTAAACAGTCCTACATGACTTGATTTCATATAAGAAAGAAAATATAGGATTAACTTTAAAAAATCATAGGAAATTATTGGATGATTCAAAAAGTAAAACTAATATCAAAATAATATTTCTTCATGTCCTAATTAGTCTATGTGACAAATATGGAATTATGGGAGACTTTCTTGAACCCTCAAACAAACTGGAAAAGAAGCTATATTAAGTAGCTCCTAAAATGCTAACTAAATCAATCAATATGCTGATTCCCTAAAGTTCTCAATTTCCTATTTTTTTCATGTGCTTTATTTTTCTAATTTCCTAAAGTTTATCTAATTTTAATGGTGTCACACCTAAGTTTCCTTGCACAGACTCCCTCCAATCCGTTAAATATGAATCATGTAGAGGCTCTATTCTCATCTTCCTTCACTTGTTGGTTTACGAGTAGGTGATAGCCTGCTCCATCTTCTCAGAATTGTCTTCCTATTTTTCACACCTTTCCCCCATCTCTCATTTCTTTTCACCAATTTGTTCTCCTATAGTTTCCCAAAATTATTCCACACCTATTGAGCATCAAATTGAAAGGGTTCTGACACTTAAAAAACCTATTATCGCCAATTGCAGACTTGGTCAACGTGGAAGTTTCATTTGGATCCTCATCTCCTCTATTTCCTTCTCCTTATAGAAAATCTACCATCAACCAACATACCTTCTATAAGTACAACCCAACACACCCTCACTGGTCCTTTGAACGTTCTTCTCAAATGTTCTTTATGCCTCCCTCTATCCAGAACATCTTCACCCATCCACCCAAGCCATATATTTGTGACACCAGCATTGATTTTAGCATGAAGTTGAGGCCTTCAGGCAGATCACCAATGCCTAAAATCACTTCTCCTGGACCACTAAATCATCTGGGACCCTTGTTTAGGTTGATTTAGGTACCAACTATTTTCCCCTTTTTTCCTACTTGGTTATGTCCGCAATTGATCTAGACAGTGACTAGGCATTTTCATCTCAGGTTCAATATGTCTTGGTTTTATTGTCTTCGGTGTGATGGTAGTGATGTCGTGTTGTGATCCTCTTTCTGGCCTGTCATGGCAGGCATGCTCCCTGGTTTCTTGGCCTTTCGGTTCGAGTAATAGAGGCATTCAGGTAGCCTCTAGGTCACAAAAATGGGTAGAGCCCAGTCCCGCATTCCCATCTAAAGCTCCAAATATCAGCCATGGTGTAGGTGAGTGACTGAGACAACTTACTTGATGTAATTACATGTCTACCACTTTTTTTCTTTGTGTTTTTTATTTTACTGACAGGGGAAATTGGGCCTTTCCACTAAATCTACTCATGCTCCTAATTTTGTTTAGGGTTGGTCCACTTCGCCAACCCCAATAGGGCCAACTTAGTGAAATTTTAAGCCTTGTGGACAAACATGCAAGCATGGATTTTCCCCCATTATCTGATTGGTCTATATTTCTAAAATAAAGGTTTATGACTTAAAAAAAGAATATCTTTCGAAATTGTGGGATTTTTTCCTATCTAATGGCATTAGTTTTATTGTCTAATCCCCATCTAATAAATTCACATTTTCTTTAGAATTTTCTTAATTGGCTAGATTTTCTAAAATTCATATATAATAATCTATAAGTTAAAAAAATAAAATAAAATGTGATATGATTCATGAAAACATGATCCACAATATGGTATGGTTTTTGTAAGCTAATTTATTAATAAAAAGCCAATTTTTAGGGTGTATATAGTTAATGTAAACTCAGCCCTAAATTTATATATGATGTTATTAGGTGGCTTGTGACTCGGATGTGGACCTAGAACAGATGCTGGATATATCTAAACTCGATATGTGGTATGTTTTATCCTATAATGCATATTGAGAAATTAATCTGGTTTTAATTACTATTTATGTATGATGCATCTTTGGTGCGTTTCTGCTAATGGAGTTATACACTACTCAATTAGAATTTGAGTAGATGCAACTCTACAAATAGAAATACATGGCAGATTCACTTTCAAAATTTATAAGGACCTACACAAACGTACTCACATACACCAAAACACTACACCCACAAGTGCATGGGGTCGTGCCATAGTATAGGAGGGCGGCAAGTATAGGGTTGATCCACAGGGAGAAAAGGGGGCACTAGAGCTAGGTTAGTTTTTGGGCTAGGTTCCTACTATAGATTCTTGGGTTGAAGGGTTTAAATGTTGATTTCAAGCGAGCAATTAAAGAAAGACAGGCAAGATTAAAACCTAAGTTAATGCTAGACAGTTAATTCTACTGAACAAGAAAATACAAGGCAAAGCAAAAAAAGAGAACAAGTTATTCTACGGAAAGCAAGGAGAAGTTTACACTACAATAAGCTAGCAAACATGGAAAAAGAGCAATGAAAAATCTAAACTATCAAGAACAAGGCAAGAAGCTAACTAAACAAGTAACGATCTAACTAAGCTAACACTAGCTAAGCAAGAAGGCAATTAGGGTTTTAAAGCAATAAAGGGAAATGTGGGCTGTTTGGGGGATGCACTTATCAATTAGGTTGGGGGTGATGTGTGAACATTATTATTTCAATTAGATTATCAAACCAAACAACAAGTTAGAGTCTAATGAATTATCCTAAACTACTAATGGGCCATGGATATACTAGGTTGTTTATAGGGGAACTAGTCCCTAACATCCCTATTACCCTTGTGAGGCTCAATTGGTTAGGGTTTAGGTGTAGTTCAATTAGAGTCTAAACAATCCTAGGTTTCTAGGTTAGATGATTTTATGATGATTAGGGGATGAGACTAGTAATGGGAGTGGAAGTGAGGTTTTAGACCTCCCATCACCCACAGCCTAACCTTGAGAAAGCTCCATTCTAAGCACACCAAATTTATCTAAACTAGCTACTTAAATCTCTCAACTAGGGTTAGAGGAATTGATTAGAATGTAGGAAGATGGGTAGGTAGCTGGGGATCTAAGAATTGGACCTAGGAACAAATCCCAAAATTCACACATATAAACAATTTCCCTAAATTCATATGTGATTTCAAGAACAAACCAACAATCAATTCATGAAGAGTGAGATAGAAAAAGAACATAATCATTAACAAATGAAATTACAATGTTTACATATCATTTCCCCCCAACATGGTATCAAAGTAACATATTTCACCCCAAACAGCCCACCCAAGGGGCCTAGCTACTCATAGCAATGCAAAATACAAAAAGAACGGATAAAGAGGTAGAAGAATCCATGGAGCTCGGTGTAGATGAAGAAATCCTCCACTTCATCTACTGGAGGACGTCCTCCTCTCTCCTCTAAGGTGCAATGGCATGGGGTGATGGTGTAATAGGGGTAAAATACTAAAAAACTAGGGTTTTGGTGGTGGAAATGGTGAAATGGAGTGGAATGGAGTGGAATGGAGTGGCATGGGTGGAATGCAAAAATGGGGAGCTAAGAGGTGGTATAAGGTAGCTAACCACGTGCTAGAGCTGCCAGCTAGGAATATATAGGTGTGGGGGAAGCAACAGGTGAAATGGAAGTAAAGCTAGAAATGCAGTGCAAAAGTAGCTATGTTTTTGTGAGTTGCACGACCGTGGTGAGGAGGGGTGAGAACGGTCGTGGTGGATGGGAACAACTGAGATGAAAAATGGAGAAAAATTACATGGAATTGGTAAAAAATGTACATGAGGTAGCATGACCGTGGTGGTCACCACAACCATGGTGGGGCTTGGGTATCACGGTCATGGTGGTCATCACGGCCGTGTTGGCTTGGATTGCTCATCCTGTTCTTGGCTCCACAGTCATTCTGCTTCAGCTATCACATGGACGTGTGAGGTGGCATGGCCGTTCAGGGTTAGTCCACCATGGCCATTCTATGTGGAATGGTCGTGGTGATCTCTGCACTTTCTTGAGCTGACTCTGTTGTCTTTGTATGAGCCAACACGGCCATTCTGAGGTACTACGGCCGTGCTAGTCTTTGTTGCAGTACATTGATTTGAATCCATATTCTCTTGCGCATCATTACTTCAATGGAGCTTTGGCCACTAGGGGGAGGTTGAGGGAGCATTGGACTTCAATTTAGGCCACTTCAAGGGTAGAGAAACCCTAGTACCACTACTTTTCTCTCTCTCTTCCATCAAGCGTGGTCCAAATGCCTGAAGAACATGCAAATAATGTCCCTAAGTGTATTTTATACAAATATGCATATTAGGGGAAATAACATGTAATCTAACATGTATAGAAGTGATTGAAATGCAATATGACACAAGATGAAACTCTAAAATAGGGCTGAATCACCACCCAGACTTAAAACATACTTGTCCTCAAGTATGCTCCAACTCAATCTCTCTACAATTTTTCCACAATCAAGAAATGAAAAATGCAATGCAATAAGAGATTATTGACTAAATGGGCTCAAGGATGACTAAGTACATGCATTACACCTCTCTCCTCTCCTCTTTCACAAACCAATCATGATTAGAGCACTGACCTTACAAACTTCAAATATAGAGCATAGAAAACACAATCAATCCACATGGCTGTCATATCACTCCGGGTAAACCGTTTCATGGTATCAAAGGTCAAAAATGACTAATTTTGCTATTTTACATTCATGCATTCAATCTCATATGTCCATCCACATGAAGTAATCAACATGGCTACAGAAAAGGAAAAAATGAGCTAGCTTTGACATTTCCTAGCTCCATGGGCATGCAAAGGGAAGAAAGGGTTGCGGTAAGGATTTGGAGTTTTTTTACACACTCGCCTTTTCTTTATTTAGATGTTCTTAAACATCAGCATCTTTTATTTTCTTTTTGCTTTTTCTTGTCTTTGCCCTTGGTGTAGGTATGACATATGATGACAAGAGTGAAGTGGGGAGTCATAGGTGTGGCCACCCCAAACTTTTCGAGGTGACCACGACTGATATGTGCACTTTGGCATCTTTGATGAGGCGGAGAGGTAAGAAGATGGTAGAAGAAATATCATGACAAAGAGGGGTTACTCATATGGACTTCAACATGAGATCTCTTACATGAAAATTACTCCAACTATTTCATAAAGCAATGACACACTACATGAATGAGAAATATTAAAACCACATTTTTATCAAAAGTTTCTATAAAACTCTAAGCATTTGCGGCTTGCTTCAATCACAATTCAACCAAACATTTAACAAGCACAAGAGAGATGGTTCACATGTAAAAAGTTAAGATTGAGGCCATTTACCAATAAACAATGATAATTCACTTGCATTTGTCAAAGGTCACCATTTTCATTCAAATAATTAGAGATTGGGTCAAAACACACTTTTAGGCAAGAAATTCTAACTTTGGAAAAAAATGGCCAAAACTGTGTCAATTTTCCTTCAATCAAATCTACACCTATATTATTGAACATAAAGCAGCAAACAAGCCAAATCTAGCAAAAACATGCAAAAATTACTAAATATCTACATGATGTGCAATGCATGGAAAAAAGAGAAATGTTTTTGAACAAGAAAGTAAACCACATGACATGCAGGCATGTAAATAAGGTAAAATATAATCTAAATAGTAAGAGCAACAAAACAAAACAAGAAAACAAAACTAAATGGCAGATGAAATGCAAAAAGAGAGTGAAAATGAGATAAGGGAATACCTCCCTACTACCCCAAACTTTTGAATCATGATGTCCTCAGCATGACACTAAAGTCTAGGAATGATAGGGTAGAAGATCACTATGGTGGTGGTGATTCTCCCTATGGTGGAGGATGCTGGTAATATAAACCCCAATAGTTTGACTGTGAAGGTAGGTAGTTGTCCTGAAATGCAGAAAATGAACTCCACCAATCTTCCCCCCCCCACTGGGGGCTCCTCTGGGACTGGGCGTGTTAGAACAGATATAAGTGGTTGACTTGATAATGCATCTGTTGATGGTCTAACCACATAGCCTCTTGGGTGCGTTGGAAACCCTCATGTTCCCTCAAAATTCCCTCCTGGGTGGTCAGTATGTGGTCCTGTAAGCTCTGGATGGCCTCCAATTGTGTATGTATGGTAGACATACTATATGCGTTCACTGAAGGTTGACATGATGTATTCACCTCACGTCGCCTCACCCTGTGCATCTCTCTCTCTCCTCAACATTCCTCCTCCTCTCTATAGCTACATGTGACTCTCCAAGTCCTTCAGGTGGGTCTCTGGGATGCTACTGCCACGTGTCTCTCGGGTGCTCCTCTTCCCACCTCCTCAAGATGTCCATAAAATATGGAGATGGGCCACATCCCTCTAGGAGAGGTGTGGAATTATAAGGGAGCACCAGTGAAAAACCTACGTAAGGAGGGTTGACATGGTAGAAAATATTCTGGTCAACCACTAAAATCATAGATGGGAGAGTCAAGTAGTACATGTCACGAGCTTTCCTCCTTCTACCTTTGTGTAGCCAGATACATCATGCCCTAGGGCCAAAGAAATGGAAGTCATAATCCCTCCCATAATAAAATGATTCTTGCTCTTGGACGAGATTGTCTTCATGTGATCAATGATTAGGGACCCCAAGTTTACATGATTGCCCTGTACCATCCATCCTAATACAAACATGTCTTTGTTGGTACAACTACCTTGATTTTCATACCGGGTGAAGATGGTGTTTGCCAAGGCTTTCTGAATGTATCTCAAGATGGGGTTATGAATCAAACTTGACTTTGATTTCCCCACCACAAAACTACTCTGCCAAATAAGCCTCACATTGCAATATAGTTCAAAGTGGTTTCTCTATCTGTACTTCATTGATCAAGTAATTGTGTCGCCTCAGGGGTAGGAGTGAAAATGCCATCAAGAAAAGATGCAGTGATAAGATAAGTGTCATTCCCCAAAGTGATACTAATGACATCATGTGAGACCTTCTCTACGATTGCAAATAATTGTTGTGTAAGATCCACGTAGGTCTCTTGAACTATGGTCAACACCTTAAGTAGCCAAACGGGCTCCAAAGTATCCTGAAAAAAATCAAAGAGACCCAAAGTCTCCATTGTCTCATGGCAAGCGTGTCGAGTGGCAATCACTCGGCGTGTCAGGCACTTAAAGTGCTTTGGCTTCTTTGGCTTCTTACTCTTACCCTCAGGTGTTGCCTCATTATGTGCTTCTGATGCATCCTCTGGCTATGCATCTTGCATTATTTCCTCTTCATCATCTATGGGTAGTTGCCGTCGTGCTCTCAGTTGTAGTTGTGGCTTTGGTGTCGTGGACTTCTAAGGCTGTGCTATTGAAAATGATGGTTGAGCTACCAAAACTAATGGGTGAACTTCCAAAACTGATGGTCGGGCTGCTACCCTACCTCTTCTAGGTAGTGTAGAGGACTCCTCCATCATGGAATCCACCGTCACTATGATGTGGGATGATTCTCCTTGTGAACTGGAGGCTGTCGATGGTGGTGGAAGGGCTAGAGGTGCCGACGAAGCCGAAGATGATGCATTCTTGGGCTGGCATCTGTAGGAGATCACATCCTTAGTCCTAGCCACAACTTTCTTAGCCATTACTTCATCTTAGACTAAATTTGGTGGAGAAATGTGGAACTTTAGGGATTTTCAATATTCCACGTATGTAGGGAGAAATGGAGAGAAAGTGGAGAAATCTGGGTGGAAATGATGGATAGAGGTAGGGAAAATGGTAGGGATATGATTTGGGATGGATTGGGGGTGATTTGAGGATGAATAAGAGTTGGACTGGAACTGGAGTAGCATTGCACGACCTCTCTCTCATGCGGAATAGTCGTGATGTTCGCGCAGGGGTAAATGAGCAAGTGAAGAGAAAAATTGTAAAATGTTGGATTAAGTATTGTATTGGGTTGCACCATGACCGTGTTGTGCGACACGACTGTGGTGGCTTTCCTACTGCATGGTTGTGGCACCCTACACGACCATTTTGAGTGTGTGGCTACATGGCCATGCTAGGTTAGTTCTTCAGTTCTCAAATTCTTTGAATTTTCCTCGATTTCTGTGTAGATTGTGAATGCGCCACAAAGGTCGTTCCATGTCACCATGGCCGTAGTGAACTGGGGTAGTTGTTCCACACTTGAATTTCATTAGAATGTCAAATCTTTGATTCAAAACAAATTTTCATGGATTACTTGTCAAAAATTTCATCTTATTTTCCTCATTTCAACCTTTTTCCACCTGCACATCTTAAAACTAAACAAAAACTATTAGAGATAAGTGTTTGTGTGTGTGTTTTCTTGTAAAATTATAAAAATAAAATAAAAGTATCAAAAATAGAAGGTTGGGTGAAAAATTCCTAAACCTAGGTGGGTTGCCTCCCACAAGCACTGAGTTTCATGCCTTCTGTTGGGTTTCTTGGAGATTCTTTAATCATTCATCCATTTGGCTTCCTCATGTGCTTATTCTTGCAATAGATGCATCTCTCATTTACACTCGACTGATGCTCCTCATACCTTTGATCACAAAAATCATCATCAAATATTCCATCCTGACCTTCTTCTCTCAAATGACCATTCAAACTATTAAAGTATCCATGTCCAATATCCTCATCTCGGGCTCGCCGGCTTGGGGTCTTGTACATGTTGATCTTGATCTTCATGTCCATGAATGAAAATGCCATCATGCCACTATGAACATGTATCTAAACGTCAATTGTAGATAAGGATGGTATTCCCAAGATAATAGGAATCTTCCTATCCTTCGGCTCCATATCAAGAACAATGAAATCTGCCTGTAACATTGCACCCTTTTCTTTGTCTATCATTACCAAAACATCATCCACTCTTCCTCTAGGCACTTTTATGGAACGGTATACCGATTGGAGAGTGCAATGTGCCGACTTCAACATGCTCAATCATAGCTCCACATAGACATTGTATGGCATCAATTTCACACTAGACCCCAAATCAAGTAAGGATCTATCTATGCGATGTCCCTCTATGTAATAAGGTATGAGTGGGGCTCCTGGGTCTTTCCTCCTCATAGGAAGTGAGTTTTTAATGATAGATCTCACTTGTTTAGTCAACTTCACTCTCTTTGGTATTCTCCATGTTGACCTTCTCTTCATAGTGCATAAGTTCTTAAGAAACTTGGCATATGATGGGATTTGATTGATAACATCCAATAATGGAATATTGACATTCACTTGGCGAAACACCTCAAGAATGTCAATATTGTGCTTTTGTCTCCTCCTTACTTCTAGTGGGTCATCTAATGCTTCAAGGAATGGTGGCTCTCTTGCTTTGGCCTTTCTTGCATTGACATGATATGGAACACTAGGGATGGTGGGACTTGCAAATGGAGTGTGAGGTGGAGCACATGGTACCCCAAAATTAACATGCGGTGTCATAGAATCATCTTTGGCAATCTCAAGCACAATATCACCACTCGGTTGCCTTTGCTTTCCTTGATCAACTTTTCTTTGACTTGCAGGTTCCTCAAGAATTTTCCCACTCCTTGGAACTGTCACATCACTTCCTTACTCGTGGTGGAGAGGGGGAGTTGTTTGTGGCTGTGAAGGAGATGGAGGTGGTACTTGGTATTGAAATTGAGATGGAGGGGAGAATTGAGGTTGGAAGGTGAATTGTTGAGAGATGTGTGGTGATGGAGGGGGAGGAGGAGTATAAGGCTTGGGTCACCTTGGAAGTGATATATGGGATGCACTTGCATGCGGGGTCGACTATAGAAAACTTGTGAAGAGGGCATTGGTCCACTTGCTTCATTAAAACTCAAGATGGATTTTGAAGATAATTTTTCTTCTTGGAGAGAAATTATGAAAGATAGCTTCTCTACCCTCTCCTCAAGCCTTGTCACATTCATTTATATGTCATCAAAGCTCTTCAACCTAGAGATAACCTCTTCCTCAAACCTTGAGATGTATCTTGGACTTTATGGTTCCTAGTAGCTATAGGAGTGAGGTGTCTTCTTTTCTTCACCGTAGAACTCAATAGGATTGACTAAGTGGCAAGGAACATGTGTCACTTGGTTCTTCATGAAGCTCTCCATGTCACCAAGAATCTTCTCATTGCGGGCTTGAGTCATTATGAGTCGGAGATGTCATATCAAAGGCATGGTCACCGTCATTCATCATTCTAGAAGCTCGGATTCTTGAACCATCTTCCATCTTCTCATACATGGGTCATATCTCCTTGAGTGACCTAGCCATGAAAACTCCTCCACAAGCAAAATCAACTGAGTTTTGGCTCTTTGGAGATAGACTGAAGTAAAAGGACTGAACCAGCTGCCACAAAGTGATCTCATGATGTGGGCACTCTCTCAACATCTTCTTAAATCTCTGCCACACATTGTGAAACTGTTCATTGCCCAATTGATTGAAACTTGTTATGGTACGTCACATTTGTGTCAACCTTGATATAGAGTATAATTGTCTTTAGAATGCATTCTTCATTACTTCCCAATTCATTCTATCCATCCTTGAGTTATACCAATCTTTGTCTTTGTCTTTCAAGGAGAATGAGAACAAGGTCAACCCGATTGTGTCATCAGTAGCCGTCATCCTGAAGGTGGATCATACTTTAAGAAATGAGTCCAAGTGCTTGTAGGGGTTCTCACTCTCTAAGCCGTAGGAGGTGGGTAGGAGCCCAAGAAGACTTGGAGGGATGGAGAACCGCTCCACTGGTATTTGGTCAACTCTGCTAGAAATTGGTGATTTGTAGTTTCTAGGCATAAAGTAATCTTGAAGTGGCTTGTGAGGTACATTTTGGCCTTCCATTTTGTCTTCTCCGTGTGGCTTGTCACATGCACAAGGCACAACCAAACAAAAGAGAACAAGTTAGTAGACCAATATGGATAAAGAATGCAAAGAATATAGAATAAATAATAGCAATGGTGAGGATAGTAGGAAAAGTCAAAGCAAAACTAACTAGCTAGGCCAAGTGCCTTTCTCCCCGGCAGCGGCGCCACAAAGCTTGGTGTGTTTCTGCTAATGGTGTTACACACTACTCCATTGGAATTTGAGTAGATGCAACTTCGCGAATAGAAACACCTGATGGATTCACTTTCAAAATTTATAAGGACCTACACAAACATACTCACATACACCAAAATACTACACCCACAATCACACGGGGTCAGGTCATAATAGGAGGGCTGCAAGTATAGGGTCGATCCACAGGGAGAAAAGGGGGTACTAGGGCTAGGTTAGTTTTTGGACTAGGTTCCTATAGTGGAGTCTAGGGTTGAAGGGTTTAAAGGTTGATTGTTAAATTAAGGATGAACAAGCAAACAATTAAAGAAAGACAGGAAAGATGAAAACCTAAGTTAACCCTAGATAGTTAATTCTACTGAACAAGAAAAGATAAGGCAAGGCAAGAAAAGAGAACAAGTTATGCTAAGGCAAGCAAGGAGAAGTTTGCACTACACTAATCTAGCAAATAGGGAAAAAGAACAATTAAAGATCTAAACTAGCAAGAATAAGACAAGAACAAGGCAAGAAGCTAACTAAACAAGTAAAGAGCTAACTAAGCTAACACTAGCTAAGAAAGAATGCAATTCGGGTTTTAAAGAAATAAAGGGAAATGTGGGCTATTTGGGGGATGCACTTATCAATTAGGTTGGGGGTGATGTGCAAACATTATGATTTCATTTATATTATCATACCAAACAACAAGTCAGAGTCTAATGAATTATCCTAAATTACTAACTGGCCATTGATATACTAGGTTGTGTATAGAGGAGCTAGTCCCTAACACCCCTACTACCCTTGTGAGGCTCAATTGGGTTAGGGTTTAGGTGTAATTCAATTAGAGTCTAAACAATTCTAGGTTTCTAGGTTAGATGATTTTAGGATGATTAGGGTCTGAGACTAGTAATGGGAGTGGAAGTGAGGTTTTAGACCTCCCATCACCCACATTCGAACCTTGGGAAAGCTCCATGCTAAGCACACCAAATTCATCTAAACTAGCTACTTAGATCTCTCAACTACAATTAGGGAAATCGATTAGAATGTAGGAAGATGGACAGCTAACTAGGGATCCAAGATTTGGATCCAGGAGAAAATCCCAAAATTCACACATATAAACAATTTCCCTAAATTCGTAGGTGATTTCAAGCACAAACCAACAACCAATTCATGAAGAGTGAGATAGAAATAGAACATAATCATTAGCAAATGAAATTGCAATGTTTACATATCATTTCCCCCCAACATGGTATCAAAGTAACATATTTCATCCCAAACAGCCCAACCAAGGGGCCTAGCTACTCATATCAATGCAAATTACAAAAAGAAGGGAGAAAGAAGTAGAAGAAGCCATGGATCTTAGTGTAGATGAACAAATCCTACACTTCAACTGTTGCAGGACGTCTTCCTCTCTCCTCCAAGGTACAATGGCATGGGATGGTGGTGGAATAGGGGCATAACACTACAAAACCAGGGTTATGGTGATGGAAATGGTGAAATGGAGTGGAACAGAGGTGGAAATGGAGTGGAATGGGTGGAATGCAGAAATGGGGAGCTAAGAGGTGGTAGAAGATAGCTAACCTTGTGCTAGATCTGCCACCTAAGTATATATATGTGTGAGGGAAGCAACATGTCGAGTGGGGGTAAAGTGGGAAATGCAGTGCAAAAGTAGCTAGGTTTTTGTGAGTAGCACTACCGTGGTGGGGAGGGGTGAGAACGGTCATGGTGGATGGGAACAACTGAGGTGAAAAATGGAGAGAAATCACTTGGACTTGGTTAAAAATGTATATGAGGTTGCATGACTGTAGTGGTCACCACTACCATGGTGGGGCTAGGGTAGCACGACCGTGGTGGTCACCACAGCTGTGGTGGCTTGGATTTCTCAGCCTGTTCTTGGCTCCACGGCTATTTTGCTTCAGCTGTCACACGACCGTGCAAGGTGGCACAACCGTTCTAGATCAGTCCACCATGGCCATTTTGTGTGGAACAGCTGTGGTGATCTTTGCACTTTCTTGAGCTGACTCTATTGTCTTTGGATGAGCCAACACAGTCGTCCTGAGGTACCACGCCCGTGCTAATCTCTGCTGCAAACTTCGAGTTGATTCTTTGGATTCTCTTGGACATCTTTGCTTCAATGGAGCTTTGGCCACTAGGTATAGGTTGAGGGAGCATCAAACTTCAGTTTAGGCCTCTCCAAGGGTAGAGAAATCCTAGTATCACTCTTCTCTCTCTGTTCCATCAAGTGTGGTCCAAATTCCTGAAGAACATGCAAATAATGTCCATAAGTGCATTTTACACAATTATGCATATTAGGGTAAATAACATGTAATCTAACATGTATAAATGTGATTGAAATGTAATGTGACACAAGATGAAGCCCTAAAATAGGGCTGAATCAATCTCCATAATCACATTGAGCAATTATTCCTATTTACCTCTCTCTTGGTCCTCTTTGAGGTATCTTAGTATTGGAAATTATCTTTGTTGACATGGTGATCTATTTGGGTTAATTCTTAATATATTTGAAACCTTGATATTATTGAACTATCTATAACCCATCCTGGACTCCAAACTGGTACCTTGCTTCATGATGAAACCCTACTTGTGGAATTCAACCAAGTTGTTCCTTATTGTGAGGTGGAACCCTAAATTACCCACTTTTGTGGTATATGTTTCTTGTTGTCCATTTATGTAATGACAACTTCATTAATTCTAATTATAGTTTGAACCTTCAATCGTCTCTACATTTTGATGCTTTGTTATTCAATAGTTGTAAAGTTGTATAAGTGCATTGGTTTTTATGGGGTTATGTTCCCTTCATGTTTTGGGATTAAGGTTATGTGCCCCATACTGGGATTTTGTGCCCACCTTATAAATTGTGGGTTTTGTTTATGTATCTTACTCTATCTGGTCTTAGGGTTATTTGCCATGAGCACCATTATATTTTTTCTAGTGATATGTTTATCTCACGTGCATGCATGTTGATTATTGTTGCGGGTTATGTGCCCTAAAACATCTATGTGCACTTTTGTGGGAACATCTTATTTTTGATTAATGGAAAGTGTATTTGTTGATTAGCATCTTATTGAAATTCATATTCTATGATATCCACCTTGATGGTACTTTTCCTCTTGGGTGGGAAGTCTTGATATATTTGATGTCCTTTTTCTCTAAAATTGCTCAATTTCATATTTATATGCCCACACCAGCATTTTCTACTGACAACTTCCATCTTATCTTCTCTTGTGGGGTATGCTTCCAACCCCTTAGGTGAAGGACATGGTGGACATGGCAAGATGAAATAGACCTATCTTAGAAGAGATGACTCTTGGGAGATAGACTTGAGATAATTTGGATACTCCTCGACTTGGATCCTTATGTTGTTAATTTTATGTAAGCCCCTAGTGGAGATTATCTCGTATATTGTATAATTGAATATAGTCATTATATTAGTTTCCATTTCTATACTTTGGGTCTTATATACCATTACTTAAGAAACAAAAAATACACCTATTCCATCATACCTTTATCGTGTGTTTGGATTAGATGGGTATATTCCTCAAATTAAATGATGAGTGGATCCCCTATTGGGTCCCACTCCTTACACCATGAGAAAAAGATAAGTATGTGTGTAATGGATAGTAATCTCATATAAGCCCAATACATTACAAGTCCTCTAACAATCACGAATCTTGCATACCAAGCAGAAGATTGTATAAGATATTAGGTATGTAGTGATATACAAGTGATGATATAAGTCCAAGATGTTAAATTATAATAGTGTTGGTAGAAATGATGAAAGGAGGTACACCTTGGTGATATGGGTAGCCCAATCATTCCTTTTAAGATCATGTTATCCGAGGCCTCAAATCCTTGGATGTTACAATCTCCCCCACTTATACACTTGACGTCCTTGTCAAGGCTCAACTATATGGCCTCATAATATTTCCCCATTTCAGTGCAAACCCAGGATGGCCCATGGACATCCAGCTCCCGATCACAGAATGCCAGCACAAGGGTGGCTATGTCACCATGAGCAGCCCTTTCCTACATGCTTGGACCGCACGGCTCAAGACTGGCATGCCACATGCTCATGTGGGCCCCACCTACTAGAGGGGTGACGGCTCTGATACCATTTGTAACACCTGGGCCCACTACCTAAGGCTCTAGTAGAGTTTCAAGAATGACGACTGGGCCCACTACCTATTGGGTCCCACTCCTTACACCATGATAAAAAGATAAGTATGTGTGTAATGGATAGTAATCTCATATAAGCCCAATACATTACAAGTCCTCTAACAATCATGAATCTTGCATACCAAGCAGAAGATTGTATAAGATATTAGGTATGTAGTGATACACAAGTGATGATATAAGTCCAAGATGTTAAATTATAATAGTGTTGGTAGAAATGATGAAAGTTAGAATAAATCTATGCCTCACCATTGATCCTGAGATTTTGGCCTCTAGAGGTACATATTTAGCCTGGGCACAAATTGGATTGAGCCTTTCTAGCATGTTAGCCAGGATCAACTTCCCGACTGGTCACCCATCCTAGTACTACTCCAAGATGAGCACACTTAACTATGGAGTTCTTTAGTGATGGGCTCCCAGAAAAGGAGGTACACCTTGGTGATATGGGTAGCCCAATCATTCCTTTTAAGATCATGTTATCCGAGGCCTCAAATCCTTGGATGTTACAATCTCCCCCACTTATACACTTGACATCCTTGTCAAGGCTCAACTATATGGCCTCATAATATTTCCCCATTTCAGTGCAGACCTAGGATGACCCATGGACATCCAGCTCCTGATCACGGAATGCCAGCATAAGGGTGGCTATGTCACCATGAGCATCCCTTTCCTACATGCCTGGACCGCACGGCTCAAGACTGGCATGCCACATGCTCATGTGGGCCCCACCTACTAGAGGGGCGATGACTCTGATACCATTTGTAACACCTGGGCCCACTACCTAAGGCTCTAGTAGAGTTTCAAGAATGACGACTGGCCCCACAGACCACCACTAGCCTTAACTGCACAAATTATCATCACTCAGGCGCAAGCCAGGATCAACTTCCTGACTGGTCACCCATCCTAGTACTACTCCAAGCTGAGCACGCTTAACTATGGAGTTCTTTAGTGATGGGCTCCCAGAAAAAGAGGTGGACCTTGGTGATATGGGTAGTCCAATCATTCCTTTTAAGATCATGTTATCCGAGGTCTCAAATCCTGGGACGTTACAACTTTTTTTGTAATAATTTTGGATAGACAACATGTTAGAAAGGTAGATAAAATGAGATTGGGAGGTAAATGTGCACTATGAGGCCATACATGGCTACACTCAAAGGTTAGGGATAAAAGTAAGTAACTAGTCAATTTAACTAGGCCATTCATGAACTCTACATCTACATGTCTTGAATTATGGAAGGGTAATGTTCTAGATATCATTCTAAGTAGTATGTCGGGAGAAGCTTAATAATTGGGTTCAATGTAGCTAAAGGTGTTAAAAATTTGATTTCAAGTCTGTTCCAGGTCAATGAAAAATTCAATTGATGCAAAATAGCCCAATCTAGAACCAAGTTTCTAATAAGGTGATATACTTGGAATCGAACCCAGTTTCAAAATGCATAACCCAAAACCAAACCTAAATTACATAATTTTTTAATACTCATACAATACTTTATATATGAAACAATCTTGGATTGTATAAATTTATCAAATGAGATTCTATATGAAAAAAACACTACTTAGAAGTGACCTTGTTTTGATTCTGACATAAAATTTCAAATTGGGAACTGACCAAGATTGAAAAAATCCAGAGTGGGCACCGATTTAATCCACATTGGACAAAATTGAGTTCATGTGACAAAATGTGATAGACCGAAGTGTAGAGTTTACTTGAGCGGTTGCATTGTTGCATTCACCACTAGTTTGGTGGAGACAACGATAGAAAACAATTAAGACAAGGTAGAAAGCGAGGAAGAGCAGCTAGTCGAACAACGTCTTGTTCATTTCCAAGTACTATTCTATGGAAATTATGAGCTTGGTGGTAGAGTCATTCATTTTATTACTAGTTAGTTCTTATCTTCCCACTTAGGATTTTAGGGATGAGCATTTGGCCGGATCAGAGTTTAGGCTCGAATAATGTTCAAAAGTCTTGTCCCATATCTAGCTCGTGTAATAAAGGTGGGTTTTAGGCCGTCCCAAAATACATACAAAAATGAATAATTTTTTTTCAAATATATATGTTGAAACATGTTATTATTAGAGTTTCATAAGAATATATTAATTGATACATGTAAAATACTTATATCGTATGCAAATATACTACACTTGCGTGTTGTTACCTATATTCAATGGATGAAAAGAATATTGTATATATTATACATATTCAAAAATCACAATACAGGCCGACCAAAAAAAAAAATCACAATACATATCCCACATAATTGTAAGATATAATTGAAAATAATCCAAGAATTTATAAATTTTTTGAACATACCATTCATTAGGAAGCTCATTCATAATACCAGAGAATGGTGTAACATGTTCGAGTCGATTATGTTTAAAATAAGTTTAATGTGAATAGTTTACATCCAATCTATAGTGTTTGACTATGTTGTAGATTATTATGGACATTTATATAAAGATGGTAGCATATAATTTGAATGAACTCTAATAAATTGTGCATTCAGACTTATGAATACATTGATTGAAAATATATTTAATCAAATGTGATTCGAAAAGCTTGTAGTCATATATATCATATTAAAGGTACATATATAAACATGCAATTATATATACATATATATATACATATATATATGTGTGTGTATATATATATATATATATGTATATGTATATGTATGCATATCTCTCTCTTTCTCTCTCTCTCTCTCTCTCTCTCTCCCTCTAAATATATATATATATATATAGGTGTTCATTCATTTCCCGTGCGGGTAGCATGAATTTTCACTACCCTGCAGCCAAAAAAGTAACTCTCCTAGCTAAGAAAGTAACTCTGCTGTAAAAAAAGTAATTATGGTGTCAAAAAAGTAACTCTGCTGGCCAAAAAAGTAACTATGTACAAAATATACAGCAGATATATATAAGGACGGATTTTTTGATTTTGGAGGGGCAAATGATATTATTTTAGGCTCAAATTTTTTGGAGAGCTAGACAAAATAGTCCTCTACAATTTCGAAAAAAAATTGAAAAAAAAGTGATCGGAAGGGTGGGCGGGTAGCTACCCGCGCGGGCAATAAAGATGGTCCCATATATATATATATATATATATATATATATATATATATATATATATATATATATATATATATATATATATATATATACATACATATATATATGTATGTATATATACACACACATATATATATACATATATATGTATGTATATATATACACATATACATTTATATGTATATATATATGTATATATATATATATATATATATATATATATATATAGAGAGAGAGAGAGAGAGAGAGAGTCAGGCGTACACCTTAGTCATTTTTGAAGATGTAGTAACTTTTTGGAAAATCTAAACCATTGATCTTTTTAATTATCTTAAGAACATACTATATAATAAATTTTAGCTCATTTGGACACTTGTAGGTCGTGCATCTAAAGGAGGAAAAAATCATACATTTCAAATTAGTTTTGTGTGTCGATTTTGTTGTCCTTGGATGAGTGACTTACACTCATCCAAATGAGTTAAAATTTTATATGTGGCCTATTATTATTGTAACCATGAAGATCAACACATTAGATTTTGGAAAAACATAGTCTAGATAGGAAAACACCATTGGGGTGTACGGCGTGATCTGTACGCTCGAGTGTAATTTTAGCATGACTTTCTATATATATATATATATATATATATATATATATATATATATATATATATATATATATATATAGATATAGATATATAGATATATACCTATATATATACACCTATATATATATATACACCTATATATACACACATATATATAGAATTTACTTAATGCCCATGCGGGTATTTTAGTTTGGTTACCCATCCACGCGCGTCTGGTAAGTCTTATTTCTGCTTGCTAACCCCTTCCGTCGCGTCCTGGATCTGAAATTGCAAGGCCCTATAGTTCTCCTCGGCAGGTCCGTCCTCCGTCGATGAACTATTCTGGCCACTGCTCCCCACCATCGATATTGGCAATCCCAGATCCACCTATAGGAAGTCCAACTATCCTCGTCTGGGAGGAGCTGGTTATAGTCCGCCATGTCACTTCTTCATCTCACTGCACTCCTTCTCCCACCAACACACCACCAGTCAGCACACGACCGACAGGTTATTGTTCTCTTTCTCTTCCTGACCAGTCTCCCTCTAGATCAGCGAATCACCCAAACAGGCAAGTGCGATTAGGCCGGCGCCAGCCGAGACCTCGGCTATTGTGGCTTTGCTGTTAGAACCCAGCCTCCATAGACATAGTCAGAGGTCATGTTCCTGATGCTCGATGACCACAAGCCCATAGTGAACCAGGTTCTTCTAGATCCCACATGTCGTCATTGTCATCCCTATAGATCGGTGATGCCTTGATAGAGTAGCCCATGAAGGATAAGCCTATTGCATACGTGATAGCCAATCATGGCAGTTTGAAAGGAAAATCGCCCCTTTCTCCCCTCTGATCCTATCACCAGTGTGGTCTTCGTCCTTGATGGAGCTTCGTGCAAGGGATAGGTTCAGGTGGCAGGAGGAGGAGCAGGAGCAGCTGGAGATGATGGAATCGACCTAAGGATGTATATAGAGGAAGATTGGTGGAGGAAAGGCCAATAAAGGACTCTATTTGCTGACCATTATCAACAGTAACAAGTGAAACTTTTGACACCTTGGAGGATACTCTAGAGAATCCCCTCGGCTCCCTTGAGTGATTCATTTATTCCCATGGATCTCGTTGATATCCTTTTGTCTTTGATCCTAATTATTCAATTAAATTGTAAAGACAATACTTTCTTGGGACAAACCACTACCTGTAATACGTTCACGCATCTTCTAATGTTGTATTGATCCATAGTTGCTCAGTGGTTGATGTGATGCCCACTTCTTGATGTTATAATCTTTGTTTGAATGCATTTTGTTCCTAGATCTGCTTGCTAGCTGGAATGCTCAACATTTGCTCGATGGAATGGCGAGGACAAAGAAATTTACCAGCCACATCATTATTGTTCGTTTGGAATGTGTTTTCTACCACATGAACTAACTAGTAGATTGTATTAAGTTGTGTCTTCTAACTACTTGTTGGCTGATGATGATCGTGAAACTCTAACTTACGTAAAGCACAAACTAAAAGGTAAAGAAAAGAGGGATGTTACATTTAACTCTCCAATTTAAATCTATATATTTCTCTAAAAACTTTGCAACACTGCACGTAGATTGCAACACGAGAAGGTGGTGGTAAATTAATGGGATCATATTAAGGTAATATTAGCTTTACAAGTAACAATTTGAGGTATCCATGAAGAATATAATATTATTACAAAATATAAGGGTGATTCAAGAATTCAATAATATTCTTTTTCGATTCTTCCTCGTGCCCGCTCTTCTTTGAAAATGGTACATATGTATGAGTCGGAGGCATAAACAAACACTTATTAGATGGATGACTCTCCTTGGTAGTTTTCAAATCCTTTATCGGATTAAAGATATCCATATTAAGGATTATAGTAATGTCACAAGTTACAAGCATGCACAAGAAGTTATGGGCATGTTCGTCTGTAAAAGTAACTATATTGTGTAAAAAGTAACTATTTTGTATAGAAAGTAAAAATTTCACATAGAGTGTAACTATTTTACATGGAAAGTAAATATTTTGTATAAAATGTAACTTGCGTTTGTTGAAAGTAAAAATAAAAAATTACAAAAAGTGAACAAGACAACTAATTACAAAGATGTTTATTATTAGGATTGTAGGGTGGCACTTGCCCCACCTTGACCCTTGTGAGTGGGCAAATCCAATACACTTAACTAGATGGAGCCGTAAGAGCTATAGTGAAAATATATGTGCTCTCCATCAAATAGCTCAATCTAGACAAGCTTGTAACAAAACCACTTACTGCTGACGTACGTACGTCCGATTGATATCACCAATTTGGTTTTCTACCTGCTGCTATGAGCACATGTGCGAGCGACTGGGTCGAGATGCATGATGAGTTACTTCACGGATGTCACCTCATCGACATCGTCTTCCTCTCAGAGCCTGGACTTCTCATCCAGCTTTGACGCGCCAGACTTCTTCTCCACCTTGGACTCCGCCCAGAGTTACTTTTTGAATGCACAGAGTTACTTTTATGTTGTCACAGTTACTCGTAGTGCTCTTATAGTTACTCTAGGTGTTCTTATAATTACTTTATCGATGACAAGTTCATCCCTTTTATTTGTTAGTGAGTTCTGATATAGATACATTTTTTGGAATAGAACTGTGGTCTCTTATCTCCAAACCATGACATAAACACAATTAAAACTTAGCGGAAGCGATCGATAATCAGCTGAAGACAAAAATCACGGGAATTAAAACTTTTCGAGACAAGAGCTTGGATCCATAAAAATTTCTTTCATAAAGTGAGATAAACTTGTTTACATCTCAGGATAATTACTTCTTGAGTAATTATATACATCAAGATACAAAATCTCAAGATCACATAACACAAGACTCCAAGACCTGAGAGTACAGAGGACACATAGGACTGACTCTAACTACACCACATGGCAGACTAAATCTCCACCTGAGATTACTGTTGCTCCTGGTGCTGCTGCTGCTGAGACTGGTCACCTGTAGGCTGGTTCCTTCGTCTCCGACGTCCACCTAAAAAGTTGAAGTCTACGGGGTGAGACAATTTTACATAATTGTCCCAGTGAGAGTTATAACTCTTCGCCAGAAGCTTTAATATACCATCAAAGAATATCTTAAGCAGTAAAGCCTTCAAAGTATTAGATAACAGTTGCAACTATAACAAGATCTCAACATTTATGAGATACAAAGAAGTATAAGCACTATAACAGTGTAACATCAATCAACTAACTTGGAGTCATCTCTAAAAAGTATACTACGTGGTTGATTATGTTTTACAAACAACATTATGCCCTGTGGAGATGAGGCATACCACTCATACTCCAACTGATCGCTGAGAAGTCACATCAGTATCATACATAGGTCACTAAGAGAGCCGGACTCTCATGACCTTCACCTTCCTCAGTCAGTAAGAGGATCACTTGTAGGACATCTCATGTCTCTACTACTATAGCTCACCAGGGTAAACTGGTCCTTCGCTATTCTAGAGTCACAGTGGCGTTCTGTACTCTCTTCGTCATCAGGAGATTTCATGTTTATCTCCACTGATACGGATATCTGTGTTTCCTTCGTCATCAGGAGGTTTCATGTTTACCTACCACTGAGACGGTATGGAATTATAGTGAAGGATGGATGGATTACACATCTACATCACTTTCCTACCCTAGGATGTAAGGTTCTACACATCCATGTACCCCACATACTCAAAAGTATGTGCTCCAGGAGTTCCCTGAGGAAAACCTGTTTCACCATCACTTAATCTCTGACAATGATGGATCTATGATCAGGGCTCTATATTATACTTGATTAGTTAGGTACATTCAGTATTCTTTAACAACATACATTGTTCTTCAAACAATAACAGTAGCATAACAGCTATAACAGAAGAATACTAAATGTAGCAGGCCTAACTCATATCAATCATAATTTCTCATCATACTCATCACAAGTCATCTCTAAAGCATGACTTTGATGGTATTCATGGCTCTCACAGCCCATTATCATTATGGGGTGCCATTGACAAAACATCAAGTTACTTTACTTATTCATAAGGCTAACAACATGCCTTGAATGAATATAACATCAACATCCATACTTGGATATGATTACCTTTATATCATAACTTGCATGGTTAATACAACTGATAAAGGTAATACAAAATAAGGAATATACTTTCCCATTCTTGTCATAAGAATTAAATCTCTAATTCTCATCAATTAGAATTTAATACTCATTTGCATGCCATTACCCTTGAATTAGGGTTTACTATTCACATTACATGTCATCACCCTAGAATTAGGGTTTACTATGATCTCACACAGGTGGATCATACCCTAATTATGCTCACTCAAGTGCATTGGAGATGCTTTAATTGAGTTTCCACCTGAAAAGGGTACTTTCTCTCTCTAGAAGTACTTTCTCTCTCTAGAAGTACTTTCTCTCTCCTCATACTGTTAGGTGATGTCAACATCACTCTAGATCAGGTTGGATTAAGTCATCATAGGCTAACATAGTTAAAACATCATCATCATGTGATTAGGGTTTGATCTGATCAAGGTATTACTCAATTTACCCTTCATGGGTATTTTGGTAATTCAACCCATTGATCATCATCATGGTCAAAATCTTAGTCAATTAACCCCTTAATATCCTAGGTTATCATTAGGGTTTGATTAGGGCAACATTGAACCATTTATATCATCAATTGATTGAACGAAGTCAACCATAAATTACCTTGATCGATTTCGACCATCAACCTTCAATCGGTTTGAGACCGTTTGAATGAGTTGACCATTTAGCCAATTTGACTTTCAAGACCGCGAGGGTGTGTAGACCATTTGATCCACCTTTGACCTCAGGACCGCGAGCCCTCATCCTACTCCAAGATCACGAGCCCTCTCTATTGACTCAAGACCGCGAGGTCTCTCAACTGATTTCAAGACTGCAAAGGTATGTTGACCGTTTGCTCACCTTGACCTCAGGACCGCGAGGCCCCTCACGGTCTTGAGACCGTGAGCCCTCTCACGACCTTGAGACCGCGAGCCTCCTCATGACCTTGAGACCGCGAGCCTCCTCAAGACCTTGAGACCGCGAGCTCACATGGTCTCAACCGCTTGGACCATCAACAAGATTCAATGATACAACCGATAATGTCAACTCATGTTGAGGCCCTCAAAAGGTCAGAGCCATGTTGACCACTTATGGATTGGGTCAAATTAGCTTAACCCTAGACCTTCAAACGGTCTTGGGTGATTGTCCTCTCGGTCTTGAGACCGTTTGGATGAGTTCCAAACGGTCTTGAGACCGTTTGCCCATCCAATTTTGGATTTTAGTGCAAATTCATCAAGGTCTGACCTATTAAGTTGATGATCATATCAATATTTAATTGTAAGATAATTTGGTATAAATGTACCTTCAATTGGTCAACTATTCTTGACCCCAGACCTCCAAATGGTCATGGTTGATTGCCCTCGCGGTCTTGAGACCATTTGGATGTCCCCCAAACGGTCTTGAGACCGTTTAGGTCAATCAACCCTAAAAAAAAAATTCCTAATTAGGTCACCATAATTTCAGTACTGATTTCATCTAGGGTTAGCCCTAGTAATCACCCTTCAACTCTTAGCTCGTTTGGAATTAGACCATTAAACGTGGTGAGTTGTTAATTAACATAATTTTGAACAGTAATTTCATATGGCCAACGACCTTACACGGTCTTAAGACCGTTTGCCCAAAAAGGCAATTTCAGACCGTTTGAAAATCAGGAATAAATTCAATTAAAGTTGTTACTTAAAAAGGTCATATCTCCCGATTCCTTTGGAGTTAGCCTCTCAAATTTTGAGGGTGATTAGCCTATATAATTAGGAACAGATTTCGTATACGGTCCACGCTCGGTCAATGGGTCCAAACGGTACTTAGGACCGTTTTCCCTCTCGCGGTCCAGAGACCGTTTGCTCACCTCGCGGTCCTGAGACCGAGAGAGCAAACTGTTGGGACCGTTTAAGAAAGTGAAAAGCGGTGGGTTTTTCTTGGAAATCACGCCTTCATCGCCTAGCTCAAGAACAGTACGGATATCCCATGGATTTGCTTGCAAAATAGCAAAGAAAAGTAGGGAAACATGAAGAGCTATCATCTAACCGCATATAAGAGATATACATAGTAAAGCATGGGTTTAGAGTTCTAAAACCCACCTAAAGCTTGCTCCTTGAGCTCCAAGATTTCAAGATCCAAGCTCTAATGGCGTCCTTGAGTTCCCACAGGTTGTCCAAGGTGAAAACTCCAAGGGAAAAATGAGAAAGGATGGCTAGAAAGATAGGGTTTCATGAGTTAGTCACCAAATTGACCTTGAATTCGAGTTCTAACCATGGAATTAGGCAAGAAGAGAGATTCAAACCTACCTTGCACACTTGGTCGTTCCTCTTGAGCTCCAAGACAGTCCTTAGTCGGCCAAGAAAAAGGGAAACAGTGATATGCACGAAGGAAAGGTTCCTTTGCTTGAGAGGTAAAGTGTATATATACATGGGTGAGGTTTCATTAAAGGCCCATAAGTTTCCCATAAATCCAACTAGGTCCTTCCTTCATTACTTGCTCGTCCCTTCCTCTTTATTCTAAGGACAAAACTTCTCTTAAGGTCTAGAAAAAGAGGGAAAAGAAGATCAATCTAATACTAAGGTACTTACATAAAGAGCTATTGCACATATACCCTGATTATTCAATCACAAGGTATATTTCATAACTTGATAATTCAATTGAGGTGACTTCCTCATCATTTCTTCTCTAAATGATGGCAAGAGTTCTAAAAGATACATTAGATGATATATTTTACAAATTGCATCCCTTAATTTAGGTAAATTGCATTTTACCCCAAATTAGGATTTCAAGCACCGGGATTGCTTCCACAGCTGCACCTTGGTGCCCAAGCTTGGGAAATCCCTCAAACTTTGCCAAAAAGATTTCTCATGATGTCTCAACATCAGAGGAACATCTCATCATGTGCAAATTGCAAGCTAACCCTTTCAACTGGGTAATTTGCACATAGGTCCCTGTATATCAAAACAATGTTACAACTTTAAATAAAAAGGAGCAAATACTGAAATATATGTTTCTGAGAAACTTAATTACATGCTCAGAGTTAATCACAAAGATTTAATTACATATTTAGGCAAAACACCTAGGGTTAACTCATAACCCAGGTCAGGGATGTTACAAATTATCCATCCCTTACAAGGATTTCGTCCCCGAAATCGATAAGACATATGAGAAAAGGGCAGGATACTTCCTTCTCATCTCATCCTCTAGTTCCCAAGTGGCTTCTTCAACACCACGGTGATTCCAGAGGACTTTCACAAGACTTATATCTTTCTTCTTTAACTTTTTAATTCTTTTATCAAGGATTGACACTGGTCCTTCCTCATAGGATATATCATCATTCAAATCTACTTCCATGGGTTGTAGAACTGACTCGGTGTCTGGGTGACATTTCTTCAACATAGAAATGTGAAACACAGGGTGTAACCTCTGTAACTCTGGGGGCAACTCTAGTCTATATGCTACCTTTCCAATCCGTTCAATGATTGGATAAGGCCCCATAAATCTAGGAGCTAACTTCCCTTTCCTTCCAAAACAGAGGACTCCTTTCCAAGGTGAGACCTTGAGATACACTCTGTCTCCAACCTGGAACTCTAAGGGTCTACGACGTTTGTCAGCATAAGATTTCTGCCTATCCTGAGCAGTCTTAATCTTTTGTTGTATTACTTTAATCTTTTCTGTGGTCTGCTGTACAAGGTCAGGCTGATGTTCACCAGTCTCAAACCAACACAAAGGTGATCTACAACGTCTACCATACAAGGCTTCATAAGGTGCCATATCAATACTATGCTGATAGCTATTGTTATAGGCAAACTCTATCAAGCTTAGGTGTAGATCCCAACTTCCGGTGAACTAGAGAACACATGCCCTCAACAGGTCTTCTAAGGTTTGTATGGTCCTTTCCGACTGTCCATCAGTCTGTGGATGAAAGGTCGTACTAAATCTCAGCTTGGTTCCTAAGGCTCTGTGTAAATGTTCCCAAAAACGACTCGTAAACTGAGGACCTCTGTCAGAAACTATTGTGACAGGAACTCCGTGCAAACGCACTATCTCTTGAACATACAACTCTGATAACCTTTCAGCAGAATAGGTTGTTTTGACAGGTAAGAAATGCGCTGTCTTAGTCAACCTATCAACAATTACCCAAATGGAATCATGTCCCTTGCTTGTACTGGGTAGGCCAACTACAAAGTCCATGGTCACATGGTCCCACTTCCATTGTGGTATGGGTAAAGGTTGCATTGTACCTGCAGGCTTCTGGTGTTTAGCTTTAACTTGCTGACACACAGGACACCTCATAACAAATTCTGCAACATCCTTCTTCATTCCAGGCCACCAATACAGATCTTTCAAATTCCGATACATCTTGGTGCTCCTTGGATGCATAGAATACATGGAAGAATGGGCTTCTTCCAGGACTAACTTTCTCAAGTTGTCCACATCCGGCACTATGATCCTTCCATTATAACAAGCTACATGATCCTCAGAGTCATGAAAACCATCTTGTTTCTCATTTCCATACTCAGATCTAATCGGTTGAACTGCAGCATCACCTAGCTGTGCTTCCTTAATCTGCTCTCTTAGGGTAGGTTTAATATGCATCTCAGCTAACAAACCGGCTAACAATGACACCTTCAACTGTACATTGTCTTGCCTTAAAGAGATAAGCATATCTCTCCTAGAGCATACTAATGAATTTAGTTGTGCTCTATTCATGGTTGATGTTGCTGATTTCCTACTCAAGGCATCTGCAACAACATTGGCCTTGCCTGGATGGTAATCAATTGTACAGTCATAGTCCTTGATTAACTCCATCCAACGACGTTGCCTCATGTTGAGCTCATGCTGAGAGAAGATATACTTAAGGTTTTTGTGGTCTGTGAAAATCTGGAATGTTTCTCCGTAGAGATAGTGTCTCCAGATTTTCAAGGCATGAACCACAGCAGCTAACTCTAGATCGTGTGTCGGATAATTCTCCTCGTGTTTCTTAAGCTGTCGGGAAGCAAAAGAAATCACTTGTTTATCCTGCATCAACACACATCCAAGTCCATTCTTGGAAGCATCACAGAAGACTACATATCCTTTTCCTTGTTCAGGTAGCACTAGCATAGGTGCACTTGTCAGTCTCTCCTTTAGCAATTGAAAAGACTGTTGACACTTATCACTCCAAGAAAAAGGAACATCTTTCCGGGTCAACTTGGTCAAAGGTAAGGCTATAGAACTAAAGTTCTTAATGAACCTTCGATAATAGCCAGCTAACCCCAAGAAACTTCGAATCTCCGTCGGTGTCTTCGGTTGTTCCCACTGTAGAACAGATTCTACTTTCATAGGGTCAACACGAATTCCTGAGGCAGATATCACATGACCAAGAAAAGATACCTCCGGTAGCCAAAACTCACATTTGCTAAACTTAGCATACAGCTTATGTTCTCTTAGCAAGGTCAAAGCTTGGCGAAGATGCTGTTCATGTTGCTGAGCATCCTTACTATAGATCAGAATGTCATCTATGAAGACGACAACACATTGATCAAGGAAAGGTCGAAAAACTATATTCATGAGTTCCATAAATGCAGCTGGTGCAATGGTTAGTCCAAACGACATAACCGTGAACTCATAGTGACCATATCTTGTCCTAAAGGCAGACTTGGATATGTCACTATCCTTAATACGGAGTTGTTGATATCCAGACCTCAAGTCTATCTTTGAAAAGACTGTTGCACCACGCAACTGGTCAAAGAGATCATCAATCCTCGGCAGAGGGTACTTATTCTTTATTGTTACTTTATTGAGTTGTCTATAGTCGATGCACAACCGCATTGGCCCATCTTTCTTTTTAACAAACAAGACCGGAGCACCCCAAGGTGAAGTACTCGGTCGGATAAAACCTCTCTCAAGTAACTCTTGAAGCTGTTTCTTGAGTTCTGCCATCTCGGCAGGCGCCATTCTATACGGAGTCTGAGCTATGGGTTTCGTATCTGGGATCAGATTGATTTCAAAATCAATCTCCTGAGGTGGTGGTATACCAGGAAGTTCTTCAGGAAATACATCTTCGAATTCCCTGACTACAGGAACTTCAGCAGGATTGGAACTTTCCTTGGTAACATCTACCACATGGGCTAAGAATGCATAACATCCTTGCCTCAACAGCTTATCAGCAACCATAGCTGATACAAGACAGGTGGGCAGAATCTTTCTTTCTCCTTGAAAGATCCATGTGTTGCTTTCATCAGCAAACACAGCCAACTTGGACTCACAATCCAAGACAACTCTATACCTTTCTAAGGTATCCATCCCAAGGATTATATCAAATCCTTGCATATCAAGTGGTATAAGGTCCACTTGAATGTGATGGTCAGAAAAGAAGAGGATGCAGGGAGAACATACCTCCTGCAAAACGGCAGACCCACTCAACGGAGTCTCTAACAACAAACTATCTGCTCTATGACTAACAGTCACATTGCAGTTACGAATCACTTCACGAGTGATGAAAGAGTGCGTAGCACCCGGATCAATCAGAACGGATACAACACAGGATGTAGACATATCAGAATATAAAAGTTTCATCTGACCTGCCACTACCCGTGGATTGACCACTGCCTCAGGTGGGTTCATAGCATAGAACCTCGCAGTCGCCTGGTGTTGAGGTGGTGCTGATGATCTAGCTTGAGACGCTTGTCCACGTCCTCGAGCTGCTCCTTGATGTTGTCTGCTCTGAGATCTCTGTTTATTCTGTCTCGGAGGTTGTTATGTCACACTAGCAGGCCTAGAACGGCAATCCTTCATCAAGTGTCCCACCTTTCCACAGTTGTAGCAACTCCTCTCCTGTTGTTGTGGTCTGGGTGGTCCAGTAACTGACACGGATGCAGAACTGTGTGTCCCTTGAAGCGGTTGACTCCGTCCTCTACCTCTGCTTGGTGTCCATTGAGTTTGAAAACTCGATCTGGGTGGTGGAGGGTTAGGTGCAGAGAATCTAGGTTTCTTAGAATCCCTAGATGAAGAACCCTGGAACTGTGGATATCTTTTATGGGTTTGTCTCTTCTCAACCACATATCTCTCTATCCTTCGGACTGACTCAACGAAGGTAGAGAATCTCTCTCGGTTCTATAAGGTAGATACAGGGGTTGACATATCAGAATTCAAACCCTTCTCAAATCTTCTGATTCTTTCCTCATCTGTAGCAGCCATGTGCGGACAGAACCGCAGCAACTCCATGAACTTAGCTTCATACTCGCTAATGTTCATCATACCTTGCCTTAGTTTCTCGAACTGAGAGATCTTCTCATCTAGGAAGGTCTTTGGAAAATATCTATTGATAAATTCCCGACGAAACTCTTCCCATGAGAACTCTACTCCAGGTCTCTTCTGCTCTTCCATGTTCCACCAGTGACCAGCACTGCCTTTGAGAAGATAGACAGCATGTCTAACCTTCTCAGCTTCCGGAATCATAAGAATTCTGAAAGCCTTCTCCAACTCTATCAACCATAAGTCAGCATCTGCAGGGTCGGCAGTCCCGAAGTACTCGGTAGCTCCGACACGACGAAGTCGTTCGAATGTCTTACCGATACCTTGTGCTTCAGGCTGGACAGGTGCCCTCGGTGCAGGTATGGGCATCCTATCAGTTATATGTGTCATGGCAGTCATGAACTGCCCGAACATCGTCTGTACAGCTGGGTTACTCATGTCAGCTGGGTCGAACTGGGGTGGCTCTCTTGGCGACTCAGGTGCAGGTTGTTCTATCCTCGGAACCCTTGCACCGCCTCGAGGTGCACTAGCACTACTCTCTGCCACGTACTCATCATGATGTTCTGACATCCTTAGGTATCTTCTTCTCCTGAGGAGCAGAAGATTCAATTAGATAAGGAAGGAGTACTAAAGATAGACTCGACATCCTAAGTCCTATGCCTCTGTAGACTCAACTGACCTAGAGCTCTGATGCCACTAATTGTGGGCTCTGATCACCAAACCATGACATAAACACGATTAAAACTTAGCGGAAGTGATCGATAATCAGCTGAAGACAAAAATCACGGGAATTAAAACTTTTCGAGACAAGAGCTTGTATCCATAAAAATTTCTTTCATAAAGTGAGATAAACTTGTTTACATCTCAGGATAATTACTTCTTGAGTAATTATATACATCAAGATACAAAATCTCAAGATCACATAACACAAGACTCCAAGACCTGAGAGTACAGAGGACACATAGGCCTGACTCTAACTACACCACATGGCAGACTAAATCTCCACCTGAGATTACTGCTGCTCCTGGTGCTGCTGCTGCTGAGACTGGTCACCTGTAGGCTGGTTCCTTTGTCTCCGACGTCCACCTAAAAATTTGAAGTCTACGGGGTGAGACAATTTTACATAATTGTCCCAGCGAGAGTTATAACTCTTCGCCAGAAGCTTTAATATACCATCAAAGAATATCTTAAGCAGTAAAGCCTTCAAAGTATTAGATAACAGTTGCAACTATAACAAGATCTCAACATTTATGAGATACGAAGAAGTATAAGCACTATAACAGTGTAACATCAATCAACTAACTTGGAGTCATCTCTAACAAGTATACTACGTGGTTGATTATGTTTTACAAACAACATTATGCCCTGTGGAGATGAGGCATACCACTCATACTCCAACTGATCGTTGAGAAGTCACATCAGTATCATACATAGGTCACTAAGAGAGCCGGACTCTCATGACCTTCACCTTCCTCAGTCAGTAAGATGATCACTTGTAGGACATCTCATGTCTCTACTACTATAGCTCACCAGGGTAAACTGGTCCTTCGCTATTCTAGAGTCACAGTGGCGTTCTGTACTCTCTTCGTCATCAGGAGATTTCATGTTTATCTCCACTGATATGGATATCTGTGTTTTCTTCGTCATCAGGAGGTTTCATGTTTACCTACCACTGAGACGGTATGGAATTATAGTGAAGGATGGATGGATTACACATCTACATCACTTTCCTACCCTAGGATGTAAGGTTCTACACATCCATGTACCCCACATACTCAAAAGTATGTGCTCCAGGAGTTCCCTGAGGAAAACCTGTTTCACCATCACTTAATCTCTGACAATGATGGATCTATGATCAGGGCTCTATATTATACTTGATTAGTTAGGTACATTCAGTATTCTTTAACAACATACATTGTTCTTCAAACAATAACAGTAGCATAACAACTATAACAGAAGAATACTAAATGTAGCAGGCCTAACTCATATCAATCATAATTTCTCATCATACTCATCACAAGTCATCTCTAAAGCATGACTTTGATGGTATTCATGGCTCTCACAGCCCATTATCATTATGGGATTCCATTGACAAGACATCAAGTTACTTTACTTATTCATAAGGCTAACAACATGCCTTGAATGAATATAACATCAACATCCATACTTGGATATGATTACCTTTATATCAGAACCTGCATGGTTAATACAACTGATAAAGGTAATACAAAATAAGGAATATACTTTCCCATTCTTGTCATAAGAATTAAATCTCTAATTCTCATCAATTGTAATTTAATACTCATTTGCATGCCATTACCCTTGAATTAGGGTTTACTATTCACATTACATGTCATCACCCTAGAATTAGGGTTTACTATGATCTCACACAGGTGGATCATACCCTAATTATGCTCACTCAAGTGCATTGGAGATGCTTTAATTGAGTTTCCACCTGAAAAGGGTACTTTCTCTCTCTAGAAGTACTTTCTCTCTCTAGAAGTACTTTCTCTCTCCTCATACTGTTAGGTGATGTCAACATCACTCTAGATCAAGTTGGATTAAGTCATCATAGGCTAACATAGTTAAAACATCATCATCATGTGATTAGGGTTTGATCTGATCAAGGTATTACTCAATTTACCCTTCAGGGGTATTTTGGTAATTCACCCCATTGATCATCATCATGGTCAAAATCTT
Source organism: Alisma plantago-aquatica (assembly GCA_963693085.1). Lineage (NCBI taxonomy): Eukaryota > Viridiplantae > Streptophyta > Magnoliopsida > Alismatales > Alismataceae > Alisma > Alisma plantago-aquatica. Next base: position 351,144,307 of record OY856410.1, on the reverse strand, counting down.
AGTCAATTAACCCCTTAATATCCTAGGTTATCATTAGGGTTTGATTAGGGCAACATTGAACCATTTATATCATCAATTGATTGAACGAAGTCAACCATGAATTACCTTGATCGATTTCGACCATCAACCTTCAATCGGTTTGAGACTGTTTGAATGAGTTGACCGTTTAGCCAATTTGACTTCCAAGACCGCGAGGGTGTGTAGACCGTTTGATCCACCTTTCACCTCAGGACCGCGAGCCCTCATCCTACTCCAAGACCGCGAGCCCTCTCTATTGACTCAAGACCGCGAGGTCTCTCAACTGATTTCAAGACCGCGAAGGTATGTTGACCGTTTGCTCACCTTGACCTCAGGACCGCGAGGCCCCTCACGGTCTTGAGACAGTGAGCCCTCTCACGACCTTGAGACCGTGAGCCTCCTCACGACCTTGAGACCGCGAGCCTCCTCACGACCTTGAGACCGCGAGCTCACATGGTCTCAACCACTTGGACCATCAACAAGATTCAATGATACAACCGATAATGTCAACTCATGTTGAGGCCCTCAAAAGGTCAGAGCCATGTTGACCACTTATGGATTGGGTAAAATTAGCTTAACCCTAGACCTTCAAACGGTCTTGGGTGATTGTCCTCTCGGTCTTGAGACCGTTTGGATGAGTTCCAAACGGTCTTGAGACCGTTTGCCCATCCAATTTTGGATTTTAGTGCAAATTCATCAAGGTCTGACCTATTAAGTTGATGATCATATCAATATTTAATTGCAAGATAATTTTGTATAAATGTACCTTCAATTGGTCAACTATTCTTGACCCCAGACCTCCAAATGGTCATGGTTGATTTCCCTCGCGGTCTTGAGACCGTTTGGATGTCCCCCAAACGGTCTTGAGACCGTTTAGGTCAATCAACCCTAAAACAAAAATTCCTAATTAGGTCACCATAATTTCAGTACTGATTTCATCTAGGGTTAGCCCTAGTAATCACCCTTCAACTCTTAGCTCGTTTGGAATTAGACCTTTAAACTTGGTGAGTTGTTAGTTAACATAATTTTGAACAGTAATTTCATATGGTCAACGACCTTACACAGTCTTAAGACCGTTTGCCCAAAAAGGCAATTTTAGACCGTTTGAAAATCAGGAATAAATTCAATTAAAGTTGTTACTTAAAAAGGTCATATCTCCCGATTCCTTTGGAGTTAGCCTCTAAAATTTTGAGGGTGATTAGCCTATATAATTAGGAACAGATTTCTTATACGGTCCACCCTCGGTCAATGGGTCCAAACGGTCTTGAGGACCGTTTGCCCTCTCGCGGTCCAGAGACCGTTTGCTCACCTCGCGGTCCTGAGACCGAGAGAGCAAACTGTTGGGACCGTTTAAGAAAGTGAAAAGTGGTGGGTTTTCTTGGAAATCACGCCTTCATCTCCTAGATCAAGAACAGTACGGATATCCCATGGATTTGCTTGCAAAATAGCAAAGAAAAGTAGGGAAACATGAAGAGCTATCATCTAACCGCATATAAGAGATATACATAGTAAAGCATGGGTTTAGAGTTATAAAACCCATCTAAAGCTTGCTCCTTGAGCTCCAAGATTTCAAGCTCCAAGCTCTAATGGCGTCCTTGAGTTCCCACAGGTTGTCCAAGGTGAAAACTCCAAGGGAAAAATGAGAAAGGATGGCTAGAAAGATAGGGTTTCATGAGTTAGTCACCAAATTGACCTTGAATTTGAGTTCTAACCATGGAATTAGGCAAGAAGAGAGATTCAAACCTACCTTGCACAATTGGTCGTTCCTCTTGAGATCCAAGACAGTCCTTAGTCGGCCAAGAAAAAGGGAAACAGTGATATGCACGAAGGAAAGGTTCCTTTGCTTGAGAGGTAAAGTGTATATATACATGGGTGAGGTTTCATTAAAGGCCCATAAGTTTCCCATAAATCCAACTAGGTCCTTCCTTCATTACTTGCTCGTCCCTTCCTCTTTATTCTAAGGACAAAACTTCTCTTAAGGTCTAGAAAAAGAGGGCAAAGAAGATCAATCTAATACTAAGGTACTTACATAAAGAGCTATTGCACATATACCCTGATTATTCAATCACAAGGTATATTTCATAACTTGATAATTCAATTGAGGTGACTTCCTCATCATTTCTTCTCTAAATGATGGCAAGAGTTCTAAAAGATACATTAGATGATATATTTTACAAATTGCATCCCTTAATTTAGGTAAATTGCATTTTACCCCAAATTAGGATTTCAAGCACCGGGATTGCTTCCACAGCTGCACCTTGGTGCCCAAGCTTGGGAAATCCCTCAAACTTTGCCAAAAAGATTTCTCATGATGTCTCAACATCAGAGGAACATCTCATCATGTGCAAATTGCAAGCTAACCCTTTCAACTGGGTAATTTGCACATAGGTCCCTGTATATCAAAACAATGTTACAACTTTAAATAAAAAGGAGCAAATACTGAAATATATGTTTCTGAGAAACTTAATTACATGCTCAGAGTTAATCACAAAGATTTAATTACATATTTAGGCAAAACACCTAGGGTTAACTCATAACCCAGGTCAGGGATGTTACAAATTATCCACCCCTTACAAGGATTTCGTCCCCGAAATCGATAAGACATATGAGAAAAGGGCAGGATACTTCCTTCTCATCTCATCCTCTAGTTCCCAAGTGGCTTCTTCAATGCCACGGTGATTCCAGAGGACTTTCACAAGACTTATATCTTTCTTCTTTAACTTTTTAATTCTTTTATCAAGGATTGACACTGGTCCTTCCTCATAGGATATATCATCATTCAATTCTACTTCCATGGGTTGTAGAACTGACTCGGTGTCTGGGTGACATTTCTTCAACATAGAAATGTGAAACACAGGGTGTAACCTCTGTAACTCTGGGGGAAACTCTAGTCTATATGCTACCTTTCCAATCCGTTCAATGATTGGATAAGGCCCCATAAATCTAGGAGCTAACTTCCCTTTCCTTCCAAAACGGAGGACTCCTTTCCAAGGTGAGACCTTGAGATACACTCTGTCTCCAACCTGGAACTCTAAGGGTCTACGACGTTTGTCAGCATAAGATTTCTGCCTATCCTGAGCAGTCTTAATCTTTTGTTGTATTACTTTAATCTTTTCTGTGGTCTGCTGCACAAGGTCAGGCTGATGTTCACCAGTCTCAAACCAACACAAAGGTGATCTACAACGTCTACCATACAAGGCTTCATAAGGTGCCATATCAATACTATGCTGATAGCTATTGTTATAGGCAAACTCTATCAAGCTTAGGTGTAGATCCCAACTTCCGGTGAACTGGAGAACACATGCCCTCAACAGGTCTTCTAAGGTTTGTATGGTCCTTTCCGACTATCCATCAGTCTGTGGATGAAAGGTCGTACTAAATCTCAGCTTGGTTCCTAAGGCTCTGTGTAAATGTTCCCAAAAACGACTCGTAAACTGAGGACCTCTGTCAGAAACTATTGTGACAGGAACTCCGTGCAAACGCACTATCTCTTGAACATACAACTCTGATAACCTTTCAGCAGAATAGGTTGTTTTGACAGGTAAGAAATGCGTTGTCTTAGTCAACCTATCAACAATTACCCAAATGGAATCATGTCCCTTGCTTGTACTGGGTAGGCCAACTACAAAGTCCATGGTCACATGGTCCCACTTCCACTGTGGTATGGGTAAAGGTTGCATTGTACCTGCAGGCTTCTGGTGTTTAGCTTTAACTTGCTGACACACAGGACACCTCATAACAAATTCTGCAACATCCTTCTTCATTCCAGGCCACCAATACAGATCTTTCAAATTCCGATACATCTTGGTGCTCCCTGGATGCATAGAATACATGGAAGAATGGGCTTCTTCCAGGACTAACTTTCTCAAGTTGTCCACATCCGGCACTATGATCCTTCCATTATAACAAGCTACATGATCCTCAGAGTCATGAAAACCATCTTGTTTCTCATTTCCATACTCAGATCTAATCGGTTGAACTGCAGCATCACCTAGCTGTGCTTCCTTAATCTGCTCTCTTAGGGTAGGTTTAATATGCATCTCAGCTAACAAACCGGCTAACAATGACACCTTCAACTGTACATTGTCTTGCCTTAAAGAGATAAGCATATCTCTCCTAGAGCATACTAATGAATTTAGTTGTGCTCTATTCATGGTTGATGTTGTTGATTTCCTACTCAAGGCATCTGCAACAACATTGGCCTTGCCTGGATGGTAATCAATTGTACAGTCATAGTACTTGATTAACTCCATCCAACGATGTTGCCTCATGTTGAGCTCATGCTGAGAGAAGATATACTTAAGGTTTTTGTGGTCTGTGAAAATCTGGAATGTTTCTCCTAGAGATAGTGTCTCCAGATTTTCAAGGCATGAACCACAGCAGCTAACTCTAGATCGTGTGTCGGATAATTCTCCTCATGTTTCTTAAGCTGTCGGGAAGCAAAAGAAATCACTTCTTTATCCTGCATCAACACACATCCAAGTCCATTCTTGGAAGCATCACAGAAGACTACATATCCTTTTCCTTGTTCAGGTAGCACTAGCACAGGTGCACTTGTCAATCTCTCCTTTAGCAACTGAAAAGACTGTTGACACTTATCACTCCAAGAAAAAGGAACATCTTTCCGGGTCAACTTGGTCAAAGGTAAGGCTATAGAACTAAAGTTCTTAATGAACCTTCGATAATAGCCAGCTAACCCCAAGAAACTTCGAATCTCCGTCGGTGTCTTCGGTTGTTCCCACTGTAGAACAGATTCTACTTTCATAGGGTCAACACGAATTCCCGAGGCAGATATCACATGACCAAGAAAAGATACCTCCGGTAGCCAAAACTCACATTTGCTAAACTTAGCATACAGCTTATGTTCTCTTAGCAAGGTCAAAGCTTGGCGAAGATGCTGTTCATGTTGCTGAGCATCCTTACTATAGATCAGAATGTCATCTATGAAGACGACAACACATTGATCAAGGAAAGGTCGAAAAACTCTATTCATGAGTTCCATAAATGCAGCTTGTGCATTGGTTAGTCCAAACGACATAACCGTGAACTCATAGTGACCATATCTTGTCCTAAAGGCAGACTTGGATATGTCACTATCCTTAATACGGAGTTGATGATATCCAGACCTCAAGTCTATCTTTGAAAAGACTGTTGCACCACGCAACTGGTCAAAGAGATCATCAATCCTCGGCAGAGGGTACTTATTCTTTATTGTTACTTTATTGAGTTGTCTATAGTCGATGCACAACCGCATTGGCCCATCTTTCTTTTTAACAAACAAGACCGGAGCACCCCAAGGTGAAGTACTCGGTCGGATAAAACCTCTCTCAAGTAACTCTTGAAGCTGTTTCTTGAGTTCTGCCATCTCGGCAGGCGCCATTCTATACAGAGTCTGAGCTATGGGTTTCGTATCTGGGATCAGATTGATTTCAAAATCAATCTCCTGAGGTGGTGGTATACCAGGAAGTTCTTCAGGAAATACATCTTCAAATTCCCTGACTACAGGAACTTCAGCAGGATTGGAACTTTCCTTGGTAACATCTACCACATGGGCTAAGAATGCATAACATCCTTGTCTCAACAGCTTATCAGCAACCATAGCTGATACAAGACAGGTGGGCAGAATCTTTCTTTCTCCTTGAAAGATCCATGTGTTGCTTTCATCAGCAAACACAGCCAACTTGGACTCACAATCCAAGACAACTCTATACCTTTCTAAGGTATCCATCCCAAGGATTATATCAAATCCTTGCATATCAAGTGGTATAAGGTCCACTTGAATGCGATGGTCAGAAAAGAAGAGGATGCATGGAGAACATACCTCCTGCAAAACGGCAGACCCACTCAACGGAGTCTCTAACAACAAACTATCTGCTCTATGACTAACAGTCACATTGCAGTTACGAATCACTTCACGAGTGATGAAAGAGTGCGTAGCACCCGGATCAATCAGAACGGATACAACACAGGATGTAGACATATCAGAATATAAAAGTTTCATCTGACCTGCCACTACCCGTGGATTGACCACTGCCTCAGGTGGGTTCATAGCATAGAACCTCGCAGTCGCCTGGTGTTGAGGTGGTGCTGATGATCCAGCTTGAGATGCTTGTCCACGTCCTCGAGCTGCTCCTTGATGTTGTCTGCTCTGAGATCTCTGTGGATTCTGTCTCGGAGGTTGTTGTGTCACACTAGCAGGCCTAGAACGGCAATCCTTCATCAAGTGTCCCACCTTTCCACAGTTGTAGCAACTCCTCTCCTGTTGTTGTGGTCTGGGTGGTCCAGTAACTGACACGGATGCAGAACTGTGCGTCCCTTGAAGCGGTTGACTCCGTCCTCTACCTCTGCTTGGTGTCCATTGAGTTTGAAAACTCGATCTGGGTGGTGGAGGGTTAGGTGCAGAGAATCTAGGTTTCTTAGAATCCCTAGATGAAGAACCCTGGAACTGTGGATATCTTTTATGGGTTTGTCTCTTCTCAACCACATATCTCTCTATCCTTCGGACTGATTCAACGAAAGTAGAGAATCTCTCTCGGTTCTATAAGGTAGATACAGGGGTTGACATATCAGAATTCAAACCCTTCTCAAATCTTCTGATTCTTTCCTCATCTGTAGCAGCCATGTGCGGACAGAACCGCAGTAACTCCATGAACTTAGCTTCATACTCGCTAATGTTCATCATACCTTGCCTTAGTTTCTCGAACTGAGAGATCTTCTCATCTAGCAAGGTCTTTGGAAAATATCTATTGATAAATTCCCGACGAAACTCTTCCCATGAGAACTCTACTCTAGGTCTCTTCTGCTCTTCCATGTTCCACCAGTGACCAGCACTGCCTTTGAGAAGATAGACAGCATGTCTAACCTTCTCAGCTTCCGGAATCATAAGAATTCTGAAAGCCTTCTCCAACTCTATCAACCATAAGTCAGCATCTACAGGGTCGGCAGTCCCGAAGTACTCGGTAGCTCCGACACGACGAAGTTGTTCGAATGTCTTACCGATACCTTGTGCTTCAGGCTGGACAGGTGCCCTCGGTGCAGGTATGGGCATCCTATCGGTTATATGTGTCATGGCAGTCATGAACTGCCCGAACATCGTCTGTACAGCTGGGTTACTCATGTCAGCTGGGTCGAACTGGGGTGGCTCTCTTGGCGACTCAGGTGCAGGTTGTTCTATCCTCGGAACCCTTGCACCGCCTCGAGGTGCACTAGCACTACTCTCTGCCACGTACTCATCATGATGTTCTGACATCCTTAGGTATCTTCTTCTCCTGAGGAGCAGAAGATTCTATTAGATAAGGAAGGAGTACTAAAGATAGACTCGACATCCTAAGTCCTATGCCTCTGTAGACTCAACTGACCTAGAGCTCTGATACCACTAATTGTGGGCTCTGATCTCCAAACCATGACATAAACACGATTAAAACTTAGCGGAAGCGATCGATAATCAGCTGAAGACAAAAATCACGGGAATTAAAACTTTTCGAGACAAGAGCTTGGATCCATAAAAATTTCTTTCATAAAGTGAGATAAACTTGTTTACATCTCAGGATAATTACTTCTTGAGTAATTATATACATCAAGATACAAAATCTCAAGATCACATAACATAAGACTCCAAGACCTGAGAGTACAGAGGACACATAGGACTGACTCTAACTACACCACATGGTAGACTAAATCTCCACCTGAGATTACTGCTGCTCCTGGTGCTGCTGCTGCTGAGACTGGTCACCTGTAGGCTGGTTCCTTCGTCTCCGACGTCCACCTAAAAAGTTGAAGTCTACGGGGTGAGACAATTTTACATAATTGTCCCAGCGAGAGTTATAACTCTTCGCCAGAAGCTTTAATATACCATCAAAGAATATCTTAAGCAGTAAAGCCTTCAAAGTATTAGATAACAGTTGCAACTATAACAAGATCTCAACATTTATGAGATACGAAGAAGTATAAGCACTATAACAGTGTAACATCAATCAACTAACTTGGAGTCATCTCTAACAAGTATACTACGTGGTTGATTATGTTTTACAAACAACATTATGCCCTGTGGAGATGAGGCATACCACTCATACTCCAACTGATCGTTGAGAAGTCACATCAGTATCATACATAGGTCACTAAGAGAGCCGGACTCTCATGACCTTCACCTTCCTCAGTCAGTAAGAGGATCACTTGTAGGACATCTCATGTCTCTACTACTATAGCTCACCAGGGTAAACTGGTCCTTCGCTATTCTAGAGTCACAGTGGCGTTCTGTACTCTCTTCGTCATCAGGAGATTTCATGTTTATCTCCACTGATACAGATATCTGTGTTTTCTTCGTCATCAGGAGGTTTCATGTTTACCTACCACTGAGACGGTATGGAATTATAGTGAAGGATGGATGGATTACACATCTACATCACTTTCCTACCCTAGGATGTAAGGTTCTACACATCCATGTACCCCACATACTCAAAAGTATGTGCTCCAGGAGTTCCCTGAGGAAAACCTGTTTCACCATCACTTAATCTCTGACAATGATGGATCTATGATCAGGGCTCTATATTATACTTGATTAGTTAGGTACATTCAGTATTCTTTAACAACATACATTGTTCTTCAAACAATAACAGTAGCATAACAGCTATAACAGAAGAATACTAAATGTAGCAGGCCTAACTCATATCAATCATAATTTCTCATCATACTCATCACAAGTCATCTCTAAAGCATGACTTTGATGGTATTCATGGCTCTCACAGCCCATTATCATTATGGGATGCCATTGACAAGACATCAAGTTACTTTACTTATTCATAAGGCTAACAACATGCCTTGAATGAATATAACATCAACATCCATACTTGGATATGATTACCTTTATATCAGAACCTGCATGGTTAATACAACTGATAAAGGTAATACAAAATAAGGAATATACTTTCCCATTCTTGTCATAAGAATTAAATCTCTAATTCTCATCAATTGTAATTTAATACTCATTTGCATGCCATTACCCTTGAATTAGGGTTTACTATTCACATTACATGTCATCACCCTAGAATTAGGGTTTACTATGATCTCACACAGGTGGATCATACCCTAATTATGCTCACTCAAGTGCATTGGAGATGCTTTAATTGAGTTTCCACCTGAAAAGGGTACTTTCTCTCTCTAGAAGTACTTTCTCTCTCTAGAAGTACTTTCTCTCTCCTCATACTGTTAGGTGATGTCAACATCACTCTAGATCAAGTTGGATTAAGTCATCATAGGCTAACATAGTTAAAACATCATCATCATGTGATTAGGGTTTGATCTGATCAAGGTATTACTCAATTTACCCTTCAGGGGTATTTTGGTAATTCACCCCATTGATCATCATCATGGTCAAAATCTTAGTCAATTAACCCCTTAATATCCTAGGTTATCATTAGGGTTTGATTAGGGCAACATTGAACCATTTATATCATCAATTGATTGAACGAAGTCAACCATGAATTACCTTGATCGATTTCGACCATCAACCTTCAATCGGTTTGAGACCGTTTGAATGAGTTGACCGTTTAGCCAATTTGACTTCCAAGACCGCGAGGGTGTGTAGACCATTTGATCCACCTTTGACCTCAGGACCGCGAGCCCTCATCCTACTCCAAGACCGCGAGCCCTCTCTATTGACTCAAGACCGCGAGGTCTCTCAACTGATTTCAAGACCGCGAAGGTATGTTGACCGTTTGCTCACCTTGACCTCAGGACCGTGAGGCCCCTCACGGTCTTGAGACCGTGAGCCCTCTCACGACCTTGAGACCGTGAGCCTCCTCACGACCTTGAGACCGCGAGCCTCCTCACGGCCTTAAGACCGCGAGCTGCATGGTCTCAACCGCTTGGACCATCAACAAGATTCAATGATACAACCGATAATGTCAACTCATGTTGAGGCCCTCAAAAGGTCAGAGCCATGTTGACCACTTATGGATTGGGTCAAATTCGCTTAACCCTAGACCTTCAAACGGTCTTGGGTGATTGTCCTCTCGGTATTGAGACCGTTTGGATGAGTTCCAAACGGTCTTGAGACCGTTTGCCCATCCAATTTTGGATTTTAGTACAAATTCATCAAGGTCTAACCTATTAAGTTGATGATCATATCAATATTTAATTGCAAGATAATTTGGTATAAATGTACCTTCAATTGGTCAACTATTCTTGACCCCAGACCTCCAAACGGTCATGGTTGATTGCCCTCGCGGTCTTGAGACCGTTTGGATGTCCCCCAAACGGTCTTGAGACCGTTTAGGTCAATCAACCCTAAAAACAAAATCCTAATTAGGTCACCATAATTTCAGTACTGATTTCATCTAGGGTTAGCCCTAGTAATCACCCTTCAACTCTTAGCTCGTTTGGAATTAGACCTTTAAACTTGGTGAGTTGTTAATTAACATAATTTTGAACAGTAATTTCATATGGTCAACGCTTGGTCAACGACCTTACACGGTCTTAAGACCGTTTGCCCAAAAAGGCAATTTCAGACCGTTTGAAAATCAGGAATAAATTAAATTAAAGTTGTTACTTAAAAAGGTCATATCTCCCGATTCCTTTGGAGTTAGCCTCTCAAAATTTTAGGGTGATTAGCCTATATAATTAGGAACAGATTTCTTATACGGTCCACGCTCGGTCAACGGGTCCAAACGGTCTTGAGGACCGTTTGCCCTCTCACGGTCCAGAGACCGTTTGCTCACCTCGCGGTCCTGAGACCGAGAGAGCAAACTGTTGGGACCGTTTAAGAAAGTGAAAAGCGGTGGGTTTTTCTTGGAAATCACGCCTTCATCGCCTAGCTCAAGAACAGTACAGATATCCCATGGATTTGCTTGCAAAATAGCAAAGAAAAGTAGGGAAACATGAAGAGCTATCATCTAACCGCATATAAGAGATATACATAGTAAAGCATGGGTTTAGAGTTATAAAACCCGCCTAAAGCTTGCTCCTTGAGCTCCAAGATTTCAAGCTCCAAGCTCTAATGGCGTCCTTGAGTTCCCACAGGTTGGCCAAGGTGAAAACTCCAAGGGAAAAATGAGAAAGGATGGCTAGAAAGATAGGGTTTCATGAGTTAGTCACCAAATTGACCTTGAATTCGAGTTCTAACCATGGAATTAGGCAAGAAGAGAGATTCAAACCTACCTTGCACCCTTGGTCGTTCCTCTTGAGCTCCAAGACAGTCCTTAGTCGGCCAAGAAAAAGGGAAACAGTGATATGCACGAAGGAAAGGTTCCTTTGCTTGAGAGGTAAAGTGTATATATACATGGGTGAGGTTTCATTAAAGGCCCATAAGTTTCCCATAAATCCAACTAGGTCCTTCCTTAATTACTTGCTCGTCCCTTCCTCTTTATTCTAAGGACAAAACTTCTCTTAAGGTCTAGAAAAAGAGGGCAAAGAAGATCAATCTAATACTAAGGTACTTACATAAAGAGCTATTGCACATATACCCTGATTATTCAATCACAATGTATATTTCATAACTTGATAATTCAATTGAGGTGACTTCCTCATCATTTCTTCTCTAAATGATGGCAAGAGTTCTAAAAGATACATTAGATGATATATTTTACAAATTGCATCCCTTAATTTGGGTAAATTGCATTTTACCCCAAATTAGGATTTCAAGCACCGGGATTGCTTCCACAGCTGCACCTTGGTGCCCAAGCTTGGGAAATCCCTCAAACTTTGCCAAAAAGATTTCCCATGATGTCTCAACATCAGAGGAACATCTCATCATGTGCAAATTGCAAGCTAACCCTTTCAACTGGGTAATTTGCACATAGGTCCCTGTATATCAAAACAATGTTACAACTTTAAATAAAAAGGAGCAAATACTAAAATATATGTTTCTGAGAAACTTAATTACATGCTCAGAGTTAATCACAAAGATTTAATTACATATTTAGGCAAAACACCTAGGGTTAACTCATAACCCAGGTCAGGGATGTTACAAGAACACTTGCTTTCGTGTTCGTACAGTCACTTGTAAGATGTCCCTGTTACTCAGTATTCCATACACATTGTTTTTGTGATACGTGTTTTACCTTCCTCTGTTAGAGTTACTTTTACAAAGTATAAGAGTTACTTTTTTGAATCACAGGGTTACTTTTCTCTATTTTCACAGTTACTCTTCGTGTTCTTACAATTACTCTTAGTGTACTTATAGTTACTCTTAGTGTTCTTACAGTTACCCTTAGTATGTATCCATCCATCTTCGTACTAGTGCATTCAATAACATTCCCCCTGTGCCACATCCGTTGTTCGAAAGAGAAGGAATGGACCATAAGACCCAAATTTCCAGCTAAGCTATAGCAACTGCGGGGCATCTCTGTGTGCGGTCTACTAGGGAAGGCCATATCCACATTTCACCCAGATAAGCATCGGGGAATGAATCAATGAACCAAGAACCTAGAGCATCAACTAACTATAGCATGTGCCGGTGGGTCGGTGGCTTGGGATGAAGAAAACTATGCTCTTATCCTGCCGTCGGCAACAAAATAATACAACAACAGGAGTAGAGGAGGAGGAGATCTGACTAATTGCATGTCATAGTTACTCTTAGTGTTCTTACAGTTACTCTTAGTATACTTACAGTTACTCTTAGTGTTCTTACAGTTACCCTTAGTGTTCTTACAATTACTCTTAGTATACTTACCGTTACTCTTAGTATTCTTACAGTTACCCTTAGTGTTCTTATAATTACTTTACAAGATCATCACTGTTCCTGTTGAGTTAGTTTATTTTGACAGACTAACTGAAAGTATATATCTTCATACAAAACCACAACAACTATTCATGCAAGAATACCACAGACAAAGCATAGAATGTTATCTATTAAACCCATAAATACTCCTATTTATAATATGATTCAGAGTTAATATATTTTTAGGCTTGCAGCACATAAATAAGTGTATCTCATAGAAGTTACATATCATAACTCTAGAACCAAATTGTTCAAATTTAACATTTCACTTAATAAATCAGTATTCAGCTCAAATTCAACTATCTGTCGAGGCTTGAAACAACTTCTTCCTCCGTGCCTTTTTCTTCATGCACATCTGTATCTGCTGCTTGTTTCTGCTCTCCTTCTTGATTTTTCTGACCCTTATCTACTTCTTCCTTGTTTAACAAAATATACTTTTTAGTTTAACTGCTATATCTAGTGTATGAGTTACTTTTTCTTATGAAATAGTTACTCCAGCTTTAAGACAGTTACTCTAGCCTATCGTATAGTTACTCCAATGTTCTTGTAGTTACTCTAGGCATTGTCGAGTTACTCTACTTGTCATACCAGTTGCTCTTTTATCATACATTGTTACTTTGTATTTGAAATCCTTTATTTATTTTTCATTGTAATGTCCATGCAAACATAAATTACACAGTCATTCTTCATTCTCTGCTTCATCACATAGATGTTCTTCAGTCCCAGCACCTTCTTTACTTACATTCCCTTTCTTTGCTGAAGATGGTCTCTTTGGAGGAGTTGCAGCCCCTTCTTTCTTCCCTCTCGAGTCCTCAGAGGAGTTGTAGCTACTTCTTTCTCCCCTTCCGCAGCTGGTGCTTTTTCCGCTTCATCTAGTTCATCATGTGGAGGTTCTTCAGTACTAGTACTTTTATTTCCTTTCTTTTCTGAAGATGTTCCCGTCGATGGTTACTTTTTTGTCATGCTCTTATTTTTAATGATAGATAGTTACTTTTCTTACCATATGGTTACTTTGTCTGTCCTAGTATTACTTCTGGTGTCCGGATAGTTATTTTTTGGTCATGATGTTACTTTTAGTGTCAAATAGTTAAATTTTGTACCATATAGTTACTTCGTGTATCCTAGTGTTACTTTCGATATCAGTAGTTACTTTTCATACCATAATCTTTATAGTCTCCAAGTGCACCATATTCATGCATCCGTGGTGATTCCACGTACTGATATTATGGAAGGAACGATATCAAATGGAACATACTAAGATTCCACCGAAGGTGATATGTTCCAAATAATAGAATTGACATGGGTAGACGCATTGATCTAAGGACCCTTTCTTGTGTATAAACATGTTACTAGAGAAACATGTTACTACAGAAAATAAGTTTAGTCGATGGACAATTCAAGAACAGTGAGCATATTTATATCGATTCTAGTGGGCAATACATATGAGTCATAGACATTTAGCAGTCTGAGAAGTCCTTTTTATGTCATGATGTTACTTTAAGAGTCGAGTAGTTACTTTTTGTATCATGTATTTACATTTCATATTACATAGTTACTTTTTGTGTCTAGATGTTACTTTCGGAATCACATAGTTACTTTCCATACTACATAGTTACTTTTTACATCAAATTGTTACTTATAACACCATATATAATGAGCCATGATGTGCATTGGTCTATTTCCATTGCCTTGTACGGCTATGTTGTTATCACGTTGTGACTAGATCCAAGTTGACACATCTTTTCATCCTTAGTTGGTGTTAAATCTTTACTTTCTAGGAGACTACAATGTTAGTTCCAAGTTAGCATAAGGAAAAATGTGAAGACAATCATAATAGTAACAATTTGACAAAAAGAGTAACTACTTAGCACAAAAAGTAATTTAATACTATAAAAAGTAACTATTTGATACAAAAAGTAACCATTTGACATAAAAACTTTTAGTGTCAGATAGTTGCATTTCGTGCCATATAGTTACTTTTTGTATCTTGGTGTTACTTTCAATTTCGAATATTTACCTTTTACATAATATAGTTACTTCCTGTGTCCTGGTGTTACTTTTGATGTCAGATGGGTACTCATACCATACAATTACTTTTAATATTATCAAATACTTCTCATACCAAAGTGTTACTTTCTGTAAAACATTATTACTTTTAACACAAATAAGTTACTTCCTATATGACAAAATATTACTTTTTGTCTCAAATAGTTACTTTTTATATTGTATAGGTATGTTTAGTGTTCTCTTATCATATTTATCAAACAATAGACATCATCAGAAATTTTGATATTGTATACTACTGATCTTCATTGTCGGATGTTATACAAAATCAGACTATGTTAGCACGGTGTACGACAGTCTGAAAATGGTATGTAAGAACCGCGAACAGACAATGAACATTGACATGTCCAAGGATGGACTACGGTTAACATCATCATGATATTTAAATTTAACATATATACTTCTATTTTATAAACTAATTAAATCTCTATTACAATTATATTAGGATACATAATTTCTAAAAATTTGGACAGACTTCTCCCAACTTTATCTAAATTCTGCACGATCTGAAATGTCAATATTGTTATCTTTGTCAAATTTGTGACTATATTAGGCATAATGCATATTAGATTTGCATTCCCTAACCCCCAAGGCAAATTGATGTTATTCTTTAGTCAGTAAGAAAAGAGTTGCCTGTAAAATTTTGGAAAGATAAATATCTGAATGTTCAAAAGAGACCAAGATAAAAGCAAAGATCCAGAAATAATCATGGAAAAACTTGTTGCTTTTATGCAATTAAAATAGTGTTCATCCGTCGACATGCATCTTATAAGAATTAAGAGCAACTCCTATTACTTATTCTATCTATGTAAAGATCGGTCATTCTAATGTTACAGCAGAATTGTCATGACACTAGCAATCCATATAGAATCAAGAAGTCAACATTAATTAACAACCATTGATTCTGAGAAGATAAATCTTAATCCAAGCAACAAACAAGGAATATTTTGACAAATTTGTGATTCAATTTATATGAAAAAGTCAATTTTGTTAATTCTTCTTGGAAAGCCCTGTGACATTTCTGCGTCGGCTCTAACAATCTACAAGCAACCTTACAGTAGAATTCTTGTCGTCCAGACACTTGACTTTCAACATCCGTATGAACTGTGAGTGACACACACAAAACCTCTCCCGACATCCCTAACCATGGCTCTCCCACCCACGGTGGTACAGTACAATTCCTAGCTACCGATCAGGTCATCTCCATTCTTGTCCATGCGGACAGGTATCCAATGCGGTCAATAATGAATCCCATGTTAATTTCTCAGCAATGAATATGTCAGTCTATATGTATTTATAAGCGAATGGAAGGCCCCTTCTTTGAAGCCGCCAGATTCCCTCAATCAATTGACAGAAGCCAATACATACCTACTCCATGACACATTGGTGTGGAAGTACTACCTGTCTAAGGACTCTGTGTTGTGCGTGCACTAGAGGACATTTTGGATCATCTTGTTCATCTTTGTGTGTCGTCTGTTCTTGGGCTTGCCCTCAACCTGCAATTAATCTGACACATGGAAGAGTTGTCCGCAAGTCTGCTGGGTAGACAAATGAATCGGAGTTGGAAGGGACCTTCTCGCGGGTGGCATGCCAACCTTATTCCTCTGTCTCTCGCGATGGTCGGCGTACTCAATTCTTGAGATCATCGACAATATATATATATATATATATATATATATATATATATATATATATATATATATATATATATATATATATATATATATATATATATATATATACGTATATATATACATATATATAGACACACGTATATATACATATATATACGTATATATACGTGTATATATATACATATATATATACGTATATATATATATATATATGTATATATGTATATATATACGTATATATATATGTATATAGAGACATGTATATATATATGTATATATATATATATATATACGTATATATATCTATATACATATACATATATATATATATATCTATATATCTATATATACATATATATATACGTATATATAGAGAGAGTTAAAATTTGTTGCCCGGCAGGTAGAATTGGGCAACTTACCCGGCAGAACACGTGGTGGCATTGCCCCGTAAATACGGCAAAAAAGAAAAACAGGTGGAAAGCGTTCGAACGCGACCTGCCCAAAACCCTCGCCCAGACCGTCGCTCTGCCTTCCCTCATGCCATCACTCTGCCTCTCGTGCTCAGACCGTCGCTCTGCCTCTCGTGCAAAAATCCCGAACTCCTCCGTCTCTACTTGCAAGAATTCGATTCCACATCGCGCTGCATCTCAATTCCGAATTAGTTACCCCTTCCAAGATGACGAGAACAAAGAAAGCGTCAAGGAAGACCTCGACGATATCGCCGTGGAGAAGGAGACTACGGCCAGTGATTGAGGAAGATGATGACTTCAAAATGCAGCCCCATCAGGCCGAAGAGAAGATGGCCAAAGAACCAGAAGAAGCGGTTGCCGCAGAATCACATACTACCCTGAAAGGGGATACCGAATGGGCTACGATGCCCAAGACAACAGATGTATGCGGAAGAGAAGATGGAAAAAGGGGATGCGAACACCGGTGAAACGGGACAAGAGGAAACTATGAAAGGGGAGGAGGTTTGCCTCTGCGACTCCTCTGTCAAAAATGAAAAGGAAGAAAAGAGGGGCTGCAGATCCCCTGACGAGTAAACCGTCCCAGAAAAGAGAAAAACAAAGTAAGTCGGGTGCTGAGAAAGAAGGCAAAGCATCTACTGAGACTGTCAACCCTCAGAGTGACAAAGTGGAGAGCAAAGAACGACAAGGTAATTTATGATAGCATGTACATTACAAACGAGAAACAGAAAGATATCGTATAGAAAGTAACAACGCATGTTAAAAGAGTAATTGTTAAAAGAAGTAGAGTAACTGATATAGAACATTAGAGTAACTGTACGATAGCCTAGAGTAACTAGAGTAAATGCTGGAGTAACTATACATGATACCAAGAGTAACTGATATAGAACATTAGAGTAACTGTACGATAGCCTAGAGTAACTAGAGTAAATGTTGGAGTAACTACTATAGAACAAAGAGTAATTTGCACACTTTACATATCAGTTTGACATATGAAAACCATATTGTTAAGCTAAAAAAGACTAAAAATATAGAGTAACTTCATTCCTATATAGGAAAAGAAAGTGAAGGGAAAGGGAAGGCCAAAGAAACTAATGATACATATAAGGCTGCTGACGAGATAGAAGAAGAGGAGATAAGGAGGAAGAAAGAAAAGGGAAAGGAAAAGGCTACCTATGAGGGAGAAAAAGATGATAGAATTAAGAAGACAGAAAGGGAGAAAGGAAAGGCAGTTGAAGGTAATATTGAATGGATTTGTAAACTTATTAAATTGCTATTACTATCATATGACACTTACTTGAACTTTATTAAAATTGAAAAATTGAAGAGTAACTTGACTGAGTAACAAGTAATGCTAAAAAAAGAAAACTAAGAGTAACTTTTCATATGTTTGCAGTGGGGATAAAGAGGTTGTACCACAGGTGTTACCTAAAGAGCTACATCACCACCAGTAAGAGCGTGGTGTATACAAGTAATCAGATAAGAATGATGAGGGCGACGGCATTTGCAAACATGATAAAGATGCCAAATATTATGGTTGATGTATGCCTCTTGGAAGATTTGATAGACAGATATGTAGATGATGATAGGTTTTTGCTGGCCACAGGGGTGGAAAGAAGGATGACGGTTGAGGATGTAGGGGTAATTCTAGGTATCCCAAGCAGAGGTATGGACATCATACCTAGGAAAAATTCTGAGATTGTGAGATCAATATGGCAACAATTTGCCAGCGCAACAGGTAAAAAAGGAAATGAAGAGGACACCTCTAAGAGGTTAAGGGAAAAGGATGTCCTGCACAAGGACAACTTAGCAAAGCTTTGGCAACAATTTGCAAGTACCGATGATCCATCGGACTACCAGAACATGTGTCGTGCGTGGATGTTATACCTGCTGGCAACATTCCTACTCCCAGACACCAGCTATTACACACCAATCTACATACTGCACTACCTAGACGATGTTACTGAAACGACACAGATGAATTGGGCAAAGCTGGTGCATGGGAGCATCTTCACGAATATGAAGATGCTGAAGCAAAATGTTCAGCTGAGGAGGAAAGGGGAGAAAGGTAAAACCACCCTCTACACAACAGGGTGTGTGATGTGCCTATGTGTAGGTGAAAAAAATTATCTTCATCTACAAAATTGTCACAATGATGACTATGGGGGGCAGTTACATATGCATTGAATTTTCACTCTGTTTAAATGTAGGTTTGGGCATATGAGATGACAAACATGGAAAAGCCAACGTTCCTCGACGCAAAGCCAAGGATAAAGAAGTGGACTGCATCGGTCGAGAAGTTGATGGATTTAGGGGCTGTGAACCCTAAGGATGTAAGAATATTCCTTATTTGTTACAAAAACTAATATATAACATAATCCTGCAAGTTTGCATTGTTAAATACTATTTTTGATTTTTTTATGGACAGGTTTGTGAATGTATGAATATAGACCAGGGGGATAAGTGGCGAGCTGCAAGAACAATGAAAGACATGCCCTACTACCTTGCGGATAAAAGGGCGAAAAGTAAACAAACGCTAGACAAGGCACCAGCAAAGCCAGTCATCCGAAAAGGAGTGCCTGCTGATGACTCCAACCTAGCGAGAAGAATTCAAATACTCGAGGAGGAGCTAAAGATGCAGAAGGAGATATGCACGAAAATTGTTGTTGAGGCATTCACTGAACTGCGGAGAGAGAATAAACGGCTAGAAAACAGAATAGCCGAGCTGGAAGAGGAGAACAGAAAACTGAGGAGAAAATTTGGAGATGAAGGTGACAAATCACAGTCACCTGTCGGTGGATTAGAACAATCTGCTGAGAGGTTCTCATATGGGAATGTTCAAGAACCCAATAAGGATGTTGCTTCGACGAGCAAAGTAGAGAATGAAGGTATGGATAAGGACGACAAGCCGAGGAAGCGAGGCAGGCTGAGCCTCAGAAGAAAATATGTGCAAGAGAATGACTCGAAAGATGATAATGATGGGAAGAAAAATGAGGAGGAGGAGGAAAAGAAAGAAAAATCAGCTGAAGGTTTGGACCAAGGAAAATCTGCACGAGATGCAGAAGAAATAGGTGAACAATAAAAGAATATAATCAATGAAGAAGGGCAGAAGGAGGAGCCCAGAAAAAAATTGTCAAAGATAGAACAACAAATCATAGGCAGCATCGAGAAAAATGTGAAGAAGAGGAGGGAGGAAAAGGTAATGTTGCATCTCCTTTAAATTATATCAATACTTGAGTAACTGTGTAAATACAGTAGAGTAATTGTATGATAGAAGTAGAGTAACTGTAGTAATATAAAGAGTAACACTAAGAGTAACTCAGATAGCACTGAGAGTAACTCTGATAGCACCGAGAGTAACTGGTAGAACACTGAGAGCAACTCAAATAGCATTGAGAGTAACTCTGATAGCACTGAGAGTAACTGATAGAACACTAGGAGTAACTGAGAGAACACTAAGAGTAACTATGATACGCACTGAGAGTAACTATGATAACACTGAGAGTAACTGTAAGAACATAAAGAGTAACTATACGATGGACTATAGTAACCGTACGACATATCAACATAGTATAACTAGTAGAAAATGAAGATTGATTCTAACATGAAGTGCTCTTTTGTTGTTGACAACACAAGTTGTCAAACTTCATTGGTTTCGAGCATTTCAAAACAAAACAATCCAGGGAAATTGTCCACCACTTCATGGACAATATAGAAGAAATGTAAGAGAATTTGTTAATTTGCCAAGTGTACACATATAAAACATCGCTTATTCAATATCCAAAACTAATATGTATAACATCTATACAAATGATTGACAGGTTATAACAAGAATGGAGATTCAGTGATGACACTTGGTGCATGGGGAAGGACCTCATCACCCTACTGTACAAAGATCAAATGATGCAATCACCAGTAAGAAACTAATAAATAGTAGTGTAACTCTTTGAGAACTTGTCGTTTTTTTCTAAACAAAGAAATCTTGTGGTTATTTTTTCAGGTTATGGACTGCTTTGTACAAATGCTCAAAGCTACCACAAGTAAAAGGAGAAAGAAGGGTCTGTCATTGCACTACTTGAGCACATATGCTCCGGTAAGAAGAACAAAATTGGTATACAAAATTACATCAAAAATACAAAAATATATACACAAAACTGAAACTAATAGATGTGAATTTGCATTTGCAGCAGAAGCTGGCGTTTGATGTTGAAAACATAACCTTGGAGTAGATCGACATGCTATCTCCACTATTCAACGTCCCGATGAAAGATTGGGACACAATGGACTCGGTGTTCACCATATTGAACAATAACAACCACTGGCACTTGTACGAGGCAAGTTTCAGGGAAGGAGTACACCAGTCTTATAACTCAATGAGTGGAAATAGCAAGTCGAAAAAGGAATTCATTAGATGGGTAAGAAATCTATAAAAAGAAACTCTATTTGTAGTGGATTGACAGGGTTAATGTTTGTTGATAGATGATTAATAAGAGTTGTAAATTTTTAATGCAGGTGGGTATTGTCCACGAATTCTTCAGGGGGGCAGAAAAAGGTGACCAACTGTCACAATGGGGACAGGAGTACCCGCTATGTCCACAATAGGCAGAAGACTCACTTGACTGTGGGATCTTTGTCATGAAGTACCTAGAATGCCTGGTAAATGGAAAACAAATGGACTTCACCTGCGAGGACATGCCGGCCATAAGGGCTGATATTTTTCAGAGAATGATGGCGAGGGGGGAGTTGCAACATGTACAAGCACATCAAAAAGATAACAATGAAGCCATCAAAGAAGGTCCATCTGAGCAGAACAAGGGAGGAATAGATGAATGTCAAAAGCAACAAGAAGAAGAGAAGACAGAAGCACCAGATGAAGAGAAGAAAACGGAGGAAGAAGTTGTTTCAAGCCTAGATAAATGGCTGGATTTTAGCTGAAATACTGAATTATTAATTGAAATGTAAAACTTGAACATTTTGCTTCTATAATTTTAATGTGTAACCGCTATGAGATACATTACTTGTGTGCTGTGAAAATCCTAAAAATTACATGTTTGATCTAAATCATATTGCAAATACGAGTATTTATGGGTTTAATATATAGCGTTTTGTGCCTTGAATGTTGTGTTCTTGAATGTAAAACTGTTGTGGTTTTGTATGGAGATATATACTTTGAGTTAGACTGTTGTGGTTTTACATATCAGAGTTACTCTCAGTGCTAACATACCTGTATCAAGATATGTCTGCTTCTGAGAGTAACTGAGAGACCACTAAGAGTAACTCTGATACACACTGAAAGTAACTATGATAACGTTGAGAGTAACTGTGAGGACACTGAGAGTATCTGTGACAGAACTAAGGAGTAACTATGATAACACTGATACGCACTGATAACAAAGAGTAACTCAGATAGCACTGAGAGTAACTCTGATAGCACCGAGAGTAACTGGTAGAACACTAAGAGTAACTCTGATAGCACCGAGAGTAACTGATAGAACACTAAGAGTAACTGAGAGACCACTAAGAGTAACTCTGATTCACACTGAGAGTAACTATGATAACACTGAGAGTAATTGTGAGAACACTAAGAGTAACTGTGACAACACTAAGGAGTAACTGAGAGAACACTAAGAGTAACTCTGATAGCACTGAGAGTAACTATGATAACACTGAAAGTAACTGCGAGGACACTGAGAGTATCTGTGACAGCACTAAGGAGTAACTGTGACAAAACAGAAAGTAACTCTAACGTTCATGAGTCTGTTGTACACGATTCTTTATTAAAGAAGGAACCAGAAAAGTGAAGAAAAGAGAGCACAAAGCTATAAAGATATGTACAAGAGTATGTTGTACGATGTAAATGCACATACACATAGCACAGTGTACTGCTGTGTCGTCAGAACAGCACAGTACTGCTGGCATCTTTGCAACCCAACAGGACAGAGCATTGTTGTCCATATTTGCAGCACCAACAGCACAGAGCATTACTCTCACTGCTGCACATATTTGCAGCACCAACAATACAACCGGGGGCTTTCAGATCTTCAACATCTCCATCCTCCACATCACCCTCGATGGAAATCTCTTCTTCATCCGCGACTGCTACGGTTTACAACACAGTCGGGGGCTTTCAGATCTTCAACATCTCCATCCTCCACAGCACCCTCGACGGAAATCTCTTCTTCATCCGCGACTGCTATGGTTTACAACACAGCGGGGGGCTTTCAGAACTTCAACATCTCCATCTCCACCTCTTCTTCATCTGCGACTGCTACAGTTTACATAAGGTACAGTTTTATAGAAGAAATACCGACAGCCCCCTTAACATTTCAGTAGCACCCCCTTTGACCTTCTCCTCAGATCCCCTTTAACATTTCTTCACAGCCTACCATGGAGTCGTTCATCCAGCCAATCAACTACACCATTGACGACAAGATAGTGGAATCCATTCTACTTCCTATAGAATGGAACCATCTCCATTTTCACATCAACCCAGGAAAGACCACCTTCCTAATCGGAAACCAGTCTTTCCAAATAACCCTTATGCAGAATAAAAACGGGTCACTTTCAACTGCTAAGCGCTGGAAAAGGATGATCGCACAGCTCAGTCTTCGCAAAGGTTGGATCATCTACCTCAAGCCAACTGATCACCAGACCATCACAGCATGGATCACAGATCAGTTCTTAGAAACACCAACTGAGCTTATTCCGCTCTTCAGAATGCCTGGCGACGAAGTATACTCTAGATCGGAGGACTCTGCAGATCAGCTCTTCATTAGGGACATATACCAAGCAGTACCGGGATCAGCTGTAAATCCCGTTCAGGTTGATTCATCCACAACAGCGGACACATCAACATCTGTAGAAGACACTGCTTCTTCGTCTGTCCAGCGTTCCTTTCACAAATAGGTATGCACCGACGCCTTTTTCTCTTAGCCTTTTCTCTTAGCCTTTGCAGGTTCACTCATTTACAACAGATATGAACTTCTTAGATACGAACGTGTGTTTAGGCTTGATGTCTATGCTTTCCAAAGGAGGGAATTGTGTGTATGATATCTATCGCCAGGGATGGACCTTCTTTATAGATGATCTGGCTGTATTTTTCTATATTTTTATGTTCAGTTGATGGACCTTCTTTATAGTTGATCTGGTTGTATAATATATAACGTTTTATGCTTTGAATGTTGTAATCTTGAATGTTTAGCTGTAGTGTTTTTGTATGATTATATATACTTTCAATTAGCACTAAGAGTAACTGAGAGAACACTAAGAGTAACTCAGATAGCACTGAGAGTAACTCTGATAGAACCGAGAGTAACTCAAATAGCACTGAGAGTAACTCTGATAGCACTGAGAGTAACTGATAGAACACTAAGAGTAACTAAGAGACCACTAAGAGTAACTCTGATACGCACTGAGAGTAACAATAATAACACTGAGAGTAACTGCGAGAACACTGAGAGTAACTGTGACAGCACTAAGGAGAAACTGAGAGAACACTAAGAGTAACTCTGATACGCACTGAGAGTAACTATGATAACAATGAGAGTAACTGCGAGAATACTGAGAGTAACTCTGATAGCACTAAGGAGTAACTGAGAGAACACCAAGAGTAACTCTGATACGCACTAAGAGTAACTATGATAACACTAAGAGTAACTGCGAGAATACTGAGAGTAACTGTGACAAAATAAAAAGTAACTCCAGCAACCAGAAAGTAACTCTACCAGTGTATGGCATAGTAGCAAAAACTGACATTTCGTGAGTACACTGAACAAACCATGAAAAAATTGTACTAATCCAAAAATGTATGTATTTTAAAAGAAAAGAGTATTCAATGCACACGAAGATAAAACAAAAAATATTCTGCAAAAGAGTAAGATCTGATCAAAACAGATTCTTTGAAGCATATTCAAAGTATACATATAGCTGGTGGAGTTCAATGCAACACATAAAATACATCACAAAACACAAAAGTAAAAATACATGGATGGTTACAAAATCACTTTCACAAAAACTGCAGAAAAAAAGAACAACCCATTACAGGTTTGAATATCCCTCACTCACGCGCTAATCAACTACAAACTCCAATAAAAAACGTCCAACATCAACAGACCACACGATCAGCAATAGGGATAATCATTGAATAGCAAACAACAACAACACATAGTCCATAATAGCAATGGACTACTTCTTCATAGGGCAGTTCCTGCTATCATGGTTGACCCCAAACTCTAAACAATTCTTGCACTGCCTCTCTCTTTTGGACTGTGCAATCTCAACTCCAGATTTAAACCTCACATCGGTCGATCTAGGTCTTCCCTTAGTTTTGCAACTACTAGGTATATGGACCTTGACAGCAGAAGAGGAAGTTGTATTAGAAGTGGTTGCACCAGCGCCTGCACCAGGATCAGCGATATCCAAGTCTAATAGCTCCTTTCGCAAAGCTAACAGTTTTTCATGGCAAAGATCTACAACATTGTTCCTAAACGCTATGTTGACAATAGAATTGCAGGCAGAAACAAGATGAAGTGTCCTCCCAGTGGATGGATGCTTAACTGACGCTTTGCCAAAAATCAAAGGGTGTTCTCTGTACCCTTTGGTCCACCTCTTTAGAATGTAAGGCTCGGGAAGAGTGCAATAGTCACGGCTCTTCAAATAAGAGAGGATGTGCCTGCAAGGGATGCCTTTGAATTCCAACATGAAGCAACTGCAGGAAACAATGTCACTAGATAACTCTTTCTTCAATATACGGGGAGTTCCAAGTCCACCGACGCGATACACCTCAAAGACACCTTCTGAAGCTTACTTTACATTGTAGACCATACTTTGGTGAACCTCGGACTGGAATATCTTAAAGATGGACTTGGTGTATATACCTCTCATCTGCTCCTCTAGGGGCCACAGTGATGACAAAGGGAGGTTACTGTACTCGTCATCAAAATCTTTGAAATTTTCAATCTCCCGCACATGAGAGTACGCAGTCTCCAATGAACATACAAGTTCAAATAGAGTCTTCCTAATATTCACATGGCTCCTAATGAACGCATTCAGGCTCTCGCTCCTTTGAGTTGTCCTCATTCCCGCAAAGAAGGAGGACTGCATATAGCACGGAACCCAATCGCAACGCATCGCATACATATCAGAAAGCCAGGTGATGGACAACAAATCATGTTCCTAAATTACAGAATCCCACCTCTCTTCAAAAATGTCGACATCATCCACATTCCAGACACAATCATTCAACAAGCTTATGATCTTGTCCTTGTTAGGAATGCCACCAAGCTTGGAGGGAAGCTTCTGTAGGATGTGCCAGCTGCAGAAGCGATGCTTGCAATTGGGAAAAACAGAGATGATAGCAACATTCATAGCAGGGTCCTGATCGGTTATGATGGAAACCGGCTCTTTGCCAAAACAAAGTAAGTACTGCTTGAAAACCCAAACAAATGAGTCATACTTCTCATCGACCAGCAGAGCAGATGCAAACAACACTGTCTTGCGATGGTGATCAACTCCACCAAACATTCCAAAAACCATCGAATACTTGTTGGTGCGGTAGGTGGTGTCAAACACAATCGCATCCCCAAACAGCCCGCAGTCTTCAACAGAGACAGGATCAGCCCAAAACAGATGAGTAAGGCAACAATTGGGGTCTTTTTGGTAGCTATAGAAGAATTTCAGATCGATGGCTTTGAAACTGGAAAAGCAATCTAAAACCATGTCGACGTCATATTTGGCCAACTCTTTCCTCTTGCTACTGATGTGTCCATGAGCTTGTCTACTAGTAAATGTCATATTTTCATAGCCACCAGACTCGGATGCTATCAATGCAATTTGTCTCGATACAGGTATGTTAGCTTGACTCATGGAAGAAAGGATCTCTTTTTGAGTTTCATCAAGAGATGAGTTACACTTGAGGTAACGGAGATGAGCAGCGTCAACAAGTTCATGGTTGTGTTCCTCAACAAATGCAGTCACGACCCACATGGATGAGGACTTATCCAGTGTGAAACGTATCATGGCTTCGCAACCACACCTCTTCACAGAACGCCTGTGCTTCTTGGACAACTTATCCTGCAAGTTACCCATTTCATCACAAACGGGGCTCAGAAGCCCTCTAGACCTCTTAGAACGATATATCTTACCCTGCTTATCACAAACCAGATCTTTACCAACCAGAATCTTACTTCCCCGTTCATATCTATTGTCGTCTTTCCTGATGTTAAACCCACTCATTCCAGCATAGCTGGAATAGAAGGATATACCTTCATCTAGACTTCCAAACTGAAGGCCAACTCTAGGGACTGCAGCTGGGGACGGAGAAGAAACACCAATAGAATGAGAAGACTGAGGATTATCATCATCACGGCCGACACTTGCATTAGCAGCATCCGTATCAAGGCTGGGATCCATGACAGTGTGTTGGAGTAACTCGGAAGATCAGAAGAGTAACTCTGTAACACAACAAGAGTAACTCGGTAAGGCAAAAGAGTAACCAATTATAACAAGAGAGTAACTCGGTAAGGCAAAAGAGTAACCAATTATAACAAGAGAGTAACTACGCAAAATATAAAAACATGTATGCCAGTTACTACTTCAAAAATGACAATGCAGAAACAAAAATTGGGTTTCTTTCCCACACAAGATAAAGGGATGAATAAACATTGAAATGATAAGAAAAAATAAAAAAAAACGAGTATAACTGAATGAATTTACAAAGAGAAATACAAAATCTACCTGAATGTAGCTTGAAAAAACTGTTGCTCATAAAAATACAGATAGAACAGTGAATTCTCCCACCACCTCCACTCCCTCCACAGCAATTTGCTCCTAAATATGTAGAGAGAACAGGGAATTCTCCAACCACACCCACTCCCTCCTCCTCAGTGGCGTGAGCTTCAGAACAGCAGGTCTAAACGGTGGAATCAACTTGGTGAAAATCAATACCGTCACGGGATACACAAACGAAAGTGGGAGACACCTTAGTCGTCCTGCTCTGCAAGATTGATAAAAGGGGAAACTATTCTTATTATTCGGGAATGGAAATGAATGTAGGTATTTCTGAGGAAGAAATGTAAAATGGAGATTGAAATACGCCAAGGAAGTTGGAATCAGAGGCGGAATTACATATGCAGGGCGTTAAGCGGAAGATGGGGGGTAGATGATCGGCAGATGGGGGGAAGACCGGATGTATCAGCCTGGCGGTGGCACAGACGACCGCGAATGACGTAGATGATCGGTAGATGGGGGTAGACCGGATGTATCAGCCTGGCGGCGGCACAGGCGATTGCGGATGATGAAGATGATCGGCAGATGGGGGGAAGACCGGATGTATCAGCCTGGCGGCAGCACAGACGATCACGAATGACGTAGATGATCGGCAGATGGGGGGTAAACCAGATGTATCAGCCTGACAGCGGCACAGACGATCGCGGATGACGAAGATGATCGGCAGATGGGGGTAGACCGGAAGAATCAGTCTGGCGGCGGCACAGACGATCGGGTTTTTTCTTTGCTGAACGCGTGCTACAGTAACTTGGACTTAATTACATGTGTCTGCCACCGTGAACATGATGCCGGGTAACTTAATCAAAACTACCCGCCGGGTAACAAATAAACAGCATATATATATATATATATATATATCATTATTTGGGTTTTTTTAGCATGAGCTTATTTTGGCACTTGGTTTTATTAAAAATTGGGATAAAATTTTCAGCCCATCGATCCATGTAAATTATGTGTATCGGATCTGAGTCAACGGGTTGTGGCATTGGGTCGGACTGGGCCGGGCGAGTCCTATGCTCATCTTTAGATTTTACCTCTCTAAAATCTTAAAAGAAATGACACGTCGAATTGTTGCTCACCGTCTTTGGGTATCCGGTTAAGCTTCCCCAGACACTAGCAAGCAATTTGTTATGGCTTTATGAAACACATTTGATGAATATCATACGAGATGATCTTCAAGTTAGGCATTCATCTTTTCACCAACCGCAGTGCAATAGCTTTAGCGGCAGGTTTTCTATGTATTTAATGTAACATGATGTCCTATTATATGGAACTAATGTACCTAATTGTATGACAAAGAAGTTTCTTCTTTTTGTTTTCGGTCGCAAGCTAGAATAGTGAAGCAATTGCCATGTAGAAGATCTATGCCGAGCCCCTGACAGTTTCTTGTTGTCTGCAGTGAGGAAGATAAGGTGGAGGCCGGCAGTAGACACATTATGCCTTACAGAGATGAAAAAAATATATTTATACTGACTTTTCTTCTTTTATATTTTTTTCGTTCTTGCGAAAAAAAGAAAGGGTTCGTCATTTTCTTGAGGAGATTTTTCTACTTACTTTCCAGATCTGAGAGGGTAACGCTCCAGATAATTTGCTTGTTGTAGATTGTAGTAGCCACCATGGCAAATGAACAAACGAATAGCACGAAATAGTAATCTTCTGGGGCAAGTAATAATTATGAAGAAAAAATGAATTGAATAATTGTGTGTTTGTCACAGGTCTGGTACCAGCAGATTTGTACAAGTGATATTTCTGAGATGAGACATCGTTATGAAGACGATCGAGTTTTCCACTATAGCTAAGCTGTCCACAACAAAGCTCTATACACATCCAGTGTCACCTGAGGCATTGAATATCTATCTAGTAGATTTGTACGACCATCAAATTATAAAAAGGGAGTGCTGCGCATGCGGCATGATTAATCATTCGTGGTGCTTCAATTAGAAGACGGCCAATCTGGGTTGTTCTCTCTCATTGAACGTGACGGACCGCATGACCGCACGGTCCTTGCCCTTGCGCTTATCGCCACTCGACGACGACGACGACGATCCGGCGAGCAGAAGCCTGGTCCAGAACCCTTTCTTTTTTTCGCTTCTGTCAGCGTCCTTCCCCTTCGCCGCCGCCATGGACCGACTCTTGAAGAACTTGCGGGGCGGGGAGGCTGCGCCGGAGGAGTCCGAGGACGCAGACTCGGAGGAGTAGGACGAGCATGAGGACAATGAGGACGAGGACCCGGCTGCCGCGCCGAGGAAGTAAGCGCCGCCGCCACCGTTTGACGACGAGGACGAGGAAGAAGATGAGTTGGTTAGGCGTGACAGCCGCTCCCGCAGGCACGATGGGCACACCCCCGTCGCCTGCCTGTGTCGTGGGTGCTTCCTGCACCTTGCGTCCCTCTGTGATGCATAACCCATGTCGTCGATCGACGACGATCTCTTTAGCGCGTAGAGAATTCTGATCTCCTTTTCTCAGCTAGGTAGCTGCCTTTCCCCGATTTCTCCGCGGTTGCTCGCTGGCTTCTGTTAGGCTGTTTTGCTGGATCTGGATGTGTTTGTTGAAGGAGAGTGCATGGCTGGTGGCCGGTGGCCGGGCTGGGTTGTGTGTGGTATTTATAAACACATATGGTGGCGGTGGATGGTGGTGGTGGGGGCCGTGAGAAGGAGGGTAGCTAGCTTCGAGGACTCTTCTTGCTGCGGTAATTCCAAACACTTTTGGACGTGTTTGGTCTCGTGTTGGCTAGCTATTTGGTGGGATATGACAGGAAACCTCCTCCTACTTCCCCTATAGAAATAAATACAATTTATTTTCATATAGCCCCTCGCTTTTCTTCTAATTCTGGAAAACCCTAAACTTTGAATAACCTTAAGTTTAGTTCTTCATGCACCCGTCGTTAGTTTTCTTTAAACTAGCTGACGACTCCATCTTTTCTTGCTCGTTAAATCTTCTTAATTCTAGAAGCTCTTTTGTATTAGTGAGAGTTTTCATTTTCAAATTTTGATTGTATGCATATGTGCCTCATCTCCTTTAAGTATAGCTGTATAGGTAAAAACTCTAAGTCCGAGTTGGTTTCGACCGAGTAAGTATATAGGCCTATACAAAGTTCGCTAACCCAGTATTCACCTTCTGTCAATTTTTTTTGTAAATTGTCAAACACAAAACTGCACTTAATTTTTTTTTTCTTTTAGAGAGATGCATTAAGTTTTAGGATGCAACATGAACATGACTTATATTTTAATATAATTTTTTTCAAATATAATAATAATAGTGATATAATAATAATAATAATAATAATAATAATAATAATAAAGTCAGAGTATATAGTGAACCAACATTTTATAACACTAGAGTTATATGAATCTATTCACCCAAGAGTAAAATTTGAAATGAATCCTGGATTCTGAATTCACACATGCGAGATTCTAAGTTGAGTCTAGATTTTTCTTGGGTTGAAGTAGTATTTAATGGTTTATACCTAATCTTTTTAGGCCGTTAGAAAGACGTGTCTGTGAATCATGTTCTTCTCAACTAATTTCGGACATGGTTGATCTTATCAATTGATTCATAACCATGCAAACCTTTTAGTATTTTTGGAAACTCTATGTTTGTGACGTATCTCTAGTTTGTGGTTGTCATTTCCTAACCCAAAATCATAAATTTAGATCCAAAACACCTCTAAGTTTATAATGTAAATATTAATTAAATTTCTTTGAAGAGAAGTCGAATACTATAACTTCTTGAATTACATCCTACCGTGAATACAACCCGTTGTATCTTAGAAACAACTATGTCAGGTTGGAATCCTTTTAACTTGTCTTGGCCCTAGGTTTGAAAGTTGGTGTTCGAATTGAAACATAGTGCATATTAGTTTGTATGTTAATTGTGTTCTATACTATTAGTTATACATTTGAGGGGCAATCCGTACCATATGAAGCCTTGTTGTTGGTCCCTCTTTTAATGTGTGTCCTATATCCCATGTCCATAGAGAAAAAATCAAGTTTAGTTATAATTCAATAAGTGTCTAGGTTTACTTAGAAAAGTTGGATCGGAACTCATTCATGTTTGAACATTCCAAACTTGAATAAGCTAGTAGTGAACTAGTTTAATAGTGACAATTGTTGTTTTCAAGTTGCAACGTTGTATTCACAATTGGACATGAGACATGTGGAATAACGAATTAGACTAATATTAGAACTAGTTTAGCATCCTGACTACAATTTCACGACAAGTATGCTACAGTTTTTGGGTTTGGGTTAGGGATGGATCTCATGATCAGGCCTTCCATTTAGGTTTTCAATATTGGTTAAAACAAATTATGTTACATTGAAACAGAGTGGGTACATGTAATAAGTTGCATCACTAACCTTTCTAGATAACAATATTAATCCTTCAAAATACTACATTTATAGACCCAGGGATCATAATATTACTATGCACACCTTTTTTAATTCTCTTAAGAAATTAGGGCATGGCAATCTTAAAACCTGGGTGTACATATTGATAATTAATTCGTAAAATTATAAATTATTTGAATGTTCAGTTGATCAATTAGATAAGAAAAATGAGGCCATGTTATTATTTATTGAAATCACGATTCAGTAAAATGTCATACACACAACTTTTGACAGATGTCCATATTAACCATGAACATGATCTGGATTGACCTGGTAAAACTTGCTTAAAATTTGAGCCCCCATCAGTTTAAAGAATATAAACAACTTGGGTTGAATAAAAGTGTGAATCAAGACATGATTGATGTATACTAATGCTTTGCACCATTTTTGAAAGGTATATGGAATATTAAAAAAGCATAATATTATGTAAAAATAAAAAAGACACAAACATTATATATATATATATATATATATATATATATATATATATATATATATAGAGAGAGAGAGAGAGAGAGTCAGGCTAGAATACACTCGAGTGTATCCGGAGCAGAATACACTTAAGCAATATTTTTTTTGAAAATCTAATCCGTTGATCTACTTAAACATCTCGTGAACAACTCATATATAAAATTTGAGCCCATTTGGATATGTATAGCTCATGTATGAAGACCACAAAAATTATACATTTCAAATTAGTTTTGTGCGTCGGTTTTGTTGCCCTTGGATGAGTGACTTACACTCATCCAAATGGGCTCAAAATTTGTATGTAGCTTAGTTATAACTAATTTTGAGCCCATTTGGATGAGTGTAAGTCACTCATCCAAGGGCAAAAAAATCGACGCGCGAAACTAATTTGAAATGCATAATTTTTGCGGTCTTCATAACATGAGCTATACATATCCAAATGTGCTCAAATTTTGTGTATGAGTTGTTCACGATATGTTTAAGAAGATCAACGGTTTAGATATTCAAAAAAAATATTGCATCATGAAAAACTACTTGAGTGTATTCCGCTCCGAATACACTCGAGTGTATTCTAGCCTGATATATATATATATATGATTTTTCTAATAGTAAGCCAAAGAAGTATAATGAAACTATACAATACATGTTCAACTTGGGCACCATAAGATTGGGTCTATTTTCAAGTCGACCAATTCACAACTGATTCGGGTTTAAGTCGATATCAAGGAAGATCGTTTTGCATAACCCCAAATACTTATATGGCATGCGTCGATTATTTTGATGGACAAATATTTGTAACACATATAAAAGAACTAGAGATGAAAAAATAATTGAAATCTAGCAGAATAAAAGGGACCTGTTTCTTGGTTTGACGGAAGCTCATGGTGGCTGGATGTAACTGAAATCTGCTAATGTAAATTGTTGTTGCCCTTGATCTCAACCTTACATCTAACTCCAAGAACTCACCCTTAAAAATATTAATTAGATGTTTCAAGATAGAGATTTAATGTAACACGCAGGAACAACGTCCTCGGAACAGCAAATTTGAACTTGGCTGGATGGGTAGCTTCTTTTTCTTTTTGATTTATCCATACTCGAGGAGTTGTAGGAATTTCTGAAAAAGGGAAGGGTTATTGGGCAAAACAAAAGCGAAAGGTTACAAATGGTCCAGCTCGCTTGTAGGGCCGTGATTTTGACGGATGTCTACCCCGGCCGGTGCGGGGAGGTTCGATGGAACTTCCTATGCGGTTGCCAGCCAATTGCAACAGGAGAAAATTCCGTGCTACTTGTGATTGAGTCGGTATGGACATGGACGGCTTCGCTTACTTTTTTTTTCTAAACCAGATGATGATGTCTGAAAGGCGAGGGTTCGAGGATATGCGCCGCACCATATCCGAGCCCTGAACTGAAGTCTACTAGCAACAGCGGTGACCGATCGGATGTGGACGGGGTTGAGTTCTACTTGGTGGCTGGCTCCCCGAACCCGAGGGAAACATCACTCGCAATGCTGTTGGGGCCGCGGCACCGCCACATGACGGTGGGTGAACCACATGTGGGGTTCCTATCGCATTCATATCCCGTGGCCCATCTCGTGTATCCATGACGGTAGCCTTTATACAATAGAAATCTCGTGTGTCGTTGGGTTCCGGTTTCTTTATTGCGAGGTGCGCCGTCTTGGTGCTCATGTGTATCACGGTATGAATATAACTACAGTATAAGATTAGTTCTCAAAGAATGGGGCGGTGGCTAAATTGTACATGCATCAACTATATGCCCAAATGGAACACAATCTCAGCAGATGGAAAGAAATATATATGAGTTGACTTGTCAAACGGGTGGGTTGAGTTAAGTTTGACTTAGATCATTATAGGTGTGGGTCTCGCAAAGTACATTTATAAACGGATCATACAAAGTTGTACCTAAATCGGACCGTATGGGTCACGGGTCAGCCCGCAAGTACTTGGGACAAATTGTAAATTTTTTATTATAAATACAAAATATAACTTTTACTATCAACTTTTTTTTGAGTCATGTGATCTTTTTTATGTGTAACACAAGCTATAATATTTCTTTATTTACATTTAATGTTAGAAAATGAGATCTCATCGTTATAAATTAGCGTTTGAGACATTAAAATTAACACTTTATTGTTGTATTTTAACACTAAATATAAAAGATGGCAGTTTGTTGATCCAACAGAAAGGAACCAATGAAACACTCCGTTGTCAGTAGGGCTATGTGAAAGACATTAATGGAACATAACATGATGGCAAATAAGGGTTAAAGTGGTGATTAAAGCATAAAAACCCTAGTTTTGGTGATTATGATGCTTAAATCAATATATCTGGTGAATTTGAAATGTTATCTGATATTTATTAACATAATGGGAATCTAGAATGATCATGAAAATAATTTGGATATCGAAAGTGGAAAATCATGCATATAAGGAATTGGGTTTAAAGATCATAACCCATGCTATGTTGTTAATGAGTTTAATATAAGTGTTCCTAATGGTAGGACATGATGAATCTAATGATTAGGGTTTAGAAACTAATCTCCTTATTCATTAGGATCTTAAAGTTGCATAATTTCACATAGTTTCCCTAATGGCATAAAAGTACTAACTTGATAATCAGGGTAACACATAATTTCACATAGTTTCCCTAATGATTAATGTGGAGTTATAACTTCAACAAACTATTATGCGAGAGAAATAGGGTTTGAGCCCTTCCATATCATTAACTTGAGACAACTCTAAACTCATATTAGGACTGAGTAGGGTTTAATGTGATTAATATGTGATGGTGACACTTTAGGATTTATATTTATGCAGACTCAAATGTGGATTGCTTGATTTTCTTATTGATTGGATAGTATGCTTGAAGTGTATTCTACATGATAATCTACATGGCTCACCATCAAGGTACGTGGTTACGCTTATGATTACATGTATCAACTTCCAACATTTGTCTAGGTTTCTCCAAGATTGAATGAATGATATCTCTTGGATGTTTATTTATTTCATGCAAATTATAAAGCCCCTATGAGTATCACATAAAGTCAATAATGATATTTTGAATCCTAGGTTACACTGATCAAAGGGTACTGCACATAAGTCCTATTATGGATAGTGGTTACACCTAAGATAGTAGACCATGTATTGGTCAGAATATGAAACAAAATACAAGTTCTTATGTGTAAGTAAATGATGATTGAATATATGTATTTGTGACTATTGGATGAACCAATGTACCAGTATAGAAATATGCTGACCATGTGTTGTTTGTCAGCATTTTAGGTAGTTGATACACAAGATACATACATGAAGATAAAGATGAAATACTTGGAAGGTATTAAATCTATGTAGGAGGATTAGATAGTTTAGTATTTCTTATCAAATGTACAATTCTGAGGATGGAAACTTCATGTAAGCATTTTGTAATCAATATTTGTGAAATTGTTTGCTATTATTTATTATATGCTAAATCTAGATCCTTGGGAAAAATTTATAGGTATTGTCTCTCATCATTTTGGCCTTCCTTAATTAGAGGTTTCTAAAGAGTTATGTCACTACATTTCATATCAGAGCACCATAATTTTCAAATAATATTAAATAGTTTATAATTTCAAGTAGTCTATCGAAATGTGAGAGAATTATTAGGGTATTTTCTAAAGGTGATGGTGTCTAGAAGGGACCATGACCGGGGACTAGAAAGTTTTTCCTCTACACCACTAGTCGGCTTAAAAGGACTCCTGGACCCGTACATCCTGCCTGGACAAAGTTGGAAGTCTTTTCCCGATGTAAAATATCATTAAGATTCCTTCTCATGTTGATTCATCCACTTCTCATCCTATTTCTTAATAAACCCAAAAAGGAATTTCTCTCCTCATCTAAAGTTAGGATTTTTGAGAAGAAGTAGGATTAAGTCATGCTCTGTCCATTAATAGATACATAATGTAATGTACATGTAATCTAGAAAAAATGTGTACATGTAGAATGGAAATAGTGATAAAGTAAAGAAAGATGTTTTATGGGTTCTCCTTATGAGGGTAACCAAAGAGAGAACTAGGTTTGGTTGTGAAGACCCTAGTGGGCCAAGGGATAGAGAAACCCTAAGAGGTAGTGTGTAGTCTTTATAACCTAAACCCAAACCCTAATCCTCTAAAATGGGGGTAGAATGGGTAAAATGCAAACCCTACCCATATGAACACTAATTAGGGTAAGAGTAATGAGAATTAAGAAAAATGTAAATAAATCTATATGAAATGATTTCCATGTATAAATGTGTAGAAATGTATACATGATGCATGTGGGAAAAAAGAGAGAAATTGAATATGCATGAGATACATAAATAACCAAGGGTTATACATGAAAATGAAAATATGAATATACCTTGCTCATCACCCTAATGCTATCTATGAAAGAATGAATGAATAATGAATACACCCAGCAAGTGAGTATGAATACCCCCGATGAGTGGGTATACCAAAAATATTGGGCAAATAAAGGTTGAGAAGTTATAATATAAAATGTATAAATGAGTTTGCTGACTTGGTCCCCCATTTCTGTGTGTGAAACAAAGTCATTGATGAGAAATTTTTAAGAAAACATAAGAAACCTATGAATGATACATTTATATATGTAACCTTCTCAAACGCTATATCGATCTCTGGTGAGTTAAAGAGTATAGGGTGAATCAAGTCCTCACACAAGGATGATTAATGATCGGGCTTACCAAGGAAAGCGAATATATGAATGTCCACTACAGGGACCAAACCCTTAGAGAGGGTTCCCATAAAGAGTCTCTCCTTAGAGAGGACACACAATTAAGAAAAGAGGATAAGGGTGGCGAGGTAAAAAATAAGAAATGCTTGTTGAGGTTGCATTAGAAAAAAAAGATTAAAATATAAATATATCATGCTCAAACCCCCATGCTATATCTAGAAATTTGAATATGGAAAGAAAGTCATTGAGATAACTATGATCAAGCCCTTAGAGGGGAAGGTCATGAATGATTAATCCCCTAGAGGGGAAGATCACAAAAGGTCAAGACCCTAGAGGGGAAGACCGAAATAGTTCCAAGCCCCTGGAGGGGAATGCCAAGCCCCTAGAGGGGAAGGCTGACATACGCACCAAGCCCCTGGAGGGGAAGGTGGCCTAAGTCCACTGCATGGACAAAACCCCATGAGAGGGTAAGCCAGAGATTGAGAAAATAAGGGTTGAGATGTTATAATAAAAACCATGCATAACATGAAAATATGAAACTTTCAGGGTTCGTGTCCAACTCAGGGTGGGTTAACCCAAGGTGAACATAATCATTTTATATATTCGCATCACATGCAACTAATAAATGATAAAAAAACCAAGCATATCAATTAAATCCCAAAACATACTAAGTTGACGTGGCTTTGGTACCATTATAGGGATATATGGTGATAGAGATAGAAACATAAAAAAAAATTCTTGCCATATTCCCATAACCACCATATTGCATCAAAATCTATGAAGTGGGAAGAAGGGTTGCAAGGTATATACCTAGTCCTAGAACAAATCCAGCGACACTCCTTGCAGTGTTTTACTTCTTTCTCAAGTATCACACTAACAGTCATTCGTGGTGGCCTCCTGGTATAGATGTTCTCCTAGAATGATGGAAACAACCTGCACGACTATATGTAGTCCAAGTGGACCATAAAAAACTAATCATTCTTCTAGAACCGACGGGAAGGACTTGTCCCTTTGTATTATCAATGTTCTAGCATCAACTTTTGTCCCCTTTGGCTATGTCTCCCTATTATGGGTAAGATGCCTTTTTCTCTCATGTTACCACAATGTTGAGATCAGGACTTGTCCTGAGCCTTAAGCCACACCCCCTTATATAGAGTGTACGGGATAGAGTTTCCATAAACTCGGGGACAAGATGACACATATTTCATAAATTTTCAACTGTTGTGAATCACCAGTCGGCTGAATGGGATCCCAATCAGTCAAATGGTATGTCAATCAGTCAATTGGAATGTTTTCCTATTCACCAATATACTACCTTTTAATATGAGAATTAATGAACATTAGGAATCCATCATCAATCCTTAATCCAATCTTACTGATTATCTAGTTGGTCAACTGGTATTTTCAGTCGATCGATTGAACACTCTAGTAAGTCGAATCGCATCCCCAGTCGGTGGATTGGACACTATAGTCAGCCAACTAATAGTCAGTGTTGTTTCAGTTGATTTCCCAAACACTTTAGTTGCCAAGTAAAATCTTATCCATGAGTAAACTCGAATTCTAGGTGCATCCTATATGTGTGACCCTATAGGTCCCAAATATCATTACCAATGAATTTCCATAACTAAATTATGACATCGCAAGCAATCAGTATAGAAACACATCATTGCTACCCAAGTATTTGGAAAATTGAAGAACAACTTCAACCTACATCCACGATCAGTGTTATCATGATTGTATAGTTTCTTTGTCATTCAATTCCAGATTGAATGTGAGGGATTAGATCGTCATTGCCTTAATATTCAATCAATGTTTCTTGAACCAAAATAGATTGTTGAGATACAAGTGAGCTCAATATCACATATTGACTCACATGAGCATGGCCATGCATTTCTCAGTATCTTTTAACAAGTGGCCATGATATCATCTCCATGAGGAGGGACAAATCCAATCTACATCACTCACAGTCAATCCCCATGTGTCACAATGTACCCAAGCACCACCTTTATGGCAACCCTTATTTAAGGTCATGTTGGATGGTGTCAAAGTTCATCGAGCATCATGTGATGATTGTAGTGACTTCATGTCTATGAACCATAATCACCACATTATTTTGAGAGTTGATTATGACTGCCATTCTATGGTTCCATGTATCATTTTCAAGGTGGGTCTGTCTGATACACTATTCTCTAACACATACCTATGTGTTGGGATTGATATCATATATCATGACTAATGATATTCTATCATCAACCAAATACACTCTAGTCTTATATATTATCATCATCTATTTTGCTTCCACATTAATATCTGACTAGGGGCATAACGAGAATGTATGTAATTTTATCATACATAAGATCTCATTGTTTAGGTCCTAAACTTGAATACATATGTCATCGAGTAACATAATTCTTTAGACATATATTCTATTATATCATTATCTTATAACTGAACAAAATGGAATAGACAAAATTGCCTTTATTATCTATGAAATAAATTACATTATGCCTCATTACAATTATCAAATGACTAGATTCTGGGCATACATACCAACATGGGTTGGTATAGTGGTATTCATTGGGTTTGGAGATGTGAAGTTATTTCTTTATTCCATGTTACAAAAATACAGTAGAAGGGATAATAATTTGTTGAATATTCAACAGTTGAGTTGATTCTCTAATAGTCAATTTGATTATTGGGCTCAAGTCTTTTCAAAATGGCTAGTTGTGGGACCAACTAGAGACCCTACCCTCATTGTTGGTTAGGCAACTAGTAAGTAGGGCTAGTAACTAGTCATTTAACAAATGAAATGACCAAAAGAGGGAGTGGTCAAAGGACTAAGATAGTTGTATGGTTCCCTTGCTAATTGGTCCACATGACTAGTCAATCTAACTATTGAATCGTTCCTGACAGGCAAACTGACCTACTCTAGACACTATGATCAATCTCTTACCTCTCTATTGGGTTTTGGGAATTGATTAGTTAGTCAACTAATCATCAAAGTCATTTGACTAAGGGGAAATCTAGTAGCAATCTGCTTAAGGTGATTTTTTCTTATTTAAAAACTATGAAAATACCAAAATATCCCTTGGAACCCCCAAGTCACTCAATTATGGTTCCAATCAAACCAAATTATATCTATCATATCAAAAGAATACCAACAAATTGTATAACATATCAATAAATTACTATCCATAATCAAAGAACAAAAGTGTAAAGAGTTTACGTAAAGATGATAAAACATGATTACAGTTATAATATGATTTTGGGTCTCACAACCCATCCATGCTAATAGAATTTTTCCCCCAAAATATAGAACAATGGTGGGTACTAGAAAAGATGCATATACTCCTCCAAGTCACAAGTGGTGTCTTTCACACTTGGATGATGCTACAAAACCTTCACCAAGTATATGTCTTGCACTCGATCTTTGGTATAAGATGATCCTAGATATGCATAGTTTCTCATCATATGTAACCCTTAGCTATATGAACCTCAAATGGTTCCAACTTTTAATTTATGTCAAGGTGACACTTTGTCATAAGAGAAATATGGAAAACATTGGAAACTTTCTCAACTCAAGTAGAAAACTACATCATGTAGGAAACTCCAGAAACACAATCAACAATAGGATAAGACCCCCATGTATTTTGAGAAACCTACCGATATTCCAAAACCTAAAAACTCCATTTTAAGGCAAGCCTTCAAATAAAAATGATCTTCTACTTGAAACTTGAGTGATCGTCTTTGATTATCTATATATGACTTTTGTCTATCTCATGTTCCTTTCGATTGTTGCTTGATAAAATTTATTTTTTGTTGTATGCTACCCTGATGTAGGTGCCTAAACATGATACTCACATTTCTTAGAGCAACGCATAGGTGATACATAATTCCTACCATAAAAATCTTCATATGGCACCATATATATACTCCTCTAATAGTTGTTGTTGTAGTAAAACTCTATCACACACACATCTATACTGCTAGTGTTAAGAAATCATAGAACACAAGATGTCAAGAGATCATCAACATGTCTAGATATTCCTTTTTGGCTGACAACCTATCTACAAGTCAAAAGTTGCACAAAACTTCAATTGTGTCCTACAAGCTTCATGAAAATAGTCTAAAAATTCCTATAAACTAAAGTACTCTATATGACACAATGGATGACGATGTCCCATGCATGAGAACTATCTCATTAATTAAGATCTAAGCTATCTTGTCGTATGGGTAAGTATTTTTTATTGCTATAAAGTGTGTTCACTTAGTCATTTGGTCAAAAACCATGCAAATGGAATCACATATCTTGTTTGTATTGGTAAAACTAACCATTAAATGCATAGTGACATGATTCTATTTTTATTCAAGTATCAATAATGACTGCTACAACCTTGTATGTTTATGATGTTCTTACTTGTATATCTACTAATGGACACTTGTCCACAAAACCTACAAAATCTTACTTCATTTGATGATGCAAATTAATATCTTTAAGGTCTTTGCACATAGTATTACTTCTAAAATGCATTGCAAAAATTAAGAAGTGTGCATCCACCATCATGACATCCATTAAACCTCCTTATCCATAGACACAAAGCAATCCATGGAAACAACTGAACTGTCACTTAAGTTGTGAAAACCTTTATGTTTGACATCACTAGAATCTAATAGAATATTATCGATCATTGTCTGTTGTCTTTGAGAATATATGATCTAGGTGTGGTTTGATAAAAAACTAAGCCAGAAAACCTCCTAATAGAGACACTTCCAAGTATATGTTCATCTTCTTGATGGATATGAACATGTCCTACTTGCTCTAAGTCATAGGATACAAATGTAAATTTTTTGCTCATAAAGATGAAGATGACTCTTGCTAACGTCATCCACCACAAATTTACTTTTACAATATAATTAACTACCATTGAGACATAGTCCTTGAGTAACTCCAAAACTATATCTGGTATCATGTCCAACTCGTTCTGAAAAAGATATGCTTGAGACTAATGTCAATTTTGAAGTTTTCAAACTTTTCTCTGTAAAAGTAATTCCTCAAGACCTTGATATTTAGAACCATCACTACTAAATGTAGATCATGTGTTTGATAGGTCTCCTCATGCTTATTGATATTTCTAAAAGTATAAAAGATCACAATCTTGTCTTGCATCAACATATAACCGATACCTTCCCTTGAAGCTTTACAAAAGATCTTGCGTCATTTCCCCATCTCTAGAAAAAGTAACATTGGTGATCAGGTTGACTTCTTCTTCAATAACTAGAAACAAAATTGACATTCCTCATCCCAAATAGAAGGTGTATAATTTTTGGTCAACCCAATCAACAACATAGCATAAAACTAAATCTCTTCATAATACACATTTTTAATAAACAACTAAGTCAAGAAACATTTGAACTTTTCTTGACATAGTTTTTCATTCTCACTAAAACATTGAATCTACATTCTTGGTATCTATAAAAATTCCCTTTACATATATGACATGAACAATAAGCATTACTTGGGTGAGCCAATACTCATACTTATTGTAGTTGTCATATAACATGTGTTACTCAAAAATTGTAAAGGCAATAAAAGAAGCTTCTTATGTTTTATGTATCCGATGAGTATATTAGTATGTCATCTATAAACTCCAACTAGTTCACATATGATTTGAAATC
This sequence comes from Alisma plantago-aquatica, assembly GCA_963693085.1. Lineage (NCBI taxonomy): Eukaryota > Viridiplantae > Streptophyta > Magnoliopsida > Alismatales > Alismataceae > Alisma > Alisma plantago-aquatica. The sequence continues at coordinate 351,101,369 of OY856410.1, read as the reverse complement.
TTTGTTCTTTAGATCCTTGAAAATTGTAGTTGCATTTGTCATCCCAAATGACATAGACTTAAAGTACTAGTACCCCGACCTTATCTTAAAAGTTGTCTTTGATTGGTCATGTACCTTGATATTTAGCTGATGATAAACTAATATCATGTCTATCTGTAGAAACATGATAGATCCATACATTGATCACATCATCTATTATTAATTCGAGTCATCCCTAAATTATCTAAAATCTACTGGATAAACATACGAGAATTATCTCAAAAACTAAGATTACTTGTTATATCATATGTGAAAACTAAATTAAAATACTTCTAGAAAACTAACTTACATCATATAAAATTTATACAAAACTTATTTCATCTAGACTCTCACATGACCAAGATAGGATGAATAATACAAGACCGCACAATATATAAATATTTATCATCAAAACACCTATGAACTACTACTTTGGATGGTTACTAGATTATAGATCCTCTTGGTTACATGTACCTGAAATGTTTTAGTAGAATATAGCTAATGCCTCACTGTTTAGAAATTCACTAACTAGCTGTGATAATATAGATATAGTTGATTGACTGAATTGCATGTAGATCCAATACAAGAATGGAAATACATTTTAAATTAAACAAGCAAGTACTAGGAAATCATACATCATGGAATGTTACTAATTGACTATAAGATGTAAATAAATATATTAATTAAATTAATCAATAGTTTATTCATTTGTTTATTCTTGAGAATCAAATGATGCCTGCCACAACATGTGGAAGTATCACATCACATGTTGTCTTGATGTCTATATCAGTTGTCTATAATTAATTGTACTCATCCTCTAAAATTTTCTACAAAAGAGAAGAGTCAATGTGCTTGGCACAACCTTCCTATGTGAGTGTTTCTGTAAGGGTAGACTCACAAAGTAATATCTTAGGTAATTGTATAGTCTACAACTATGTACCAATAGAATCTCTAGTTATCTTTGTATGCCAAACTATCGTAATGACATCTTCCTCACTGGTCTCAATCACACATAAACCTCTAGTATATATGTTCCATATGTGTCAACCTATTCCATGTAGTAAGAACATTTACTCCTTTGTGGTGTAAGACCTATGTGGTCAACGCTATGGTATTCATGGTGTTTTACCTGACACAAAAATTCTAATGATAAAACTAACTCATTTTCCACATAAAACACAATTAAAAATCATAAAAATATAAAGATCAAAGTCTCCTTTTTTATTATATGGAAAATAAGGAGAGATACAGATTTATGTTTAAATTAGTAGGAAGACATGAAAACCCCCAAATTTGACACCACTCAATGGTAGATACAAAAATGGAAACATGGCTTTAGATGGAGTTCAAAAATCCTATTTTAAGTAAAAAAGGTGTTAGGAAAGACGCATCCGTCATGAAAATGGCATTGCATTTTTTGTAATTTTGAGTTAAAATGGAAGTACTTTTTAGTCTATGGGACTGGATAGGGTCATGGCTTTCTCATCATTGCTCAGAAACCATAATTTTTAGGTTATGGTATCACAATTGCCTCAAGATCTCCCAGGTAGAGACCCATTTCAAGAGATTGAGGCCAAAGTGTGATAAAAGAGAGAAGAGACAATAGGAGATGATTCTATTTGAGAAAGATGCCATACATTTGATAAATTAGATCAAGTAGGGTATTGAATTGTATTGCATAAAAGTAAATTTATATCATTCAATTGATATGAATGAGCAATTTAAGATGTTACGGTGAAGAAACTAAACAATCATACAATAATAGAGAATTTATGAGCAACTAGTCATATTCATATATAAACTTTAAACATTTACCATTTTGTAGATTTTGAGTATCTGAAAGAAGTTATACTAGAGGAAGATCCTCTAGTCACTTAAGTGACTAAATGTAATGGTGGAGGTACCAATATTTATATCTTTAGGAGTGTCACAAAGGATGATGTGATACAATAGATATAGGGGGGTATCTATAGGACAAAACCAAGGTCTGAGGATATGGGTGTAAGATCCCAAAACTGGTGGCAGATCATTGTCATCTGCGTGGAAGACACACAAAAGATAACACAGTTCTATCATGTGGTCCTTTTTGGATGGATGGGATCCACTGGGTGTCCCCGAGTAGGTAAAAAAAGGAATTTCTTTATCTGAGTTTCTGGATATTATGGGAATCTTCTGAAGGTATTTTAGATAAAATTGTTTGGATTGAAGGACTAGTGTGTCTGGAATCAAACTCAATAAAAATGAAGGAACATAATAGGATATAACTTGGGGATTTATTCTTCCTTATGAAAAATAGGTACGGATTTTTGTGAAGATGATGGTAACTTATACAAGCATGATTGAAAAAGAATATTTTATTTAGTATAATCTTATTGGACAATTTATGGGAAAAGGCCAGTAGAAAGTAGAACTATAGGGTGAATTTTACTCAAGCCCAAAGAAAAATACCTTTTTTTATAACAACCCCACACTATGGAAAATGGGCAAATTTAATGGATTTATAGATAAGAAAATATCAAAACTACGATATATATGGAATGAACTCCATCATTAGATAGAGTGTTTGTATGATCTTGATCCTTAAATGAATGACTACAATGGATGTCAACTATTTTCCCTAGAGACAAGGATATGAATGACAACTGCAAGCTTAAGTCAATTCTAACCCCCATTTTTGGTCACGAAGGCCAAAGGTAAGACTCATGAATATTGTTATGATGAAGCTCGTTGAGGGTGAAAAGTGCAACTGATCTCTTTTCTTTTCTTCAAGATGAGTACATCTAGTAACCATTCGTAGAGAGTGTAATGTTTATAACAAATGTCAGCCAATAATGAGGGTATCCTGTATACAAGGAGTATTCCTATACCTAAATAATCATATGTCAGGAGAGTGTCATTGAGGCATTCAAAGAGTTTAGAACTTTAAAGGTGTCTTCCACCATCACTCCAGTTGTTATGCAATCCATGTTTAATTCTCTAGTAACTTATGTCCTTACTTAGAATAGGTGTAAATGGTATCATATTTGAAATAGTTGAGGTAAATAGAATAAGTGGTATTTTTCCCTTTTAAGGATGGATCAATGGGATAGAGATTCATTAAGGGAACAAGTTTGAGTACAAATGATCATCCAATGATGAGGTTAGCCTATAGTCAAGAAGAATGCCATCATTTGACTAATCATTTGTAGCCTTTGGTGTCTGTGAGAATTTGAAGAGTTTTGTACTTTGAAAGTGTCTCCCACGGTGAGCATTTGAAGAGTTTAGTACTTTGAAAGTGTCTCCCACTGTTGCTCTATTTCTTACCCAATCCATGTTCGATTCTCTCACTAACTCATGTCCTTAGTGATGAAAAGGTGGATGCAAAAGTAGGTTCGATTAAATTGAGGTTCATCATAAGGTATTCTATTAAATCAGGAGGATGTACTTATGAAAGAGCATAAAAGGTGCTTGATTTTTAAAAGATATTATATATTTAACATATCTCCCTTTCTATGATTATATGCCTGAGTGAATTTAGTGAATATAGGTACTTCAAGGATGAATCAAATTTTGGTCTAGGATGCCAACCCTAAAAATGGTCAAAATAAGAAGAGTTATCCATGCAAGATAGGGCTTTAGTTGACCTAGGGTCATCCTTGCTCTTGGCAGGACTTTGGATGTGGGATTGAAAAAGATGTTTTCCTACTTGGAATACGGATTCTAGATAGGAAATAAATGGGTGGTCTTCTCATGGTAGGGCTTTGAAAGCATAAAAAAGAGGTTCCTCCTCAAGTCAAGGCTTAAAATGTGGAATGAAAATAAGTTTCCTATTCAGAGTAGGACTTTGAAGTATTGGAGAAATAGGTTCCTACTGAGGACATGTCTTTCAATATCTAATGAAAATTAGTTGCTAGTCATGATTGGTCTTTGAAGGAAAACAATAAAAGTAGCTCATGTTCAAGAAAGGTCTTTAAATGTGAAATGAAATCCAGTTGCCTACTCATGATGGGACTTTCAAGTAAAGGTCAAAAGAGGTTCTTGCTCAGGATAGGGGCTTAAATGAGGAATGAAAATAAATTACCTACTCAAGTAGGGAATTGAAGGTATAAATGAAAAGGGGTTCATATTCAACTATAAATACTCAATTTTTATGTTCAAATATTTACAAAATTTGCAACAAAAAATATAAATAATCTTTTCATTCATACAATTTTCTCGAGTAAATGATTTTTTTTGAAATGGTACATATACACTGAATACTAGAACGTTAATAAATTTAATCTTCATCTTCTAACAAATGGCTATCATGTCCAGTCTCTTCTACATTTTCTCTGGTCACTTTCCCTTGAGTTCCTAGAGGAACAAAAAACCACACATGGGCCCCAATAAGGGAAATTGAGGTCAACAAAGGTGGTACAAAATTGACATTTAGAAAATAAAACATCTACAAGGATCCTCATGATAAAGTGCAAGAATTAAATAATATATGCAAGTATCAAAAAGATAGAAATGGGTTTCCTATTTCAATAAGTTTCAATGTCAAAATTTTGAAATAGTCATTTAATTTTTCAATAGATAGCACATGTCAATGTCTATGTTGTTGGTGAAGTCATATGTTATCTTTATGAGAACAATAACACACCAACTGCATTTCCCATTATATTGAGGGACCTCATGTCCTTCTCTCTACGCAGAGTCGTGGAAGCGTCATTCCACTAGACTATGGTCACTATCCTACCATTTTTGACATTTGAATAATGTGCTACTATTTTCCACGATTTATCATTGGTGACTTCCAAGAAGGGGGCTAGGGTTTAAAAAAAATTTAAGCCAACCAACCTATCTAATTATGCATGTAATCAATGATGGAAACAACTTTCCAAATAGAAATAGAAATTTCATACCTTAACGTCAAACACATCCAATATGCAAAAATTCCAAGTATTAGAACTAGTGAACAATCAAGAGAGTGATCTACAAATGTAGAGGTATATTTGTCAATATATGGATTTGAATCAAGTTTATTCATTATATGGATTTGAATCAAGTTTGGTCAAGTTGAGGTTTCTTTTCCAACTAGATTTTATACTCAAGTATATAATTATTTTCTCTATTTTAGGTCCTCAAATGTTATTTTCTCTTGAAGATAATTTCATAATCAATATCGACAACGTTATTCATTATATGAGATATAACTTATCAAAATACCTTTAGTAGGAATAACTAGGGTTTAGGGTCAACATACTTCAATATATGCTAGTACTTAGATTTAAGTTATTTATGTGAACACCAATATGTATCCTATGAGAATAAAGTATATTCATATTTGGTCTAATATTATTGTATTGTTCATCATCATTAGATATTTACTCCTATATAAATGGTAGTCTTTTTTAATCTTCCAAAATAAGTTATATATATATATATATATATATATATTAGTGTATAAATCAATAATGATTAAAATTTATGATTTGAGTCATTTGGTCTATTTTTCTTTTATAATAGCTATTTTCACTAGAATAGGTCTATATTATTTTCATTTGAACCAATCAGAATCAAGCTCACTCATAATACTATTTATTACTTGAATTAGATCTTTAGATGTTATTTCCTTTATCTAATATGATACATTTCTATGTTATACTCAAATTAAAGGATATCAACGCATATTATTATTGCTAAAACATGAATAAGGTGCTTAACCTATAATTAATTAACTACTAATTTTAATATTGTTCACATGTCATGATATATATATATATTAAATGATATATAAACTTCAGTTATCCAAATATGAGGTCTAGAGAATTAGTGTGGTAGGTTATCATCATCACCACACTTGTATTAATCAACTTCTACAGAGTAAACATTCAATGTACATGTTTGTCGAGGTTCGTAGCTTCTAGTATATTGATATAATAACTCAAATATGTATTTTATACACATAATCTATATGATTTGGAGAGTTAGGAGGATTTAACAATTCTATACCATTCTTTATCCCATTAATAAAGTTTAGTATGTCATTATCTAGTTTACTAAATAGGAAGGAGTCAGAGGCTTGGCTTACTGTTATAGAGGCAGTTCAAGTACCCGTTGGTCGTGCTCAGGCTACTTCATGTCATTGGAGTTTGTTGGGAGCCTGGTCGATGTCTTCATCATCAGTCATCCTAATCTACTTGAGCATGAGCTAGTGAATCTTTATCTTCGTGAATGAGTTCGGTAGGTCTAGGCTAATTCAATGGATCACTTGAATCAGTGACAATCATTTAACCAAGGGATGTTGTCGTCAGGGTCCGAGTGATGGTCACTTGTTGTCATTTGTAGGTATGTGATCGTAATCAGAGGCGATGTTACATGTGTGTGTTGATTTACTGGCATGTTGTATGGTGGATCTGTCGGTCTGTGCTGCCCAGATCAGGATCACAGTTCCTGTCCACAGATAAGATCATGTGCAACTAGTTATAGGGTAGTCATCTTCTTTGAGATCTCGAGTTGTAAGATCTGAGGAAGGCTCAGCAGGTAGGGGTGTGGGTTCAGTAGGTGGTGGTGGTGATCGAAGATGGTAGCGGGGTGTTACAGGTCAAGTTCCACGATGATGCGGTTGGCGAGGAATCATGTAGGAGCATAGCGGCGGTGGTACTTGCTACGACTAGGTTATTGAATCTCCTAGTCACAATATACTCCAACATTTTGAAAAAGTCGCATTTAAAATGCAAAATTTTTCCTAGACATATGATAATTCTGAATAAATCTCAATTCTTGAATATTACATTTTATTCCCACATTATTCATGAACTAATCATGTCCAATGTTTTTATCATGTTCTATATGTTCTTTTAACATATTATACTCATTAAGACTCCAACTTAGTTTGGGACTTTGAGTGCATACATATGTGTGTATATGTACATGCAGATATATATGTGTGTATGTATGTTTATATGTATGTATCTACAAGTAATAGTTATAGAGATATGTATGCAATATATATATATATATTTATTTATATGTGCATGACATATATATACATATATCTGTTTGCAATACATGTATATATCCTATGATTTTTTTCCTGACTTCTTCTGGAATAGTTGACCATACTTTTATTGTACGTTGACTGATTTTTATCTGAATTTTCCGCATAATTGCCGAATTCTGAATTTTTCAACTCAACAAAATGTATCCCAAATACCGAATTTGTGACTATGCCGAGTCGAATGCAGAAAGTTGTGCATATGGTGCATATTCGAGGAGCCTAGCGGACGCTTGTAGATATATTAGTCAGAGGTGGATTTTTTATTGTAGAGGTGCATGTCACTGAGTGGTGTTGTGTTCTTCGTACATTGATCATGATCACATCAAATGAAGATTGGGGTCTCAATGCTGATGGCAGAAGGAGAAAATTAGGGTTGTCGATTGAAGAGAGGAGGAAGAGTTATCACTCGTTGATACTAATTGTTGTTTTTTTTTCATCACATGGAACATGGTGAGGGTGACATATCTGCCATAGGGAGATGCAACCAACCAGGGTTGGAATCTACATTATTTGATTGTTGGAGGGGTAGATTGAGGAGTCATGGATGTCGGCTGAATTGTTTCTCGCTAGCGAGGGGAGGGCCGACGTTGTCGATTTATCTAAGTTGTAGGTATTCTATGGCTTGTGTTATTGTATGTATATCCTCCTTGGCAACAACATTGTCCTAGGCTTTCTATAGGTGAGTGCTTTTAGGGTTGCTGGGGATTTGATGATGAGGAGAGGGGGCGTGAGGGGTGCAATGGTGATTCAAATGCCCTGCCATTTTAGGCTGGCAAGGATTGTGATGGTAGTTCTTAGGGTTATGGAGTGATTAATGTGATCATTGTTTTAAAGAGGTAGGTAAAACTGTGTCATCCTAGCTGCAGCTGAAGGAGATAGAGGAAGGGAGGAGAAGGAGGAGGCATAACAGATGAGAAACAAGTGGAGGGAGAAATTTTTCTCTGCAAACCCTAAACTCGGACGGTTAGAGGAAGGAGAAGAACACATAACATTCCTTTTCCTCAGTTGTTGACCTATTAATACCACTCTTCTTGTAATTCTTATTTATTTTGGTATTCCTTAACTCCTACTTTAAGGTTGAATGCATAACGAATTTGACCATGTATTAAATTTCTAAAATAAGTACCAACACCTTCAATTACATTTCTAGAAATAGCTATTTGGATTGTGATCTCAATATAAATTACTAATGTGTATCTATTAATATATCTTAATATTTTCAAGGTTCCAAGCCATTAGTATGAAATATAAGGGTATTCCTTGAGTGTGGGACTAAATCAAGATATTTAAGACTTAATGATTCAAATTGACATCAACATGATTCATGAAGCCAAGTTGAGGGATAGATTAGTACATACAAACTTATTTAGACACAAGAAATTCAAAAGGAGACACATTAATGTTCACTAACATGATAATTACCCCAGATAATCCAATGAGATTTATAGTGAGAGAAAAAATTAAAATGGGCTTAGATTTCGAGAATATTATGAATTATCACCCAAAATAGACTTCGTAACCAAATTTTAGTATGTTACAACTATCCACCCCTCGAAGTGGATTTCATCCCCAAAATTAGCTTAGTCAGGTGATACTCTCCACCCCTCAATTAGAAATCTAAATAGGTGTATCTGCTACAATGTAATATCCTTACTAACTCTAGGTTTCATGTGTAGGGTTCTCCTCACACCTACTTGATTGTGACTAATTTGAGAAATCCTCAATAAAATTCCAGAAAAAATCATTTTGCTTTGTACATATAGTATATACTGAAAATATTTTCTCAAAAGGAAAATATTTCAGTGCAAAACTTAAAATGGCCAAATTCAATGTGAGAACCAGTCACAATCACCTCATGTCTCCATTCTAGTCACTATTACTCCATCATCCCAACTACTTGATACCTTTTGGGAATTTCAATTTCTATGGAACATAAAGAGTCACCTAAGCATTTCATGATGCCTCCTCCACAACTACTCTAAGGTCATGTACACATATTTAGATTAAGTGTCTAACTTATGAATATTAATTTTTTTTAACCACTCACATATTAGATAAACCATAGTTATCATAGTCAAGGTTAACCTTTTATCAAATTTTACTCAATGTTATTGCCACTAATATTTATGTGATGTTTAATTGGGTCAATTTTTTTTAAACACTTCGATTTTATGTCTTCATTTTCTATGGGTAGGGTTTTACATAAGTATAATGTTTAGTTCAACATTAGTTGTCCAAAGTTTTATATCTATCTAAAAATCCATAGTTCCAAAAATCTATAGGTCCTAATATTTGTCACATGTTACCATTGAGTTTCTTATATAGATTGGGATGTGATTTTATATCTGTCTTGTTTTTCATCTATAACGATGGGCTTGTAATTTTTTTTTCTTTTCAATATCATAATTACATATATATATATATATATATATATATTAAAGATAACCTATTACTTAATTCTTAACTCACCATCTTTTCTAGGGTTGTTATGTTAAAGTTATCATGAGGCAATTTTTTTAGTAAGTTTTGTATCTAGGTCCTAACATATTGAAGGTGAATAGACATACAAACATTTTTTTTAATTGGGTTAGTGACTAAATTTAGGATTAGGGTTGTAGACACCACTTTTTCTAGGTTGGTATATAAAGTGAGAAAAACTCAACACCATCTAAGTGGATTGGGAGTAGTTATTCCTGAATTTTCACTAAACATCCTTCCTTAGACATCTTAGTTCATTCTATATACATGGTGATGGATCTTCTAAATCAATTAACAAATTTTGGATTAAATTATTTACATCATTCTTACATACATTTTAAGGTTTCAAGGACAAGTTATCAATTATGTGAATCTTACCATCTTCGTGTTTATGATAGTTTTTCCTTTTTTTTATTTGTGGTTTTTCCAAATTAAGCATATACTATAGGGTATTCTACCCATGGTGTATGCTAATAGTGGTGATTTTAACATTTTAACACCCTCACAATAAATTTATATACATGTATCTGATGTACTTATTCCTCAACAATGTTCCCATGTAAAACTACAACTAAGGGGGACTATTAGATGAGCTAAGTATGTACAATGATTTCTAAACTAAAGGTACACAACTCTCATCCTAGGCTCTTAGTGTTTCCTTTTTGTAGTCTAGGTATATCCTAATAATTAGGCCAATGATACTAAGGTTTATTGTCAACTATGTTCTTCATTCATTTTCCTAACTAATCCTAGATTTCCAAGACGTGCATGAGTGTTGACTATTTATAGGCCTTGATACCATGTTGTAAAATCCAATATTTATGATCAAATATTTACAAAATTTGCATCAAGAAATATAAACAATCTTCTCATTCAAACAATTTTCTCGAGTACATGATTTTTTTTAAATAGTACCTATACACTGAATACTAGAACTTTAATAAATATAATATTCATCTTCTAACAGAGGAATATCTCATGCAGTCTCTCTTACATCTTCTCTGGTCACTTTCCCATGAGTTCCTAGAGGAATAAAAAAACCACACATGGGCTCCAATAAGGGAAATTGGGGTCAACAAAACTGGTACAAAATCGGTATTTGGAAAGTTGAACATTATGAACCTATCTACAAGGATTTTCATGATAAAATGTAAGGATTAAATAATATAGGCATGTATCAAAAAGATAGCAATGGGTTTCCAATTTCAATAAGATTTAATGTCCAAATTTTGAAACAATTCATATAATTTTTCAATAGAGTGAACATGTCAATGTCTATGTTGTTGTTGGGGAAGCCATGTGTTCTCTTTATGAGAATGACAACACACCAATTGTGTTTCCCAGTATACTGAGGGATCTCATGTCCTTCTCTCTGCACTGAGTCATGGAAGCATCATTCCACTAAACTATGGACACCAAAATGCCCTTTCGACATTTAAACAATGTGCTACTATTTTTCAAGATTTATCATTGGTGGATTTCAGGAAGGGGGATAAGGTTTACAAAAATTTCAAGTCAACCAAACTGTCTAATTATGCATGCAATCAATGAGGGAAATGACTTTCCAAATAAAAATAGAAATTTGGTACCTTAACATCGAACATATCGAATATGCAAAAATTCCAAGTATTGACACCAATAAACAACCAAGAGAGATCTAAAAATGTAGAGGAATATTTATCAATATATGAATTTGAGTCAAGTTTGTTCATGATATGAATTTGAATAAAGTTTGGTCAAGTTGAGGTTTCTTTTCCAACTAGATTTTATACTCAAGTATATAGGTATTTTCTCTATTTTGTGTCCTCAAATGTTATCTTCTCTTGAAGATAATTTCATTTAGTCAATATAGGAAAGGTTATTCATTATGTAAGATATAACTTCTCAAAATACCTTTAGTAGGAATATCTAGTGTTTAAGGTCAACATACTTTAATATATGCCAATACTTAGATTTAATCTATGCATTTGAACACCAATATGTATCTTATGAGAATAATGTATATTCATATTTGGTCTAATATTATTGTATTGTTCGTCAGCTTTAGGCATTTAATTCTTAATAGATGGTAGTGTTTTTTCTTCTTTCAAAATGAGTAATTATATAGCAATATATATTAGTGTCTAAATCAATGATGATTAAAATTTATAATTCAAGTCATTTGGTCTATTTTACTTTTCTAGCAACTACTTTTACTAGAATAGGTCTATATTATTTCCATGTGTACCAACCAGAATCAAGCTCACTCGTAATACTATTTATTACATGAATTAGATCTTTAGATGTTATTTCCTTTATCTAATCTTGTATGGTTCTATGTTATACTCTAATCAAAGGATATCAAGGGATATTATTATTTCTAGCTAAACATGAATAAGGTACTTAACCTATGGTTAAATAACTACCGATTTTAATATTATTCACATGTCATGATATATATATTAAATGCTATATAAACTCGAGTTATGCAAATATGGGGTCTAGAGAATTAGTATAGTTAGGTGATCATCATCACCACACTTGTATTAATCAACTTCTACAGAGTAAAAATTTAGTGCACGTGTTTTTTGAGGTTCATAACTTTTAGTATATTGATACAATAACTTAGATATGTGTTTTTATAGACATATAGTCTATATGATTTTGAGTGTTCGGAGGCTTTAACAATTCTATACCTTGTTTATCCTATTAATCAAGTTTAGTATGTCATTATCCAATTTATTGAATAGGAAGGAGTCAGAGGCTTGGCTTACTATTATAGAGGCAGTTCTAGTTCCTGTCGGTCATCCTCAGGCTGCTTCATGTCATCGAAGTTTGTTGGGAGCCTGGTCGATGGCTTCATCATCAGTCATCCTAATTCAGTCGAGCATGAGCCGATGAATCTTGGTCAATGAGCTCAGTAGGTGTAGGCCGATTCAATGGATCACTTGCAATAGTGACAATCATGTAACCAAGGGATGTTGTCGTTAGGGTCTGATTGATGGTCACAGGTCGGTGTTTGTAGGTCTGCGATCGTGATCAGAGGCGATGTTGCAGGTGTGTGTTGATTCACTGGCCTATTGCACTGTAGATCTGTGGGTTTGTTGTTTCCAAGATCAGGATCATAGTACCTATCCACAAAGTAGATCTTGTGCGACTAGTAATAGGGTAGCCATCATCTTTAAGATATGGAGTTGTAAGATCTGAGGAAGGCTCAGCAGGTAGGGGTGTAGGTTCATTGGCGATCGGAGATGGTGGCTGAATGTTACAGGTCAAGTTCCACGATGATGTGGCTGGAAAGGAATCTAGTAGGAGGTGAAGGTCAAGTGTAACACAGAGCACGGAAGCGGTGGTACTTGCTATAGCCAGGTTACTAAGTCGATGGCAGAAAGTTGTGCATATGGTGCAGATTTGAGGAGCCAGGTGGACGGTTGTAGATCTATCATTCAGAGGTGGAGTTGTTGTTGTAGAGGTGCAGGTCACCCGGTGGTGTTGTCTTCTCCGTCCATTGATTGTGATCACATCAAATGATGATTGGGGTTTCAATGCTGGTGGTGGAAGGGGATATATAGGGCAGTCGATTAAGGAGAGGAGGAAGAGTTATCACTAGTTGATGTTGACTGTTGTTTTCTTCATCATAGGGAACATGGTGCAAGATTCCAAGCCATTAGTATGAAATATAAGGGTATTCCTTGAGTGTAGAACTAAATCAAGATATTTAAGACTTAGTGATTCAAATTGACATCAACATGATTCACGAAGCCAAGTTGAGGGATAGATTAGTAAATATGAACTTATTTAGACACAAGAAATTCAAAATGAGACACATTAATGTTCACTAACATGATAATTTCCCCAGATAATCCAATTAGATTTATAGTGAGAGAAAAATTGGAAATGGGTTAGATTTCGAGAATATTATGAATTATCACCCAAAATAGACCTGGTAACCAACATTTTACATTAACACGTGACTTCAAATGTGGAATGAAAACTAGATACCTACTCAGGGTAGCACTTTGAAGTAAAGGTGCCTATTCAGGATATGACTTTTAGCATGATGCATAATTAGTGTAAGGGTTTTGAAACATGGTGCATTCTTAAAGTAGATTATTGTAGATGATGCCCACTTCACATATAATTGAGGTTCGTATATGGTCATAGGTGTTGTGTTATTTCTACATCATGTTTTCAAATATTATCACACACAAATTTGGTTCATTCTGATTTTATTTAGCCTCTTTTCATATTACTTTTGCCATCTTTTTGTTACTTTACTTATCGCATAACTTGCACTGTAGATATGTCTCAAAAGAACATATTTCAGAGCTTAATTCTGCTAAAATAGCAGAATGCACGACGTGCAAGTCAAATGCACGGCTTGCATCACTTTAGCAGAAGTTTTGTTTCCCCTAGATAACAGAATGCATGGCGTGTTTGGGCATCAAGCAGCCAATAAAACTTCACCTGGAGAAACTCGTTAGTGTTGGTGCACGGCGTGCACCTGGCAGTTTCAGAAATTCAAAAAATATGAGTTTGAGTTTAAATGAAGGAGGGAACGGAAGGCTAAATTATGCTCAGTCATTTGTGTCAGTTCCCTCGTCCCAGAGCAAGCCTAGAGAAGAGGAGGGTGATTTGGAGGAGAAAGGAGGTGGTTCCTTGCCAAAGAAGCTCATCTCTTCTTCACCATTGTCTTCTCTAAGGTAGATCCAAGCTTCCCCAACTCCGTGCAACTTCTTGGGAAAGGAGCTAGTTCGTTTTGGAGAAGCTAAAGAAGGAGAATTTCGTCCCCAAGCCAGAATTCCTCCTTCTCGTGGTTACAACATCAGATCTCTTTGTTTTTCCTCCTCTAAATCATGTTTAGAACTGAATTTTCTATAACAAATCTGCAAGGCATGGTTATGGACGAGTAATTCTCTTTTTCTTGGGCATGGGAGAGTAGCTCCCATGTCATAGCATGTATGGAACAAGTGATTTCATACTAAATACTATGCTTCTTGTTTTTCTAGCATGAATGTACTGGTTTATTTATTCTCTTACATATATTGCTGGCCACTTTATATGCATGTTTTCTGCATTCTTGCTCGGTCTGAGAAGATAGGTAAGAATGTATGGAGGTACCCTTCTTGGAAACTCTTTCTCTACCACGAGAGTGGAGAGAAATGAGTTTAGGAATAGGTTGTGATCAAAAACAAAATTTATGCATGAGAGTGCATCTTTGAGTTGCGATCGTTACACTTGCATCGGGAGGTGAAGTGTAACACATCTTTTCCTTTAACAAGAGATTATGTATGTTTAAATTATCATGTTCCTATGATATGCTATGATATGTGAGTGAAATCCTAACATCCAAGATTCATTAATATATGAACTTAAACTTTTCTAGTAATCTTTTTGTTGTTAGTTTTTAATCTGAAATTTCTGCAATTAGATAAGCTTCACCATCTCTTTTAAACTGATCTAGATTGTTGAACTTTAGTGTTGTTGTGCTCATTTAATTTCCTAAGCTCCTTGTGTTCGATCTCAACTACAACTACTCTCGTATACATGTGGGATATAGCTAGTTGAGTAAAAGATCATTCCTATGATTGAAACTCGTTAGTGTAAACAACCAACAAGGTTTTGGCGTCATTGTCGGGGAGCTACAGTAGTTTATTTGGAGTAATAAGTACTAATCAATATTCGAGACTAGATCATCATTTCCATATTTTGAATTTCATATACCTTTTAGTAGTGTTCTCAATTCCTCTTTTTATTTTTTTCAAGTTGTATTGAGTCGTTCACAACGAGGTCTTCAAACATCTTCGTTATTAGACCTTAAAATTGAGCGGACTCTTTCAAGCTTGAGAAGAGCAAGAAGAGTAGAATAGCCACTGCTAGGAGGTACTATGATGTCACCATCATCACCACCATCATCTTCTTCACTCTTTGAGGAAACTACACCAAGCGATCCTGCCATGGAGGACGACCGCCCTTTAAAGGATTTCACGATGTCGTTCACCACAAACAACTGTGGGGCCATTGACTTGCCTGTTGTAGAAGCGAACAACTTCTCAATTGCTCCTTCTATGATGCAAATGATATAGCAAAATTATTTTGGATGCACAGCCAATGAAGACCCAAGTCTTCATGTTGCCGAATTCTTGGAATATTTGAATACCTTCAGAATTAACGGGGTATCTCCTGAAGGAGTGAGACTTATGCTTTTTTCCTTCACTCTAAGAGATAGAGATAAGGCGTGGCTTTTGTCTCTTCCAAAGAAGTCAATCAAAAGTTGGGATCAACTCTTAAATGCTTTTCTTGCAAAATAATTCCCACCAAGAAAAATAGCCCAATTAAGGAATCAACTCACCAATTTCTCTCAAAATGAAGGAGAAACTATTTATGATACATGGGGATGGTTTAAGGATATTCAACGCCTTTGCCCACACCATGGTTTAACTAACTGGTTGTTGCTCCAAACTTTCTATAATGGATTGTTCTACAACACTCGGTTGACACTAGATGCGACAGTTGGTGGTGCATTAATGACTAAGTCTTATTGAGAGGCTTATGACATTATTGAAGACATATCGCTAAATCATTGCCAATGGGGAGGAGATAGGGGAGTAAAATCAGCCTCTACAGCTAGTTCTTCAACTGGGAAACAAGGAGGGAAACACAATGTTGATGCCATTGATCTTATTGCTGCTAAACTGGATGTTCTTACACAGAAGTTTGAGAAGATGACTACTATGCAAATCCAATCAGCTGAAGTTATATGTGAAGCTTGTGGTAATCCAGGACATACTTCTTCTTCATGTTTTGCTCCTAATGCAATTGAAGGGAATTTTGAACAGGTGAATGCTATTGGAATGCAAGGGAATAAGCAATACAATCCCTATTCCAACACATACAATCTGGGATGGAGAGATCATCCTAATTTCTCCTATAGGAATACAAGCAACACTTAAAACTTCCAACAAGGACAACAACAACTGCAGCAACAACATGTAAACTGTCAAGGGAATCCGCCAGGTTTCAACAATAGGGGTTACCAACAGCCACAACAACCCCAAGGTTCTTCCCTAGAAGCTATGATGGAAAAATTTATATCTTCACAAATGCAGCATAATGAAGAACTTTGAGGAAATGACAAGTTGTTGAAAGATGCCATTGCTCAACTTTCTGCAAAGGTGGATGGTATTTCCACTCACACCAAGATGTTGGAGAACCAAATAGCACAACAAGCTCTAACTCAACAATAGAATCCGCAGTCCGATTCTCTTCCAAGCCAACCAGAACTGAAGTCAAGGCATCAAGCTAATGCAATTATTCTAAGAAGTGGAGCTGAGATTGAAAGACCCTCTCCATCCAAAGAGAAGAACATGGAGGTAGTCAATGAAGGGGAGTCCAACACCCCTAATTGTAGCAAGGAGAAAGGTAAAACTGAAACACCACCTTCTATCAAGGTAACTGCACCTTTTCCTCAAAGGCTTACCAATAAGAAGGAGGACCTCAAGTTTATGAAGTTTATGGACATTGTTATCAAATTACATGTCAATCTTCCTTTTACTGAAGTTATTGCCGAGATGCCTTCTTATGCTAAATTCCTAAAAGATATCTTGACTAAAAAAGAAAAGTTGATCAGGTTGAAACAGTAATGCTTTCAGAAAGAGTGAGTTCTATTATTCAAAGCTGCCTTCCACAAAAGCTTGATGATTTGGGAGCTTTTACACTTCCATATAAGATCAACAATACCACTTTTAACAAAGTTCTAGTAGACCTTGGTGCTAGTATTATTCTCATTCCGTCCACCTTATGGCAAGAATTGGATCTTGGAGACTTGAAGCCAACAAACATGGCTATTGAGTTAGTCGATCATTCTATTAAATACCCAAAAGGTATAGTGGAAGATGTACTAGTGCATATTGGGAAGTTCTATATACCATGTGATTTTGTTGTTCTTGATATGGTGGAGATCCCTTCCAACCCAGTTCTCTTTGGAAGGCCATTCTTGAGTACTACCCGATGTCTTGTTGATGTTAGGGAAGGAAAGCTCACTTTACGTGTTGGAAAAGAAGTAATTGAATTCTCTATTCATAATGCAATGAAAGCACCTGCACATGTTGAAGAAATCTGTTTGTTAGATACTACTGATCCAATTGAGGATGATAATGAAGATATTACTGATTTGATGATCAATCTTTATGATGATGATGTGACTGAACTCAACAATTCAGAAATTTCTAGAGCACTTTCTATTTCTAAAACACAAACTATTAATGAAAATGCTCCATTTGTTGATGATAAAGTTGATGAAGGTACAATAGGGAAAAGATAGAACTAAAAGCCCTTCCACTCGGGCTAAGGTATGCATTTCTTGACCCAAACTCTACATCCCCTGTTATAATAAATAATGAATTAACCAATGACCAAGAAAATAAATTACTTGCTGAACTGCATTTTTATAAAGACGTCATTGGTTATTCCATAGATGATCAAAAAGGAATTCATCATTCAATTTTCATGCATAGAACTAATATGGAAGATGATTCTAAACCAACATTTGAACCACCTAGGCGTCTAAATAAAAATATGCTTGAAGTGGTAAAGAAATAGGTTTTCAAATTAATTGATGTTGGAATAATTTATCCCATCAGTGATAGCCCCTGGGTTAGTGTCATTCACGTGGTTCCTAAGAAGGGAGGTGCAAATATCATCATGGGAGACTATGATGAATTAATACAAACATGTATGGTTATCGGTTGGCGTATGTGTATTGACTACCAGAGTCTAAATAAGGCAACCTACAAGGATCATTTTCTGTTGCCTTTTATTGATTTGATGCTTGAACGCCTCACTAAACATTCTTATTTTTGTTACCTGGATGGGTATTCTTGATTTTTTCAGATTCCTATTTATCCAACCGACCAAGAGAAAACCACATTTACTTGTACTTATGGAACATACGCCTATCGCCGTATGTCATTTGGTCTTTGCAACACTCCCGCTACTTTTCAGCGGTGTATGATGGCCATATTCTCTGATTTTATTGAAAATATAATGGAGATTTTCATGGATGATTTTAATGTATACTGTGATTCTTTTGATCAATGTTTATTGAACCTGTCTTTAGTCTTAGCCCGCTGTAAAAAGGTTAACCTAGTGCTAAACTGGCAGAAGTGCCATTTCAGGGTACAATCTGGTGTAGTACTAGGACATGTTGTATCTAACAAAGGTATTGAAGTGGACATGGAAAAAGTTGAAGCCATTAAGAAGATGTCTACTCCATCTTCAGTTAAAGACATCCGAAGCTTTCTTGGACATGCATGTTTTTATAGAAGATTCATTAAGGATTTCTCTGAAATTGCAAAACCGCTGTGTTCCCTACTTGCAAAAGATGTTGAGTTTGTGTTTGACAATGACTGTGATATATCCTTTTTTAAGCTCAAAGAGGCCCTCATCTCAGCCCCAATTATTCAACCTCCGGATTGGGATTCCCCTTTTGAGCTAAAGTGTGATGCAAACGATTATGTAGTGGGGGTTGTTCTAGGACAGCGTAAAGACAAGAAACTCCATGCCATCTATTATGCAAGCAAAACCCTTGATGAAGCACATATCAACTATACAACCACGTAGAAGGAAATTCTAGCCATTATTTATGCTTTTAACAAGTTCTGACAATATTTAGTGGGATCAAAGGTGATTGTATATACTGATCATGCCGCCATAAAGTATTTGTTGAATAAGAAAGATGCCAAACCACATCTTATTCGCTGGATTTTATTTCTACAAGAATTTGATCTTGAGATCTGAGATAAGAAAGGTATAGAAAATAATGTTGTTGATCATCTTTCTAGACTAACCATAGAGGCTGAAGACCAATTACCCATTGAAGATCATTTGCCTATTGAAAAGCTCTATGCATTGTCATCTACTCAAGAACCATGGTTTGCGGACATCGCCAACTTTCTTGCTACTGGACAACTCCCACCTGATTTGACGTATCAACAAAAGAAGAAATTCTTTCATGATGTGAAATTTTACTATTGGGATGATCCATTGTTATTCAAGCATGGAAGTGATGGACTGATCCTCCGGTGTGTTGTTGAAGAGGAAATTCCAAATATTATTGCTGAATGCCATGCCTCACCTTATGGAGGACACTTCGGAGGAGAGAAGACTGCTTCTAAGATACTACGAGCTGGTTTTTATTGGCCTGCATTATTCAAAGACGTCAATCTATTTGTCAAATCTTGTGATAGATGTCAAAGAAAAGGAGGTATATCCTGCCGTGATGACATGCCTCTCAACTCTATCTTGGAGGTTGAGGTGTTTGACATATGGGGAGTGGATTACATGGGACCATTCCCATGTTCTTGTGGGTATCAATACATTCTTGTTGCTTGTGAATATCTGTCCAAATGAGTTGAGGTCATTCCAACCCAAGCACCGGATGTTAAATCAATAATTAATCTTTTTTGAAAGATTATTTTCCCTCGGTTTGGAGTTCCCCGTGTCGTAATTTCAGATGGCAGAACACACTTTGCTGAAAAACAATTCAACAACCTTATCTATAAATATGGTGTGACTCATAAGATCTATACACCCTATCATCCTCAAACATCTGGGAAAGTAGAGGTTTCAAACAGACAGCTAAAGAATATTCTTGTAAAGACTGTTTCTAGTTCAAGAAAAGATTGGGCCTTAAAAATTGATGTCACATTATGGGCATACCGCACAGCCTATAAGACCACCATAGGGACTACTCCATTCAAGCTAATCTATGGAAAATCTTGTCACCTTCCGCTAGAATTGGAGCATCGTGATTTGTGGGCAATTAAGTTCTTGAACTTTGATATGAAGAAAGTAGGAGAGAAATGCTTTTTGCAACTGTAGGAACTTGAAGAACTCCGCCTTGATGCTTATGAGAATGCAAGGTTGTACAAGGAAAGAACAAAGGCTTGGCATGACAAGAGGATCCACATGAAAGATTTCCAAGAAGGAGATAAAGTCTTATTATTCAACTCTAGATTAAAGCTATTTCCAGGGAAACTGAAATCAAAATGGTCCAGACCATTCCGGGTGCTAAATTTTTTTCCATATGGAGCTGTGGAACTCTAAGGAAAAGATGGCAACTTCAAAGTGAATGGACAACGTTGCAAACTTTATTCTTGTGGAGATGAATTAGAGAAGGGAGCCTCTTACTCCCTCCATGATGCTTGAATAAATTGAAGAGTCTTACTCCGGACTCTAAATGGAGGACCTTGTGGGAGTTGACCCCACATTAGGATAGATTTCTTTTAAGTTCTTTTAGTCAAAAACACTTTTAAATTTGTTTAATAAGCCTGTCATGGATGAATGTAATAATTTAGACTTGAATGCCACCATATCTATCTCTGTTTCGTGCTGACTGACTGCTATTCTCTATAGGAAATTCCAAAATGCACGACGTGTCTTTCTTTGACACGGCGTGCACCTCAGTAGAAAATGCACTGAATGATGTTTTGGAAACATGCACGCCGTATATTTTGTGATGCACGTCGTGCACCTGGGAGCTGCAAATATGAAAAATGTTTCTGGAATCTCACACGCTGTGCATTTTGTGATGCACGTCGTGCACCTGGGTGCTGTAAATATGAAAAATGTTTTTGGAGTCTTGCACGACGTGCATTTCTCAATGCACGCCGTGCACCTGGTTTTTTGAATGACAAGAAAATATTTTGGAAACATGCATGACATGCAATGATAAATGCACTCCATGCATGTGTACGTAACAAATGGTCTGTAATGTGTTTTCAACCACTGCACGCCATGCATCATCATCGCACGTCATGCACCGGAGCACAAAAGACAGTATGAACTGAAGAGGAACACATCGTGCATATAGCATGCACGTCGTGTCATTTTTATAAAAGGCTACTCAAGTAGGGCCGGAGTACACGACCTAATTCCCCACTCCAACCCTAGCAGTCGTGCACTCTAGCCATGCACCGCCATCATCACCGTGCATCTCTGCACGTCGTTCCCCCTCTCTACATCTGTGCACCGTCAAGCAAGAGAGCAGTTGTCGTCACCGCCTTCTTCTCTCTCAGCCGCCACCCTAGCGTCGACCCCTAACAGCACCTTCTTCTCTCCCATCAACTGCAGCCATCCACCGCTCAGCTAAAGCTTCAAGGTGAGCGCCAACTGCCTTCCTCCGCCCGCCTCCTCTCAGTCACCGCCCTAGCACCAAAGCCTAACGACGCCAAAGCTGAGCAAAAGGAGTACTCCGCCACAGCTTTCTCCTTCACCACAAGAGGAGAATCCCATCGATCCGCCCCAAAATTGTCCTCTATGATCGGCGTCAGCTCCACCGTCTCCATCCGCCTCCTCTCAGCAATGCTCGACAGCAAAAAACTCAAAGAATCCACACCATCGGACTTCATCTCTGCCAAACCCCTAGCTACCAACCCGACAGCGGCGCCCAATTCTGTCGGCTATTTATCTACTGGTGCACACCATGCACTCGTTTTGCACGCCGTGCATTCGTCTTCCAGGGCAGACAAAACAACTTTGTGGTGCACGCCATGCAGTATTACAACAACATGCCACCTATTAAGAGAAGCATAGGCAGATGCCATGTAGGACCTCCTTCATCCAGAGCACTCCCATCTACAAGTGCAACACCTTCTGAGATGGCACCAGCAGCATTTGTACCCTCCACTCAATTCCAAGTCACCCCAAAGGAAGATGTTGATTATCAGTTCCTCATCACCAAGCGTGTTCTACCTTCCCGCTATGTCTGTGAGGAAACCCTTGACAAGTTGGGTTACAAAAATGAGGTAATAGAGCATCTACGGTTCTTAGGTCTACACCTTATTTGCACTAGAGTGTCAAAGACCTACCCCTGCCTGGTTTATTAATTTCTGACCACCTTCAAAGCAGAAGACGGACCATAAAACCACTGTGAGCGATATCCAAAAATTAGTTTTTGAATTCTAGACAAATTCTTTTCTATGGATCTTAAACGGTTTTGTGCTTTACTTAAGTGCAACTATGGACGGTATACTGATTATCCACCCGCCTTCCATAGTGACATTTTTTGGTCTGAGATTACTAGTAAAACAGTGCAGAGAGCTAGAAATGCCTGAGCTTCTTCACTCCATAATCTAGTTTTCAGAGTTATGCATCGTCTTTTAAGCACATGGCCCTTTGCTAAAAATGAGACTCATGGTGTCATAGGAAAAAATGACATTTTCTTCTTATGGTGCATAGTAAAGAATGAACAAATCAGTTCTGGCTACTACATTGTAAATAAGCTTCTAGAGACCAGAAAGAAGAAGCAAAGAGAGGCAGGTGACATCATGTGCGGTGGGCTGATCAGTATACTTGCAATGCAGCTAGGCTTAGAGGTGGGTGTCATAGAACCTGCACCCGATAAAAACCTTGTAGACATAATCTATCTTATTTCGTGTGGCTTGATATCAAGACATGGCAGTAGCACAAGTAAATTCAAGGTTTTTATCACAAAGAAGCAGTTCATCATCATCCCCGATTCAACCCACAATGATATCGGGAACAAAGCCACTTAGAAGGTGGAGTTACAGCCTGAAGACAATAAAGAGACACCCACCCACGGTGCCAACAGCTCTACGCCAGAAGCTCCTACTTGACTTCCACCCTCCACCAGTACTCAGACGGAGTACACTTGGATGATGCCTAACGTGAGGCACCTTTATAGTTATGTTCAGTAGAGGTTTTACCACATCGATAGCCATTTTGACCAGCTGAGCACGCAGTACACTATGATGTATGACATGGTCAACCAGATGGATGCTTGGCATGTCTCTCAGGGCCATTACCCCGCGCCACTACCATATCAGTCACCGCCTCAGCAGTAGCCTGAGTTTCTACCACCTGAATGCCCACATCAACCACCTTAGTTTTCATAACAGCAGCCATCTCAGTTTTTAGAGCAACATCCTGACTCTTCCACCCAACCGATGGACATCCCTGACATTGTCAGCCAGTTCTTCCCTAATCAGGAGGGTGGCGACTCTTATTTCTGATCACATTGATTACAAGTACCCAGTTATGAACTCCATAAGTTCAATTGATGCAGTGAGGACACTACTGATTTCAAACTTAGGGGGAGCACAATTGGCCGGTAGTTGTAGTTTTTCTTTCAGCTTTTCTTTATTTGAGTCAGTTGTATCATGTGGTTTCCTTTTTATTCCTTGTTTTGTTCCTTGATGGTAAAAATTAATATGACTTGAGACTATCTTGTTAGAATGAACCCCCCTTGTATGCTGGAATTATTCTGTCCTTTATGTGTCTTTGCTACATGAAAAGAAAAATCAAGAGCATGTATGAATGAAATGGAAACTGAAAAATCCCCATGTACATGATTTTGCCTTGTGTTTGTTGTTTGAAATCACAAGTTTTTTGCATCCTTGATTTATCAATACACATAATAGTTCCAAATTTTAAGCGAATGAATCAACTTGGCAACATTTAATAGAATACGGGATACTCTTGCCAAACCTTTAATAGAATACGGGATACTCTTGCCAAACCTTTAGTCCATCTATAATAAATTTTTCAGTGAAAAACTTTTAAAAGATTGATTTAAATCTTGCTAGCTTTAACACTCTTGTTGACTCTTTGGTGTTGCACCGTCAACATTTAATCTTGACCTAATAAAAGATGGCAAATGGCCCACATATTATGCTAGCCTAGTGTGAGTCTGATATGGTAACCATGGTTAGGTGATATGAAAATCAAAAGAGGGTAAAAACAACAGCCGAACTGACTTTCCTCGTGAGCATAAGCCTAAATTAGCAGTTGAATGCCAAAACCCAAAAATTCCATCATCATATCCTTAAGAAAAAGAGTGCAACTAAGTATTGTTAATGTTAGCATTGGTTTCATCATCTTATATCTATACTAGCTGAAAACTTTGTAATGTACATGCACTGATTGCTTGTCTTGATTATCCAAATTCTATTTAATGTTGTCTAGTTGATCACTTCATTTGCTTTGGAACTAACCCTGCTGGACTTAACTTCTATATCTTGTATGTTGAAAGTTGGAGATGACAACAAGGAATACAAGCACAATATGCATAGTTAGCTGAGTTGATTACATAACTTCTTTTCTTTTAATCCATACATAAACTTGATTTTTCTTCTTGAATGTAACCATGTTCTTTTTGCTTGAGGACAAGCAATAATTCAAGCTTAGGCGGATTTGTTGTGTGATTTCTACATCATCTTTTCAAATATTATCACACAAAAATTTGGTTCATTCTGATTTTATTTAGCCTCTTTTCATATTACTTTTGCCATCTTTTTGTTACTTTACTTATCACATAACTTACACTGCAGATATATCTCAAAAGAACCGATTTCAGAGCTTAATTCTGCTAAAATAGCAGAATGCACGGCGTGAAAGACAAATGCACAGCGTGCATCACTTTAGCAGAAGTTCTATTTCACCTAGACAACAGAATGCATGGTGTGTTCGGGCCTTGAACACGGCGTGCGAGTTTCAAGAAATATACAGAAAAGCATGTGCACGGTGTGCAGCTTGAGCGTCAAGCAACCAAGAAAACTTCTGGAAAGTCATGCAGCGTGCATTGCTTATGCACACACCGTGTGTAGTTCACCTAGATCAACTCGTTAGTGTTGGTGCACGACGTGCACCCAAAATGCACGGTGTGCGTCTGGCAGTTTTAGAAATTCGAAAAATACGAGTTTGAGTTTAAATGAAGGAGGGAACGGAAGGGGTAGTTATTCTTGGTCATTTGTGTCAGTTCCCTCATCCCAGAGCAAGCCTAGAGTAGAGGAGGATGATTTGGAGGAGAAAGGAGGTGGTTCCTTGCCAAAGAAGCTCATCTCTTCTTCTCTTCTTCACCATTGTCTTCTCCAAGGTGCAACCAAGCTTCCCCAACTCCGTGCAGCTTCTTGGGAAAGAAGCTAGTCCATTTTGGAGCAACTAAAGAAGGAGAATTTTGTCCCCAAGCCAGAATTCCTCCTTCTTGTGGTTACATCTTCAGATCTCTTTGTTTTTTCCTCCTCTAAATCATGTTTAGAACTGAATTTTCTATAACAAATCTACAAGGCATGGTTATGGACGAGTAATTCTCTTTTTCTTGGGCATGGGATAATAGCTCCCATGTCATAGCATGTATGGAACAAGTGATTTGGTACTAAATACTATGCTTCTTGTTTTTCTACCATGAATGTACCAGTTTATTTATTCTCTTGCATATATTACTGGCCACTTTGCATGCATGTTTTCTGCATTCTTGCTCGATCTAAGAAGATAGGTAAGAATGTATGGAGGTACCCTTCTTGGAAACTCTCTCTCTACCACGGGAGTGGAGAGAAATGAGTTGAGGAATAAGTTGTGATCAAAAACGAAATTTATGCAAGAGAGTGCATCTTTGACTAGCGATCGTTACACTTGCATCAGGAGGTGAAGTGTAACACAACTTTTCCTTTAACAAGAGCTTATGCATGTTTAAATTATCATGTTCCTATGATATGCGATGATATGTGAGTGAAATCCTAACGTCGAAGATCCATTAATATCGGAACCTAAACATTTCTAGTAATCTTTTCGTTGTTAGATTTTAATCTGAATTTTATACAATTAGATAAGCTTCACCATCTCTTTTAAACCTATCCTAATTGTTGAACTTTAGTGTTGTTGCGCTCATTTAATTGCCTAAGCTCCTTGTGTTCGACCTCAACTACAACTACTCTCGTATACTTGCGGGATATAGCTAGTTGAGTAAAAGATCATTCCTATGATTGAAACTCGTTAGTGTAAACAACCAACAATAGGGCTTCCACAAGAGGTGCCTACTTGAGTGTATTGCTTTGTCAAGTGAGTTGCCTATACATATTACTTCTCTTACTGAGTGTGCTTATTGGAATGTAGGGCATGAGTCAAATAAGACACCTATTTTGGATAGGTCATGAATTGTGATGGATATTCATTATAAGGCTTGGCTTATAGAAAATTCCTACCTAGGATGGGGCTTGTCATTTGTGAAAAAAAGGTTGACATTTTCCCATCAGATAGGGCTTTAGCATGGGTGCCCAAATGAGTGTACATATTATAGAATGATAGTTCCTACTTAAATGTAGGGTTTTAATTTAGGGAATGTCTATTCTACTAGGGATTATAAGTTGGAGACTACATAGGCACAAGGCTTCAAATGAAATGCCTACCTAAATAAAGGGTTTTGGTTTAAGTGGTTCCTAATTAGGATAGGGATTCCACAAAAATGACTTCTTAGTATGTATGATTTGAATTATGGTGCCAACACCTAGGCTAGATATGTCTACCGGAGAGTAGATCTTACAAAAGGGGTGCCTACCTATATACATGGATTTAAACATGGTGCTTATTTGAACATAGTTCATTTGTTATGGATGCCTATATGAGTGTAGGACTTTCAACAAAGGTCCTGGTTGAGCATAGTTATTAAACTACATAAAGATATATATAGGATAGGGCTTTGATGAAGATGTCTACTAGATGTAGGCTTTGAAAAGGATGCATACTTGATTGTTGGGATTTTTCAGAGAAATGTATATCTGAATGTATGGCATTTTTGGGTGTGCCCATAGAGAATAGGGATTGAGGTTATTCCTACCTGAATATAGGGCCTTTAACTGAAAGAATCTCCTACTCAGGGTAGGTCTTTTGAAATAAGAGATACTTATTCATGAAAGGTTTTGCATTTCAAATGAATCAGGGTCAGACTTTTATCTTGAGATTTCAAACTTTAGTAGTATGGAACATAGTCTAGGATTTAGGATATGGTTGATAGTTAAGACTCAAAGGTGACCAATAGATTAATAAAGGAGTTACTACTTGGTGTGGAGCTTAGATCATGTAGATGTCTCCCTAAATGCATGCCTTTTAAAAAGGAAGGGCCTATTCTTAATAGGAAGTTTATGAAGATGTCTATCAATAGTAGGTTTTAGTGTATGTGACTACATGAGTGCATGTCTTTCATGATTAGAAGGAAAGGTGTCTAATAAGGATAGGTCTTTGAAACAAGAAGTGCATATTCAACATAGATCTTTCAAAATTCCACAAGCCTACTTTGAGTAGGGCCTTTGAAAGTGTAAAGTGTCTATTTAATATAGGGTATTCTTGAGGGTGCCTACCTTAGTTTAGGTCTTTGAAACAAGAAGTGCATATTCAACATAGAGCTTTGAAAATTCCACATGCCTACTTTGAGTAGGTCCTTTGAAAGTGTAAAGTTTCTATTTAATATAGGGTATTCTTGAGGGTGCCTACCTTAGTTTAAGGCCTTTGATTGGAATGCCTACATGGTGTAGGTCTTAGAATTGTGAAGAGGTACCTATTTAGGATAGGTCTTTAAGAGTAGGTTCCTACATGAGCATAGGTCTTTAGGTGAAATTCCTACCTAAACAAAGGGCTTTGATTTTTGTGCCTACCATAGGGTAGGACTTTAATTAGGGAATGCCCTCTTGGTGTAGAGCTTACATTGGTATGCATAACTAAATGTACAAATAATTGTTTAGATGCCTACTTGAATATATGGCTCAACAAAGAGAGTCTTTGTTCTATATAGGGATCTTCATTAAGATACCTACTAATAATAGGTATTTAAAATAGGTTCCAACCCAAGTGTAGGGTTTCTCATTAATGCCTACTGGATGTAGGGATGGATCCTCCTATTAGTAGTAGGCTTTTAGGAGGCATCCTACATAAGTGTAGGGCTTTTGGTTAGAGTTCCTACATGTTGTAGGGATTGAAGCAGAGGAGGTGCCTATTCAAGATAGGGACTAAAAGTAAGCCAACACTTGATTTCTATTTTGGATATGTCTTTGAAATGCTTATTCATTGTAGGGGTTTAGAAATTAGAAGTACTTATTTCAAATAGGGATTTCAAGATGCAAGATGCATACATAGGGTAGGTTTTATTTAAATGAAGTCAAGGAGCCTACTCAGGGTAGGGCTTTAGAGACAAAGATGCCTACTTATGGCATAGTTTTTGAAGTTCCTACTAGGGGTAGGGATTTATATGGAAAAGGAGACTACTCACCTTAGGGCTTAAAATTAAGTACCTATAGAAAAGGGATTTAGATATGCAAAGTACCTATTTTGGGTAGAATTTTTGAAAATATAATGTGCTTATACAGAAGAGTGCCTACTTAGGGTAGGTATTACTAGTAGTTATCCTACTCTGGGTAGGGTTTAAAACATAGCGTGTAACATACCCAAACCTAGACTCATTGCTTAACCCTCCTTTTTCCTAGGCCCTTTTGAACTATGTAAATATAAATCTCTTTTATCTGAATTAGATAAAAATTAGGGGTAATCGAAGTCAAAAACATAATATCTCAACAAAAAATCTTATATATGAATTAATTAAGTGTCTATTAAAGTTAATTGTAGAAATTCATTAACTAAACCATCTTGATCTAGTTTGAGTTTATAAAATATTCCTAATTATCATTGATGAAAGGAAATAGATAAATATAATTAAATGTGTCAAAGGTATTAATATTATAGAATTGTCATATTAAAAACATATTTATTATCCCAATGAAGAAATAAAATCTAAAATGTTTCTAGAAGGAGAAATTGACATTAAAATCAAATTCCTTATATCTTACTTAGTTTATATACCTATTTTTATACTAATAAGACTTGGTTTACTCTACTAATTAAATTAGCAAGAAAAGGTTACAAGTAACATAAGTTTGACTAATACAATTTATTACTGCCATTTAATTGTGATAGTTTCATTCTTCCCCGGTCACACATATGCTTTATCATGCTCCTTCAACCATGGATGTGCCTGGCTGTTACTGGCAGTCGTTGTCCCTTTGCTTCTATTTCTTCCTCCCACTCATCTCCTTCCATCTTCTTCAACTCTAAAACTCCACGACACCTCTTCCTATTTATCTTCCAATTACTTTCCTCCACATTCTAAAAACCTGCTTAATCCTCCTCATTCTCCATTGCATATGCAAACCACTGCTTGCATCTCAAGAATGACATCATTGTAAATTACCGACTCCCCTCTTCCCCTCCTATTCTTCAGTCCTTCCTCTTCTTATCCTCTCCTTTTCCCTCCCTCTTCACTTCTGTAGGCCTAATAACCCTAGTCTCCCTACTCCCTTCTCCCCTACCAATGCAATAATCACCACCATGATAACAACAAGGTGCCACCACCTGCTCTGGTGGCCTTCCACCACTCTGTTAACCACTGAGCAACTAAGGAATAATATCCTTCTTTCATCTCCAACTCTACCTTCCACATCTTTGGCCTTGACTACCTAGGCGGTAGACCAGTGAAGGTCTCGTATGAAGCCAACCATCTGAACAATCGGGCATACCATCCACCAAGTACATACCACTATTTTTTCCATCCCCTTCCCCCTCCTTCTCTATTGTCACCGACAATAGTCTGATGCCAGATCTGCAACCATCTTCTCCTTTCTAAACACAACCACCACCATGACCTCCTCCATCTTCCTAGTCATCGAGTAGGATTGCCTCCTCCGACAACCACATGAAACACCATCTATCTTATTTGCCATGCACCTACTGTAAATCTTCAGGGTCGTACGCCTGTTGACAGTAGCCACCAATAGACCATCGGTGCACCACTACCTCTACCTATAAGATCGCAAGGATCAACGACCACCTCCAATGGCCATCAATAGACCTACTACCAAAGCTTCAATCTCATAAACCATGCCACCGCCGCCAGATTTATACCCATCTCTTACTTCTAATTCCCTTGAATGTTTTTGAATTTACTACATTCACCCTTATACTTGTGGGGTAGTACACAAAATATAAAATCTCAACAGTTATGTATTTCTTACCAATAACAAATCCACCCTTCCATTTTCCCAAAGAAGAAAGGTGTCATGTGGATAGGCACACTTATAAAGATAAGGTCCATCCCATATGGATTTGAGTTTTTTAGGAAAATACCTCAACCTTAAATCATAGACTAAGACGTCTCCCTTTTGAATGTCTTTCCACCTTATATGACCATCATGTCACAATTTGGTTTTATCTTTGTAAATCCTAGAATTCTCTTAGGCGGTCATCCTAAGTTCCTCTAGCTCATGTAGTTGAAGAAAGTGGTTTTCACCTATGAAAGATAGGTCCAAATTGAGGGTTTTGATCGCCCAACTAGCCTTGTGTTCCAATTCAATAGAGAAATGGCATGATTTCTCATAAATCATTTGGAAAGGAGTAGTGTGTAAGGGTGTTTTTAAAGTTGTTCTATATGCCCACAACACGTCATTGATTTTCAAAACCCAATCTTTCCTAGTGTGGCTAACTATTTTCTCCAAAATATATTTGATTTGATGGTTTGAGACCTCGACTTGGCTACTGGTCTGAGGATGGTATGGGGTGGAAACATTGTGGTGAACACCATATTTCCTAAAGAAGGACTCAATTTTTACTTCAAGAAGTGTAACGCTCCTTTGAAATCATAGTGTGAGGCAAGATTAATGTGTATTTATCTATTTTATTTACATATTTTAGATATCCTTTTAGGATTGTTTTGTTCATTATTTTCCTAGTTTTAGAATTAATTTTCTTATTTTAAAATTTCTCTCTTTAGTTGGATTTTTAATTATATATGCTTGGATTTTGTAGGAAAATAGCCCAGTCACTCTAATGACTAAATACTCTTGGAATATCTTTGCACAATTTCTAGTAGTCATGATATATATAACCCACACCAAAAAGATCATAACTTCTGCATCTCATGGCTCAATTCAACGTACAAGTATGTGTTAGAAAGGAAATCGAATAATCTACATGAAACATGTACATTCAACAGCTTTCCGGTTGGTTGACTAGCCTTATGAGCTGATCATTTTGTCATTTCGGGAATCAACGACAATGAAAGTCACACGATCAAAATATTAAAAGAAGGCAACTCAATAAACTCCTCTATTTGGGGGAAAGATATTAAAGTTTAAAATTTTTACTCCTTTGATTATGAAATTTGATCAATTACATATGTTTTCATGTGGTGGAAAGTATTCAAATAAAAATTGGTCAAATGTTGAAACAATAAAATCATCAATGCGGTCAAGGTTTAAACAATGTGACTTCAGGTTGAAGTAAGTGATTAAATATAGTTGACCGACTGACACCAAAGATGAGGCAATCCATATGCCGCCAAAATCCATTCTTATAGGATTTTCCCCCTTGTTTCACCCTATAAAAGGAGGGGGACTCCAAAGTAAAAGGGCATCTCTTCTTCTATCACATTTTGTATCATTACTTGTAGAATTCTTATATCTTTCTCTAGATTGATCTTTTATCTAAATTCTTGCTCTTGCATCTTGTACTCTTTTCTTCATTGAATATTTCTAGTTCTTTTCCCATTCTTAGTATTCTTGCTTTGGAAAATGAATCAAGAAGAGCATCCATTTCATTGTCACTAGACCAAGATCCTTTGGGATTCTTCTTCTTTCTAGTCTATGGCTTCCTTTCTTCTTTCCTCTCTTTCTATAATCTCCATGGATTGTTAGTAGTTTCTATATCAGAGCATGGGGAATATCCCCATAGCCATAGTGTAAACTAGATCAACTTCTATATGATTTTATTCATTAGGTGGTTTTTTTTGGATAATCACACGTTTGGAACGACTTGATCTCTTGTTTCATCGAGTGCTAGTCTTGGGGAATGTGACCACCGAACTCAAGGCTCAAAACAACCAAATAAATATATAAAGTTTCAGATGAGACATCAGAAGGATCTTTTTTGGGATGACCGGGCTAGGATTTGTAAACAACATGACCAATGGGTTAGCAGGGAGTTCATCTTTTATAGACGCATTTGTGGATGTTTCACATACCCTCTTCTAACATGTTATATCTTATAGATATCATAGAACTAGTTCCACATAGTCTATGGTGGTAAAACCCATAACCCCGATATCCTTTATCATTGAATTGATCTCAACTTTTATTTGCTTGTTCTTTAGTGCAACTTTCCATTATCTGTTCTTAGCATAACCAAACTCTCAAAATATAATTTTTAATTCCTTGTTCTCATGATATGATTTGAATCTCAACCAACTTCTTTTCTACCGTCCCTTGGATCTATACCTATCTATACTAAGTTGACTTGTTGTTTACAACAAGTTGACAACCTGGTTAGAAGGTTAAACTCTAGGAGTTTTCCAAGTGATTGTTGTGTGTAAAATGAAACATATCAAGTTGGCATCATTTCTAGGGTCGACACACATTTTCTTAATATGATCACTCGTATGTATATGATTTTTCTTCTTTATGTTCATAATTTTAGTTTGGTTTCATAATTTTTAGTTTCTTCCTTGATTTCTACCTTGTTTCATATTTTTTTGCTTTGTTCTATAATTTTATTAGACTTGTTCAAAAACTATTTTTCTTATTCATTTTAGTTTGTAACTTTAGTTGCTCCATAATTTTTGACTTATTCCATAATTTCTTTGTTTAGATTTTCATATTTTTTTCTACCTACTGAGTCCCATTCTAGTAGTGTATCTCCTCCTTTTGCTGATTTTTGAGTCTCACAATAATGCTTTCTTGTTTATGTTTGTAATTTTTGTTCCATAATTTCATAGAATTATTTCTATAATATTTAGTTCTTTTGTAAATTCTTAACTTGTATCAGTTTCTTTTTATAACTTTTAGTTTCAAATTCTTCTATTTTAAATTTTTATTTCTAACTTACATTCTTTTTTATAATTTATTTCTTAAAAAAAGATCTTTTCAAATGGAGTGGTCAACACATTATGGTTCACAATGTCAATTGTATGGTTGTTGCAACCATAGATCACACTTTTGTCCAAATGTGTCCCCTCAGTTTATGGTGTCACCTTGTAATATCAAATCTTACTACCAAGGTAGATATAACCAAAATTACAATCCACAAACTTCTGAAGACTATTATGAGGAACCATGTTAAAAAGTTAGTGTTAGAAATATTATGGGAATTACGACATACATCCTTATCATGCATATTATTACCCGCCATATAAAGATGAGGGGATAGAGGCCTTCTGAGAGATATTAGCTGATAAAGTATCTATTGGAAAAAGATTGGAGACACAACTAGAATGTTTGACAGCAGGACTCTCCCTTCCAGTCATGCCTCTTGAGAATCAATAAGAAAACTCCCTAAGAAATGTGGAGAAGCCAGGGTTTTATTTTAATGTATGATGATGATGATTATCATATCATCTTCAATCCAGTAGAACCAACCCCAGTTCCTAAAGCTCCACTAATCACTATGGTAGTAGCACCTTATAGTCTCGAGGCTCCTTATCTTGATTGTTACAATGCAAATCAACAATTTCTCAAAGGCTATTATGAGGAATCTAGGTACTCCAATCAATATCCTAATAAGGGGTGTTATGACCAACAAGATCATGATGGGTATGGTGAGGATGACCAAAATTTTGGGGGGTATCATCCCAATTGTGAAACTCATCTTATCCCTCTCCCCAACAAGATGAACATCTTAGGGACCTAGAGAGAGTAGTAGTGGAGCAACAAGTCATACTAGAAAGGCAACAAGCCATTCTAGAAAAATGACAAACCTTGTTAGCTACCCTACTAGAGGACTAGTCTAACAATCCCTAGAGAAAGGTGTAGCAACCTAGAATTGTTATTGTCGATGATGAAGTTAAACCCAATGAATTCTAGCCTTCTTATAAGGAATATGTAACCTCTCCGTTAGAGGATTTAACACATCAGTATGACAAGTCAGTACAAGAAGGTCATCCCTCTATAATTACAACACATGAAGCCTCACTAACTGCCTTTCTAATGAAAGTCCCACATATCATGAAACCAACACTCCTCCTTAATCACCCTTGTTATAGAATAGGATGAATCCAATTTGGAAATTTTACCTTTACAAGAAGCCCATATGACTCCTCCATCAAATTATGAGGTTATCCCTTCCAATTCATGGAGTTGATCGTATGTTCCTTGCATAATTCAAATTTGCTTATTGTCATTATAGAGGACCCCAATGGCTCCATATACATCCATATTGATGTAATATTTCATGAAGTAGAGATGGAGAATTCCCTAGTAGAGATGGAACAACCTGGAGTAATCATTTTTAATTATTATGGTGACAACTAAATCATTCGTGAGTCATCAATACAAAATCAACCAATTTCCATCTATGGGGCAAAGGATCTGGATGCACCTTGTTGCATAATCCTCTAGGAAGACATACGACCCCATGTAATTTCTTACCCAACTAACAAACTAATTCTTCCAATACCAGCACCCTCCTCTCTACAACTTGATCTAGGTGATGAAAAGATACCCGAGTCATATCCTCCGCTCGATTTTCAACCTAACACTATATGTGTTATCCGTCGAGAACCCACCAATTTCCCCCAATCCACATTCATGCCCAACACTTCCTTCACTGCTGAAGGAAGATCTGTGGATCCTATTGTAGGGACTTTGAGGCGAGATAAAATATGAATTTCGTTTTTAGCATCCTCAGTAGGGTTGTAAATGGGCACGGGTAGACCCGCGGACCCACAAATCCGGACCCTTAAAAAACCCATCACGGGTCTAATTTTTTATACCCGCATACCCTTGGACCCGTATACCCTTGTACCCGCATATAAGCAGGTCCAATAATGGGTATGCTTGGACCCAGACCCGCTAGACCCGTGTACCCTCTATACATAAGTAACTACTAAAATAATGTTATATATATCATACTTTACTAGTCTAACTAATATAATTATTGAGATTATATCCTACTGTAACCATAATAAGGTTGAGACTACTCATATAATTAAGAATTAACTATTCTAGTTACAATAATGAACATCATATGTAAACTTAAATTCAAAATGTCTACTAATTTACATTACTTTCTACATAAATTAAACGTTATTATCATGACTACAAATATGTAAACAATTTCTCAATGAATGTTATTGTATAGAGTACAACATTCTCTAATATAACTATTACATGTTAATATACTATTTGATAACAATGTCTTGTTGTGTTAAATATATACAATGTAGTCATTTCTCTTACATAAACAATATGATGTTTTATAGCACCTCTTACACACATACTCGCACCGCATACCCACTATTATTGCGAGTATGGGTATGGTGTGGGTCCAGGTTTTTTATTATGCGGGTCTAGAACCAGAACCGGACCCGCTAAATTAGATGGGTATGTGTATGGGTATAGTCAGACCCGCATTGTACCTGCACCGTTTACACCCCTATTCCTCAACAACCCAATCATTGGGTGCACTATGAAACTCCACCGATCAACGTCCCAACCCTCATCCACATTTCATTCAACTAGATGTTCTTCGAGCTACCAAGACCACCCGGAGATCTATACACTTCTTTTCCCTCAATCCTAGATTTAAGTTTTGATCAAGATGAACAAACTTTTAAGTCTATGGTGGGGATGGGTGGTACATACCGCTTCCACCCCCTATATTCCTTCTAGCATATTTACCTTGCCATTTCATTTATTTTCTTATAGTTTGTTTTCTAAAAAGGAGTTGTTTTTGTTCATTTATTTTGCAAAATGGCCTTTATCTAGTCGGACAAATGAATATAATTTGTAACATTGTACTCCCTTGAATGTAGAAAATCTTCCTTGTAAATCATTTTACAAATTTTCATGACTAGAACTCACCAAGTCACCTATGATCTCAACTAAGCATTACTCCTTGGAAAAGTTGGCAAGCCCTATTGATGTGATGGAAATCAAGAACATTTTTTTTCTAATTTTAATTGTTAAGTACTTATCACATATTTTGTATAATGTGGTGATAGGAAGAGTCGAACCAATACAATGACACTCCCCAAAAAGAAAAAGAAAAAAAGGAAAAAAAAATGTGAGAAGCACAAGACCAAACTCCTTTCACCCTTCATCTCGCAAAAATCAAATCCACTATATGCCAAACCCCAAGTTCGGGGTGGCATGATCATCATGTTCTAAAAATCTCCCATACCCATCACGAAATTAATGGGAGCATATACCATCAAAAGATGCCAAAGTGCACACTGAAAAAATGCATTGAATGTACTACAGTACATGAATAAAATATCCCAAGTCAAATAAAGGAGGAATCATCTTCTTCCATACCTCATTTATCCATGTTTGTGGGTAATATTACAAATAAATGTTGGATTGTCAAAGTAAAAGGGAGATAAAGCATGTTTACTTACAATGTCTGAGATAGAAATAAGTTATAAAATTTGTTTTAATAGAGAATGTTGAATTTTGTGGTTTATGGTTCTAGGAAATTGGGTCACTTGGACAAAAAAGGAGGTAAGAAACAAGTAATGATATTAAGGTGAGGAAAGACATGTTGTTAGTACAAATTGGAATAATTTTTGATTCTTTTTACTTGAGGACAAGAAAACATTCAAGTCTAGGGTATTTTGATACATGTGTATTTACCCATTTTATTTACATCTTTTTAGGATTATTTTTTCAATTATTTTCTTAGTTTATATTTTCTCTCTTCAGTTGGATTTTTTAATTATATATGCTTAGATTTTGTAGGAAAATGCCCCAATCACTCCAATGATTTAAAATTCTTAGAATATTTTTTCACAATTTCCAGCAGTCTTGATATATATATCCTTTGCCTAGGGATGATAGTGGTGAGGATATGGTGCGGTTTATGCTAAAATCCAAACCACACCACAATTAAAAACAAAACATGGTATCCACACCATATCCACTACAGTGTTTAATATGAAAAACCATATCTTCACTGCTAAAAAATAGTGGTTAACTGCACCACACCACACCACATTAGGAATAAATTGTTCATTGCTCCAATTAGAATTATACATAAAAATTATCTAGAAATTGTACACAACAAATAAAATAACAACATAGATATATAAATCAACAAAGTCATATTCATATTACTAATAAAAAACACTAAGTTTTTTTTTCATGTGAACATACGTTCTAACTTTTTTTTAAAAATTAATAAATGCATATATAATCTTTTTCAATTACATATATATATTTTCATTCAAAGTTCAAACATCATACAAATGTGTTAAGTCAACCCCACACTAATATAAATAATTTTTCAATATACACTATCATATTTGATATGATTCCTCAAGTTTATATCACTTATTAAGACATCCTCTTCATTTTAAGCATGTTAGATATGATTTTTACTCAGTATATTCATTTATAATGAGATAAAAGTAAAATCAAATTTAAAATTAACAGTAATGATATATTTTTTGAGACAGAGGGGAAAGTCAATACTTTTTTGTGGGAGGAGTTAAAATATTTGAATAATTATGGAGAAATATGACTAGTAATCAACTAATCATGGATGTAATTGTTTCTTTTTTACTCTTTTTTCGTATTTTATGTCTTTCCATTTTTTTTTTGCGTATTTTATTTAACTATATTTTGTCTCTATTAGTAAGTACATTCATTAATCAACATACAATACTTCATTTATAGTAATAAACCAAATTGTCATCTTAATTATCAAACTTCCATTTTCTAATTATTACATTTTTTATTTGAGATTGGTATGAACAAGTCAATAAAATCTACTTAGAATGCATTTAATGATTTCACTAATGAGAACAAATATCTACCATCATAATACATATTACTCCATAAATAATAAATTTGTAAAAATACACTAATTATAATGTGAAATATATATAAGTGAGATGCGAACGGTAATATTTTCATGTTCTAAGGGAACATGTATGTTTAATATTTGTATAAAGAGGAAAACATATGTGTGGTATTTGCAAAAGATGAAAGTTTCTACTTATTTATAAATTAAATGCTATTTAAAACTAGAGATCTAATAACCATTAGAGAAAAAAACAATGGTTATGAGTCTATATATAAATATATTTATATACATTTAGATAAATTAATGGAGGTGGGGTTTATCTGTGGTTATTTTCTCTAAATCCATAATCGTACCACACCGCCGCAGTTAAAAAAATTTAAAACCATATTCGCCCCATAACCATTTGGTGCGGTTATGCGGTTTAAAGTGTGGTGATGTTGTCCACAGATATTTTTTTATAACATCGTTGCCATCCTTACCCGTGCCAAAAAGATAATAACTTCTGCATCCATGGTGAAATTTTATGCACAAGTATGCATTGGAATGAAAAATGAATTCTCTATAGGAAACATGTATACTGGACAACTTTCTAGTTGGTCAGCTAGACTTACGAGCTGATCATTTTTTTCATTTTGAGAATCAATCAACAAAGTAAGTCATATGGACAAACTATTAAAATAAGGCAACTCAATAAATCCCTCCATTTGGGGGCAAAAAATTAATGTTACAAAAGTTTACTCCTTTGACTACAAAAGTTGGCCAATTCCATATGCTTTTATGTGGTGGAAAGAATTCAAATAAAGATTGGTCAAAAGTTAAAACAATAAAATCATCAGTGCGGTCAAAGTCTGAGCAATGTGACTTCAGGATGAAGAAAGTTATTAAATACAATTGATCGACATCAAATATGAAGCAATCTAGCCACCAGCAAAAACCATTCCTATAGGGTTTTCTACCTCCTTTCCTGCTATAAAAGGAGAGGGGACTCCAAAACAAAAGGGAATCTCTTCTACTATAACATTTTGTATCACTACTTGTAGAATTCTTGTATCTTGATCTAGCTTTAGCTTTTGTTTACATTCTTATTCTTGCATCTTGTAATCTTGTTCTTCATTAACAATTTTGAGTTCTTTTCTCATTCTTAGTATTGTTTCTTTGGAAAACAATTCTAGAAGAGTTTCTATTTTATTGTCACTAGACCAAGAACCTTTAAAATTCTTCTTCTTTCTAGTCTATGGCTTCCTGTCTTATTTCATTTCTTCCTTTAATCTCCATGGGTCATGAGTAGTTCCTATATCGAGGTGTAGGGAGTAGCTCCATATCTATAGTGTAAATTAGATTGACTTCTATATGATTTTACTTATTAGATGGTATTTTGTTTAGATAATCACACGTTTGGAATGACTTCATCTCTTCTCTCATCAAGTATAATTCTTGAGAAATGTGACCGCAGAACTCAAGGCTCAGAACAACCAAACAAATGCATAAAGACTCAGATCAGACCCCAGAAGGAACTTTATTGGGATGATCGAGCTAGGATCAATATACACAAGGACCAATGGGTCTGTTGGGAGTTCATGTTTTATAGATGCATTTGTGAATGTTTCACATACCCTCATCTAACTTATTTTATCTTATATATTTCATCGACCTAGTTCCACGTAGATTATGATGGTTAAACTCATAAACTTGATATTATTTATCATTGAATCAATCTCAATTTTTATTTGCTTGTTCTTTAGTTTAACTTTCCATTATTTATTCTTAGCATAATCAAACTCTCAAAATTGGATTTTTACTTCCTTGCTTTTGCGATCAGATTTGAACTCAACCATCTTCTTTCCTATCATCCCTTGGATCAATACCTATATATACTAAGTTGAATTTTTGTTTATAGCAAGCTGACAACCTAGTTAGAAGGTTAAACTCTAGGACTTTTCCGAATGATTGTTGTGTGTGCAACGACATGCATCGAGGCACATGAACCTTGGGAAGATGGCATCCTTAAAAAGTTTGATGATATATTTGAAGTCACTAGTTTTTGTGGGGATGGATTCTAACCATTTTGAAACATAGTCCACAAACACTAGAATATAGGGATACCCACGAGAGAAAGGGAAGGGCCCCATATAATCCTTTCCCCAAACATCAAAGATTTCTATTTCTTTCTAGAAAGTCATCGACATTTGATTTCTCTTAGAAATATTTCTATTCCTCTAGCATTGATCACAAGCTAAGACAAACTCATAAGAATCCTCAAATAGAGTAGGATAAAAGAAACCAGACTGAAGCACCTTCATAGTGGACTTCTAATAGCTCATGTTCCCTCCACTGGGTCCAGAGTGACATTATTTAAGAATATCATAAGCTTCTTCTTCAATGACACTTCTATGATAAAGACCATATGTTGACAGTTTAAATAGATAAAGATCATCCCAATAAAATGGCTTGACATCATGTAGAAATTTTACCTAGGCATGTCCCTTGTAATAGGGGATGTAGGATACCTACTGCAAGATAACTTGCATAGTCAGAAAACCATGGATATTGGGCCAACTTTAAAAAGTTTGTCATCTAGAAAAGAATCATCAATTAGAATCCCATCATCGTGACTTAAGATAAGGAAACTAAGATGGTAAAAAAAACAATTTCAAAGACTTATTTATTGAGGATTTCTAAATCAAATTCTAGAAGAAAAAGGATCCATCGATGAGTTAAAA
Organism: Alisma plantago-aquatica; assembly: GCA_963693085.1. Classification (NCBI taxonomy): domain Eukaryota; kingdom Viridiplantae; phylum Streptophyta; class Magnoliopsida; order Alismatales; family Alismataceae; genus Alisma; species Alisma plantago-aquatica. The sequence goes on along the minus strand of OY856410.1, from coordinate 351,060,524 downwards.
GCATCCCTTTTGGTCATTAAGTAGCAAATGGAAACATGGTCCATGTACACAATCACCTTGGAACCAGCTAAGTAAGATTGGGACTTGTCAAATCATAGAAAATTGCTAACATCTTCTTCTCAATCATGATGTAGTTTTGTTGTGCATCATCTAATGTTTTGGATGCAAAGTATATGACATGATGTTATTTGTCAGCTTGTTGTCCAAGAATTGCACCAAAAAATAGTCACTACTGCCACAAATAATTTTGAAGTATAGCGACCAATATGGTGCATGGATGATGGGGTAGAGGTGAGAGCATCCATCACACTAAGGAAATTGGTCATGCAGACATGGTCAAAAGAAAAGGGGACATCTTTCATGAGAATATGGGTAAGGGGCTTTGTGATTTTAGAAAAATCACAAATGAATCTCCAATAAAATCTAGTGTGATCGAGGAAAGACTGAACGTCTTTGATGGAGGTAGGAGGAGGAAGTTTGGTAATAACTTCAAAATTTTCTCTGTCCACTTCTATTCCTCGATTGCTAACTCTATGTCCCAAGATAATTCCTTCTCTTACCATAAAATGACATTTTTCCTAATTCAAGACAAAGTCTGCCTCTTCACACTTTTCTAGTACAAGGGATAAATGTCTTAGGAAAGAATCAAAATAATATCCATAAATGGAAAAATCATCCATAAAAACCTCCATGAAGGTTTCATTTAACCCAAAAAAATAGTGTACACACACCGCTATAAGGTGGTGCGGCGTTACAAAGACCAAAAGGCATCCTCCTAAAGGCATAGATGCCAAAGGGGAAAATAAAAGTGGTCTTTTCCCAATCTTCAGGATGAATGGGAATCTAATAAAAATACGAATAGCCATCGAGGTAACAAAAATACTCCTTGTGGGAAAGTCGCTATAGCACTTGATTAAGAAGGGAAGGGGGGAGAGATCTTTCCTTGTGGCCTTATTCAATTTCCTACAGTCAATACACACCCTCCATTTTTAACAATATGAGTAGGGATGAAATCGTCATTACCATTCTTCACAATGGTGGTACCCCCTTTCTTGGGTACCACATAGACAAGACTGACCCATAGGGATTCAAAGATCAAGTAAATGAGACCTATAATCAAAAGTTTGATAACCTCTAGTCAAACAACCTCCTTAATGTTTGGATTTTGTTTGCACTAAGGGTCCCTAGATTTCTTGTATTCTTCTACCATGGGAATGTTGTGTGTGCAAGTGGATTTATTAACCCCTGTTGGTTAAGTGATTTTGTATCCCATGGAAGCTGTTCTTTTTCTTAGCTAGGCCATGAGCTTGTCTTCTTGCTTGAAAGTAAGGTCGGAATTGATTATGGTAGGACATATTTGTTGTTCATCAAGGAAGACATATTTGAGTCCTTCCAGGAGGGGTTTTATTTTTGGGTGGGGTGTTAAGGCTTTTATTTCAGAAGATATATCATCTTAAGACCCTGGAATTTGGCATGAGGAACCTCATAAAGTTATATAGATGAGCTATGTATTGGTTTAATTGCTCATCATCAAGGTCACACTTAGTCGGGGCTGTATGGGTAGTGTGGAGAGGGTCCTCATAAAAAATCTACTCTTGTCTTAATTGGGTAAGCTTGTCAAAACAACGTAGAAGATACACTTCCACCTAGAAGCTTGGCGTCTTCATACTTTCACAGATATAGAACTATACGGTTTTCCTGCCTAGTCATAGAGGGAAGGTCACAACCTCAACACCACTCAATTCTCGGGCAATGGCTAGAAAGGGACATCCAAAATAAGGAGATAAAACAAGTCCTCCTTGATGTCCATGATCACAAAGTGGCATGGGACGTAGGTGTCCTTCCCTACCTTGACTAGTATATCTTCAACGATACCCATGGGTTTCGTCATGGATGAATCGCCAGATTGGATAGTCATAGTGGTGGAAGCATGTCAACAAATCCTAACCTTTTGCAAAGACAATAAGGCATGATTGACATACATGCTCCTAAGTCTGCAAGACCCTTTTTACATGCATTGTTGCCTAGGTAATTCCCAATCCTAAAAGGAACTTGGGTGTTTCTATTTTTAGGCATATTGTTAATAATGATATCAAAGGTGGTACTATCAAGTTTCACAGTTTCATATTTCATGGTGGTATACTTTGTAGTCAATAGAGTTTTAATGTATTTGGACCACGCAGGCATGTCGACAATAACATTTAGAAAGGGAATGTCCACATGTAGTTTCCTCATAGAATCACTATATTTCATGAACCTAGAATCTAACGTAGTCTATTTGAGGCAGGACTGATATGGTGGATGAGGTATGTGAATAGGGATGTCATGTTCGTCAGCATCCACTTATGGGGTTTCATAGACGGTTTTTTTTAATCAAAATTCAAGCCAATGGCGTCTTGTAAAGGTTCCTTTTCAACAACCACATTATGATCATCCTCAAAACTTATGGGTAGGAGGAGGGACTTCTCTATAGGATGGGGGAGTATAAATATTCCCAGAATGCATGGAAATGATATTAAGTTGTTTAGGATGCTTCATGTTCTTTTTAGGCTACCCAACAAAGGTGTCTGTGAGAGGTCTTTGGCTGTCTAGGAGTTGGGCTAACTGAGCATCAGTTGTCTTCTGGTGGTCCTATTGATAAAGGATGATCCTCTCTTGAGCAGTTATTCTATTTTTAGAAAAGGGGATGTGTGCATTTTGTTGCAATTGTGGTGCTTGTTCAAATTTACTGCTACCCTTTGTAAACACCACGGTTTTGGAAATTACCCTGGTAATTTGCTTGGTTACTAAAATTCCTTTGGTTGTTATTATATTGGAAACATGGGATGGATGGTTTGAGTTGTTGACTTGAGAAGGTCATTGTTGGGAGGCATTTGCAACACCCATCAAATTGCCATATTGGAACCTGAGGTGCTTCCTTGCCTGATTGACAATGTAGTAGGCTTGACTAGAATTACTATGGATGGAATTGAGGTCCTTCATTTGTTGTCCAACTCCGGATTGCATGGGAATATTATAGAGAAGTTGGCATTATTGGGTAAAGTGGTCATAATCTTGGTAGATTCCATAGAGTTCAACTAATTTATTTTATTGTATTTTCCTCTCCTTTCATAGGAATTGAAGGAAGACTCTAAATGATCTTGTTTCAAGATAAGGAGCTTAAGACTATCAACAATATCTTTATGTCAGAATTTTCTTCAGCCTTTGCCACCTTGAGGACCCCTTCATACCCTCATCGCGCCTAAGTCTCACAACTGTGTTTTACAACTTCCCTTGTGCTTTGAATGTCCTAGAACATAAAATTACCTCTAGATGAGGTATCGAAAAAAAACCTTGGTGTTTTCAGTCAACACCGTGATAAAAGTTTTCAATTAGTTGGACTTGGGGGATTTCATGGTGCAAGAAACGACAGAGAAGGTCATTGAACCTATCCCAAGATTCACCTAAGGTTTCACCTGTGACCATGGAAAACTGGGTGATTTGTCCCCTAATTTGATAGGTGAGAGATGGGGGTAATACTTCTCTAGGAACATGAATTGGAGTGTATCCCAAGTAGTGAGACAAAATTCCTCCATAGAAATGTACCAATTTCTAGGTTGGTCTAACAAGGAATATTTGAACAATATCAACTTTATTGCATATTTAGAGATTTCAGGGATCTTTTCTAAGGAGCATGGCTATGAAAATCTATGGAGGTGATCTTCATAATTATTTCCCTTGTTTCTAGCCAAGCGGGTGGTTAGAAGCATTGTGATCCATTAATTGATGATCTCCAATTGAGTAGTGATAATATCGGGTGGTACTACTGGATGTTGTGAATAGGCAGTCTTAGGAATGGAGAAGTCCTTAGTTGTTTTTGTTGTTCAACCTCATGTAGGGTGGCTTCACCGGCTTCTTGTTTGGACTACATGGTCTCACATATTGGGGAATCTTTGGCCTCTCAATTTATTAAAAGGGCTTCTCTTGTAGCAGTAAGGGCTCGCTCAATCCTATGGTTCACTTCTTACTCGTCCATCCTAACAAAATTTGCTCATTTCAAACAACGGAAGGTCCTATGTATCTTATGATTGAAAGAAAGTGGCACATAATTAGTGTTTTGCAAGTGTGGCATACACCATTTGGTCCTTGGAATATTGGAAAAAAATTGAACAAAAGAAGTTTGATTCAACAAAAATAAATGTGATTGCAGAAAAATAGTATACCAGAATGGAACTCGGTTGAAGGAGGAGTAGCACTTCTGGAATGGGATTCGGAAGACAAAGAAGAAAAAGTTTTGTTCGAAGTAAATGGGGTTTGAAAAAACAAATTTGTTGTTTCAAGCAATGACGCCAAAATTGATGTGTGTCGATTACACAACAATTCATTAGGGGTTGATTCCTAGAGTTTAACCTTTGTTAATGGCATAAAAATGACTTGAACAAGTTAATTGGTTTATTAGTATAGAAAGGTTCAATCCCTTAAAATAATGTTTTTAAGATTGAGTTTTGAACCGTCTTTCTTTGAACAATTATTTGAATGTGAATTTATTAAATTCTGTTGATTGAGGGTTTTATTATGCTAGAAAAAATGAAGAAAAATTACACTAAGAATATGATAATAAAGAGTTAAACTAATAACAAGATAATAAAGAATTACACTAAGAATAAGTAGGGAAAAGATTAACTATGAGTAGAACTAAATTGCAGAAGTAAGAGCAATTGGGGAAACAAGTTTGATTCAATAATAAAGGATATCAGGGTTATGGCTTTCACACCCATAGCCTACGTAGAAACTAGATTGATAGAATCTGTGAATAGAATCTAGTTTGAGGAGGGCATGTGAAAATATTCTCAAATGCAAATACAAATGTTTGAACTTCTCGCAAACCCATTGATTGTTGTGTTTGTGGATCCTTGCTCGATCATCCCAATAGAGATCCTTCTAAGATTTCATCTAGAGATCTATGCATTTGTTTGGTTGCTCTGAGCCTTTAGGGTTTGATATCTCTTCACCCAAGACTAAGGTTAGACAAAAATGAGATATCAAGTCATTTAAGTCGTGTGACAAATAAAATAAAACACCATCTTACAAGTTATATCATATAATTAGAATCAATTTAACCAACTATAGATATGGGGCTATTCCCCATGCCCCGATAAGAAGATCTACTCATGATTCATGGAAAGCAATGAAGGAGCACAGGAGGAAGAAGGGGATCCATAGTCTAGTAATGAGAAGAAATCTGGAGGGGACTCTGGTCAAGCGATAATGAAATGGAAGCCCTTCTTAAATCCTTTCCCAATGCACATGAAGACCAATAACAAGATTCAAATTAAAAAAATTATTATAGAAAGAAGAGTACAAAATGTAAGAGTTCTAGACATAAGATTGTAAACAAGAACTAAAGACAAAGGCAAGACATAGACATTTGGATTGTCTTCTTTGTGGAGTCCCCCCTCCTTTTATGGAGGAGGGGTGGAATCCTTAGAACGATGTTAATTATGGCTGGAGTTGTTGTGAAATGTCTGTATGACAGCCTCCAGATGATTGATTGGGAGTCTCAATCACTCAAATAGGGTGCATAGCTACACAGGCCTAGAGAAGCAAGTCAAAACCCTAGAAAGGACTGGAGGGGCGGAAATATCTAAGGGTCGACATGATCATGTAAAACGTTTTGTGCTCCAAAGGCTTGAGTCGGCCGACTGGGGGTTTGAGTAACTCAGTTCAGATGTCGAGTCGGCCAGTTCATGTGATGAGTGGAACGGTTGACTAGAGGGTTGCACCTTCTTGGGATGAATTGAGTTTATAGATTGACATTATGAGATAGTAAACTGGAGTTCTGGAGTAGCATACTTTGGGCACACGAGGTGATCAACTGGTGGAATGAGTCAATCGACTAGAGTACTGAGAATCTTGGGAGTATGTAATTGAAGCATATAGTATTCTAATTTACCAAGTAGTGAAGTAGGTTCTTGTACTCTGAAGCTAAGATAATGTAAATGTGTGTGGCACCTACTGAATGTAAGTAAAAATGATAAGTGCTTTGATTAACGGGTCAAGAGCAAGTAAATTGCAAATTTTTCCTCAAAATGGGAAGAAGTAAGATAAAATTCTAAACAAAAACCTAAAAGATGTGATAAAAAAGAGGATGACAATACATTCATCAAAATACCCCACACTTGAATGTTTTCTCGTCCTCAAGCAACATTTTTCACAAATTATTCCAATTTGTACTAACAACATGTCTTTCCTCACTCACATAGCATTACTTTTTTAGGAAAAGATAGAAGAACTGTGCGCTACTAGATGACATTGCATTCATTTTGGAAGATCCTTCTGATCATATAGGATTATATGCTTGGAGCATGAGTTTAATTATTTATCATGACTTGGAAGTTAAGGCATGAATAAGGATTGAGTAGGCTTGCAGCTAAATTGTGAAGCTTTACATTGAAAGAATCAAGCATAGTTGGATGGTCATTGTAATAGGTAAATGTTGGTCAAATGTAGGTAGTAGTAACTCAAGGAATAAGCATGTGGTATAACATTGGATGTGTTTTGTTCGTGAAAGAATATATCTTACAACAAAATTGGACAATCTTATAGCGTAAGGGTGAATTTTTTAAAAAAGATGTGAAGAGTTATTGAAAACGTTTCCTTGAAGTAGTCTTTTGGCTCGTTTATGATAGAAGGTAAAACATTAAGAGCATCTAACACTGTGAACAAGTTTTGCTAGCATTTTGATAGCTACCAAATGTTTCAATTATGGGTGGAACCTCATGATAAGATACTAGAACCAAGAAACATTTTGGCATTGATCATGTCTGAAGATCTTAGAAAAGGTTGCGAAAGTGGGATGCATCTTGAGGTCTAACCTTAGAAGCCTCTCCATGTGACATAGGTTCCTCGAAAATTGAAAGGTGACCTCTCAAGGAGAGATAAAATGCAAGGGTAAACTTAGTAGCCTAATGGAAAGGTAATGGACTATGGAAGAAAGGTGTTTGATGGAATTTGGGTAGCCTATCGGTGTATGTTGTAATGGGATATTGATTGATCAAATTGTTAAATTTGTTAAAGTGTTGCTTTCATGATGGTTTCAAATAGATTGGGTAAGATTATGTCAATGAGATAAATCAAGATTGAAATGATTATTCACTGTTTGTAATGATTGAAAAAAATGGTTAAAATGTGGAAGATTGAATATAATGTTCCTACAAAAATTGTTCAACTTTGTTGAGATTGTTAAGATTATTCAAATTTGCTGAGATTGAAAAGCTTGGTAAAACTTTGTTGAAATTTAAAATGTTGTTCAACTATGTTGAGATTTAAAATATTTTTCAACTTTGTATGGATTGAAAAGTTTGTTTATTGAAGATTTATGATTAAATATTATTGATTGAAGGTTGTTTGAGCACATTTGTGATCATATGAGATTGTTTATTTTATATAGTTGGCCTACACATGAAGATGTTAGTAGTCCACGCAAATTATATCCAAAATGATTACAATCTTAAAAGTATGAATTAAGAAACTATATTAAGATCTAGAAAACAAGTATTAATTTCAAGATACGTTTGTTGAAGACTAATGTTTTCTTCTTTTATCCCATGAGTAGATATGTGATTTATATCCTCACTTAGGAATTAATTGTACATGAGGGGTTGGTCCTGGAATTCTCCTTGGGTGTTATGGAACTTGTCGTGGGGGTAATCCAATTTCATCATATTTGTGTACTTCTTCGTGGAAGGCACCTCACCACTACGATGGTGATAGTATCATCTTGAGTGCTAGGAATGAGGGATATCCTCATGCCCTTTAGAATTCCAACATTATGATATGTTGGTACATTTAATAATACCCCATGCCTAATCTAGGGATCCAACATGAATGTTGGCACAAGTTCTGTAGACACATCAATTTGTAGGTGTGTAAAGTGCAATCAATAGGTTTTACACTTTTGGGTGCAGTCCCATGAAAAAAAGATAAGGAAGGTAAATAACATGTATAAATCCCCATGTGGACATGCAATCCCTTCCCCAAAATCAAACCACACATGCAAGCAATCAGTGATGCAATCATTAGGAAAGAAAGTATCTTGCTCATATGAACGACCCTCCTATCCTTTTCTCTTTTTTTTTTGAAATAATTAACGAATAAAATAAAAATTTAAGAAAAAGAAAAAACATAAAATAGAAGCAAATTTGATTGGGAAGTTGTAGAAAACCCTAAATATGAAGCAAAAGCAAAACCCAAATTTGAAAGTAGTGAGAAAATGCTAATTATGATGAAAGAAGAAACCTAAATGGGAAGCAGTGAGCAAACTCTAAGTAGGAAGAGGGAAAAAAACCCTAATTGGAAAGAGGAGAGCAAACCCTTAATGGGAAATAAAAGCAAAACCCTAATAGGAAAGTGAATAGCAAACCCTATTTATAAATGGCAAACAAGACCCTAATTTGGAAAAAACAAGTAAATCCTAATTCGGAAGCACAAGCACACACTAATTAGAAAGTGGTGGTAGACCCTACTTAGGAGGTGATAAACAAAAACCTAATTAGGAATCTATGAGCAAGCCCTATTTAGGAACTAGAAGAAAAACCCTTACTGGGAAGCAACAACCATTCCTTCTTAGGAATCGACAAACAAAACCCTAGTTTGGAAGTGAAGATTAATTCTAATTATGCATAAGAAACAAAAACCTAATTGGAAAGTGGTTGCCACCCCTAATTCAGACATAACAAATAAGAACCTAACTAGGAAGCATGGAGAAACCTAATTAGGAAGTAGAAGCAAAAACCTAATTGGGAAGCAATGACAACCCTATGTAGGAGGCAAAAAAATGAATTAAGAAGCAACAAGCAAACCCTAATTAGGAAGTATAAGAAAAACCTAATTGGGAAGAGGTGGAAAACCCTAAAATGGGTAACAACAGATTTAGGAAAACAAATCATAACAAAACTTGATCAGAAGACTCAAAAATCGAGAGAAAGTAGGAACCACAAGGCCTAGAAGAATCCTAGATTACACCATATGATGGTTCTATCATAATCACAAAATATGCCACAAGAGGGTCCACTGGAATGCATTGTTCCATAAGGCACCAATGTCCCATCTCTACTGCTCCTAACAAATAGGAAAAACTAGGAAAAAATATGATCTAGTGGAAAAAAAAGGAAACAACTTTGAACTTCTACATTGTTTAGCAGAGTGACGAGACTATTTTACCCAATAGAAAAAAAATTATGATAAAATAATTCAAGATTCCTATAAACACAATAAAAGAACATAAAACAATAAAGCTCCAAGGCCTCTATCTTTTCTAATAATAATTTACATTTACATCAACAAGAAAACAAAAAAAAACCTATATTTGACTCCATTAAAGGGCATATAATGAAAAGGAAACCATGACCAAAGACAAATTTTGAAAATCCTATTATGACGGGGAAGGTATTAGACACCCCATATTTCTCATGAAACTATGTTGTATTTTTTGTAATCTCAAGTTAAATGATAAACTTTTTGTTTAATTATGAAAAATAAAGCAATAAAAGAAATAAAAAGTGAATTTAGTTGGATTCTCTTTGGGTTTGCATATGGACGTTGATTTTCCATCACTATTGTATAGACCCTAACTTTTAGGTTATGGGATCCCAATCACCTCATGATATGCCATGGAAGATGTCCATCCTAGGAAGTTTGAACCAAAGCATGAGAAGACAAGTGACAATAGGAGGTGGTTTGGTATGAGCAAGATTCAATTCATTTGATTAGTTAGATCAAGTAGGGTATTAGATTAATTCACATGAAAGTAAATCTAGATCATTCAATTGATATGTATGAGAAATTTAAGTGGTTTTGGTTAAGAAACTAAACCATCATGGAAAACTAGAGATTTTTCCAGTAGTTAGACAAATTCCATTAAGAGTATTAGACAGTTATCGTAGCCTAACATCATTCAAAAGTAGTTGTGCTAGAGAAAGCATCACCTAGTCACTTAAGAAACTAAATGTAAAGAGGGAGATACTTGTCTCTATGGATTTAGAATATTCCAAAAGGAAAAAATGATATGGAAAATACATGGGGTATTCATAGGATAGAATCATGGCTCGAGGCTTCAAGTGGAAGATAATGGAATAGGTGGTGTATTTTTTCCATGTGTAGGTAACCAAATGTGATAGATCATGTGGTTCCACCAAGTGGCACCTAGCATACAGTTGCAATTTGTCTGGTCCCCAGGGGAGGAAGAAAAGGATTTTTTATCCTAGTTTGTAGACTTTTGTGAAAATCTTCTAGACATATTTTGAATAAAAATAGTTTGGATTGGGGAACAAAGTTGCATGTGGAATAAAACTCAATAAAATGAATAAATTTAAGAAGACAAAACATATGGGTGAAGTTTTCTTAATTATGATAAAGATATATTTCTTGTGAAAATAATGCAAAACTATTACTCATAGGATTAAAAATGAATATTCTATTCATGACAATCCAACTATTGAATTTGGGGAAAGGATTATAAAAAGTGAACCAGAGGATAAATTGCACTTGATCCCAAAGGAAATACCTTTTTTATAAAAACTCCCAAAACAATGGAAAATGGGAGAAATGAATGGATGAAATAGGCATAATATGGAGAAATACGGAATAAATAAATGAACTCAATGATTGACAAGAGAGTTAATCTGATGTCACCAAAAAATGAGTGTCAAATCATGAAATCTAGAGTCTAATTGATTCTTTAGATTTAGTGATCATCATCTACTAATTATAGCTTCGTCATGCGTTTAACTTAATACATATATTTTCTACATCTCATACTATGAATCAACAATTGAGATTTTCTATTTCTTACAATTAATACCAATTGAATTGGATATATATAAATAATGTTGTATTCATTCATTTTACACTTGGAATCAAAACTAAAAGTGAACAAGAAATTTAACCATATTTCTAAATATTTATTTAGTCCCTGAGATATTTGAAAAAACTTAGGCACATCAGGCTCTAGTTTCAGGCTTCTGAAAATACCATGAAATTTACGTACAATAATTTTGAATAAAAAAATTGTCATGACCCATCATCATTCATCCATTACATTCAATCATACCATTAGACAACTCAATTTGATTTATGTTCTTTTATAATAGATAATTGGAAAAAAATAGAGGCTATATCACTTCATCACATTACTCAAATTTCCATAACATTTAGGTCAATTAGTGATTTTCCACTCACTTTATTTGTTTATCACTATTTTTCACAAATCTAAGCTATAATGACCAAGATTTGGAAGAAAATATTTGAAGTCTACTTCTTCAAGACAATTGCCTAGAGGTTACATCTAGAGGATAAAGAACAAATGTGGCAAGGTTACACCTAGAGGATATAGAACAAATATGGGGAAATAAGAGAAGATTAATGAATCAACTTCAACTACTAATCCATTTGTTAATTTTGGGAGAGAAAAGTAGAATAATTGTTACAAAGCTATACCTTGGTTTATTTTAGGTAGGATTTTCTATTATTTACTTATTCTTCTCATTTCTACTAAAAATCACCTGTAAGATTGCCAGAGCTCAAATTTGGTGTTTGGTTCATATTTATAATGATAAATAGACTTGGATTTTTCTTGTTTTAGAATATTTATAAAATAATGATATGCCATTATATTCCTAAATGATTAACTCTTATTGTTACTTACAACCAACAATGACAATTTGTCCACTACAGTCTATTTTATCTCATCAATGTGGGACCAAACATGGTCACTATAGTCAGCCGATGCATACGCATAGTGACCCAACTTGGTTAACTAAGTCTGGTTGATGCAAACTAAAAGTATTGCCAACCCATTAAAATAGATGCTAGTCTTTTACTATAAACTTGGTCCTTTATCAGTGTCTATAATATTTGGATATAAAAATTACGCATTCTCTTATTCTTGAATTTAACATACACCTAAAACACTCCTATCAAACTAAATTTCAATTACTTATTGTTTTATATTGTTATGAAAATGTTATACATCAAGTCTAGTCATCACAGATTATCAACTCTATGTATCAATCATTAATTGGGTAGGAAATTATAAAATTTATCTGGTTAAACTATAAGCAGAGATAAGGGTTTTCATAATCCTAGGATTACCTTTCTAAGAAAGAATTTGTTTGTAATAATCTCTCTTTCTAAAAAAAATGTTTATCCCAGAATTTGTATAAGAGAAACATTTACTTGTTACACATATGCAAGTCTAACTCCCTTATCGCTTATATAGTGATTTCCCATATAATTTTTGTTAAAGGTTTTCCCTTTTTTTAGAGTTTTTGAATTTTGCGGTCCAAAATTGGAACTATGCCTTGAATATAGAAAACAACCTATCTATATTACATTGGTTCTGGTTCTATGTTTTGTTTGTAAGTGGGTAACATTTCATTACCATGGAAATATGAAATACAACATGTAGAATAGCTAGTTATTTAGTTTCTCAATCTTATATGTCTTTGACTATTTCACTAAACGATTGGATAGGGTTACATATATTACTTTAAATAAAAACATTCACTAGTTTTAAAAGAAGAAAAAGAATTTGAGATCATGTCTGAGAAATCAATTTACTCTCTTTGTGGTATGGGTTCAACCCATGGCCCAAGTGAGGCCCATGAGACTATTTGCTTTACAAATAGGTCCTTGTGGCACAAGCTCAAGAAATAAAGGAATTTGTTCATAAATAAATAATAATGTCTTTATGGGTTGTTAGCTAATCAAAATATGGAATAATAAGCAAGTTTCCAAAAGAAAATAAGATACGTGGTGTTTTAGATAATCAATGGAGTAATTATCTAATCTTGTCATGCAATGCAATTTGTTGACACCAAATAAGGATATTTGGATCTAACTTTTGGAATACTTAAAGATAACATGGAAAATGAGATAATTATGGAATGTGAGAAGGAAATGACTTTCCATATGATGTGGGTATTTGATTTAAAGAATTACTTGGAAGGTAAGTTGAGTCTATAATAGTTATCCAAGTAAATCCCAAAAAGTAAATATAAGTTGGAAAAGGTATTTAGTGGTTTCCTATTTACAATTATTGATAATTTTCATAACCATTAGAGAGATATATTAATAGAAGGAAAGTACAAATGCAACTTTATTGGCATGGTAATAGAATAGTGAGACTAGGAAGGAAATAAAAGTAAGAGGGAAAGTGTAGATTTGTGAAGGAATTTAAGAAAGATACCCAATCCCAGTAGAATTTCCTTTTTGGGCTTGGAATGTAGGTATGTGACTAACTCACTTGTGGCTATATAGAACAAAGGTTAATGGACAAGAGTCATTTTAACCTACCAAGGCACACAGTGGATGTTGAGATGAGTCCTCCATACGGGTGATGTCCAGGTAGTTCGCACCAGCGGCGAACATGTGATATTAGGTGTGAAGGGTCGACAAGGGGTATTCTTTCTTCCTCAGCCTCTTTGACATCTACCCTGAGGGTGGGTGACAGACGGGGACCAGTCCTATGGTCTAGTAGTGTGGAGGATGAGTGATTGCAAACCCCCTTCAAATGGTGAGGGTGTTGTCAAGATTTCCAGTAGTAAGGAGGGAAGAAAGGCTTTGCGATCCAGGCCCTAGTTGTTGCAATATGGGAGACAAAAAGTGTAGACATAGTGTTGAGATGTGATGACCTAAACTCTTTCCCTTCTTGTGTTGTCGACCCAGATGCAGCAGTGGTGCTACATTTCCCTCCTTAACCAGGGAGCCAGGTTGTAGGTTGTGCTGTTGGTGAAGTGTAAAGGAGGAAGAAGGGCCACAAACTTGGAGCCTAAGTGGTTGCTATGTCATCAAGATGGTAGCAGGGGGTAGTTGGATTTGAGGAAGTGGTGGCATGTGATGTCTGCTCGTCGATCGTCTATGGTCATGGTGCCCCATCAATGCGGCGTACGAGGAAGAAAAAACAGACTAGTCCCTTAACTAGTGAACCCATCTCCTTTTGGGATGGGTGGAGATACATGCAAGTCCAAGTTGGGATCTATAGGCCTGGAAAAGAATTGTAAGTTAAATATGATGATGTGTCACACTCTGATTGGTCTACACATAGTTAGTTTGCAAATATTGTAGTTGGATTATAGAAAATATATATCAAATTGATTAGGAAAATGAAGAGAATTAAAACAAAATATAATTTAATCATGATTTTGATCTTGGTGCAAAAGTATATTGGATTAATGATAATGAAATGTTAATACATGCAAACCCAAGAATTGTTGATTAAGGTGTTGAATATATTAGATGCTTTCATTCAATTTTATAATATGATAACTATGAATATAATAAGAATCCAGATTATGTTGACAATAATGATGATGAATGGTTAGGGTTTTAGATCAATAAACACATACATGTATAATTAGGTCCATGAAACCAATGTATATCTGGCTATGATCTTAAATGTACACGATCTAATCTAAATGTTCAGTCTAATGAGAATCTAAGTCCTTAACACAATTTTGATAATAATGTTCATGGTTAAAGGCTTTGATTCATAAATATAATAATTAGGGTTTATAAGCTAATCTACTTAGCATTATAATCTTGAGTTGCATAATCAAATGTAATTTCTCTAAATGATCTAAAAGGCTTAACTTTAAAATTAGGGTTTCACCTAATATCTACATAGGGTTTATGACTCTATTGAAAATTAATGCGATGGAATTAGGGTTTGTACCCTTATTCCATATCCGGACCTGAACAACCTTAGTTTAGGACATATGTTAGATTAGAATGTTTTGAATATGATGGTGACACTTTAGAGTATACATATATGCAAATAATGTTTGTTGCTTGTGTTGAATGCTTGGATGTTTGGATATATGCTTGAAGTTCATGTTACATGGTTTTTGCATGCAAGTGAGGTATGTGGTTATGATTATGAATACTCACTCCTATCAACTTCTAATGTTTTGTCAAGTTTGACAAATGGTTTGCAATTAAACAACTTGGTTGTTTATTTACTTCCTACAAATTATAAGGCCCTATGTGTATCATCTTATATTGGCATAACATGCTCAAACACAAGATGCTATCTTTGGAGGGTTGAATGTTCATGTGGGAGAAAGAAAGTCATTGTGATGACTAGTGATCAATTGGGGAACGGAATATCACTAATAGGCCAAGCCGGGAAAGGAAGGTCGATATAAAACCAAGCCTGGGAGAGGGAAGGTTATGAGATCCCACTACAGGGGAAAAAAACCAGTGAGAGGTACCCCACATAGATTTCCCCCTATGAGTGGGCATACCACTGAGATTCAACACAATTATGGATTGAGAAGTTACAACAGAAAATGCATGCCTAATTATTGAATAAAAGTTGTTGATATGGTTGTTATATTGTTATATCTACATGCACATATTTTGTATGCACCACGTACTCCTTAAAGAAATATGTTCACCACATTTTGGTTTGTCAGGAAAATATGAAAATAGCACAAGACATGGTGAACCAAATGAAATCAAAAGAAGATATTAAATCTAAGTCAGGAGGATTAGATAGAAATAATACTTCTTATCACGTGTAATAGTTTCAAGTTGAAAATTCTTATATCTCCTTGGAAAAATCTTATTATACATTTTGTAAACAACATTTGTGAAATAATGGGTATTATTTGCTATTTTTTATTTTCTAAATTTGGATCTTGGGGATTGAGGTAATGTATCTCGACTTTAAGCTCCTTCCTTGATTGGGGGACACCAAAAAGTGAGGTTGTTACAATGATAATATTACATGCATTAACCGTGAGACAAAATAATTCATCATACATATCAATTATGTGTTTGTGAAACTTTGTATTAGAGATATTATTGTTTTGAAACCAATCATGTTTCATTTAATCAAAATATTTAAAAACATACTACAAGATAGAATCAAAGGTAGTTTCTCAAATGGGTTTCTAGATTTTTTTAAGTTTAGTCTATTACTAGTTTTGATGTGCTTGTTTTTGTAGTCGTTGTAGAATTAGAAGTAATGGTTCCATAGGTTTTTTATTTGTTATAAGGTGTAACATACCAAAATTTTGACACTAAATTTAATTTTGAACTATTATACATATTCCTCCAAAAATTGAACTCCTCTTTTGCTAAATTTGCATTTATAATTGTACTTTATTTAATTATATTAAAACTTGAGTACCAAAATGCAAAATTACCATATCTTGATTTTTTCATCCCATTTGGGACTCACAATTGAAGAAATGAACTCCAATATAAATTCGTGGCATTGAAAAAAATATATTTACACATATAATTTTGATATTAGATGATTACATTTTATTATTTAGAGAGACACTTGAAGATCAAAAATGTTAGAATTAGTATTTTTAGAATTTAGGTTAATGCCACTTGAAGGCATAGTTAAAATTCCATGCTAAAATCATTTATGACTTGAGAGTTATAAATTTTCCAAAGTTACAAGATTAAGAGGTATTGATATCCTATTAACACCCCTGGTCAAACAAGATGTTGACCCGTCCCTAACCACACTAACCTTACGTAACCTGACGTTGTGTGTATCATTTCTGTTACATAAGTGGTGATCCCCTCTGCCATCTCGACATTTCCAAATGAATTAAATTTGTTGTCAGATCTCTCCCCGATCGGCCACAATGAACCCCAACCCAGTCGCCGCCTTGCAGCTGAAGAAATGACAGTGTGGTCGTTACTAGCCACCATGACACCTACTCGCAAGGAAATGGTTGTGTTTTGATCACAGGTCACCGCTCTCCTCGACGCACTCACGGCTACCTAAAGGCGTCGTTAACTCTTCATCTTGCTCCTGAATAGTCATAAAGGTTCCAATCAAATCCCTAGCACCAATCTATTTATGCCATCGTTCAGCCATGGCTAAGGGATATGACAAACCTACAATTGCAGACCTATTTTCCAGTTGCCTACTCCCTACACACCACCACCACTAATACCTTTTGGAGCCTACTACCTTCTGCAAGAAGGATGGCGACCTACGGTGGCATTGGCACATCATAACATGCACCAAACCTCAAGAATACTCACCCTACCACTGTTTGCTCCGCCTAATTGAATCATCGACAACCTACAAGAGTCAAGGTGCCCCTTGAACCAAGCTTAGCATTGCAAACAACCGCCTGAAGTCGTATCACCATCTTCGATCCCTAACCTCACCATTGGTGCCACAATTGTTTCCAGTGAAGGTGGCATCTATGCAGCAGACCAACAGCACCGCCACCTGCTAGGTGGTTTCAGATTTTCCCCTTTCTACTTTCTCATCATTTCCTTCTACACCTATGACCAGTAAACCATCACCCAATCGACTATCACACCAGTGACTCCAGATGTGATCCCTACACCACCTACCTACAACAGCAGGTGACAGATATGCCACCTCTTCCTCCCATCTTGATCCTCGTCACCACATCATCACCAGTCGACCACCAACAATTCTTCCATGCCACAAAACACCCCATGACTTGCTGCCCTATAGCTTCACCTGATCGGTGCACCACTTGAACCAAGCTTAGCATCGCAAACAAAAAGGGAGTCGATCCTATCTAATCTGGCGAGGACCTCCATGCTTGGCTCGACTCCTACTGTGAACGTGTGGTTGGCCCCTTCCTATTCCCTACAACATGTTGCCTCTTCTTGTATGAGATACTGCAATCATGGTCATGCCCTATACCAGCCTGAAAACGAAGTCTCCCCTAGACAGTCCTAAGGAAGTCGACGATTGGATCAGATCTGCTACTAGCATATTGTCAAGGGAGACTAATGCTGGGTTCTGAAGCATTTTAATCCATCACTAATTTCGAGCAAAGAACTGATTCACTGATGTTGTAGGTCAGTACTCTTGATTAT
This sequence comes from Alisma plantago-aquatica, assembly GCA_963693085.1. Lineage (NCBI taxonomy): Eukaryota > Viridiplantae > Streptophyta > Magnoliopsida > Alismatales > Alismataceae > Alisma > Alisma plantago-aquatica. The sequence continues at coordinate 351,042,656 of OY856410.1, read as the reverse complement.
TTGATTTAATTTTAGAACTACGTTAACCTAATAAGAATGATGGCTGGGCTAATACTATTGGGTAGTACATATACCTAACTAATCTTGTAAGAAAGCTGATACACACATACCTATTAATACATTAGTAGCAGTTAAATGAACTTCATGATCTCAGAATTAATGTTTACTATAATGTGTCATTTTAGAATCTATTAGTAGCGGTATTCTATCTACCCCTTTATCTCCTGTATGTCTATAGTAGAGTCTTTATACATACATATACATCTGTGTCATATGAGTATTTGTTCTATGGCTTTGTCTAATCGTAGAGACTAATGGATACCTACATAATGGGCTAACTCATAAGCTAGAAATCATTATAATAACTGGTTTAATGACTTAGCCGTGCAACTTAAAAGCATGTATGTATAGGTACGTGATAATATGTTAATATAAGTATAATAGACATATAATGTTTTGGGACCTTATTTAATTAACACAATTATATAAAGACATTAGCTTACTACATCTATTTCGGATGCACATATGTTGATTTACCATGTTACCATGTTGATACATATACTAGTGTAATAGTAATACTAGTATTTACATTTGAAGGATCTTCATGTAATCTTTATTTCATGAGATCCGTGAATACAGATAAGGATTGTAATAACTTATTTAATATCTATATTGTGAACAATCGTATACAACTCCATAATACACACAATTAGGTATATGTATATAGTAGAGTATTAATTTATTACATTGTAAGTGAGTTCTTCTTATATTCCAATCAAAACTTGTGGAACCTTTATATTTTATAACATTATATCACATGGAAAACTTTCAAATCATTATGAAACTTATTTTGATAGAAATAAAATATTTTGAGACAGTTAATAACATAATGTGGTAAAATTGACGGTATATGCAATACAACTAGAAGCACTAGAGAGAAAGAAATGGGAAAAGCATGAAATAGTAACAACCCTAGATGGAAAAAGTAATGCTAACTAATTCAAATCAAACAAAATTTTATTCCAAGGCAATAGCCCTATGATGATATATAATTCCTTTTGTTATTAGATCCCAAAATCTTGGAGTTCATTGATTTCTAAATGTGAAACCTCTTGGAACCATGCTTTGAGAAAAATGTACTAAATCTTCTATTTTATTGTTGAACTATTTTCCCTCTTGATGGACACACATATATCTTGATTCGTGGTGAATTCCATATAGTTTTGAAACCTCTACTTATTCTTAAAAGTTCACCACTCTCATTTTGTAATCGATAAATTATTGTTGGTAATTATTTTGGCACTAGACTTGATCTATTTGGAGTTTTGACTCCCTATCGATTGTGGTCCCTTGGGCTTTGGTCCAATAGAGCTTTGTCTCACTTGAGTGGGCCAAGTACCCCACAACCTTACGCAGTGGATAGGGATTAGTTGTCCCCCAGTTAGCTGGAATACCGAATAAGGCACTAGTGTCGTTCTCTCCTAGAGTGTGAGAACAGAAGGCACTTAGCCCTAGAAAATATATGATAGGAAGGTGCCAAAACTTGCCAAATAGAATACCTTGAAATTGATATACCTTGTGAATAGCTTGGATAAATTTTGCGTACTTGAATTATTAAATCTTGCTTAATTATATTCTTGTGAACGATTTGCTATCTTGAAGTTGATATTGGAATTTCTTTTTGTTAGCCTTTAGTCCACCAAATAGTCCTTTCCTAACTTTTATTATACATCTAAACCTATTTAATACATAGTTAAATGATTGGATTCAGTACCAGCTTTGTTGACCCATTTATTTCCCTTCAATGGGGTCCATGTGTGGTTTTGTTCCCTCTGGAAACTCATGTGCAGGTAGTAGATGGAAGATCTTGAAGAGACATGCACTGGGTAGTCCTCTGTTGAAGACTAGATAGTAATGGATTTCATTATTAAAAGTTGTAATCATATTAGTAAGCTTCTGTGACTTTGATGTACAAGCATGAAAGTAACAAAGATTTTTTCTGTTTTTGATATTATTTTGTAAATATTCGACTGTAAAGATTGAGTCTTTACAACATGGTATCAGATCCATAAACGGTTGGCACTCATTCATGTCTTTTGGAAGATAGGATAGTGAGGAACATAAATTGAGTAGTTCAGGTTTAGAAAAATAGTTGACAACAAATCTCAGTTTTACTAGCCCTATCTAGCTCATAGAGAAACATAAATTTAGGAAAAATTAGTTGTCTTATACACCCTTTAATAACATAACCATGTAAAGGAATTGAGCTGAACTGCCTAAGGAAGGGTGTTTAGTGAAAGTTCTAGAAACATTACTTCCGATCCACTTTAGTGTTGGTGGGATTTCCTCACTTTGAATATCAACATGGCCAAGGTGATTTAAAAATAAAACATAAATACTAGGCATAATATTCAACTGAGATTAGATTGTGATTATAACTATTGAACAAACTAGTGTTGAAAGGTGGAACTAGTAACCCTAAGTTTGCATTTTTGAATTCCTTTTGGTAGTAGACAAAATCCTTCCTCCCTATAGCATAAGTGAACAATTGAGTCTAGTAGTTTGTATGGTGAATGTTTATAAGTAGACTTGTCAAACTGGGTCAAAATCCATAGGCGCCCATGGGTCGACCCGTTTAAGTTGGGTTTAGGTGGTAAAATTTGTCACCTGCTGAAAATCACCCAAACCCATACCCACCCGTTTATTAAGCAGGTTTTGCGGGTGATCCGCGGGCACCCGCGGGTGACCCAGTTAATTGAAGCAAATATATTCATATACATAATATAAACATACACCTATTAAAAGATTTTGCTTGTTTTCTACAAGTTAATTCTTTACCTTTACCAACAACAATTGTATTCTCTTTATTGTGTTTGCAATAGGCAGTAAAAAGTACTTGTAATATTAGGAATGCCTAATGTTACATGACAAAATTATGTATTTTTCTTGTGATATTTATCTATGAAAACTACATCGATTTTCCTAATTTATATCAACATACAACTAACTGCTACTTTTCATATATCAAAAACTAATCGAATAGTTTGACGTCAAATATAGTAGTTGGTTGGTTCTTTTGCACTATATTTGATGTAAAAACAATAGTTACAAGCTGCTTCAAATGTTGTTTTTAGTGTTAAATTAAGCAACTGGTAACTTATTGTTGATTGTACACATTTTAGATGGGCATCCGCGGGCAACCCGCTGGGTCGAGTTTGGGTGTGCTTTTCTTCCACCCGTTTAAAAGTGTATCTTTTTGACCCGCACCTGCCAGACCCGCACCCGCAATGACCCAACCCAAACCCAACCCACCCACCTGTTTGACATGTCTAATCCACTATTGAACAAACTAGTGTTGAAAGGTGGAACTAGTAACCCTAAGTTTGCATTTTTGAATCCCTTTTGGTAGTAGACAAAATCCTTCCTCCCTATAGTATAAGTGAACAATTGAGTCTAGTAGTTTGTATGGTGAATGTTTATAAGGGATGATTGTGACTTACTCATCGCAATGATTTTGGCCATATTTTAGTTTTATATCGAAGAGTTTTCAATCGAGAAAATACTTTCTTTATATTACTATATGTACAAAGAAAAATAGTTTTTTGAATTTTATCATTGATTTCTTGAGCTAAGTCACAATCATAGAGAAAAGAGGAAACCCAAGAGGAGAAATGTAGAGTTGGTGAAGTATCTTAGTTGACATGCCTTTTAGATTTCTAGATTGAATCCTTTTCTTTTAAAGGGGTGGAGTTAGTAGACCATGGATAAACTGATTTTGAGGATGAAATCTACTTTAAGGGGTGGATAGTTGTAACATACCAAATTTTTGACACTAAATTTAATTTTGAAATATTATACATATTCCTCCAAAAATTGAACTCCTCTTTTGATAAATTTGCATTCATACTTGTACTTTATTCAATGATCTTAAAACTTGAGTACCAAAATGCAAAAGTGCCCTATCTTGATTTTTTCATCCCATTTGGGACTCACAATTGAAGAACTGAACCCCAATATAAATTCTTGGCATTGAAAAAAAATATTTACACATATAATTTTGATATTAGATGATTACATTGTATTATTTAGAGAGACACTTGAAGATCACAAATGTTAGAATTAGTATTTTAGAATTAAGTTAATGCTACTTGAAGGCATAGTTAAAATTCCATGCTAAAGTCATTTATGACTCGAGAGTATAAACTTTCCAAAGTTAGGCGATTAAGTGGTATTGATATCCTATTAGCACCCCTGGTCAAACAAGATGCTAACTCGTCCCTAACCACACTAACCCTACGTAACCTGACGTTGTGTATATCATTTCCGTTACATAAGTGGTGATCCCCTCTGCCATCTCAGCATTTCCAAATGAATTAAATTCGTTGTCAGACCTCTCCCTAATCGGCCAGAATGAACCCCAACCCAGTCGTCGCCTTGCAGCCGAAGAAACAATAGTGTGGCCGTTACTAGCCACCATGACACCTACTCGCAAGGAAACAATTGTGTTTTGATCACAGGTCACCACTCTCCTCGACGCCCTCACGACAACCTAAAGGCGTCGTTAAGTCTTCGTCTTGTTCCTGAATAGTCATAAAGGTTCCAATCAAAGCCCTTGCACCAATCTATTTATGCCATCGTTCAACCATGGCTAAGGGATATGACAGACCTACAATTGCAGACCTGTTTTCCAGTGGCCTACTCCCTGCACACTGCCGCCACCAATACCTTTTGGAGCCTGCTACCTTCTACAAGAAGGATGGCGACCTATGGTGGCATTGGCGCATCATAACATGCACCACACCTCAAGAATACTCACCCTACCACTGACTGCTCTGCCTAATTGAATCATTGGCAACCTATAAGAGTCAAGGTGTCCCAACCAAATCCAACCACCGCCTGAAGCCGTATCACCATCTTCGATCCCTAACCTCACCATCAGTGCCACAATTGTTTCCAGTGAATGTGGCATCTATGTAGTAGACCAGCAGCACCGCCGCCTGCTAGGTGGTTTCTGATCTGCCCCTTTCTCCTTTCTCATCATTTCCTTCTACACCTCCAACTAGTAAACCATCACCCAATCTACTCTCACACCAGTGACTCCAGATCTAATCCCTACACCACCTACCTACAACAGTAGGTGACAGATATGCCACCTCTTCCTCCCATCTCAATCCTCGTCGCTGCATCATCACTAGTCGACCACCAACGTTCTTCCATGCCACGAAACACCCCATGACTTGCCGCCCTATAGCTTCACCTAATCGATGTGCCACTTAAACCAATCTTAGCATCGCAAATAACATGGGAGTCAATCCTAACGAATCTGGCAAGGACCTCCATGCTTGGCTTGACTCCTATTGTGAACGTGTGGTTGCCCAACATGTTGCCTCTTCTTGCACAAGATACTACAGTTATGGTCATGACCTATACCAGCCTGAAAATGGAGTCTCCCCTAGACAGATCCTAAGGAAGTCGACGATTGGATCAGATCTGCTACTAGCATATTGTCAAAGGAGACTAATGTTGGGTTCTGAAGCATTTTAATCCATCACTGATTTTGAGCAAAGAAGAACTGATTCACTGATGTTGTAGGTCAGTACTCTTGAAGATTTGATTTAATTTTAGAACTACGTTAACCTGATAAGAATGATGGCTGGGCTAATACTATTGGGTAGTACATATACCTAACTAATCTTGTAAGAAAGCTGATACACACATACCTATTAGTACATTAGTAGTAGTCAAATGAACTTCATGATCTCAAAATTAATGTTTACTATAATGTGTCATTTCAGAATCTATTAGTAGCGGTATTCTATCTACCACTTTATCTACTATATGTCTATAGTAGAGCCTTTATACGTACATAAACATATGTGTCATATGACTATTTGGTCTATGACTTTGTCTAATCGTAGAGACTAATGGATACCTACATAATGGGCTAACTCGTAAGCTGCAAATTATTATAATAACTGGTTTAATGACTTGGTCGTGCAACTTAAAAGGATGTATGTATAAGTACGTGATAGTATGTTAATATAAGTATAATAGACATATAATGTTTTCAGACCTTATTTAATTAACACAATTATATAAAGACATCAGCTTACTAGATCCATTTTGGATGCACATATGTTGATTTACCATGTTACCATGCTGATACATATACTAGTGTAATAGTAATACAAGTATTTACAGTTGAAGGATCTTCATGTATTCTTTATTTCATGAGATCTGTGAATACAGATAAGGATTGTAATAATTTATTTAATACCTATATTGTGACCAATCATATACAACTCCATAATACACACAGTTAGGTATATGTATATAGTAGAGTATTAATTTTGTACATTGTAAGTGAGCTCTTCTTGTATTCCAATCAAAACTTGTGGAACCTTTATATATTATAACATTATATCACATGGAAAACTTTCAAACATTATGAAAATTATTTTGATAGAAATAAAATATTTCGAGACGGTCAATAACAAAATGTGGTAAAATTGATTGTATACGCAATACAACTAGAAGCACTAGAGGGAAAGAAATGGGAAAAGCATGAAATAGTAACAACCCTAGATGGAAAAAGTAATGCTAACTAATTCAAATCAAACAACATTTTATTCCAAGGGAATATCCCTATGATGATATATAATTCCTTTTGTTATTAGATCCCAAAATCTTGGAGCTCATTGATTCTTGAATGTGAAACCTCTTGGAACCATGCTTTGAGAAAAAGTTACTAAATCTTCTATTTTATTGTTGAATTATTTTCCCTCTTGATGGACACATGTATATCTTGATTCATGGTGAATTCCATAAAGTTTTGAAACCTCTACTTATTCTTGAAAGTTCACCACTCTCATTTTGTAATTGATAAATTATTTTTGATAATTATTTTGGCACTAGACTTGATCTATTTAGAGTTTTGACTCCCTATGGACTTTGGTCCCTTGGGATTTGGCCCTATAGAGCTTTGGCTCACTTGAGTGGGCTAAGTACCCCCACAATGCTGCACAGTGGATAGGAATTAGTTGTCCCCCAGTTAACTGGAATAGCTAATAAGGCACTAGTGTCGTTCTCTCCTAGAGTGTGAGAACATAAGGCACTTAGCCCTAGAAAAGATATGATAGGAAGGTGCCAAAACTTGCCAAATAGAATATCTTGAAATTGATATACCTTGTGAATAGCTTGGATAAATTTTGCATACTTCAATTATTAAATCTTGCTTAATGATATTCTTGTGAAAGATTTTCTATCTTGAAGTTGATATTGGAATTTCTTTTTGTTAGTCTTTAGTCCACCAAATAGTCCTTTCCTAACTTTTTTTTGGTCGGTCCAAAAAGCGTGTTACTGTATTACCAAAACTTTGGGTACAAAAGAGTTTGCGCCCCCATTACAGCCATGGATGAAGACATCCAAACAACCAGAGAACAAACTAAACACAAGCTACACAATAGCCAACTACTATCAGGGATAAAACATCCAAAAACTAAGAAGGGTCCTAGGACCTCGAAAAAAGAGAACAAGAAACCAAAGCTCTAAGAAGATACAGACTCAGACTACTAGATGCAAAACAGCCCCCAGAAGACAACCAGTATAGCACTAGCATTAACCCCACCTTCAAATTGTGTCATCCTGGAAGTTGATGTATACACAAATTGTCGTTATTTTGATATCTAATTTGGTTATTTTCGGTGTCATTTGTGCTTAATTGAATATCTTTTTAATACATATTTTACCAAATTAGTAAAAATCACTTGTGCATCATTTTTTATATTTTTTATATATTTTTACATGTATTTTACATGTTTTAATTATTATAATAATTATTTGATTTTATTCATTGATTATTTTGTTGCAGATAATTATTATTTACTGGAACAAAGTCGATACCATCGACTTACAACTCGATGGTAGCGACATGGCATCAGAGTACAAATATTGTTTGCTCCATATTGAAAAGGAAAAGGACGTTTTACTGTGAAGAAGTCGATACCATCGACTTCCAACTCGATACCATCGACTCAGACGTTGCGGATGAAATTTAAATGTGTTAAATCTAACACATGTTTGTATTAAAAATTGTATTTTTAGGTTTCCTCTTGACCTAAACATGTACGACGGCTATAAAAGGCACCATTAGAACCGCAATTGGGAGATCTATCACGGGGGGACGATACGACAGCGGAACGGAGGGAGAAAAGTAGAGGAACCCTACACGGAAGACCTCGGAGGCGTTTTGGCGGCAGAAACGACGGCAAATTCTCTCCATCTTCTCCAGATCCACTCTTTAACCCTTTCTCCAATTTACTGTATCTCGAAATTCATGTTTTACATCTTTTCGACTTACTGTGATACCATGTCGTCTATTTCCGGCTAAAAACCGTAATTCTTTAGGACCGGGAGTAGCCCGGGTAATCATTGTATGATACTTTTTTTTTATCATAGTAATTCATCATTAATCTCTTAAATCTGTGGTATGAATTCATTTTCTCAATTATATTGTTATGCTTGATCACCATGATAATAACATAATGCCCTTAATTACTTTGAAAGAAGGGTTAACGGTTGAAAAGAGATGAATGTCACATTAATTAACAAATCCCTTGAACAAGGTGATGTAAGATTAATGGTGGAAACCCAGAGGTCGATATTAATGCACCTAGTTTAGGGTATAGGTTACTACGACGATAGAACCGACCTAGACATAGGTAGTGAATTGTACCACGACAGTGGACAATTCTGACTACAGGCCACTACCCGGAATTGAGAGATGAACCTGAATTATTAGATAAAAATTCATACAATGATAACCCGCGGTGAAACTGCAATCCTAAAGATCGTCACCTGAATTGATTAAATTAAACCTTTAATCGATTGTTTTGTTTTCTTTTTATTTTATTTTCTTTTTTAATCAACTCTTGTTTTTGGCTTAGCTGATCAATCCTAATTAGTAATAGTCTTTAATCTCACAACTCCCTGTGTTCGATAACTCGAGACTCATAATCACATATTACTTCGACACGTACACTTGCGTATTACACGCACGTTATACGCGTGTCAAGTTTTTGGCGCCGCTGCCGGGGAGTTGGCATGGTTAACACTATGAAAAGTTAGGATCGTCCATTCTAGGCCATTGTATTTATTTTCTTTTTTTTATAATTTTTTTTATTCTTCCCATTTTTCATTACATAAAACTTTACTTTTAGTTTAGGAATTGTACATATTCATCTAAATATTTCTTTGTAGTTAGTCTTCTTTCATTTAACAAAAAAGTAAAAAAAAGCACATGGCCCCTATTTGTTCTGAGTGTGGAAATGCACATGTAGGTTATAAATGTATGAGTCCACCTTCATTACATTATGAGAAAACCTTAAAGGAAATTTTTTTTTTAAGAGATAAAAGATGAATTACTATGATAAAATTGTCATACAATGATCTCCCGCGGTGAAACTGCAATCCTAAAGATCGTCACCTGAATTGATTAAATTAAACCTTTAATCGATTGTTTTGTTTTCTTTTTATTTTATTTTCTTTTTTAATCAACTCTTGTTTTTGGCTTAGCTGATCAATCCTAATTAGTAATAGTCTTTAATCTCACAACTCCCTGTGTTCGATAACTCAAGACTCATAATCACATATTACTTCGACACGTACACTTGCGTATTACACGCACGTTATACGCGTGTCAGAAGTCTGGAATCTAATCAAGTCAAGAAGAAGAAGACAGTATCTAAAAGAAGCCGAGAGAATCTGCGTTCTTTCACAAGATGAAATGCTTCCAAGTTGTAGACTGCAAAGCAAGATGCACCCTTCCATAAGTTGTCCATTAGATGATGTCCTTGGTGAGAAAGCAACCACCTATCCTAGCACTGGCATTTGAACCATCTCATAAAATGTGAGGAACAGGCAGGTTCCTAACCCTCTTCATCAACCAGTAGACACCAAATATTATGACACAACTAGATTGCAATCCACCTCAAGGATGGATTCCCTGCTCAGTAGGAAGGTCGGGTGGACTTGGATCAACCCAGACGATTCCTAGCTGACATACAGATGTTCATGCAAAGGCTTGGAACAACAAACAACAAAACCAGCCGGATACACAACAAACATTGGCAGCAACAACCTGTAAACCTATCAGACACACAAAGATCTTTGAACTCCATATCAGCTAAAACGAACGCCAGGGCACAAGCAACCTGACCCAACCTTCACACAGCAATACCCACACCCACAAAATTAGTGGAAAAGTGAACCAGGCAACATCATCTAGCTCTCAGACAGTAGAAACTAAACCACAACATTAGTTGCCTATCAGATCAGGAACAAGAAACAAAGGGAAGGAGAGGGCAACAACCATTCTTCCTCATCTCTGGGGATATCCCCCTACTAGGCCAAGTTTCTATTCACCCAGCAACAAACCACACAAAAGTGCAGGCTCCGAACACTTCTGATTACAGAAGCATTTCATCGACTACATAGAGCTCGTAGCAACAAGAAGGACAGAGAAGAAGCCTCCAAGCACCTGGCCGGTGTCCGTGATGGAGTAGCCACTCCACCAAATAGGTCATAGGATTCGTCCTTTCCTAACTTTTATTATAGATATAAACCTATTTCATACATAGTTCAATGATTAGATTCAGAACCAACTTTGTTGACCCTTTAATTTCCATTTAATGGGGTCCATGTGTGGTTTGTTCCCTCTGAAAACTCATGGGCAGGTAGTAGATGGAAGAGCTTGAAGATACATGCACTGGGTAGTCCTCCATTGAAGACTAGATAGTAATGGATTTCATTATTAAAAGTTTTAATCATATTTGTAAGCTTCTGCGACTTTGATGTACAAGTATGAATGTAACAAAGATTTTTTTGTTTTTGATATTATTTTGTAAATATTCGAACATATAGATCAAGTCTTTACAATATAGTATCAGAGCCATAAACGGTCGACACTCATGCATGTCTTATGGAAGTTAGGATAGTGAGGAACATAGATTGAGTAGTTCGGGTTAGAAAAATAGTTGACAACAAATCTCAATTTCACTAGCCCTATCTAGCTCATAGGGAAACATAAATTTAGGAGAAATTAGTTGTCTTATTCACCCTTTAATAACATAACCACGTAAAGGAATTGAGCTGAAGTACCTAAGGAAGGGTGTTTAGTGAAAGTTCTAGCATAATTACTTCTTATCCACTTTAGTGTTGGTGAGATTCTCTCACTTTGCATATCAACATGGCCAAGGTGATTTAAAAATAAAACATAAATCATAGGCATAATAGTCAACTGAGATTAGATTGTGATTATAACAATTGAACAAACTAGTTTTGAAAGGTGAAACTAGTAACCCTAAGTTTGCATTTTTGAATCCCTTTTGGTAGTAGACAAAATCCTTCCTCCCTGTAGCATAAGAGAATAATTGAGTCTAGTAGTTAGTATGGTGAATGTTTATAAGGGATGATTGTGACTTACTCATCGCAATAATTTTGGCAATATTTTAGTTTTGTATCAAAGATTTTTCATTCGAGAAAATACTTTCTTTATAATACTATATGTACAAAGAAAAATAGTTTTTTGAATTTTATGGTTGATTTCTTGAGCTAAGTCACAATCATAGAGAAAAGAGGAAACCCAAGAGGACAAACCTAGAGTTGGTGAAGGATCTTAGTTGACATGTCTTTTTGATTTCTAGATTGAATCCTTTTCTTTTAAAGGGGTGGAGTTAGTAGACCATGGATAAACTGATTTTGAGGAAAAAATCTACTTTAAGGGGTGGAGAGTTGTAACATACCAAAATTTTGACACTAAATTTAATTTTGAACTATTATACTTATTCCTCCAAAAATTGAACTCCTCTTTTGCTAAATTTGCATTCATGCTTGTACTTTATTCAATTATCTTAAAACTTGAGTACCAAAATGCAAAATTTCCCTATCTTGATTTTGTCATCCCATTTGGGACTCACAATTGAAGAACTGAACCCCAATATAAATTCATGGCATTGAAAAAAAATATTTACACATATAATTTTGATATTAGATGATTACATTGTATTATTTAGAGAGACACTTGAAGATCACAAATGTTAGAATTAGTATTTTTAGAATTTAGGTTAATTCCACTTGAAGGCATAGTTAAAATTCCATGCTAAAATCATTTATGACTTGCGAGTTATAAATTTTCCAAAATTAGGAGATTAAGAGGTATTGATATCCTATTAACACCCTGGTCAAACAAGATGTTAACCTGTCCCTAATCACACTAATCCTATGTTACCTAACATTGTGTATATCATTTCCGTTACATAAGTGGTGATCCCCTCTACCATCTCAGTGTTTCCAAATGAATCAAATTTGTTGTCGGACCTCTCCCCGATCGGCCAGAATGCACACCAACCCAGCCGTCGTCTTGCAGCCAAAGAAACAATAGTGTGGTCGTTACTAGCCACCATGACACCTACTCACAAGGAAACAGTTGCATTTTGATCATAGGTCACTGCTCTCCTCGACGCCCTCACGGCTACCTAAAGGCACCATTAACTCTTTAGCTTGATCCCGAATAGTCATAAAGGTTCCAATCAAAGCCCTAGCACCAATCTATTTATGCCATCATTCAGCCATGGCTAAGGGATATGACAGACCTACAATTGCAGACCTATTTTCCAGTGGCCTACTCCCTACACACCGCCGCCACCAATACCTTTTGGAGCCTGCTACCTTCTGCAAAAAGGATGGCAACCTACGGTGGCATTGGTGCATCATAAAATGCACCACACCTCAAGAATACTCATCCTACCACTGCCTGCTCCACCTAATTGAATCATCGGCAACCTGCAAGAGTCAAGGTGCCCCAACCAAATCCGACCACCGCCTAAAGCCGTATCACCACCTTAGATCCCTAACCTCACCATCGGTGCCACAATTGTTTCTAGTGAAGGTGGCATCTATGCAACAGACCAGCAACACCGCCGCCTGCTAGGTGGTTTCGGATATGGCCCTTTCTCCTTTCTCATCATTGCCTTCTACACCTCTGACCAGTAAACCATCACCCAATCTACTCTCGTACCAGTGACTCCAGATCTGATCCCTACACCACCTACCTAGAACAACAGGTGATGGATATGCCACCTCTTCCTCCCATCTCGATCGTCATCACCGCATCATCACCAGTCGACCACCAACAGTTCTTGCATGCCACGAAACACCCCATGACTAGCTTCCCAATAGCTTCACCTGATCGGTGCGCCACTTGAACCAAGTTTAGCATTGCTAACAACAAGGGAGTCGATCCTAACGAATCTGACGAGGACCTCCATGCTTGGCTTGACTCCTACTATGAACTTGTGGTTGGCCCCTTCCTCCTCCCTACAACCTGTTGCCTCTTCTTATACGAGATACTGCAGTCATGGTCATGACCTATACCAGCCTGAAAATGGAGTCTCCTCTAGATAGATCCTAAGGAATTCGACGATTGGATCAGATCTGCTACTAGCATATTGTCAAGGGAGACTAATGATGGGTTCTGAAGCATTTTAATCCATAACTGATTTTGAGCAAAGAAGAATTGATTCACTGATGTTGTAGGTCAGTACTCTTGATAATTTGATTTAATTTCAGAACTACGTTAACTTGATAAGAATGATGGCTGGGCTAATACTATTGGGTAGTACATATATCTAATTAATCTTGTAAGAAGCTGATACACACATACCTATTAGTACATTAGTAGTAGTTAAATGAACTTCATGATCTCAGAATTAATGTTTACTGTAATGTCTCATTTTAGAATCTATTAGTAGCGGTATTCTATCTACCCCTTTATCTACTGTATGTATGTAGTAGAGTCTTTATACATACATATACATCTATGTCATATGAGTATTTGGTCTATGGATTTTTCTGACCGTAGAGACTGATGGATACCTACATAATGGGCTAACTCGTAAGCTACAAATGATTATAATAACTGGTTTAATGACTTGGATGTGCAACTTAAAAGCATCTATGTATAGGTACGTGATAGTATGTTAATATAAGTATAATAGACGTAATGTTTTGGGACCTTGTTTAATTTACACAATTATATAAAGACATCAGCTTACTAGATCTATTTCGGATGCACATATGTTGATTTACCATGTTACCATGCTGATACATATACTAGTCTAATAGTAATACTAGTATTTACACTTGAAGGATCTTCATGTAATCTTTATTTCATGAGATCTGTGAATACGAATAAGGATTGTAATAATTTATTTAATACCTATATTGTGAATAATCATATACAACTCCATAATACACACAATTAGGTATATGTATATAGTAGAGTATTAATTTAGTATATTGTAAGTGAGTTCTTCTTGTATTCCAATCAAAACTTGTGGAACCTTTATATTTTATAACATTATATCACATGGAAAACTTTCAAATCATTATGAAACTTATTTTGATAGAAATAAAATATTTCGAGACGATCAATAACATAATGTGGTAAAATTGATTGTATACGCAATACAACTAGAAGCACTAGAGAGCAAGAAATGGGAAAAGCATGAAATAGTAACAACCCTAGATGGAAAAAGTAATGCTAACTAATTCAAATCTAACAACATTTTATTCGAAGGCAATAGCCCTATCATGATATATAATTCCTTTTGTTGTTAGATCCCAAAATCTTGGAGCTCATTGATTCTTGAATGCGAAACCTCTTGGAACCATGCTTTGAGAAAAAAAGGTACTAAATCTTCTATTTTATTGTTGAACTATTTTCCCTCTTGATGGACACACATATATCTTGATTTGTGGTGAATTCCATATAGTTTTGAAACCTCTACTTATTCTTGAAAGTTCACCACTCTCATTTTGTAATTAATAAATTATTGTTCATAATTGTTTTGGCACTAGACTTGATCTATTTGGAGTTTTGACTCCCTGTGGACTTTAGTCCCTGGGCTTTGGCCCTATAGAGCTTTGGCTCACTTGAGTGGGATAAGTACCCCACAACCCTACGCAGTGGATAGGGATTAGTTGTCCCCCAGTTAACTGGAATAGCTAATAAGGCACTAGTGTCATTCTCTCCTAGAGTGTGAGAACAAAAGGCACTTATCCCTAGACAAGATATGATAGGAAGGTGCCAAAACTTTCCAAATAGAATATCTTGAAATTGATATACCTTGTGAATAGCTTGGATAAATTTGCATACTTGAATTATTAAATCTTGCTTAATGATATTCTTGTGAAAGATTTTCTATCTTGAAGTTGATATTGGAATTTATTTTTTTTAGCCTTTAGTCCACCAAATAGTCCTTTCCTAACTTTTATTATACATCTAAACCTATTTCATACATAGTTCAATGATTGGATTCAGTACCAGCTTTGTTGACCCTTTTATTTCCCGTCAATGGGGTCCATGTGTGGTTTTGTTCCCTCTGGGAACTCATGGGCAGGTAGTAGATGGATGATCTTGAAGAGACATGCACTGGGTAGTCCTCTGTTGAAGACTTGATAATAATGGATTTCATTATTAAAAGTTATAATCATATTTGTAAGCTTCCTCGACTTTGATGTACAAGCATGAATGTAACAAAGATTTTTTATATTTTTGATATTATTTTGTATATATTCGACCGTAAAGATCAAGTCTTTACACAAGGTAAAAGAGATTGTCAAAGTTTCATGGTATGATCGATAAAGTAGGCATAGTAAGTCTAAGGAATCCTCTATTCGTCCATTTTCTCTAGTTATAATATGTTATGTCCAATGAACAATATAAAATGTGAATTTTGATGGAAATTTGATTTTACAGAAGAAAACAAAATTGGTATTTTGTTGAGATAAATGGGCATTTGTAAAAAGGGAGTGCTAGTTTGAAGGTGTACAAATTTCCCCATATTCATTCAATTTCCATTGACAAGTTGTTGGAGAAAAATTGATCTTTGATATTTTCAATAATAGAATTTGGAAGGAGGTACTCCAAAATTCTTTTTAAGCTATTTTTACATCAGGATGATAGAAGTGTAAGTGGTTTTTTTGGGGTTATGATGATGATATTTTTTGGACTTAAAAATTTAGTTTCACTATTTTTTACCTTCTAACCGGGGGTCTTTCTAGAAATTTTTGTTTATTAATAGGAGAAGAAGTATATTAACACTCTTTTTAATGATGTATATGGTTTCATTGTAGTATTTACAAGGGGTATTGGACTTCGTAAGGGTTTGGACTAATATTTATTGATGATCAGTTTTTTTTCATATGGTGTGGGAGTTTGTGCATAAGGATTCTATGATTTTGTTTACAAGACAATGTGATAGTATTTTGAGGTTTATAATGCTCCGTCCACCTCGCTTCTTTGGTTTGTAATTTGTTCCCCAGTTGATAAGAGTATTTTCTTATTTTCTTTAATGTTTACATGTGAGAAAGATCAACTACTAGTGTTTATATGTTTGTATATTTCAAAAGGGAGGGGTATATAGCTGAGAAAATATGTAACTAAGAGTTATTTTGTCTCATGATGTACATTTTTGCATGTTGCAAATTCACTCAAATAGAAATACTAGATTCGCACATCAAGCCATAGCATTAAAATCACATCCACAAGAAGATAGTTGTTATCAAGTATAGTTAAGGATCACATCCCACGAGCCAACATTTTTAAGAACAATTCATATGTTTGTCTTCCTAGATAGTTGGCTTATTAATTTGTATAAATAAGTAAGAAAAATAATTAGCCATACCGAAAGATAATTTAACAAATATAATAGAATTGTTGACGCATTGGATTATCCATGAATTATTCATATTCCCCCCTCTATTAACAACCACAAAATGATTGAATCAATTTACACAAATCTGTTTAAATCCATATTATTTAAATTCAAGATTTGTTAATGAAAAACATTACTTCCATCACAAGATCGTCAAGTTGGAAAGATTATACATGTGTTGCTTCCAAATCTTTTGGTCTATAGTAGCATCAAACCCTATACACATAACTAATGAGGTTGTTCGACTCTCTCGCATTGTTATGATTTGTACTAACCCAACATATGTTATAGGTGGTGAGCAATGACACAAAATTACAATTAGTAATGGTTTCATACATAACATATTATTTATGCACAAACCAAATTCAAAAACATAGACAAAAACCAGAGGGCAGTTGGGCCACTCCTCACGTCCATTATTGAAAACTACTCTTACCTCATGGTTAAGATGTAGGAGTAGAAAATAGGGAAGGAAAAGATCATGGAAGTAGTGTGAAGTTCTATGGCATGAGAAACCACCCTCCAAATGGAGATTGTAATAATAGATTACATATTTATAAAAGCATGTCTCCACCTATATTCTTGGTAGTTTCATCTCCATCTCTCTAAAATTACAGATAGAATTTTGAATCCCCTCTTATGGACATTTGTGTAGTGGTAGCACTCTCCTAAAGTACAACTCAAGGGGGGCATGTATGATGGTTGGAAGTTGATATTTAATTATACTGACAACCAATAACTTGATAGACAATCTAAGATATTTGATTGGATAATACATTTGAATATACTATTTTCCCCCAAAATTTTCTTGTCTTGATTTTATACGAACATTAGCTTTTAGATCACTCAATGAAGAGTTTCTATGTGAAATTTAGAGCCTTTTCATTGTCTTGCTATATATTCCAAATCATGCATACTAGGGTTTGATAGAAGGATACCCAATTTGATAGTAGGGTTTGATTGAAGGATATATAATGAGTGTATAGTGTAGTATTAGGTGGACAAATGGAATAATGGACATGTGGAAAGAAAATTCATATCTCACCTGTATTCAACTTAAGATTAATTTTATTTTGTTTTTCTTTTGTTAATGGGGGAAAATATTAGCTTATTTATTCCCATTATCATGTTTACATTTTCACTTTTTGGTGGTACTCCCCTATTACATTGAGATGAGAATGGAAGAAGATATAGTGTGGGACATGGAGTTCCACTCTAAGCTATTGGTTTGGTACTATCTTTACTTTTTCTCTAAATATGGTGGAATGAAGGTGATAAAATGATAGAAGAAGTTTATAAGATGGAATGAACCATGTGGATCATTCGTTTATTTATTTAGTGCATCACTTTATTCCTCAATTTTCACTACACCCAAATAATGACATAATATGGGGATACTTGGTAGTTCTTTTATATAATCCACGAAATGGTATGTGTGATCCATATTGGTTCCTCTAAAACATGCCATCCTTTCCTAAGTGTGTGGTTTTAATACTCATCGTCTACAATGGGTTATTTTTAGCAATTGGATGCTTTTATAAAAATTGTTAATATAATAACTTACACTGAAAAAGAGGGATTTGTATGACAAAGTCTTAAATGTACTTACATGGTTATGATATAGAAATGTGATCCTAGTATGACTAGGTAGTGTTGGATATTAGATAATACAATGAACAATAAAATGAAAACTAATAAGATACATACCACCCACCCTCCAATCTGGGATTAGAAATATGCTCTATCCAAATAAAGCCTAAGACTCAAGATTGAGGGAGAAAGTTCATTATTGCTCAAATTAGTGGCCTTGGAAAGTGAAATAAGATAGAGCTAAGAGGAACATAAGTGATGATTGGGACCTTGAACAACAGGGATCCATGGTGAAACCAATGAACAATAGGTTGTGGTAACTCAAAGGGACTTCTACAATGATCAAAATAACATTTTTTATCGTCTCACAGTCATTCTAATAACATCCACAAGAACTCATTTGTCAATAAAGGAGTGTAGTAATATTGTGTAGGGCATCTTCAATGGTGAAGGTAGTATGTGCTGAATCCACTACTAGTAATGCCAATAGTGCCAAATCAAGTGGAGGATCTTGATATGGCTTTTTTCATCACCAAGATCTTCATGAAGAAGGTTGGTTCAACCATAGTAGGAAAGGTCTCATATATAAGATCAACCTAATGAATATTTTTATATAACTATATATTTGCTCCTTTTCAACCACCAATCATGATTGAGTTGAACTAAAGTAGTGGGGTCATTCACAGGCTCAAACCTTCTCTTTAGTTACTTCAAGTGGCACATACCCAACTCATCAAGGGGCTTTAAGAATATTGTGAAGAAACCAAGAAGAAAAATGAATCAGTGAAGGCATGAAAACCTCATAATGGAATAATATGTACTCACTAAATCAACTTGGTATGCAATAGAAGTTAGATTTTTCTAGAAAGTATTAGTTGAGGTTGAGTTTTTATTGCAAAGATCTGGTGTAGTATATATATTCACAAAGTGTAGTGGAGCAAGCTCATGTCTAGTGACTACATTTGTATCTTCCTCTTCTTGATCCATTATAGTTTACATTATGGGAAAACATACTTGTTTTGAATAGCGGATCTTCTAATACATAATATCAATTTTATCCTTGCATGTATGTTCTTGGTTCTGTCCCAATGATATAGTATACTCTCCAACCAAGTTTCCAAATTCTCTATATATCCTCATTGTTCCCTAAAGTTCTCCAAAGAGTGAGTATAGTTCTTTGTGTTTCATCAAATCCTCCTTATTAGCCATGAAGGAGCTTTGTGTCTTGTTAATTTCAAGATATTCTTCATCTACATAACTTGAAAAGTACTTTTGTTGTGTCATGGCACAAAAATGATGGATGCTAATGTATGCCTTCATCACACAACCAAGGATTAGAATCTTGTGGTATGTTATGATCATTTTGTTCATTTGATCCCCACATTGTTGCACAATTCACTATTTCGTGCATTATTAGCTTGTATCTATGACTTTTTGTACTATTTGTTTCTTGGTGAGGGACCTCTACTTCAAACCCCACAGAGTTGTAAGATTATGGTGAATGCTCTAGTAGAACATATTTTCATGCCTCCATTCCATAAAGGTCATAAATGTGTGATCTGTAATTTTTCTTGATAGATATTAATTTTAATTTAGAGGCTCTTCATAGTAATTCCCAAAATATTGGTAACTATAGTTGGATTCATATATATGGTGATAAGCCATGACATTCTACATGGCCACCCATATAGGTATTGTGATGTCTTGTGATGTTGTAGTTATAAGTCGAGCCATGACCATGTTGTACATTTATAGTAACCTCATAATCGAAACTTTATTATTTGTACTGTATTCCATTTGATTTAATTTGAATGCCTAAAATATGTACATTGACTGTCAAACTTAAAAAGCATCAAAATACCTAATTATATAATCTATTTAAACAAAGTATAAAGAAAAAGAAATTATGAAAATCTAAACACAAGAACAATTTATGAAAAACTAAGAATGATAAAAATAAATTATAAATCCAAACTAGAAACAAAAAAAGATATTAGTATAATTTACAAATCCAAAATTTCTGGTTGTTAATAAATATGGTGCCACAATTTGGTTTGCATTTTTATACCTGCAATTCACTAGAATAGAAAATAATTCACTAGCATAGAAAATAACTTAACCTTATAAAATAGCTCAACAAAAACATTGATATAATATAATGGATTTTATCATAGAATATCTAAATATCAAATTCCAAGGGCAACATTTTCAAGAACAATATGGGTTATTAGTGCATTTTGAAAAAAGTGATTAATAAGGATTGATTGTTTCTTAATTGGTTGATCAAATAAATAAAATAAGAAAGAAAATAAATTAAACTAAGTAATAAATGATTTTAAAATTAGATAATTTAAGTATTGGTATGAATGATTCATCACACACTATCCATGTTCCTCACTTTGTTATGTAACAATCCAAAAACCTATGAATCAAGATATGTGGTGCAACACACCTAGACATATTTTTAAAAGTCAATATTCATCAATGAAAAATTCACTCTTGTAACACATATATCACTCTAGGATCATGTTGTATGTAGTAGCTTCAAACCCAAAAACACAAAATTGTCAAGGTTGTAAGCAAATCTCACATGGTTATGATATTCATAACCCAATATATGTGAATGATAATTTTAAATCATATACAAAAAAATGGATACTTCCATACATAAAAATGATTCAAACACAATCTTGATTAAGAAATAGAGATGGACATAGCAGTGTATTGGAATACTCCCCACACCCCAAATTTGCTCATGGGTATGTGTAGGAATACAAAAGGGAAGGAGAAGATCACGGAATAAGTAGAAGTGTGAGGGAGAAGACATGTGGTCTATGAAATCACATATTGAATGGTTGCTACAATGCAATTACATATTTGTAGAAGAACGTCTATGCATTTATCCTAAGGTGTTTGTATATGGATTTTAAAAATGATGACTAGGGTTGTCAATCCCTTCTCTGGACGTCAATGCTATGGTTTTATACCACTCTCACAAATTACAATCCATGGGGCCCACATATGATAGATGAGGGCAGATCTATTGAAAATTTTGGCCATCTTAAGATGTCTTCTCTTGGGATATATGCAACCTTCAGTTTTAAATCAGTCAATTTGTAGCTTACACATAAAACATAGAGACTTCTATTTGAAATTTTTAACTTTCAAAATGATTTATAAGTTTCTAGATGACTGAGTAGAGTTTTAGTCAGATGAATAGTTTTCCAACTTTGTTAAAACTATTTTTAACACATAGTTAGCTATCTCAAACCCCATTAACTAACTTGTTGAAGCATGGGGGCTGACTAGGGATGGATGCTATTTGTCATGTTTTGGTCATCTAACTCTTCTTGATACGATGGAATTACTTATTTGTCATTTCACTTTCAATATCAATTGAAACGTAAAACTCAATGAAAACATGAAGAAATATGCATAAAGAAGCATTGGACGACCATACATCCAATTTTTAAACTAGAAGTTTGCATAACTTACTATTGATATTGATACTTTTTTTCAGTACATCCAACAATAGAAATCAATGGTATTCACTTTAGAGTGGAGTAAAAATCCCTTCTTGAGGCTTGTAGTAGATTAATAATTATGGGACACACCATCGATGATTGCACAATGGTTGCCCATATTGAATCTACTATTTCTACATTAGATTATCTAGATGTTGTAGGGGTCTGATAGATACTGGAGGAAGATCAATGGAATAATTATTTTGGTATAAACATTCATACCTAAAGGTTGTTGAAGAATACATTATAAGCTACTCATTCTGGAGACATTAGAAGAACACAACTAAAGAATAAGTTCCCCTCACTTGATGAAGAGGAAGAGGACAATATGGATGTGATATACAACTATTAATCCCAACCTATTAATCTTCATACACAGACATCTGGGGTGAAGATGAATTTTTTGGATGAAGAAAAGAAAACAAAATACCAAACACTAAACCACTTCTTTAGATGACACTCTTATTGTTATAATCAACATACTAATAAAAAATCTAATATGCACTACTACAATTTTGGAAGGTACACATTCAATGGTCAACCCAAAAGATGATAAAGTTATCTTATGTAAACTAACTATAACATCCTAGGATTTGAGGCCTCAAATAAAATGATCTTAAAAGGCATGATTGGACTATCATATTCCCAAGGTGCACCTCCTTTTTAGAGAGCTCGTGACTAAGGACTCTATGAAAAAGCATGTTCAACCCAGAGTAGTACTAGGACGGGTGATGAGTTAGGAAGTTGATCCCAACTTGTGCATTAGTGACGATAAAGTTTAGTCAATTCCAGTAGTGGTTTGTAAGGCTACTCGTGTTGACTCTAGGTCAATGTTGACTCAAGGTCTAAATTGACTAAACCCTTGTTTTGATGATGACTAAATGATTCCAATTATTTGTGTCTAATGCTTGCACTTGAGTGATTTCATATTTGGTATAGACACACTCCAAATGCCCTAACTTGTGCATCTCAACTTGGAGAAAAGACAAATCAAAGTCACTACAAGTGCGCATTTTTGGAATGTGATGTAAATCCTTTAGAATCATCTTGTAAATCACTTGTAATGATTGTATAATTTGTAATTAAGCTTAGAAAAAATTAGGAGCACTTAAATTGAATATTTAAACACTTTAATGACATTTTTCAAAATTCATTACCAACACTTTATCGGTCAAGTTACAATCTCGACCGATCCTTGATGGGTTTTGAGAATGTTGTTGATCGATCGAGTTTCCTATACTCAAAACTCGATCGACCACTAAACTGGAACAAAAATGATCTAATCTATCAGTCGAGTTCCTACCAGGACAAACTCGTCTGATTGGTCAAATTAGCTTTGTCGCATAGTGCATTCAGTCAAGTTACCTTTATAGAAACTCGACCTATCACATTGTACGGAAAAGTGTAGAAAAGTGTTTCTAGCTGTTGTGGAGTTGCAACAATAAAAAATATATATGTTGCAAGCCAAAAAATGGCTAGTTTTTTTTCTTAAGTGTTCCCAAAGGCTAAGAGGCATCCCCAACTATAAATAGGACCTCTTGGGCTTCATTCCAAGGTTGAGCATTCAATGCAAAACTCTATATGAGGTTCCTAGTCTATAGTTGAGTGCATCCTACAACCTCCTCGCTATCTAAACTTAATCACTTGCTACATCCATTAGAGTGAGTAGGAGATTTATAAGAGATCTAGTTCTACATGCATATCTTGTGAGGCTCTCACTTCCACCACCTCCCAATCTCTCATTTCAACCATGAAGATGAAGGTTCTCTCTCTTGTCTAAGAGAGGTGAAGAAGAACAAGGAAAGGAGTCCCTTGGTGAACATCAAGGCCAAAGACTTGGAGAAAGAGTGGGTAAGCCCTTGGTGAAGGCAGATGACTCCTTGCTCAAGTGGGTAAGTCCTTGGTGAAAGCTTCTCCGAGTGAAGGTGAAGTCAAAGGCTAAAGATCCAAGAAGAGTGGGTAATTCCTAGAAGGCTAAAGACTTGTGCAAAAGTGGATAAGTCCTTGGAGAAGGTCAAAGCCTCGTTGCAAAGTGGGTAAGTCCTTGGTAAGATTGAAGACTCTTTGTATTAGATAGATAAGTCCTTTGGTGGGTCATGTGTTGGAACTCATATAAGTGAACATATGGAGGAAGACACACTTAGAAATCCTAGAGGTTAACCTCTCTAAGTAGTGGACTAACAAACTCATAGTTTGGAGTGTGGAACCACTCTACATAGCTTGTCACTTGGTGCCTGTTCAATATCTCTCCCCCTTGTTATGTATGTTATAGTTACACTCAAATTTCCTATTTAGGAACCTTATCTTGTGATATAACTTGAAGGTCTAATCATAAACCTTGAGTAGGTGGGGGCCCAAATGGGTATGTGGCATGCCAGTCTAGAGTTGTGCATTCTAGGCTTGTTGGAAAGGGTTGTCCATTGTGATATAGCTAGCCTTTCACTGATAGCCATGATCAGGAGTTGGGTATCCATGGGACATTCTGGGTCTGTACTGAAATGTTAAAATATTATGAGTCCATATCATTGAGACTTGACAAGGTGGTCAAGAGTTTAAGTGAGGGAGATTGTAATGGCCCAGGATTTGAGACCTCAAATAAAATGATCTTAAAAGGAATTATTTGGACTACCCATATTACCAAGGTGCACCTCTTTTTTAGGGATCCCATCACTAAGAACTTTGTGGTTAAGCATGCTCAACCTAGAGTAGTTCTAGGATGGGCGACTGATCAAGAAGTTCATCCCAGATTCTGTGTGAATGAGGAGAAAGCCAGCAGTCAAGACTAGTGGTGGTTTGTGGGGGAAGTCATCATTCACAAAACTCTACTAGAGCCTTGGGAAGTGGGCATGGGCATTACTCTAATAGACAATGGATTCAAGAGTGTAGAGCATTATGATCTTGAGCATTTTGTGTATGATGAACCCAATGTGATTCCAGAAGAATATTCACCCCCTCCTGACAATTCCATACAAAACCCTATCCTACCTCATCAAGAAAGATAGGTAGGGAAACTAGAAGTACTAGTGGAAAGATGAAATTAGCCTCTTACTACACTCAAAGTTAGATGAGAGAATTAGCTAAATAAAAGTATGATCATGATCATGTAGATGTTTATGGTGACTTGGTTATTTTTCTTTATCCAACACTTTAATTATAAGTTACCTATGTCAGAATGTATGTGGTACTAAAAATGATTGAACTATTGATTCTCTTAAAGATATGATTAATCTAATTCACCCAAAGATTATTGCGGTATTTGTACCTAGAATAGTTGTAACAAGAGATTCTAATACAATTAACCATATGTGTTTTGATATATCTTTTGTGTAGAGGATAGAGGGTTCTCTTGTGAAATATCTCTTTTATGGATAGAAGAAAATTATACTATTGAAATCATGGAGAGTCATCAGTAATACGATCACTTTAGTATTAATAATTTTTTCTTTAAACTATTTTTTGCCAACCCAAATTAAAATATTAAAAATATTCTAGAATTATATTGCTAGACTTGGTAATCAAGCATGTGGTCCCTAAACAATGGTTGGGGATTTAAACACCATGTTAAACCGCACAAAGAAATGAGAAAGCAATGTTTTCAATCACAATGAATCAAGTATTTTTCAAGAAACTTTAATTAAAGTTGGTTTACCTAAATTAGGATTTTCTAATTTCCACTAACTTACAAGAGTGGAATATTTGTATGAAAGATAAGAACATTTTGTGTTCAATGCTTATTGGATTAGTATAAATTGAAATTGCAATATTAGACATATACCTAGGTTTGGTTTAGATCATAAACTCATTTTTTTATTAGTTACATGGAATACCAAATGTAGATATGCATTTGAAAATAAGTATTAGTGGAACAATGATTCCCAATATATAAAAAAAATTGTCATAGAATAGTGGAAATTTCATCTTCCTTTCACCTAAGAAATGATAAACACTACATCTGATTTAATTTTTGTGAGACAATCATCATGTGAGGAAAGATCATATTGTAAAGAAGAAAATCTTACAAGATATTGAACTGACACATATCTCCCTTTCTAATTGGTACCCCTTGGCCTTAGAAGAATGGTGTATATAACTACAATAGAAATATGGTATACTATTGTCTCAAGAGGAGGAATTGAGACACAAATCTTATGATAACTCATTATGAAATGGTAATAATTATAGTTAATATCACTACTCTTAAGAATTTGTTAGGTAATTAGATTATTGACCTAGCTTTTTGAGTAACATGGTTCTTCATTTATTAACAACTAGTTATGAAAAA
This sequence comes from Alisma plantago-aquatica, assembly GCA_963693085.1. NCBI lineage: Eukaryota > Viridiplantae > Streptophyta > Magnoliopsida > Alismatales > Alismataceae > Alisma > Alisma plantago-aquatica. Next base: position 351,016,485 of record OY856410.1, on the reverse strand, counting down.
CAGTTCAATATTCTCAGATGAACATGGATAAAATAGCAGCTTGTGTCACATCATTATTTGATCTTAACATACACATTTTAAAACTCTTACAAAGTGCAAGTTAAGTTCTTAACTCTCTAAATAATATGGATAACTACATTGTAAGGTACTAGATGGAGTAAATGAAAAATTCATGAAGGCTCATTGGTCAGTTTTTAAATGCTCAATAATGAATAAGATCTACTTAGTTATGCCAGTATTTCCTTTACCAGACGAGCTATGAAATGCTCTACTAGTGCTCATTACTAAGTTAAGCCATCATATTACATGTAATAATCTTCATCCAATATCTTTAAACAATACATGTCTAAAACTTATATAAAAATGATAGTTGACAGACTAAAAACACACTTGAACACTTGGATATCAAAGGCTCAAAACAACTTTATTTGAGGAAGATGAATTGTAGAAAACATAGTAGTTGTTCAAGAAATTATACATAATAAACTTCAATCATGGTAGGATCCTTAGATGTCAATTATGATAGATCTTGCCAAAGCCTATGATCGAATGGAATTACAATTTCTATATGATACTATAATAAAAGGAGGCATGCCTCCCACTATGTGATTTGCATCATAAATTCATTATTAAGAAGTCATGTTAGCATATTATAGAATGAAAATAAGCTTAGGGGTTTTAAACCAAATGGAGGCTTGAGGCAAGGTGGTCCATTGTCAATTTAATTGATACATGAAGCTAATTGTTTTGTGAAGGAACTGATATCTTGACATAAGATAAGAGGAAAATCTCATGCCACTCCACTAGGTCATATGAAATCGGCATGCATCCTAGTTCTTGAATGTTTCTTGAAAGACTAAGTCATCTGATTGAATCCTCAATAAATGAAGGAAGATGGAAGACATTGAAGCTATCACAATAGGGACATGTACTCTCCGATGTAGCATTAGTTGATGATCCCATAGTATTTTCCAAGGGTGACATCACACATATTAACTTGATAATGGATTATTTCAACAAATTTATAAGAACTTCATGACAAACATTGTTATTAAAGAGAACTAAGGTGTTTCTTCTTGTTTTTTGTCCAAAACAATGTGTCAAGAAATATGTCCTACGGAAAGAATGCATATGACAAAGGATCATGGCTTCTATCTTGTGGTACCAACAATTTATGGGTGTATAAAAAAGTCATCTTATAGGGTAAAAAAATCTAATATAGAAAAAATGGATGGGCAATCAAGTCTTTATCATTTGTTGGATGCATTTGTTTTCCAAAACATGCTTTGGCTACTATACCAATTTATGCAATGCCAACATGCATATTACCTCAAATATCTATGAGAGGATTAATTAGAACAGTTACATGATTTATTTTGAAAAGAATCAAAATCCAAATCCTTAATAATTACTTGCATAGGATCATGTTACTACAACCAAAAACAATGGAGGTATGTATATTCCAACTATAGGTGATTGGAAGAAAGCTATCATAATGAAATACACCATGAATTTAATCTTTGGAAGAAATTCAACATGGCCTAAAGGAGTTCAAAATAAGTACATGTTGTATAGAGCTCAACCAAGATACCAATGCACCTCTTTCTGGAGAATGGTGAGCTCTCTTCTGTCCTTCATTAATGATCATAGTAGTATGTTAATCATTAGTAACAATCACAATTTCATGTGGGAAGAAAATGGATTGTAGGTGTATATGCTCTAATTATGGTCCACGCAAACTATATTAGAAGACATAAGAGAGTTTAAAGTCTTGTTTCTTGGTACATTAAATGTTGACTGGAATGAAATTGTCTTACATCAACAACTACCCTAGGGCGTCATTGACAAAATTGGAAGTCTTCCTCATCCTAGTGCTAATAATGTTTATGATATATAGTCTTGGGACTTAGACATAAGGAGTGTCTTTTAGGATATTAAATAATAACGAGGGTGAAAGGAAGGGTAAAATTTTCTCTGTAGAAATGGTTATGGCGTTTAACTGTGTGAGCTAGACTAAAGACCTTCATGTGGTTAGTCATCCATGAAACTATAATGGCTAATTCAAGAAGAACATCACAACTTTTCATGAGAAAACCCTCACGTACAATTTTATTAAATGACTTGAAGTCAATGATACATGCTATGGAGATTGTACTTTTGGAATATAGGTATAGAATAAATTGAACATGGAATTTGCTGTCCATATTTCTTTCTAGATTCATTCCATACATGCTTAAAAGAAAAACTCAAAGCCCCAACACATTTTATGGTTCATGACAACATGTCACCATATATCAATGACTAGAAATAATTATGTCTTTATTAATAAGACATGCAATCAAAAAGTAATTCAGCATATTATAGTAATACAAGATGTGAAAGTATATACTACATGGAAACAAAATGAACATATTGATTACAATACTAACCCTAATAATCATATTATGGTCACCACTACTTCCACTTGGGTAAAAGTAAGAATGTATGCATCTTTGAAACATAATTGAGTCTCTATTGATGCAGTGGGACGAAATCATGCTTATGTCTAGACAATGTTCTGTTGTAGAAAAGCATCCACTACATATATTTTATTTGTTGGAAGTGGAAATGACATGAGAACATGCCTAGAAATTGCTCATTATATAATCAAATTTTCAAGAGGCTATATGTTTAGAAATAGTGAGGAAATGCATATATCCTATTCTAGGAGAAGTGGGTGGATAATTGACAACATGTGTAATATTTAAGAAGATAGGATAGAAAAATATCATATCTATTATAGTTTAAATGATTGTATATGTAATATTGTGCAGACATCATTTATTACTCTTATACCAAATTCTAATGATGATGTATTTATATTTCTAGCATAATTATGATTGGATAATAAACCATTAATTCTCATAATAAAAAAAGCCAAATTAGACACTAAGTACAAGGCAATTTACCCCAAATACAAGATAAATACACAAGGACATGCATGTCATGTTTGTTACGAAGTACATGGGAGACATAAGAAGAAACAAAATAAGAAAGTGGAAGAAATAATATAATACATGTGTAAATAGATATTGTGACAACCCCAATTTTTCTCTCTCCTTTATTATACCATTCCTCTCTCTATTGGTGACTCACATTACTCAGTATGAGTTCAATTTCATGACTTGTCTTATTGATGACCCATTTTGATCGCTATATTCATGATTTTCACAATGTATGACATCAATCAACACTTTGAGCTTAGTATTGAGCTTAGTATTATCATTTATTACATCATCCTCTTGAATCCTTTTTGAACCCCATCAATATGATCATACTGCTCTCATTTGTATACTATGTTGTAGATGATTCAATTACGAATCCAGCAGAACAAAAAGCACATCGATTGGACCTTCGGAGTCCAAGTTATGACACCTTGATATTCTGCTATTTATACTTTGCTTTAGCCCTTTTATATGCCCTTTTCTCTATTGGGCTGTCCTACATAGGCCCAAATCAACGTCGTGGCCCAGTTTGCCTTTCCCTCTCCTTCCTCTTCAGGAAACCAGCGAAGCACAATAAGATAGTTTCTCCGCCTCCATCCGGTTTTGGTAACTGACAGGAGCATTGATCTCCCAACCCTAAACCCTAACATCCATGATGTTTTATAAAATCCCCTGGTCAAACCCTAGTTCCACTTCTCCCTTGCTTCTTTCTCCTTGCGCTGCTGGCCCACCATCTTCTCTTCTTTCCCATGCTGGGCCATACTCGACCCGCTCTGATACCATATGTCACAGAACCGGAATCCAGGTCCCATGAACCAAACGTATACCAAAGGCGATATGCGGAAGCGTAAAGCTTAGCACACATGAACAGATAACAAGATAAAGGCACCAACATAATCTCAACAATCAACAAGATATATTAAGAAACATCATTATATTACATGATTTGAATTACATGTTCAAGAGTCACTTTGTACAAGTCTGCTCATGTATACTATATCTGGATCTTACAACAAGTACACCTAGCATAGCTCACCAAGCCCATCATCTTTCTAGCCATCTCTGAACCTAAAAACAACATACGAGAAATGGGTCAACACACGAGGTGTTGAGTATGGGGCCGAAAGATACACATATATATAAGCTTTGAATAATTTTGAAAAGATTTCAAGACTAAACAAACAAGAATAAACATGTTAATTGTTTAACAAATGCGAAATCATATTTTATGTCATTTCACTCCATTATACCAACAATATCAAACATGTTTAAGGCCTTTGACCAACTTCCCGTCGGAAGGGTCCGTAAGGGTAACATCCCAGGATTTGAGGCCTCGGATAACATGATCTTAAAAGGATTGATTGGACTACCCATATCACCAAGGTGCACCTCCTTTTCTGGGAGCCCATCACTAAAGAACTCCATAGTTAAGCGTGATCAGCTTGGGGTAGTACTAGGATGGGTGACCAGTCGGGAAGTTGATCCTGGCTTGCGCATCAGTGAGGACAAAGTGCGCAGTTAAGGCTAGTGGTGGTCTGTGGGGCCAGTCATCATTCCTGAAACTCTACTAGAGCCTAGGGCAGTGGGCCTGGGCATTACAAATGGTATCAGAGCCATAACCCCTCCAGTAGGTGGGGCCCACATGGGCATGTGGCATGCCAGTCTTGAGCCGTGCGGTACAGGCAAGTTGGAAAGGGCTATCTGTAGAGACGAGATGGAGCCGCCTTTGCGCTAGTAGCCATGGACGGGAGCTGGGTGTCCATGGGCCATTGTGGGTCTGCACTGAAATGGGGTCAGATTATGAGGCCATATAGTTGAGCCTTGACGAGGACGTCAAGAGTCTAAGTGTGGGAGATTGTAACATCCCAGGATTTGAGGCCTCGGATAACATGATCTTAAAAGGATTGATTGGACTACCCATATCACCAAGGTGCACCTCCTTTTCTGGGATCCCATCACTAAAGAACTCCATAGTTAAGCATGCTCAGCTTGGAGTAGTACTAGGATGGGTGACCAGTCGGGGAGTTGATCCTGGCTTGCGCATCATTGAGGACAAAGTGCGCAGTTAAGGCTAGTGGTGGTCTGTGGGGCCAGTCGTCATTCCTGAAACTCTACTAGAGCCTAGGGCAGTGGGCCTGGGCGTTACAGATTTGTCTACAATGGAGATGAAGGAGCAAGTACTTTCCCCTCAAATGAAGAATTCCACTTGTTGTTCTTCTTTTTCTTTCTTATAGCTTCCTAGTGACTAAATTTCCATTGGAGTCATCTCAGTCTCCTCTTCTAAAGTTTGGATTCATCTCAGTATCCTCTTCTAATGTTTGGAGTCGTTTAACCAAAAATATATGTAATCAACTGTGTTCTTGATCTTTATATTTTTGTAGAATCTCAAGAAGACATTGTGTTTCCAAGGCAAGACGCAATGTGTCATTTAGTATTTATCAAAGTCTAGAAGTAATAATTATACAAAACGATGTATAAAAGGTTAAAAACAATTTGTTGATGGTTTCTAGGAGAACTTTTTGATAAGAATTCATGTCATCGTCATTAAATAATGTTGGTATGTATTCCTTAAGAGCCAATCATATGATGATTGGATTGGGATACATTAAGATTGATTTGATAAATATCTAAGGTAAGCTTCCAATTTATTCTAGTTCAATCAATGTTGAGATAATGATAGAACAAAATGAATGTCTAGAGGATGATAGTACTCAATGACGTATGTCTTCAGGTTGAGGACCTGAAGAATGAAATCATACAGATGCTAAGAGTTTGTACATTCTTATTTTTGTCCCTAGTCGGATGTCATTGTGGAAAGGTTGATAGACAATAATGGCAAAACAAGGCTAAAGTGTGTGTTGGTTGATGACAGAGTCTCATTAGTCATGATATGTGATATCAAACCAAGCACATAGATACATGTTAGAGAACAATGTATCAGACAAACCCACCGTGAGAGTGACACATGGAACCATGACATAGTAGTCACAGTCAGCTCTCACAGTGATGGTGGTGATTGTGATTCTTAGACCTGAAATCATTGCACTCATCACATGTCATTGGTTACACATTGACATCATCAAACGCGGTCCTAAAATATGGATTGTTATAAAGGTGATGATTGGGTGACTTTGAAACATGAGGTTTTGACTGTGAGTGATAGATATGGGATATGTCCCTCCTGAGGGACTATGATGTCCATGGCCACTTGATGAGCGAGACTAAGAAAGACATGCACATGCAAGTGTGAGTCAATGTGTGATATTGATGGCACACATATCTCAGACAGTCTGCTTTGGATCAAGGAACATGAATGAACGTTGAAAGGATGACAGCTCCATGCCTTGAGTTCATTCAGGATATCAGAGACAAAGGAGTTATACATTCACTAGAACACCAATCACAGATTGTAGGATTGAAAGTTGTTCTTCAAATTTCCTTTTCACTTGGGTAGCACTGATGTGTGACTAGGAACCGCTCTTTGCTTGTGATGTCATAAGCTAGTTATGTACATTCACTGCCAAAGTGAAATGGGACCTATAGGGTCACACACAAAGGATTTACCTAGAAGAGGAGTTTATCCATGAATGATGTGTGGATTGATTACTAAAGGTGTTTAAGAACTCAATCAACTCAGAATCATCAAGTTCAAGTGTTGAACCAACTAATTTGAATGTCAGATTGATTGAGAACGGTATTCACTATGTTCTATACAATCTGGACCACCAACTGACCAGTTCACTGGGTGAACTGATCAGCTCAAGGTCAGTGAGATGACCGGTTCACTTGGTGAACCGACCGGTTCGACTGGACCAAACGAGAAAGGTTGGGTTGTCCCAATTTGTGAGAAAAGTTTTCATTTCACTTGTCCAATTCGATTGGGATAGGAATTGATCTTTGTATTCATTGGAAACGAAAGAGGAAAGTCAATTAGAGGTGAGTCAAGAATGTGAAATGACTGGTTCAATAGGTGAATCGATCGGCTCACACTCCCAACTGACCGATTCGTTTGTGAAATGACCGGTTCGGCTGCCGCAATGCAATCAGTTCATGGAAATTCCAGACCCTTCTACTCCCACTTTAGTCCCGCATTGCCCAGGGTTGAGAACCATGACCCTGACCCCTCCTATATATAGAGGGGTACTGGGGCTTCTTAGATAGTACAACTCAGAAAATTAGTTACTCTTCAAAGTTGTTGTCCTCTCTGGTTGTGGTAACCAAGAGAGCCCAAGCAAGTACTACTCGTCCAAGGAGGAACAGTAAGGGAAAGACAACTGTAGAAAAGCAACTGATTGTGGGAGAGTGTGTCGGTGACTAGTACACCGACAAAAGGGGACAAATCCTTCTAGTGTCATATGGGATAGGACGACTAGAGTTCCTGGAGGTCTGTGTGGACTATCTATAGAGGTAGGAGGTATCTGCTGCCCAGGAGGAAGACTGTCAACCACAGTCCGGGTCAGGACCACGAGCTACACAGATACCGTCGAAGACCAGGTGGTTGAAGATCACACTAGCTGCAAGGTATTGTTGCTAAGCAAGCCTCAGGACTAGGTACACCTCACTAAAACCATCATTCCTATTTCATAGTCATTGATGCGATCTGTGGTTATGATTTGGAGTCGTTTAACCAAAAATATATGAAATCAACTGTGTTCTTGATCGTTATACTTTTTTAAAATATCAAGAGGACATTATGTTTCCAAGGCAAGACACAATTTTTCATTTAGTAGTTATCAAAGTATAGAAGTAATAATTGTACAACATGATGTATAAAAGGTTAAAAACACTTTGTGGATGGCTTCTAGGAGCATTTTTTGATAAGAATTCATGTCATTGTCATTGATCAAACACAATATGTGTTTGAAAGTTCAACTTTGTCTAATTCTCATAATGATGATGATCAAGATATGAATGTGATGGCCCAATGTATCATTTGGACTTGGTTCAAAGTGATACCACTATGACATGACATGCGTACTCTATGAGGAACATCATGTAAGATGTTGTTGAATCCAGCTAGAGTTACTGAGAAAGGACATGTTGTATCCTTGGGAAGGAACATCATGTATTATACTAGGAAAGTTGTGTCTCGCTTATGTATGGTGGATCAACATGCCCAAAAAGGGACACATCATGCATTACAAAACATCACTTGAATTTTAAGTTGTGAAGTCTCTAAGTTGGAAAAAATGAGTATAGGATGTCCATATGAACCCTAAATCATGAAACCTACATTGAAATGTATCCATTTATTCTAGATAACAACATAAAATAGAAAAGTACTATAAAGCATTCAATTCCAATAATGTAGCCAAAACTAAGAAATTGGATCTATAAATATGAAAAAAGCAAAAAAAAACATGATATGAACCATGTTCATCAAACCACACCAATCTTAAATCATTTCTTGTCTTCAAGTAGTAAAACCTCAATCCTTGAATCAAATATAATTCATACAATGTTGATGGCAGGTAAAACATTAACCAGCTTATTTTTTTTTCTTTATTCAGCATGTTGCTAACACGTACGAAAAACCATATTTGTATATTGTATGGTTCATTCAAATCAAACAAACATTATAGTTATCCCCTAAATCCTTAGAAATCCTCCATTCAGCAAGATTCACCACAAAACATCTAAGTATACATTTTCAATCCCACCTAGTCACTCCTTATTCAAGCAACACCATGCTATGGGTCATATGATTTCCTTTTTATTTTATAGGTACTCAATTGACATGATCAAATAAATATTTTAAGCTAGGTTGGCATGCCAAGCGGATTTCTTCTTAGGTTTAATAAATTTGAAATTTCAATTTAACCATCATGACAAGCTCAATATTTCAAGCTAAGCTGGTATACCAACTACAAAATTTATTTTCCCATTTTTATTTGATAAAAACAAGGTGAAGTAGTTACCAAAGATGAGTTTTACTAAATGGGTTGATCACCAGGGTTTGACATAGGGGTCTGCATTTGTTGATTAAATGTTATAATAGGGAAGATCATCTCCTATTGCAAGGAGAATATCCAAGTTAAACAAATCTTTATGTTTCTAATATGCAAATTTATTGTTCAAATCTTAAAATCATTGTTAACACTACAAAAACTAGAATAGGTTAGTTCAATATTCTCATTTAAATGCAACATGAATTTTCTTATCATCATAAACAAGTTACAAAATACAACACCATGAGATGGGAAATTCTATGGAAAGATGAATCAGTTAGCAAACCAAACAAATGCCAAATGAGATGATGATAGTTTCAATAATTTTCCAACTATCAGTAATGGCTACATCCAAACTTGAAATTAAATAGAACATAACAACACTAACACTAAATGGAATGCAAAGTTCGTCATGAGAAGTAAAATGAAATTGACATGCGGATGTGGATGCAAGAAACAAAAATAGAGTAACATATAAAGACAACAACATCAACAGCTAAAACAAGTCTATTTCCAACCCCACTTCAAGCTTATTTAATACAATGTCCTCCTATAATGAATGAGCTTGTAACAAGGGACAACTAGATTCTCACTAATAGTTGCTCGATACTTCTCATTGTCTACTTAGAATTTTTTTTAATTTACTCATATAGACACATCATTTTTCTTGAACTGCATGTTGCATCTAATGTTAGTGTGTCAAATTATATCCCTATAAAATGGATATACCATGTTTGAAATGTAGGCACAAAGTGTCTTGTATTAGTGTCTAACATATTTTTCTAGAACAAAACATATTTTATCTAAAGAAAGACAAATCATTTATATTTCTAGAGACACCTCTACTAGAAAATTGACATCGCTTGTCACTTAGGAATACGTTGTGTTTTTTTATTAGCAAGCCTTATCTTCATTTATAATGAGCATGGATAAGGTGTGTTCCACAAAAAAACATGATGTGTCTAATAGAATTTCAGAAAAAACTTTAAAACTTCCTACAATCAGTCAAACATAATATTACAACAAATAAGAATCATCGTGACAAAAAAATTAAGTGTTTATGGAACACATATGTATATTATAATTGGAATTTCAACTCAAAATTAAAATTCAATAATACTAATACATAAAAAGTTTGGGTTTCCTCCTACAAACACCTAGGTTTCATGTCCCTTAGATGGATGATGTTTTTCTTTTCATTCTTTAGCTGGTGCACTCAAATAGAAGACTTTTAGGTATTCAATTTCATCTCTATAGTAAACTTGCAATCATTGTCCATTTCCCTAAACCTTTTTTCCTTTAATCATGGTTTAACTCAATGGAACCATGAGGAAATATTTTTGTGAATTGAAATTATTCAACCCACTTGGACTTAACTTCTCTAGAAAAAATCTCAAATGTGAGTTATATAAAAGTATAAATTGACTAGAAAATTCTTTCTCAATATATATATGTATCATGACATGTTTTTTCCCTACTTATGAACATCTAATAAGAAGTCTCATCTCATTATGCATAAGTTGATCAAGTTGCCTTAATTGTTACAATATGACACCTTAATAAGAATTTATATCAAAACTCAACTTCATATGTACCAATAAGCATTATATTCTAAGTCCATTAGTAAATAACACAATTTCCCATAAACAAGATTGTGCCTAGACATACCTATCAATGTTTTAAAAGAAGTTTGGTAGATCCAAATGGTGTCATGAACTAGGGTTTCCCAATCCTTCCAAGATCTGGAAATTATTTTCATTAGGATTCTTGTTATCTTCTTGTTTGAAATCGTTACTTCTCCACATGTTTGGGAATCATAGGGGTTGAAACTTAGATGTCATATTTCTTCTACTTCACCATGCTTATGTGTACATGTGGACACATATGAAAATAGAAAGAAGTAGTGCAATATGTGTGTACATGAGTGTAGTTGCAAGTGAACTCCTTATGTTCATCTCAATTAAGCAAATTTTGAATGAATGTAACCATATCTGAACAAATACTATCATTGTAAGAAACTCAAACATGGTTTCTGAGCACAAGTTTAACGATCAAATGTGTTCATACCATATGTCAGTGTAAATGCATGAACATACATCCACACATGTTTTTAGGGTAAACATGGAAAATAGGCTAACAATAGGTGTTAGAATCTAAATTTAAGTGATGTAACCTTCTAAAAGTACTAATTAGCAAGTACATGTATGCTCAAAACACTATTGTGATAGGAAATTGTGTTAATGTACAAGAATGAGGTGTGGTGCCAAATAAGGTTAACATTGAAAGGTATGGCAAAGTAACAAGAAAAACATAAGGCTATTTAAATCATAATGTTTAACACCCATGTTCAATGGTCAACTGTGTTATTGCATATGCCTCGAAAAGTAAACTAGTGGACGTACCTACAATTCTATGAAACTTGAATCTATGGCCACACCTGAATTTAGTGTTCACTTGGTTGAAAACAGTTCCACACTATACAAAATTTGTATGACCTACTTGCATGTCTGCACGTGAGTGGCATGTGATAAACATGTATGCACATGAGTGTGGGTAGTAGTAAACTCTACATGATGTGCATAAGGGGAAAATTATGAGTGGTTGCAAGTACTACTAAACATACAATTCCAAGCAATTATATTATAAAACATGCTTTTTCAGAACACTAGTGTAATGGTCAAACATTTCCACACAATAATTTAGTGTGATTCACCTAAATTAAACAATAACAACGCTTTCCAAAGAACAACAAAATGTATGTATGTAGGTAATGAATTTCAAATGTAATATGGCATGGAGTAATGTGCAATTGCATGTATGGAAATGAGTTTGGGTATAAGAATTATCCACATAATGCACACAAGTAATAAATGACTATTGTTTAGTTCTTTTGTAGCACAACATACTCCTATTAACACATCTCCATTTTATTTAACAAGAAAAACATATAAAATATTTGAACCATGATCTTAAGAACACATGTTAGATGGTTAATTGTGTTACTACACATGTCTAAAATAGTAAACATGTGGACACACCTGAAATTACTATAAAATAACGCAACATATGTTCACGCTAGAAATTAAGGTCCAATTGGTTACAAAATATCCACACCATAATAAATGGGTATGAACTACCTACTTGTATGCACATGTATGCTCATTATTGTAGATAGTAGTAACTCTACATGATGCACATGATGCACCCAAAGAAAGAAATTGTCAGTGACTATAAGTGCCTACTGAAGATACAACAACATCAGTTCTGTTATTAAACATGATGTTCTAAACAATGGTGTAATGGTCAAATTTATACCAGCTTAATTTAGTGGGAAACACCTCAACATCTGGAAAAACTCAATTAACTGAAGAAAAAAAACACATTCTAGAAAAGATGCAAAATGTGTGTATGGGCTTATTGAACATGGAAAATAGGGTAATGAAAGATGTGTGAAATTGAAAACTTACCTTTTTAGGACTAGGAATAAATACAAAAATCCAATCACCTCAAAAACAAAAAATAGATCATTTGAGTCTCTCATATGTTCATGTATTTCTTGCTCTTGACTCTCTATCTTCCCCTACCTAGGCTTTCTGACTTTCCAGAGCTTGCCATTCCAATTGAGGAATAAAAAACTGAATAATGAATTTAACATTGATCATCTATTATGATTCGTAAATCCCTATAAATGATAGGAATCATGTGGACAACAAAGTTCTCTATAAGACACTAACATCAATTTGAAAGGATGATAAAAAGGAAACCAATGAAATTCCTCCACAAATATCATAAAAGATTCAAAAAAATAGGAAAGCACGTAGATATCAATAAAAAAGGAGTGATCCTATCTCCTCCAGGAAGTGAAGAAAAGTTATGTCCTTACCATGATAGCTTGATGAAGATTTTCTCTCAACTACCCAATGAAGGCATCATGTCGCTCTGTTATAGAAATGAGTTTCGATAGTAGTAAACTCCACATGATGCACACAAATAATCAAATTGTGAGTGTCTTTAAGGGCTATTGGACATAAATGACATGCAATTATATCATCAAACGTGATGATTAGAACACTAGTGTGATGGTCAAATGTGTCCACACCATACTCAAGATGGAATCACATGATTATATAGCCACATCAACTAAGTTAAACAATAACCACAAATTTCAAAGAAATTCAGAATTAGTGTATGTCGGTACTGAATTGCACAAGTTATAGGACATGGAAAAATGTGCAATTCCATGTATGGACATGAGTGAGGGTACGAGTAATCTCCACATGAGTGTTACTGAACATGTAATGGCAGGCAATCATTTTCTGCATGATGGTCACCTCACTATTATAATGATCAATTGTGTTAAATTAGGTTAACATTGGAAGCCATGAAAATATAACAATAAAAATGTAGGAATATGTTACCCATCATATTCATAGAAATGACTAATGTTCAACTATGTTATTGCATGGGGCTATAATAGTGTAACATATGGACATTAATCTAGCACTATGATGTAGTTCTCATAAACAAACTGATCAATATTGCTAGATATGGTAACTATATTTGTACAATGCATCATGTGCTTCGTAAGGTATAGGAAAATTTCAAAAAGTTCAATATGAACCTACTACCGTACACATCATTCAATTGGTTGTCTTTTCTCTTGGGTGTTCACAACAATAACCACTTTTTCCTTGGAAGTATCATTTGAACAATATGCAATGGCTCATAGCTAGTTCTATAACAAACACTAAGTAGGGTAATACAAAAAAGGGACCTTATTCTCCTAGCAAAGGCATTTATTAAGCTTCATTGCAAAGAAACCAATGACTACTTATTTGATTATGAATTACTAGATGGAAATCATGATTCAACACAAAAATAAGCAAGTAGTTTATTACATGGATGAGGCATGTTCACAAGTCAGAGATCGGACCCCTCTGCCATGCATCACGTTAACCAAATCTCATGATGTGAATCCACAATTAGTCATCATGTTCTAAGAAGGCTAAGTTGGTTACCAACCTTTGTAGAAAATGGCTATTGGTGAGAGAACCACAATGTAGAATGCCTTATAGACAAATTTTCGCTTATCATAGGCTGCATTTGACTTATCAACATGGTTCATGCATATTTCTAATTAATCAATTATACCTAATGATAACCATATGTGTGAGTGGATTTACCATATATGAATAATCATATGAATTATATGATTGGAAAACTATAGGGAAATTTAGTGGTAGAATAGATAGTAGAAACAAAAATTGAATTCCATATTCCCCTTTATAATAGTAGATTGTGTCAACAACTATATAATTGGAAGTATGGTTTTGAGGTAATACCTAGTCCTGGAGCTAGTCCAACAAAAATTCCCTCATAGTAGTATGCACCTTTCTACAAGTTGCACCTAGAAAACATCTGCAACAGCTCTTGGTTTATCACCACAGATAGTAGCTTGACGTTGTACTCCTAGAGGAAGGCAATAGCCTCCTCACCTCTATAGTAGTCCACATAGACCATCAAGAACTTTTTTCATTCTAGATATATTGACAGGAAGAAGTTATCCCCTTCTAGTTGGTGTACTAGCACCAACTTGTTCTCCCACAATTGTTCTGCTTTGCTATCCTTCCCTTTATCGGGTAGGACTTGCTCAAGTTCTCTCAGTTACCACAACCAGAGAAAATGACAATTGTCATAGAAACTGGTGTTGTGTCTAGGGAGCCCCTAGTACCCCTCAATATATAGGAGGGTAAGGGTCACGGTTCCCAGATTGTGTGGGAGCCAAAGGGTACATGATTTCACAAATTTTCACATCATGCAAGAGGCAAAATAGTCAATTCATAGGTGAACCAATTGGTTGACATGCGTGCCGGTCAGTTGAACCCTTGAACTGTTAGTTTTATCATGTTTCCCAATTGCAATTGTATTGGCAATAAATATCCAATTAATGCATAACTTGACATCAACACTATCTTAATGCAATCGAATTGATCTGTGAACCAAGTGGTTCATCACATGAACCGATCATTTGATCGACCTTGAGATGGTTGGTTCACTCAGTGATCTGGTTGGTTCATGCACTGGTTCATCAATATTCAACCAATGTAACTTCCAATCAACCTGACACTCCTGTCGATCGGTTCAACACTGGAACTAGTCAGTCCAGAGTCCAGTCAGCAATTGTTGTTAAAATCAAATACCTAAACTCTTTAGTAATCAATTTAAACATCATTCATGAATAAACTCCTATTCCAAGTGTTTCCTATGTGTGTGACCATATAGGTTCCAATCGATAAATATTCATAACTAGTTTATGACATCACAAGCAATGAGCGGTATCCAGAAACACATCATTGGTACCCAAGTAATTGGAAAGTTGGAGAACAACTTCAACCTACAATCTATGAATGGTGTTATAATGTTTGTATAGTTCCTTTGTCACTAATATCCAGATTGAACTCAAGGCATGGGATCATCATCCTCTTCAATGTTCAATATCTATTCCTAAAACTAGAGCAGATTGTCTGAGATATATGTAAGCTCAATATCACATATTAACTCACATGAGAATGGCCATGCATTTCTCAGTCTCACTTATGAAGTGACCAGGATATTATAATCTTGTAGGAGGGAAAAATCCCATCTACATCACTCAAAGTCATCCCCATGTGTCACATTGCACCCAATTATCACTTTTATGGAAACCCTTATTCAAGGTCACAGTGGATGATGTCAAAGTACACTGAATGACATGTTATGAGTGTAGTGACTTCAGGTTTAAGAATCACAATCACCACCAACACTCTAAGAGATGAACTTGACTACCAATCAAGTTTTCCATGTATCACTCTTATGGTGGGTCTGTATGATACATTTTTTTTGTTGAACCCAGCATGCCTCTCTCTTTATTGCTATCTTTTCAAAAAATGAGTGTCGTCCTATTATAGGGTGTAACAAGATAAAAGAATAAGAAACTAAGAAGAAAAGAAAATGAAAGAGAACTGTACAAGACTATACAGCTGTAAAATCTATAGTGCTGCTATTCCAAATATCTATAGGAGTTTTCTTTATGCCTTGGAATATTCTTCTATTTCTTTCTATCCATGTATGGTATATTATTATCGCAGCAGCGATTCTTTCTTTTTCCTTTAGTTTATTTAGATCCTCTATGTGGGAAGGGGCTTTTATAGGCCTGAATTTGCAGCTGAATTCCCTCCAAATTTCAGCAGTGAATTTACATTAGAAGAAGATGTGATGCATATTGTCCTCCTCCACTTCGCATAGCGAGCATCTAGACACCCAGCAAAAACTAAGCTTTCTCATCGTATCAATGGTTGGTAGCCTGTTTAGGAAAGCATTCCAGAGGATTAGAGAGACTCTTCTAGGAATGCGGTTGTTCCATATCCACTTGCCCCAGGGGACCATGGGGTAGGTTTGCCTTGCTGCGTTCCATCCATCTTTTAAGTTGAACTTTCGGGCACCTTCATAGGAGAGATAGTCACTTCCACCCATGGGTTGGGGCAGCTGTGACAGAATGTGATCTAATTCTTGGCAGCCATGAACTCCGGGACAACTCCATGTGCCATTGTCAATAACAGCGTTGAGCGGGCAGTTAGCGCCTCCACCAATGTGGTGTATGAGCTGATTGTCAACACAATCTAAGCTTATTACCATTGCCCACGTTAAGCTTAATTTTGTTCAGCAGCATGCTAAGTATATATGTGTTTGGTTTGATATCACATATCATGACTGTTGAGATTTTCTCATCAACCAACACACACTCTAGTCTTATATGTTATTGTTTTCTATCGACCTTCTGTAATAATATCCAACTAGGGGCATAAAAAGAACATATATACTCTTGGCATCCGTACGATCTCATTGTTTAGGTCATTAACCTGAAGACATATGTCATTAAGTAATATCATTCTTTAGACATTTATTGTGTTACATCATTATCTCATAACTGAACAAAACAAAATAAATTAGAATATTGTCTTTATTATTAATTAAATCATATAGAAAATATTCCATTACAATCATCATATGATTGTCTCTTTGAGCATACATACCAACAAACTCCCACGTGCATTTATAGCCAATCACCCATGAACTTAATCCCAAGTGATCTAACATGAACTTCATGCTTCTACTATGAAAGTGCTTTTGTTAAGGGGTCTACCACATTGCTCTTAGTTGGTACTCTACAAATCTTCACATCTTCTCGCTATACGATCTCTCGTATGAGATGGACTACCTTTGTATATGCTTGGGACATTTATGCGATCTGGGTTCCTTATCTTGTGCAATAGCTCCGTTGTTGTCACAATATAGCTCAATTGCATCGTTGATGCTTGGAACCACCCCAAGTTCTGAGATGAACTTCTTGATCCAAACAGCCTCCTTTGTTACATGTGGTGCAACAATATACTTGGTCTCTATTAAAGAATCCACAATTGTCTCTTGCTTGGAACTTTTCTAGCTCACAACTCTATTGTTGAGGCAAAAAAGGAATTAAAACTGTGATTTGTAATCATCTTTGTCAGTTTGGAAGCTTGCACTTATGTAACCTTTTAACACCAACACTTCCTCCCTGCCATAGACCAGGAATTGATCCTTAGTTATTCTCAAGTTACTAAGGATGTTCTTCACGACCGTGCAGTAAGAATCGCCTGGATCTTACTGGTATCTGGTCATTATGCTCAAGACATATGAGACATCAGGTAGAGTGCATAACATTGCGTACAGTTGCTGATGCATATGGAATCCTACTCATGTGTTCCCTTTCTTTACAAGAACTAGGACTTTGGGCTGTAGAGTTGGTAACTCCATTAGTCATGGGTAGGTTTCCTCTCTTTGAATCCTTCATGCTAAATCTCTTCAACACTTTTTCAATGTATGTGCTCTGACTTACTCCAAGAATCCTTGTAGACCTATCTCTATAGATCTCGATTCGCAAGACATAGGATGCTTTGCCTAAGTCCTTCATAGAAAATGTATTTCCTAGCCAAGTCTTTACCATCTATAAAGCACGAATGTCATTCCCCATCAGTGGTATATCACGTACATACAATATGAGGATTAAAATCATGATCCCACTAACCTTCTTGCACACACAAGGTTCATATTCATTCTGAGTAAAGCCAAACTCTTTGACTATTTCATCAAATTGAAGATTCTAGCTCCGAGAAGCCTACTTCAATACATAGATTGACCTTTGTAGCTTACAAAATTTATTTGCATCCTTTGTATTTATAAAACCTTTGGGTTGTGTCATGTACACATCCTCAAGAAGATTCTTGTTAAGAATTGTGATTTTAACATCCATCTGCTAAATCTCATAGTCGTGATAACCTGCAATGGAAAGCATGATCATGATGGACTTCACCATCGTCACCTTCAACACCTTGAACTTGTTTGAAACCCTTTGCAACCAATCTACCTTTGTAAGTTTTCACATTACCATCCATGTCAGTCTTCTTATTGAAGACCCACTTTCACCCTATGTGTTTTACCCCTTTAGGTGGATCTACCAAGGTCAATACCTTGTTGGTGTACATGGATTCCATCTTGGATCTCATGGCTTCAAGCCATTTATCATATTGTAGTCCCTTTGTATCTACTATATAGGTTGTTGGATCATCATCTATGACCAACTCATCGCCTTCTTGAGTCACAAGATAACCAAATCCTTCAGGCTTAAGGAGTTCCCTACTAGATCTACGACGTTCCTGTCTTACTTGAGGAATTTGAGATTCCACAACGATTTGTGATTCTCATTGTTCCTGTTACAACCTCAATTTTATATGTGTTTTTATAATTGAAATGTAATAATTTTATGAATATGGACTTGAATTGAGAAGGTTGTATGCTTTTCTCCAAAGGATGGATTTCTTTGCAAATCTCGGTTTTGATAGGAATTTCATGATTCCTACTATTATTTTAATCCAATAATGGATATAAAATAGAAGAAAAGAGGAAAAGTCCAAATAATAGAAAAAGATAAAAGATAATGGATATTAAGCAATATATTTATGAGAAATGCATAGAAATCTCTAGAAAGTGGCATTGATGGCCACAATTGAATGAATTTCGTTTAATATGATTTCTAATGGAAGAAATAGGAAAAGAAGAAAAAGGAAATAAAGGATAAAGATAAATCCTAGAAAAGAAATCTTTTAATAAAGAAATAAGTAAGATAATGAGACATAATGGATGTAGATGCATCTAGAAGGATAATAAGTATCCTTCAAAAAGGATTTCAAAATCTTAGGATTTCTTGGGGTCCAAGGAGTCCCAATGGAGAGGAAGAAAGAGAAAATACAAATAATACAAAAGTCATAATATGTGAATAATGTGCTATATAGATAATGACTTTTGGTGTTATTAAAAAGAGGTAATATATATTTGCTTTAAGGAAGTAAAATTTTGTGGCCAATGGATTAAAATCCAAACACAAAGAAGATGAAAGAGATAAAATTAGGATTCCTTAATAACCAAGGATCATGCATAAGCAAGGAATAATTTAAAAGAGAGAATTTATTCTTAATTAAGGAAAGTAGGTTTCCTAATAAGGAAAGGCCTTGTTTTCTTCGTGGGCAAGCATGTTAGGGAATGGCTACCCTCCCCTATATAGGAGTTGGACCCATAGCCTCGAGTCTAAGAGGATCTTGGGCACCCCACTCTCTTCTTCCTCATGCATCTACATAAACCCTAACCAAGGGGAGTAGTGCGACCCCTAGAGAAACAGAAGGAGTTTGGAGGATGTCCACACACCCCCCTTCAAATCCGCACGACTATGGGGTTTCCAATTCGTGAGGAACCCTCGCACTGGTCACCTGTAACTCGTCTGTAGAGGGCAGAGGTTTGCGGACCTGATGCTCCTAACCCCAGCCGATTCGCTCATGGCTAGAGGCCTTTTTGAGTGCGGAAGAGGGCGGAGGAGGTAGCAGGATCTCTGCGAGTGACCATCGAGCTCTGGAGGGGGGGATGCAGCCCCACGACCAGCCGCACCCGACGCCAGCAATAGGGTTCGTGAGGAAAGGGATGAATGGACCGCATTGGACAGATTTACCCCTTTTGGGTATGAAGAGTCAGATATTTATGGGGAGGGGGCAAAATGATCATTCCGTTATGTTTCGGGCGAGTTACGTGATGTATGGGATGCAACATCCCATTGGTCTAAGTAATTGAATTTGCAATATTTGTAATTAATTATTCGTAACTCAGATGGTGCAAATAATATATGAAATTTGCTTAGAAAAATACGAGGAATCCATTAAAAATACTTTTAGAGCCTAATTCCTCTTACAATTCGAAAGTAGTTAATGTTGTCAACTTTAATGCATTAATGATTAAGAAACCCTAATATTGATGTTAAAAAGATTCAGAAAGGTATTATGGGTGTTTTTAATCAATATTAACCTTTTGATTATAAAAAGGATACATTAGATCCAAATGGATGATCTTTATGCATAGTTTGGTTAATGTAGGGTTCCATATACATGAATATGCTTTAATGGGCCTTGAAACCCTAATTTTGATAATTATGACTCTTAATGGCTTTAATTGTTCAAATCCATGAATAAAGCTGAGATATGATGATTCTAAGCTATTTTGAGTATAAAAGATTCTAATGATAGATAAATAACATTAATTTGGTAATTAGGGTTTTCTAGTGGATAAATGTGGAATTAGTGATAAATAGAGTTCATAGGTGAATTGGACAATAATGAAATATGAGTTGTCAATTTGAAAGAAACCAAAGATGATAATTGGCCTTAATGATCATGACATAACTTAAAAGGATAAAGATGGTAGTTTTATTGTAAAAGAGATATATTAGAGTTAATTGACATTCTAGTATGCCTATGATTTTGAAATTAGGGTTTGTGGACTAAAAGAGCATTTAACGTGATAAAAGCATTATGGAGGCTAAAACCCTAATAAAACCATAAAGTTGGCCTAGAAATCCTAAGGTGGAATCCAAGTCAATCTTGAGAATGTTATGGATAAAATAGTAACACTTGGATGTTATGCATTAATTTTAGGATATTGTTGATTGCTTGATTGATTGTTCTCGACTATTATTGCTTGGACCTCAAGTTACTCTAGATCAGGTATGTGGTTATTTATGAGTACACACTTTAGTTTCCCAACATTTCTCGAGGCTTTATCGATTGCACTGCAATTAAACTACTTGGATGTTTCATCACTGCAATCTTTAAAGTGACTATGTGTATACCAATTTAAGTATAAGTGTGACTCTCTCGAACCTACATACCCCTCTAGATGTAATATAATGGACCAAGCCCTAGAGGGAAGGTCAAAGTGAGTCAAGCCATGGAGGGAAGACCATAGGGTGACCCCAGGTACCAAGCTCGGGATGGAGAAGGTATCCTTAAAGTCACTTGAAAGGACTTAACCCTAGAGAGGGTATCCCATAGGTGGTAAAAGTGGTTGAGGAGTCATTCTAAAAATGTAATCTTGCATTGTTAACAACTATTTGTTGTGATTATGTTGTTAAGAAATTATGTGCATTGTTTTGGTTGTCCCCACATACCGGCAAATTCATTTATGTTGATTAACGTTTTGTTTGTCGGTGTTTTAGGTACAATATGAAAAGGACAAACAGTAAAATGATACATTGTGAATATATGAATTAAAGTACAAGGAGGATTAGTTAGAATAGACTCCAGTTGTGGATAGAAGTCTAGAAATACAAGATTTTAAAATGGTATGCAAAGTTTTATTTTATTCTATCTTTTCAGTATAGTTTTGGTAGAATTTAGTAATTATTATTGATTACTTGTCGAACGGTTGATCCAGAAAATTGGGCTAATAGCTCTGACCTTTTGGTCTCCCTTAATTGGGGGCTACCAGGAGGCGGGGTCGTAACATTTGGTATCAGAGCATTGGTTCCCCATTTAATCTCTAATAATTATTAAATTTTACAAACTCTTTAGAACCCAAGGGAGTTATTAGAGGATTTTTCGATGATGGAGGTTTCTAGAAAAAGATCACGGTCTGGGGGCTGGCAATAATTTCCTCCACCCCGCTAGTCAGTCACAAGGACTCCCGGATGCAGTGTGACTGCCTAACCAATGTCTGAGGTTCTGAATCGAAATAAGATACCTTTAGGACTCTCTCATCTATTTTCATCCCTTCTCAGCCCTAATTCAATTAAGATTCTAAGGTTTAGGGTTTTCTCTCTCTCTTCCTCACCCTCTTGAGGATAGGGTACGTATGATAAGCTTAAAGAATCCTCCACCAAATTAATGAAAAACATGTAAACAAGATGCCATGGACATAAGCTTAACAGTTTAAGCATAGACTAAAGATTAGTTGCATGCTTAGGTTGTATGACATGTGTTGTCATACCCTCACGAGAGACCTGAGGTTAGACCTTCTTGCCAGGAGGATGAGTAGAGAGTTGGTCTTAGAGGCAGAGACCTCCATTAAAGGTAGAGATCTGGCACATCCTCTGAGGGTGATGCTAACCCTAACCCTAAGTGGTGGTTAGAGAGAGATGGCATGATGAGTTAGATATCATGGTCAACCATGTGCGTGAGTTGACCTACTTTTGGTTTTGAATACCTATGAGAAGTATGAGCTATGTGAGGTTAGTTGACTTAGTGCCTTCTAGGTGACCCAACCTGTGAAGGGTCATGCATGTTAGGGTGAAGGATGACCCCTTCATCTATGAGGTTAGTGATGACCATATAGAAACCCTATGGGCTTATATGAGTAGGGCAGTGTATGCACCAAGAATACATCATAGCACTGGAAGTAGGTTAAAACCCAGGCCAGAAGGGCATGTTGGATATCTTATGAGATAAGTACTAAGAGATATGGATGATCTTGAGTGAACGTAGGTTTCACACATGTAGGGGTATACATGTGAGCTCGATCCACCTTTTTAGAGAGAGAACCTCTAGTAGTAAGGTTGTTTGTAGGGTTATCTCTAGAGAGAGGGAGCAAGACCTGAGCAAGAAGGTTGGAAGCATAGACTCTGGGATATAAGGAACCTTGAGAAGTTGGGTATGTTACGACCTAAGTGGATGGTTGTGGTGGCCTCGTGCATGATCCTTGGAGGCTTGTGGCATCTGGGTTTCCTTTAGAGGAACCAAACCCTAGAGAAGGAAAGAGACTTCTTGAACCGATTTATGGATGTTGTAGGTGCCTACCTTACCTTCTAGGGATAGGAAGAGGAGTTCCTTAGACCCTAAGGAGGTATAGTGTCATTTTGTGAGGCCTCATACCTAGATGTTTTTCCTTGAGGAAGGCTCAACTCTGAGATGGTGTGGAAGGATAATAGGACGTGTATGATGTACCTCATACATGCTTGGTTCGTTGTTAGAATGCTGAGTATGCAGTTGGATAGATTTTATAAAAAAAGTGAACCTAGGGTTCCTAGACCTATAAGAGGGGAAGTAGTAGTACCTGGTGCACCTGATGCTCATGAATGAGATTTGAGTTTCTATAGATTCGAGCATGGCACCCCTCATGTTTAGAGGAAAGGCAAACCCCTTAGATTAAGGTGTATGTTTGATGAACCCCTACTTATAGGTTGGTGACATATGTATGTATGATGATGGTTCAATGTGAAGGAATAGAAACAAGTATGACCTATCAGGGAGGCCTAGCATGATTTAGTAGGTGGTCTGCTTGTTAGCTACATGACTTAGTAGCTTACTAGGGCTAAGCATGCTCATGTGGATGTAAACCCTAGACATAGGGACGTTTGTGACCCTTACTGCTATCAGGATATAGTTTCCTCCCATCCTGGGAGAGGGACCCTTCTATAGGGTATGTACTAGCTTTTGTTGGGTTTGAGATAACCAAAAGAGGTCTCATAGGATCTTGAGAAGCTAAGTGGAGAATACATAGTATGAGAATGAACCTACAGACTCATAGATAACCATATTTAAGTGCATGTAGATGGGGCCTGACCAAGGTATAGGTCACCATGATGCCTATGAATGTATGTAAGTCTTACCACGAATGCGAATAGAGATGATGGAAACTTGGGTAAGGATTCAAGTTGGATATTTTTTATGTTAGAATCCTAAGTCTATCCTAGGGTTGGGTATGGATAAGACCGATGGGAGTAGGAGTTGCCTAATTCCCTAGTTGCACATGACCATAGGGTCGGGAGGTAACAACTATCATTGCCCGAGGGACATGGGTTAGGAGATTGATCACATGCAGGTGTATGTCTACACTGTTACCTAGCACATAAAGATGAAAGGTGGTGATGGATGCTCTTGTGAGACACAGCTGCTTAGTTTAGCTAGTGGAAAGGCTGGAAGAGGTGGCTAGGTGAACCCTAAGTTGTGAGATATGTTTGTCTAACACTCATATGTAACGAGATCTGTTGATCGAGTTAGTGGTTGCTTGGTTAACTAGCCAAGGGCTTGTTGTGATAGAAGGATGGTTGTAGAACCTCAGATGCACTTCTCTAGAAGAGAAGGTGATGAAACCCATGACTAGAGTGTTTTAAGATTTCTAAGGAATCAACCTTGAGGAATCATGACGTACAAGAAATCATGATTCACCATGATACTACTGAGATAGTAAGTGGCAGTAGTACTTTGGATTCCTAAGATGAAGTTGCATGTGTCTTGTCACCAGGAGGTGAAGGATGAACACCAGTAACCCAGTGAGTTTATACATAGGGTAAAGAGTGCCCGAGGAGGAATGGGAGTTCATCACTATGGATGTTGTGGTAAGTCTCCCATAGACCAAGGGAGGTCAAGATGCAATATGGGTTATGGTAGATCACCTTACCTAGATGATAGGTAAGAGAAAGAGAGAGTACTTTCAAGGGACAAATCTGGTTGAACTACATGTAAGAGAAAGAGATGGTTCAACTAACCCATGATGCAAGTTCAAAGGTTCTTGAGTATGACCTAAACATTCACTTCCATGCGGTGGAAGTAGGTACATGAAGAACTCAATGCGAGTATAGCTTATCAACCCTATCAGCATGATCCACACTAGAGGGTCTGATGAGAGAGTGTGTGTTCATTCAAGGTGATATATGGAGACAGTTTTAGTCTTATGTAAGATGTGATGATAGCCACCATGGCTAGTATCAGGATGTAAGAAACTCTATAAGGGAGGCTGTGACGGTCACCGCTTCATTAAGATGATGTTGGTGAAGGGACCTCATGAAGGTCAGAGAAAGACCACAGTGTGTGCAGATGAAGTCGCTTTGATCGTGCGATGGCTGAAAGAGAGCCTAGGAGTGACATGAGTCATGAGATAACACAAAGAAGAATGACATGCAGTTCACTATGGGAGAATATGTGATATGAAAATCTGACCCCTCTGAGCTATAGCTGAGAAAGTTTAGTCCCCGATACATGGGTCCATTTGAGATGGATTGGTGGAGATGCTTGTGTGTATCCTTACCCCTTAGGATAACGTGAAGTATGATGCATTCCACGAGTCTGATCTAGAGCACTATGTGAGGTACCCAATCCATGGGATGAGCAATGAACCTAGTGAGCTCCTAAGGGAGGCTAACTTACCCTAAGTAACCTATAACGGTACGAGATACCAAGGTGAGAGAGAGCTCAGGAGTAAAGAATATAAGATGATAAAGGTTCTTTGGAAGCACCATGGAGAGGATGAATCCACATGGGAGCCAATGACAGATATGGAAAAGTCTTATCCTGAATTGTTTATATGTTTGGTGGAAATTTTGGGGGGAAATTCCTATAAGAGGGGAAGGATGTTACAACCTCAATTTTACATGTGTTTTCATAATTGAAATGTAATAATTTTATGATCCTGGACTTGAATTGAGAAGGTTGTATGCTTTTCTCTAAAGGATGGATTTCTTTGCAAATCTCCCTTTTGATAGGAATTTCATGATTCCTACTATTATGTTAATCCAATAATGGATATAAAAGAGAAGAAAAGAGGAAAAGTCCAAATAATAGAAAAAGATAAAAGATAATGGATATTAAGCAATATATTTATGAGAAATACATAGAAATCTCTAGAAAGTGGAATTGATGGCAACAATTGAATGAATTTCGTTTACATATGATTTCTAATGTAAGAAATAGGAAAAGAATAAAAAGGAAATAAAGGATAAAGAGAAATCCTAGAAAAGAAATCTTTTAATAAAGAAATAAGTAAGATAATGAGAAATAATGGATGTAGATGCATCTAGAATGATAATAAGTATCCTTCAAAAAGGATTTCAAAATCTTAGGATTTCTTGGGGTCCAAGGAGTCCCAATAGAGAGGAAGAAAGAGAAAATACAAATAATACAAAAGTCATAATATGTGAATAATGTGTTATATAGATAATGACTTTTGATGTTATCAAAAAGAGGTACTATTTGCTTTAAGGAAGTAAAATTTCGTGGCCATTGGATTAAAAGCCAAACACAAAGAAGATGAAAGAGATAAAATTCAGACTCCTTAATAACCAAGGATCATGGATAAGCAAGGAATAATTTAAAAGAGAGAATTTATTCTTAATTAAGAAAAGTAGGTTTCCTAATAAGGAAATGCCTTGTTTTCTTCGTAGGCAAGCATGTTAGGGTGTGGCTACCCTCCCCTATATAAGGGTTGGACCCATAGCCTCGAGTCCAAGAGGATCTCGGGCACCCCACTCTCTTCTTCCTCTTACATCCGCACAAGCCCTAACCAAGGGGAGTAGTGTGACCCCTGGAGCAAAAGAAGGAGTTTGGACGAAGTCTAGACACCTCCCTTCAAATCTGCATGACTACGGGGTTGCCAATTTTTGAGGAACCCTCACCCTGGTCACCTGTAACTCGTCTGTAGAGGGTCGAGGTTTGCGGACCTGATGCTCCTGACCCCAGCCAATTCACTCATGGTCGGAGGCCTTTCTAGGTGCGGCAGAGGGTGGTGGAGGTAGCAGGATCTCCGCGGGCAACCATGGAGCTCTGGAGGGGGGTAGGCAGCCCTGCGACCAGTCGCACCCGACGACAACAATAGGGTTTGCGAGGAAAGGGATGACCGGGCCACATTGGATAAATTTACCCCTCCTGGGTATGAAGAGTCAGATATTTATGCGGGGGCAAAAGTGTCATTTCGTTATGTTTCGGCCGAGTTACGTGATGCCCTGGCTGACGTGTCAACATCTCATTGGTCCAAGGAAGTGAATCTTGCAATATTTGTAATTAATTATTTGTAACTCCGATGGTAGCAAGTAATATATGAAATTTTCTCAGAAAAATATGAGCAATCCATTAAAAATAGATTTAGAGACTAATTCCTCTTACAATTCGAAAAGTAGTTAAAGTTGTCAACTTTAATGCATTAATGATTAAGAAACCCTAATATTGATGTTAATAAGATTGAGAAAGGTATTATGGGTGTTTTTAATCAATATTAACATGTTGATTATAAAAAGGACACATTAGATCCAAAAGGATAATCTTTATGAGTAGTTTGATTAATGTAGGGTTCCATATACATAAATATGCTTTAATGGGCCTTGAAACCCTAATTTTGGTAATTATGACTCTTAATGGCTTTAATTGTTCAAATCCATGAATAAAGGTGAGATAAGATGATTCTAATCTATTTTGAGTATAAAAGATTCTAATTGTGGATAAATACCCTTAATTTGGTAATTAGGGTTTTCTAGTGGATAAATGTGGAATTAGTGATAAATAGAGTTCGTAGGTGAATTGGACTATACTGAAATATTAGTTGTCAATTTGAAAGAAACTGAAGATGATAATTAGCCTTAATGATTGTGACATAACTTAAAAGGATAAAGATGGTATCTTTAGTGTAAAAGAGATATATTAGACGTAATTGACATTCTAGCATGCCTATGATGTTGAAATTAGGGTTTGTGGACTAAAAGAGCATTAAATGTGATAAAAGTATTATGGAGGCTAAAACCCTAAAATTGGCCTAGAAATCCTAAGGTGGAATCCAAGTCAATCTTGAGAATGTTATGGATAAAATAGTAACTTTATGCCAATTATCATACTTAACACCACAATGGCTTCGAGTGACAACCCCAAGATAGTTTACAAAATTATTGTGGTTCACTCCAATTGCATTTCCTCCATTATCAAACTCCACAACCAATCTGGATCTACTGCCACTTAGCACTATTTACTTCTTCAACAGAGTGATGCCCCTTTTCTTATTAAGTGTTTGGTGATGTGCATCAAGTTCCTCCAGTGCTTCAGTGGGTACATGTGCATCATCAACCTAAAATTTGACAAAAATAAACACACTGAATTGGCCCAATATAGAAGTATGGGATATATGACATAACTAGAAGATAATGAATTTTATAGAAATATAGGATATGTTTGTAGAAGTTACATTGGTATCCTCGCCATGCTCATCATGGATAGCATGCTCATCATGGACTTCATGCTCATCATGGGAATCATGCTCATCATGGTTAGCCATCTGAAAATGTCATTAAAAAGGCAAACATTTAGCATTTGTATTAGATAGAAGATAATGAAACATCAAATCTGAAAATGATATTGATATTAAAATAGAAAACATTTAGATTCAATAAAAAATACAAACATGCATGCCTCTAAAATTGTGATCTTTTATCAATTATAATAAATGTGATGTCATTCTGATATATAATAAATGTGATGTCATTCTGATATATAATAAATGTCATTCTAATATATAATAAATGTGTACCACCTATCCCATCCTTGAAAACCTAATCTCACTAGTAAGTGTATAATGTGTATTGGGTTTTAAAGAAAATTTCGGCAGCATTTCCCCGTTATTCTCTAAGTACATATGTACTTAGAGAACAAACGGGGAAATGCTACCGAAATTTTCTCGAAAACCCAATACACATTATACACTTACATCCTAAGTGAGATTAGGTGTTCAAGAACAGTCCCAAACCGGGGACTATCCAAGATTTACTCCTAATGAGTAAATCTTGGACGGGTTTCTAGGCCAACAAACACATTATATACAAAAGGACATAAACAACCGACGCCAAAGACATGTTCTGTAGTAGTGAAATTCAAGGCATAAACACATGTGATGTCATTCTGATATATAATAAATGTGTACCACCTATCCCATCCTTGAACACCTAATCTCACTAGTAAGTTTATAATTTGTATTGGGTTTTCAAGAAAATTTCGGTAGCATTTCCCCAATATTCTCTAAGTACATATGTACTTAGAGAACAAACGGGGAAATGCTACTGAAATTTTCTCTAAAACCCAATACACATTATACACTTGCATCCTAAGTGAGATTTGGTGTTCAAGAACAGTCCCAAACTGGGTACTATCCAAGATTTACTCCTAATGAGTAAATCTTGGACAAGTTTCTAGGCCAACAAACACATTATATACAAAAGGGCATAAACAACCGACGCCAAAGACATGTTCTATTAGGGTTTCATCACAATGGATGTTAGGGTTTCATCAATGTTAGGGTTTAATCAAATCAAATTAGGATGCTAGAATGGAAAAGTTTAAATCTTATTTCAACATGCATCAAAATTTACTGAATTAGGTCAAACATTAGGATTAGAAACACAAATATATGCAAGAAAAAGATTTGTTCATATCCTAGGATTTACATAAAGCATTACATAAAGATTTGTTCATATCCTTACCAATAGCAAGCACGGTCGTGGCTGTGTTGGCCTACCATGGCCGTGCTGGACAGAACGGCCGTGGTAGGCCAACACAGCTGCGGTCGTGCTTGTTGTTGGTAAGGAGCTACGGAGAAGGAAGCAAACAGGCTAGGGCTACCTGGAGCTAGCGTGGAGAAGAGCGACGGCGACCGGTGGCAGTAGTGGCGGCGAGAAGGAGAAGACCAGAGCGGTGAGCAGCAGTGGAACCAGGAGAAGAGCAGAGCAGATCGGTGAGTAGAAGTGGCGGAAGTAAGAGAAAGAGGACGCGGAGGCGGCGGCGACGAGCAGAGTCGCACCAACAGCAGCGGCGGCGAGCAGCAACGGGGGTCGTCGGGCGATCGTCGGGCGATTTTAGGCGACCGGCGATCACAACAAACTATCGCGATGAAACAGGAAGGAGGGGGAAGAGTTGGGTGATACGGGTCTATTAAGTTTGTCAACAACATCAGTTTTCTAGAAAAATGACGCCTTTTACCTTTAAGCGTCGGTTGATATTAAAAAACCGACGTCCAATTAGACAATCTTTGCCCTAAATTATTTGGCGGGAACGATTATCAGTGTCGGTTATCAAAGGATAACCGACGCCTAAATTGGAACTTTTCATGCAAATTTCCATCTTATATCGGTGTCGGTTAGTAGTTAAAAAACCAACGTTGTATGTGATACTTTGGGGCAAAAAAATTTCACTCAAAAATTGGATTTCGCGGGCGATTTTAGGCGTCAGTTTCTTTTACCCAGCCGACGCTGACTATAAAGCGGTACCCGTGTCTGGCTGGTCTTCGAATATAGACGTCGGGGTTCCTAAATATCTGACTTTGAATATTATAGGCATCAATTTTGTTAAATAACTGACGCCCAGAAAAGCGACACTGAATGATGTTTCTATAGTAGTGAACACTTGGATGTTATGCTTTAATTTTAGGATATTGTTGATTGCTTGATTGATTGTTCTTGACTATTATTACTTGGACCTCAAGTTACTCTGGATCAGGTATGTGGTTATTTATGAGTACACACTTTAGTTTCTCAGCATTTCTCGAGGCTTTATCAATTGCACTACAATTAAACTGCTTGGATGTTTCATTACTACAATATTTAAAGTGACTATGTGTATAACAATTTAAGTATAAGTGTGACTCGCTCAAACCTACTTACCCCTCTGGATGTAAGATAATGGACCAAGCCCTGGTGGGAAGGTCAAAGTGAGTCAAGCCCCTGAGGGAAGACCACAAGGCACCTAGAGAGGTGACCCCAAGTACCAAGCTCATGATGGAGAAGGTAGCCTTAAAGTTACTTGCAAGGACTTAACCCTAGAGAGGGTATCCCAGAGGTGGTAAAAGTGGTTGAGGAGTCATAATGAAAACATAATCTTGCATTGTTAACAACTATTTGTTGTGATTATGTTGTTCAGAAATTATGTGCATTGTTTGGTTGTCCCTACATACCGGCATATTCATTTAAGCTGACCGGCGTTTTGTTTGTCGACGTTTTAGGTACAATACGAAAATGACAAATAGTAAAGTGATACATTGTGAATATATGAATTAAAGTATAAGGAGGATTAGTTAGAATAGACTCCAATTGTGGATAGAAGTCTAGAAATCCAAGAATTTAAAAAGGTATGTGAAGTTTTATTTTATTCTAGCTTTTTAGTATAGTTTTGATAGAATTTAGTAATTATTATTGATTACTTGTTGAACCATTGATCCGTAAAATTGGGCTAATGCCTCTGACCTTTTGGTCTCCCTTAATTGGGGTTTACTAGGAGGTGGGGTCATAACAGTTCCTCTTGTACATCTATTGGTTCAATGTTTTCTTATTGGTCTCAAACCTCTTCAAATTCTACTTTCCTCCCACTACTTTCTTTGTAAATTAATTCCTTTTCTAGGAATGCAACATCTCTGGCAACAAACACTTTGTTGTCAAATACATAATTAGAGTAATATCCTTTAGTTTCCTTAGGATATCCAACAAAATAACATTTATCTGATTTGGTTCCAAGGTTTTTGGGAAACTACTTTCTCGCATAAGCTTCACGACCCCAAAATCTTCATAAAAGACAAATTGGGACGGTTCCCATTCCATATCTCATATGGTATCTTTTGAACCGATTTAGATGGTACACGGTTTAGTGTAAATATGACAATTTTAAGAGCATAACCCTATAATGTACTCAGCAGTTCAACTAAACTCATCATTGATCACATCATATCTATAAATGTGTGATTACTTATTCCTAATACACCATTATGATGTGGTGTTCTAGGTGAAGTCCATTGTGATATGATACCACAGGCTCACAGAAGGTCCTTAAACTTTTGTCTTAAGTATTCTCTACCCCTTTCAAAACAAAGTGCCTTAATGATTTTGCTAAGTTGGTTATATACTTCATTCATGAACTCCTTGAACTTTTCAAGGGTTGTTTTTTATGTTTCATCAGGTAAACATCACCATACCTGCTGAAGTCATCAATGAAGGTAATGAGGTATTAATACCCACCTCTAGAATTGTTTCTAAAAGGGTCACATACATCAGTATGTATGAGTCCTAATAGATCACTAGCCCTCTCATTGTTACCAGTGAAGGGAGTCTTGGTCATCTTGCCCAACAAACATGATTCACATGTCACTATTGATTTGAAATCAAAGAGTCCAGAATACCATCCTTATGGGAGTCTAGATAGGTGATTCTCATTTATGTTCCCTAGATGGCAATGAGAAAGATATGTTATGTTTGAGTTATTGAGTTTTACTCTTTTGGTATTTACGTTATAAATATTTGTCTTTAGATTCGACAAATAAACACCACAAGACATTGGGGCACTGCCATAAAAGATCTCATCTTTTGAAATAGAATATCAACCATTCTTACTATGAAATTCATATCCATCCTTGTCCATACAAGATAAAGAAATGATGTTTCTATTTATGGTAGGTACATAATAAAAATTCACTAACTCTATTACAAGCCATGTTGGTAGAGATAAATTATGAGTTCCAACTGCAGTGGCATCAACTCTTGCTCCATTTATGACTCGTAGTTCAAGCTCACCCTTTCCTAATGGCCTGCTTATTTTTACATCCTTCATATTCAAGCATATGTGAGATCCCCATCTGGTATCAAGTACCCAAGATGAAGAAGTAGAAAAATTAATCTCAATAGCGTATATAGCTGAAGTGGAGATCTATATCCCCATCTTCCTCTTCCTAAATTCCTTCAAGTACAAAGGATACATTCCTCTTGTACTTTTCTTTCTCCTTATCTTGAGTGTTGAAGATATAGATTTATACTTAGCCTCAGATGTCTTCATGGACATTCTTTCATCCATGGACTCCACTCTGCTAATCATCATCACAGATTTGTCCTTCTTCATTCTTTCTTCAACATTCATCAGCATGACAAGCAAATCTGAAAATGGTCTATCCATGTCGTTCAAGTGGTAACACTTGATAAAATGGATATATGATTTAGGCGATGATTGTAGAATCATATTCACATCCAACTCTTGGCTCAAGGAGAATCCCAAATATTCTAGATGTTCCAAATGTCTAATCATATTTAGCACATGAGTCTTTATTGGTTCTCTCTCAGTCATGTTACACTCAAAGAGTGACTTTCATACATTGTACCTTTCTTGCTTTGTATGATTATGGTTCACGATATTAAGATGTGTTACCATCTCAAGTATCTCCATGTCTTCACACTACTCATGAAACTCATAGTTCATGAAGCATAGTATAAGGTTCTTTATGTCTAAGGCATCGTTGGCATGCTTCCAGTAAGAATCTTCCTCATCCGTAGGTGCATCAGGAGCAGGTATTCCTGGCACTAGTTTAGTTGGGACATAGAGGTTATTCTCATCATTGAGAACCCTTCTCAAAGACCAAAACCAGTCATGGAAATTTGTCCCAATAAGTTTTTCCTTCCTAAGGACTGATCGCAATGACAATTTGATTGCCATTTGATTCTTCAAGATAAAACTTGCATTTCATCAAAACACCTATTGATTTTATATGATTTGAATACTATTTAACGATATTTAATTAAGCCTTCAATTTTTTATCACTCCCACTATTATATTCATATTGATAATCCTCACATATTAATCCATAAGATTGCAGCATAGAACCTTCTAGTGAGCCATGTAATAAACAAACACAACCACCATGCACATACATCTAGGGTTATTAGTCATAACCATGCTACAGATCCACCATCAAAATCAGCTTTTAGGGTGATGTGTGTAAATTATATGTATATCACATTTATATCAGTTTGGGATCGTATGTGTATTTAATCAGATATGCACATTAATAAGTTTAGGTATTTGCATTGTATGTAATAAATAAATGAAAAACAAAAAATCCGATCATATTGATTATCCCAAAACATAGTAAATTGGTGTGGCTCTAATACCACTGTAGCAAAATATGGTGGACGAATAGGAAACAGAAACAAAAATCAAATGTCATACTCCCCATTATAATAGTATATCGTGTCAACAACTATTCAATGGTAAGGATGGTTTCAAGGTAATACCTATTCTTGGAGCTAGTCCAACAATAATTCCCTCATAGTAGTATGTACCTTTATTCAAGTCACACATAGACAGTGTCTCTAGAAGCTCCTGTTTGATCACCACAGATACCATCTTGATGTTGTCCTCCTAGTAGAAAGCAACAATCTCCTTGCCTCTATAGTTGTCCACACGGACCACTGGGAACTCATTTTGTTCTAGATGAATGGATAAGAAGGAGTTTCCCTCTTCTAGTTGGTATACTAGAACCAACTTATTTTCACACAATTATTATCCCATGTTATCCCTCCCTTTATCAAGTAGGACTTTCTCAAGTTCTCTCAATTACCACAACTAGAGAAAACAACAATTGTTAGTGCAACTAATGTTGTGTTTAGAAAGCCCCCAGTAGTCCTCTATTTATAGGAGGGTCAGGATTAGGGTTCCCAGTCTATATGAGAGTCGAAGGGTACTGGATTTCACAAATTTTCACATCATGTGAGTGGTGAAACAATTGGTTCATAGGTGAATTGATCAGTTTCCATGCGATTCGATCCGTTCAACCCTTGAACTGGTCATTTCATCATGTTTCCCAATCACAATTTTATTTGCAATTAATATCCAATTATTGCATAACATGACATCAACACTAATCCTTGATTCAATTGAATTGATCTGTGAACCAGGTGGTTCATCATATCATCCATTCATTTGACCGACCTTGAGCCAATCAGTTCACTTAGTGAACCGGTCGATTCATGCCTTGGTTCATCAATATTCAATAAATAATTTCCAATCTACCTGACACTCCAACTGATCGGTTCAACACTTGAACTGGTTGGTTCAGAGTTCAGTCAGTCAATTTTTGTTTAAATCAAATACCTAAACACTTCAGTAATCAAGTTAAACACCATTCATGAATAAACTCCTATTCCAAGTGTTTCCTATGTGTGTGACCCTATATGTTCCAAGTTACATTGGCAGTTAATGTTCATAACTAGTTTGTGACATCACAAGCAATGAGCAAAATCTAGCAACACATCATTGCTACCCAAGTAATTGGAAAGTTGGAGAACAAATTCAACCAACATTATGTGAATAGTGTTATAGTGTTTGTATAGTTCTGTTTTCACCGATATCCAAATTTAACTCAAGGCACAAAATCAACATCCTCTATACCGTTCAATCTATGTTCCTTGAACTAGAGTAGAATGTCTAAGATATATGTAAGCTCAATATCACATATTGACTTACATGATCATGGCCATGCATTTCTTAGTCTCACTTATCAAATGGCAAGGATATCATACTCCTATAACAGAGACAAATCCCATCTACATCACTCACAGTCATCCCCATGTGTCACAGTGCACCCCATCATCACCTTTATGGTAACCATTATTCAAGGTCATGGTGGATGATGTCAAAGTACATCAAAAGACATGTGATGAGTGTATTGACTTCAGGTCTAAGAATCAAAATTTCCACCAATACTATAAGAGATGATCCTAACTACCAATCAATGTTTCCATGTATCACTCTTATGGTGGGTCTGTCTGATACATTGTTCTCTAGAAAGTATCTATGTGTTTGGTTTAATATCACATATCATGACTGATGAGCTGTCATCAACCAACACACACTCTAGTCTTATGTGTTATTGATATCTATCAGCCTTCCACAATACATCTGACTAGGTACATAATAAGAATGTATACACTCTTGGCATCCGTACGATCACATTGTTGAGGTCATCAACCCAAAGACATACATCATTAAGTAATGCCATTATTTAGACATTTATTATGTTACATCATTATCTCATAACTAAATAAAAAAGAATAAATTGGAAGATTTCCTTTATTATTAACCAAATTATTTACAAAATATGCCATTACAATCATCATATGATTGTCTCTCTAGGCATACATACCAACAAAAGCATGATTTTCATACAACATAAGCAACAACTTCATTACAAGGATGTTGTGTGTCTATAACTCATACATAGACCTCCTCCTTAAAGCATGCAAAAACCAAGTCCTATCATGAATAGTCATTTCCAAAGAATAAAATGCTGATTTCCAAGGTAGAAAATGGATACTGGTGAGAGAACCACATCGTGGAACTTGACTTATACACAAATTTAGCAAATGAGCAGTCATGTTTGACTAGTCAATATGGCTCTTCCATATTTTCAACTAATGAATTATACTTAATGCTAACCCTATAAGTTTATGTGTTTACCGTATGTCTATAACACTAAGAACAATACATGGGAAGATATGACTTTAGTATTAACATGAATATGTTGACTATAAGAATGTTGTGTGTCCATAAGTTAGACACAAGCCCCCTCCTGTAAACATACTTTAAAACAAGTCTCGTGATGTGAACATATCATCAAGAATCATCTTCTAAGAAGACTGACTTGATTCCCAACCTCTGCACAAGATGACTACTGGTAAGAGAGCACACTATCGAACTTGAATTACATACAAATGTTAGCAAACAAGGGAAGTGTTTGACTTTTCAACATGGTTTGTCTGTATTTTAAAATAATTACTTATAACCTAATTTTAATGCAATATATTTGTTAATTTACCATACTTGGATAACACTATGGATTATTATATGGGAAAACATGCTTTCAGTAAGAACATAAGAAACAAGTTGATTAAAACAATTAGGTGTCTACTCAAGTCATACAAGGACCCTACCTACAAAAATCTCATAAAACAAGTCCCTTAGTGTGAACCTATCATCAATAATCATCTTCTAAGAAGATTGGGTTGGTTCCCAACCTCTGTAGAAAATAGCTACATGTGAGAGAACCACATCCTGGAACTTAACTTGCATATAAATGTTAGAGCATGAGAGTTTGTTTTTT
Organism: Alisma plantago-aquatica; assembly: GCA_963693085.1. Taxonomy (NCBI): domain Eukaryota; kingdom Viridiplantae; phylum Streptophyta; class Magnoliopsida; order Alismatales; family Alismataceae; genus Alisma; species Alisma plantago-aquatica. The sequence goes on along the minus strand of OY856410.1, from coordinate 350,979,506 downwards.
ACTTGTATGAACGGATTAATCATATTTGGATAACAACCAAACTAAACCCTAATCGTGTGATACTGAACACCCATGGGATGAATGTGGACCTAGCACTCATTTACCTTTGCTATGTAGTTATTGAGTAATCAATGTTGAAGTCACATAACTTGAGATGCTACCATGAGGTAAATTTTACACCCATAATTTCATTTGAACATAAAGAACTAGTTGACTACTACAATGAAGCACATCCACAACAAAACATGGCCCCTAACATACAAACATATCACAAATGGAATCCAATTGTGTGACCCTATCATCAACATTTATCATGTACAAGATGCTTCCCAAGCCTCCATCCACATTATTGCTATTGTGAGAATCAGACTGTGGAACTTCACTTACTTATGAATCTTCGCAGATGAGAAGTCATACTTGAATTACTGAAATACTCATTATTGTATTCAACTAATGACTTATGCTTGACTATAATCTGAATTATGTGGAATGATCCTATTTGGACAATAGTACAAGTTATTTCCTAAATTTTACAACAAATCATATGGATTTCAACATCAACAGCCCTAGGTCTCAGGTATACATGAAACGCCAACCAATAGTCATTATTTAAAAGAATTTTAGAATTATAATTTTTGACCTAGAATCTACTTCAAATGGTAATGTGAGGTTTTATTTATTAGATGGGAATAATTGAATTTAGTAAGAATATAAAAAACATGTTTGCAATATGCAAATCTAAAAGGTTAAAATAAGATTCCAAGCAATAGGAAAATCAAGAAATTGAATCTAGTGTTAGAGGTCAATGTGGACCATGGACCATGATTTTATAATTATCAAAGATGGTAATCTTAAAATGCAAACTAGTGATTGATGTAGGTATCAATATGAATGGAAGGTCAACATTATAAGATTTCTTGTATATAAGATACACACGAATACTAATTTAGGTTTGATAAAATACAACTTGAGTGTTGTTTTAGTAATACAATATATACCCCCAAAATAAATGGTATGTACCCAAGAAAATGAATAAGACCATAGACTATGAGGTTGATCAATAGTATATTGGAAACTTATATAGAAAATTGGTGAAACTATAACAGGGGACCTAAGAATAAAATTTTAATGGAGAAAGGACACATGGTTGACTACCAAATTGAAGGTATCTATACAAATTAAATGGTGTGTAATACAATGACAAACTAAAGTGAATGTGAACACAAAATATGGCCAAATAACACAAGTTCTGGTATTTTGTTACCATTCCAAACACCCATATGTCTTGAAATAGATATACTTGAGATTCTAAGCCCTAATTGAGTAAAACAAATGGTAATAGGAACCAAATTCACACCTATTATGTAGATAATGAAGATCCACTAGTGTAATATTCAATCAGAGCTAAATAGCATTAACATCAATGAGTTTAAATTATGATCATGCCAACTTTTAGATGACCAAGCAAAATGCCTGATATATACTACATGTCATAACATTATGTGGGGAATATACACAATTGAAGACATATTTACTTATTGAAGGTTGTACAAAATGAAAGAAAGTTAAGGATGAGGGCCGATGTAGTGTGAAAGATAATTGTTATAGTAGATAAGACTCATTTGACAATTGTGGCTACAAATCAGGGTAAAAAAATCCAAATGTGACATGAGCAATTTTGGAGGGCGATATTTAAGTTAAAATAAGGAACAATGGTTAAATTAGGACTATGACCATAAAAATACAGTCAAGTAATGAAAATTAATGTAATAACTTGCATCAAATAGGAAACGACATGATCTGAAAGTGAGTCATTCCCCATTTGTACTATTGCAGTACAAAGACATTGTTTAGACTAAATTAAGAGTAAAAATGACCAACATCTAGTTTGTCTATGTGTACAACACACAAGATTATTTCTCACATACTAGTACCACAAAAATTTAGTGTAGCTAAACAATAGGGTGTCTACACTTATAAAATTATAATTTCATCAAGTTGATAGACGAATCGAAGACAATAATCAATCACATGTGTTAATGGATTTCTAGGAGGTTTTCACAATAGTGGAAAAATACCTAATTTTGATTTGAATTCCACGGTCAAATAGCATCAAATATTCAAGTCCATATTAGTGATTTTACAAAATAATCAAAAATAAGAAGGGGTCAGTAGATAAATAGACCAGAAAGATGAGCATAAATAATATGATTGTGTTATAGTATGACATGAGTGTAAAAGAGCTCGCTACATGATGGATTCCTTGTAGGGAAATATGCCATCAGATAGGAAGCATAAATAAAAATTTAAATGCAATATTCCCCGTAAACCAATGAATCACATCAACAACTATGTAATGGGGGATGGTTTAACAAGTTCATGCCTGGTCCTGGAGCAAGTCTAGTAACTATTCCTAGTTGCAGTCATGCAAATTTCTTCTAGTTACAATCAGACGGTGTATGCACCAACTCCTAGTCTCTATCACGGATAGCAAGCTGACATTATCCTTCTAGAGGCAGACAACAACCTCCTCACCTCTATAGTAGTCCACACAGATCACCTAGAACTCCCGTCATTCTACTAGAATAGACAGGAAGGAGTTGTCCCTCCCATTGGTGTACTAGTCACTAACTTTCTCTCCCACAATTGTTCTCCCTTGCTATACCTCCCTTTATCAGGTAGGACTTGCTCATGTTCTCTCGATTACACAACTAGATAAGACAAACAATTTTCAAAAGAAATTGAGTTGTTTGAGAAGCCCTCAATACCCTTCTATTTATAGGGGTTTAGGGTCAGGGCTCCCAATCTGTGTGGGAGTGGAAGGGACTAAAATTTCACAAATTTGCAACTTGTGATAGGTGAAATGGTCAATTCTCATGGAAAACCGATCGGTTGGCATGCGAGCTGATCGGTTCACCCAGTAAAATGATTGTTACGTCATGTTTTCCAATCACATATTAATTGGAAATTCTAACCCTATTAATGCACGATATGAAATCAACACTAACCCTTGATTCAATCGAATTGAACCATGAATCGTGTGTCTCGCTTCATGAATCGGTCACCTCAAAAACCTAAACTGGTCGATTTACTAAGTGAATCGATTGTTTCGTTCCTTTGGTTCATATAGAATTCAGGCAATGCAATTTCCAATCAGCTCTCCAACCGGTCATTTCAACACTTGAACCAATCGGTTAGGAATCGAGTCAATTAATTCGTTGCTCAAATTGAATACCTAAAAACTTTAGTAATCAATTCAATTATCATTCATGATAACTCCTCTTCTAGGTTTATCCTATGTGTGTGACCCTATAGGTTCCAAGTTACATTGGTAATGAATGTCCAAAACTAGTTTATGACATAACAAGCAAAGAGTGATGCGTAGTCACAAATCATTTCTAGCCAAGTAAATGAGAGTTGGAGAACAGTTTCAACCTACAATATGTGACATGGGTTATAATGATTGTCTAATTCCTTTGTCTCTGATATCTAGAATGAACTCAAGACATGGAATCATCCTCCTCTCAACATTCAATCCATGTTTCTTGAACTAGAGAAAATTGTCTGAGATATATGTGACCTCAATATCATATATTGACTCACACGTGCATGTACATGCTTTTCTATGTCTCTCTTATCAAGTGGCCTACATATCAAACTCCAGTAATAGGGATAAATCCCATCTACATCACTCACAGTCATCCCCATGTGTCACAGTGCATCCAATCATCATCTTTATGGAAACCCTTATACATGATCACAGTGAATGATGTCAAACACACTAAACAACTGTGATGAGTGTAGTGATTTCAGGTCTAAGAACCACAATCACCGCCTTCACTATGAGAGATGACTATGACCACCAAGTATGATTCCCATGTATCACTCTCAAGGTGGCTTTGTTTGATACACTATTCTCTAACAAGTATCAATGTGCTTGGTTTGATATCACATATCACGAATGATGAGATTTTGTCATCCACCAACACACACTATATTCTTATGTGTTATTTCTATCTATCAACCTTCCACAGTAACATCCAACTAGGGACATATCAATAATGTACATATTCTTAACATTTGTATGATAACATTGTCCAAGTCACACACTTGAAGACATACATTATTGAGTAATGTTATTCTTTAAACATTCATTATGTTTCCTCATTATCTCATAGATGAGCGAAACTGTGACAGCCCGACGCACCAAAAAGGGGGATTACTTAAAACAAAGCATGGAATTATCACTAAAAAACTGTATTACCACAAATCACGTTAAATGAAAACTGATATTACATATCCACCTCAGGTGGAAACATATTACATCTGAGTCCACAAAAACAACACATAACATATGTCATGCCGAAAGATTATTACATATAATTGTTCACTAGCTCACTGGCCATGACCTATTACATATAACAACCTATTCACATATATACGTGACATATCTATACAACCATAGCACACAACCAAAAACCTCGTGTCGATATACAACATCGACAAAGCACCCCCAAGGACCCGAGAGTACAAGGACAATGCATAGGACTCTACTGCAAAACATTAGCAGCATATCCAATCTTCAAACATCTACTGCTCCTCTTGCTTCTCAACCTCAACTGCATGATCTCTACCTCATCGTGCATGACCACTTAAAAGATGTGGAAAACCACGGGGGAGAGAAAGAAGAAGGAAGAGGAGAGAGCTAAAAGGAGAGCTTGCATGTTGAGGAGAGAGCTTATATACACATGGGGTAGGAGGGAGTTGAAGATATGAGGTGTCAATATGTTAGGGCATCAAAAGGACACTTGTCCACTCAAGGATCGGCTATGCAACCACTTAAAAAATGTATGCATCAAAGGGTGATAAAAACAAGGTGGTGTAGCGACCACCTTGCCTATAAACATAACATAGTCGAAACAAATATACCGTAGCGGTCGCAACACTACAAAAAACATGTGTCATTCGCTACAAAATCGACCAAGAGCAACTCTAGTGACCCCAAAGAACCTAGGTCAAACAAGCCAAACCAAGCATGGTGCATCAGTTGAAGCACTCCTCAAAACAACATCAAGGTCACTACACTGGTCGCAACACTCAAGAACACACATGGTCGACACCACCATCCATGGAACTCATACAAACCCTAAAACATACATATGATGCCACATCATCAACCAAACTCCAATAAGGTGCCCCTTAACATCATCTTCTCTTTCATGATGTTAGAGAACAAGATGTACAACCTACATGTGACAAAGTGCAAAATAATCCCTCAACATGGGTAAATTGTAGCTTGGTCCAAAATAAGCAAACATAGCTCAAATATCAACCAAACGGGACCAAACTGAAAACACAAACATGGCACATGTTATTAAGGCATATAAAGAGATTAGATTAAGGTTTAAGAATCTCATTAAGAAAAGAAAGAACAACAAGCACTAAGCTAGGTCAGGGGCCTTACAACTATAAACCCCTAACAAATTTTGCCCCTACAACCGTATGCAAAAAGAGGCAAGTACTTCATATGCATCTCCTCCTCAAGCTCCCACATGGCTTCTTCTATGCCATGATGATGCCACAAAATCTTAAAAAAATGATATCCTTCTTCTTCAACTTCTTCACTCTTCTATCAAGGATTAAAATAGTCCCTTCAACATACACATCCTTCTCCAGCTCAACCTCTATGAGCTGCAAAACCAATTCATTATGTGGGTGACACTTCCTCAACATAGATACATGGAACACTTGATGGAGCCTATGCAACTCAAGGGGAAACTCCAACTTTTAGGCCACCTTCCCAACATGTGCCACCACAGGGTAAAGTCCCATAAACCTGGGAGACAACTTACCCTTCTTCCCAAACCTCAAAACACCCTTCCGAGGAGAGACCTTGAGATACACCCTTAATCCCACTTGGATCTCTAAGGGCCTACGATGATTATCATCATATGATTTCTATCTGTCTTGGGCTGCCTTCAACTACTATTGAATCACTTTGATCTTCTATGTTGTCTACTACACAAGCTTAGGACCTTGAAGCTAGTACTCACCAGCCTCATACCAACACAATGGAGATCTACAATGTCTCCCATACGAAGCCTCATAAGGTGCCATGCCAATGCTCCTCTGATAATTGTTATTATAGACAAACTCTATCAAACTGAGGTGGACAGTCCAACTGCCAAAAAACTATAAGTGAATGGTAAACTGAGGACCTCTATCTGACACGATAGTAGATGGAATACCATGCAACCGAATGATCTCATCAACATATATTTGAGCTATCTTCTCTGTTGTATATGTGGTCTTCATAGGAAGGAAGTGCACTGACTTGGTCAACCTGTCAACGATCACCCCAATTGAATCATGACCTTTGGCTGTCCTATGAAGACCAACTACAAAATCCATCGTGATATGATCCTATTTCCATTGTAGTATAGGTAACAGTTGCAAAGTTCATGTAGGCTTTTGGTGCTCTGCCTTAACTTGTTGGAACATAGGACACTTTGCAACAAACTCAACCATGTCACGCTTCAAGCCAAGACACCAATACAAATCTTTCATATTGTGGTACATCTTGGTGCTACCTGGATGCATGTTGTACATCAAAGAGTGAACCTCTCCCAATACCATATTCCTCATATTATCAACATTAGGAATCACAATTCTACCATGGTAACATGCTCTCCCATTCTCTAACTTGTGAAATCCATCACACTTCTCACTACTGAACTTTATTCATATTTTCTATATCAAAATATCACTCTATTGTGTGTCTCTAACCCACTATCTTAATGTAGGCTTCACTTGTACTATGCCAACAACCCGGCTAACAAAGACACCTCTAGTTGGACATTCATCTAATGCAAGGAGACCAACATGTATCACTTATAGCACAACAAAAAACATAATTGCACCTTATTAGTAGATGATGATGATGAAAACTTCCTACTGTCTCACTTACGGCACACCAAAGAACATAACTGCACCTTATCAGTAGATGATGATGATGAAGACTACCTACTCAGATTGTATTCCACAATGCTCACCTTCCCTAGATGGTAATCTATGCTACACTCATAATCTTTGATTAACTCCATCCAACATCGTTGTCGCATATTCAGCTCCTGTTGCGAGAAGATGTACTTCAGGTTCTTGTGATATGTAAAAATTGGATACTTCTCACCATAAAGGTAGTGCTTCTAGATCTTCAAGGCATGAACCACTATAGCTAATTCCATATCATGGGTTGGGTAGTTCTCCTTGTGTTTCTTAAGCTAGCGAAGCAAAAGAAATCAGATTCTTATCCTGCATCAGCATGCAACCCAAACCTTTCCTTGATTTATCACAGAAGACGATATATCATTTCCCTTGCTTAGGTAGAACCAACACTGGTAGACTAGTCATCTTCTCCTTTAGTGACTAGAAGGCACACTGACACTTGTCATCCCAGATGAAAGGTACATCTTTCCTTGTCAGCTTCATTAGGGGTAACGCTATGGCACTAAAGTTCTTTATGAACCTCTTATAGTAGCTTTCCAGACCTAGAAAATTGTGAACTTCTTTCGACATCTTTGGCTGCTCCCACTCTATCACAAACTCAACCTTCTTGGGGTCTACACAAACACCCTTAGAAGATATCATGTGTCCAAGGAAAGACACCCCCTTCAGCCAAAGCTCACATTTTTTGAACTTAATGTACAGTTGGTGCTATCTCAGCAAGGTAAATGCCTGGTGCAAATGTTGATCGTGTTGCTGGCTATCTCGAATATATATTAGGATGTCATCTATGAATACAACCAAAAACTAATCAAGGTAAGGCATTAACACCTTATTCATCAAGTCCATGAATGTTTTTGGTGCATTGATTAGCCTAAACGGCATAACCGCAAACTCATAATGACCATACTGAGTCCTAAAATCTGACTTGGGGATGTCATCTGCCTTGATCCATAACTAGTGATATCCTAGTCTCATGTCTATCTTTGAAAACACTTTGGTGACTTGCAATTGGTCAAACATATCATCAATTCATATCAAATGATACATGTTCTTTATCGTCACTTTGTTCAATTGTTGATAACTGATGCACAACCTCATAGATCCATCTTTCTTCTTCACAAATGACAATGGAGCACACCATGGTGATGTACTCATCCTGATAAAACCTTTCTCAAGAAGATCTTGAAATAGTTTAATTCAACTCTGACATCTCAGTTGGTGCCATCATGTATGGTGTCTAAGCTATCGATTGGGTGCCTCGAACTAGATTGATCTCAAAATCAATCTCTCTAATCAGAGGAACACCTGGGAACTTGTCGCGAAACACATCACCAAACTCAAAAACAATTGGCATCTCCTGAATACTAAGACTCCTCACCTTGGTATCCACTACATGTGCCAAGAATGCATCACAGTCTTATCTCATCAACTGTTCTGTCATCATATCTGACACCAAACACATTGGGAGAATCTTTCTATCTCCTTGGAAGACCCATGACACATCACCATCGGAAAATGTTGCCACATTGAAACTATAGTCCAAGACCACCGGATATCTCTCCAAGGTATCCATTCCAAGGATCACATTGAATCCATGCCTGTCAAGTGGCATGAGGTCCCCTTGAATGATGTGTCCTGAAAAAGAAAGGACACATGAAGGAAACACCTCCCATAACTCGACGAAAATGACCAAATGGGTTTCTAAATGAAGCATGTCACATCTATGACTAACAGGCAAGGAACAACTAGCAATCACTTCTCTAGTGGTAAAAGAGTGTGTTGCACCTGCTTCAACCAAAGAAGATATAAAGCAAGAAGAAGACAAATCAAAATGAAATAACTCCATCTGACTTGTCACTACTCATGTGTTGACCACTCCTTTCAGCTGACTCATCACATAGAATCAAGTCATTGCTTATTGTCACCTTCTTCCTCTATTGGATTTCTTGGAAGAACTAGCATGTGACACTTAACTATGTCCTCTGTCACTATTGAACTGTTGCGGATACTGTTACCCTTGTTGATGTCATCTCAGCTACTGGGTAACCTCTTCATACTTCATTGGGAAAAACCATTATGTATGCTTAACCTTCCTACACTTGTATCAAGTCTTGCTCTCATACCATAGCATATAGGACCATGTCACTAACACTGATGCAACACTATAGGATCATGTTGGTAGAAAGCTATGGCCTTTGCCTCAGCTTGATGACTATTGAGACGACTCGTCGACCTCTACTGTAATGACGGTGTTGAAAACCTAGGCTTAATGTCCTTTGTACGGTGCATGCCTCTTCTTGGCCTTCGTCTCATGCTTCTTTACCACTGATCGTTCTACCCTCCTAATGGACTCCACCAATGTGGATAACTTCTCTCTATTCTCTAGAGATGACACTGAGGTTGTCAACTTGGAGCTCAAACCCTTCTCAAAGCATCTGATCCTCTTCTTATCTGTCACTACCATATGCAAACAAAACCATAGAAGCTCCATGAACTTAGCATCATACTCGTTGACTTTCATAGATCCCTACCGGATCTTCTCAAACTGCGTAATCTTCTCATCTAGATATGTCTTTGAAAAGTAACATCTGACAAACTCCCTTCTAAAATCTCCCCAACTAATTATCACTCTAGGCCTTTTCTCCTCCTCAATGGACCACCAATGGATAACACTCCCCTTCAATAGGTACACCGCATACTTCACCTCATCCTCTTCAGGAATATTGATGATCTTAAAAGCCTTCACCAACTCTACCAACCATAGATCTGCATCAGCCGGATCCTCTATACCCAAAAACACAACTGCCTCTACTCGCCTCAACCATTCAAAGGTCTTCCCAAAACTCGAAGATTCTGCATTGGAAACTACCACTCTTGATGGGGGGGCATTATGTCTACCATATGTGTCATCATGGTCGTGAATTGTCCAAACATGGACCAAAACGTAGGATGGGCCACCGTAGTTGGGTCAAACTAGGGCATCTCAGGCACAACATCAACCCTCTCCTGCCTCCTTGCACCACCACCTGGTACAACAACACTACTCTCTATAGCATGCTCTACGTGTTCTCTAGCCATCTTCTCTTCTATTCTTCTTCTTTTGCATAAGCAGAAGTTACCATAAGAAGAATATAGGACACTAGAACAGAAACAACCATAGTCATGTGTACATGTAGATTCAGTGAACCTAGAGCTCTGATACCAACTAAATTGTGACACCCCAACGCGCCACAAAGTAGGATTACTCAAAACAAAGCGTGGAATGATCACTAACAAACCATATTACCACAAAACAAGGTAAATTAAAACCGATATCACATATCCACCTCAGGTGGAAACATATTACATCTAAGTCCACAAAAGCAACATGTAACATATCTCATGCTGAAAGATTATTACATATTACTGCTCACTGACTCACTGTCCATGACTTCTTGCATATAACAACATGTTCATATATATAAATGTCATATATGTCCAAACATAGCATACAACCAAAAACCTCATCTCAATATAGAACATTGACAAAACACCCCAAGGACCCGACAGTATATGGATGACACATATGACTCTACTACAAAACACTAGCAACATATCCAACCTTCATACAACTACTAATTCTCTTGTTGCTCAGCCTCAATCGCACAATCTCTACCTCATCATGCACGACCACATAAAAGATGTGGAAACCCACAAGGCGAGACCAAATGTCCTACCAAGAGATATAACTCTCCATAAACATATATTATAAGAACAACTAGATAATACTGAGCAGATCAAGCATTATGAACAGCTTAAGCAATATAGGTCGATTCAGCTCTAAGATATAAGTATGGCAAATAACATTTGTTTAAGCAGTTTAGGTATATACAACTGGGAAGTAGAAATCTTATGCTTTGAGAATGAATATGAAGAACATGTATAACAATTGATTTCTCTAACCCTATTATAATTCAAGAAATCAGTATAAGAGATAAGGCAAAGGGTCATCCAATGTGAGTCATGTTTAACCCTAAGCAAATATACAACACAACTATATTACATCTTTTATTATGCCCTGAGGATTTAGTCGTACCACTTAAATCCAATTGACCACTGCTAATTCAAAATCAATGCCATACAAGATCAATGAAAGAGTCAGACTCCATGTTCTTCTCATGTACTATTCATTCAGTTCGAGTCTGCACCGCAGTGACATATAGTCAATACTGCAAAACAACAACTTATGGTCAAAGGTTTAGTCCTACAGAGACAACAAATCATAGTCCAAGCTATGGTCTTGTAAAACACCTAGCCTACCTTAGTACAAGTCATGGCGCTAGAAACCAGGGTATATAACCCAATCAAAGAGGTACAACCGTAGTTTTCCTACATCATGTCACATACTCATTACTGAGACCCAACCGCAATCATTCTCAAAACACTTGGGATCCAGATGTCAAGGACACAGTCACTTGTACCTCACATACTCAACACTATGCGCTCTGAGTTTCCCTTAGGAATACTTACTTCACCATGTATCTAGTACTGACATTGTAGATGGATCTATGGCACAGGGCAACTACATGATTAGGGTTTCACCAGATAAGTTAGGCCAATTAAGTATCTTTTAGAATGAATCAATTTACAATGTATAAACCCTAAACAAACTCTACAAAGATAAAGGGAATGATACAACTCTAGAAAATATAAAATGTTTGAAGCATAAACTTATCACACCACCACATGATACTATTGACTCAAGGTCTAAATTGACCAAACCCTTGTTTTGATGATGACTAAACATTTCCAATTATTTGTGTCTAATGTCTCTACTTGAGTGATTTTAGATTAGGTATAGACACACTCCAAATGCCCTAACTTGCACATATCAAGGAGAAAAGACAAGTCAAAATCAATACAAGTGCATATTTTTATAATATGATGTAAATCCTTTAGAATCATGTTGTAAATCACTTGTAATGATTGTATGACTTGGAATTAATCTTAGAAAAAATCAGGAGCACTTAGATCAAATGTTTAAGCATGCAAAAGCCATTTTCCAAAATTCACATCAGGTTGTTCATCGGTCGAGTTGCAAACTCAATCGATCTTGATTGGATCTTGAAATGACTTTTGATTGGTCGAGTTTACACTTCACAGAACTCAACTGATCCCTCTAGTGACTAAAACTAATTAAAGTGAATCAGTCAAGTTACCCCAGGACAAACTTGACCGATGACCTAAATTGGTCTTGTCTCTTAGTGGGATCTGTCGAGTTACCTTTATAGAAACTCGACCAATTGCACTGTACGAAAAAGTGCATAAAAGTGCTTCTAGCCATTGTGGAGTTGCAACAAGAAAAAATATATCTGTTGCAAGCCACAAAATAGCTAGTTTTCATTCGTAAGTGTTCCCAAAGGCTAAGAGGCATCCTCAGCTATAAATAGGACCCCTTGGGCTTCTAACCAAGATTGAGCATTCAATGCAAAACTCTATGTGAGGTTCCTATTCTATAGTTGAGTGCTTCCTACAGCCTCCTCTCTCTCTCTCTCTAAGCTTAATCACTTGCTACATTCGTTAGAATGAGTGGGAAATATGTAAGAGAGATAGTCCTACATGTATATCTTGTGAGGCTCTTACTTCCACCACCTCCCTATCTCTCTTTTCAACCATGAAGATGAAGGTTCTCTCTCTTAGCTAAGAGAGGTGAAGAAGAACATGGGAAGGAGTTCCTTGGTGAAGATCAAGGCTGGAGACTTGGAGTAAGAGTGGGCAAGCCCTTGGTGAAGGTAAAAGACTCCTTGCTCAAGTGGGTAAGTCCTTGGTGGAAGCTTCTCTGAGTGAAGGTGATGTCAAAGGTTGAAGATCCAAGAAGAGTGGGTAATCCCTGCAAGGTTGAATACTTGTGCAAGAGTACGTAAGTCCTTGAAAGAAGGTCAAAGACTCCTTGCAAAGTGGGTAAGTCCTTGGTAAGGTTGAAGACTATTTGTATCAGATAGGTAAGTCCTTTGTTGGTCATGTAATGTAAGTCTTATGAATGAATATAAGAGTGCAATGGTTAAGAAATCCTAGAGGTTGACCTCTCTAGATAGTGGACTAACTCACTTCTAGTTTGAAGTGTGGAATCACTCTAAATAGCTTGTCAACTTATGTATGTTAAATCTCTCTCTCCCTTGCTATGCATGTTTTAGTTGCACTCAAATTTCCTATTTAGCAACCTTATCTTGTGATATATCTTGAAGGTCTAATGAATTTTGTTTAAGTGCATTCTGCTCTATTCACCCCCCCTTTAGAGCATCTTATCACCCATCTACGATCCAACAATTGGTATCAGAGTAGACTTTTCCAAGCATACTTCAACAAGTAGGTGAAGATGGGTGACTACCAAGGAGGGAGATACTTGATCAACCTTCCGATCTTTGATGGGATCAATTTCCTCTATTGAAGAAGAAGGCTTCAATTCTACATCCAAGGATCAAGTCTTGAGATGTGGCAAATGGTGAACATCCCATACAAGCTACCAAAGACAAAGATTGAAGAATGAGATGATTCTACCTTGAAGAAAGCAACCTTGAATGCTAGAGATATGTACATCCTCTATGCCTCCATGACCTCCACCAAGTTCAACCATATTTCCTCTTGTGAGATGGCCTATGAGGTATGGATAAAGTTATGCATCACTAGTGAGGGGATAGATCAAGTGAAGAAAAGAAAAGTCTACATGCTCAAAGGGCTTCTTGAGAACTTCAAGATGGGAAAGGAGGAGAAGATAGCCAACATGTACTCAAGACTCAACACCATTGTGAATGGTCTTGCTGTTCTAGGTCATCCTATGTCTTGTGGAGAGATCAACTCAAAGATCCTAAGAACTCTCCCCAAGAGGTGGGAACCCAAGGTGACATCCATTGAAGAAGCAAGGTCTCTTAAGGATGTCCGTATTGAAGAGCTCATTGGAAATGTACAAGCACATGAAGCCACACTTGACAAGAGGGAGGAAGTAGAAAGACAAGAAGGGAAAGAACTCAAGAGAATGAAGAAGGCCAAAATCAAAGATCAAATCAAGACTATTGTTGGACAAGCTTCTCCATCCTCTCAAGTTGAAGAATATGCCATGTACTCCAAGGGTAGATTATACAAAGGCAATAATTCCTCCTCCATCTGGTGCCTCAAGTGTGGAAAGAAGGGTCACTTCAAGATAGATTTCTCACAAGTTATAAAGACCCATCATCATAAGAAAAGAGAAGATAAGTGGAACTCAAGCTCAAGTGAATCCTCCAACTCAATCTCAAGTGATGATTCAAGTGGAGGATCAAGCTCAAACTCTAGTGAAGAAGGAGAATTCCATTTTGCTCTTATGGTATCAACAAGTAAAGACTCAAGTGAGGTAAATCTAAGCTCTTTAGATAAAGAATCTTTGATTACTATTATTCGTGATACTTGTGCCTCTCTGAAGTCTTATAAAAAGAAAAGGGAAAAGCTTGCTAGAATTGTTGATAATATGCATGTAGAATTAGATGATCTTGAACATGCAAATTCTTGCTTGCTTGATGATAAAAATGCTTGTCTTAGCCAAGTAGACTCTCTTAAACTTGAAAATGCTAGTTTGTTTGATAAGATTAAATTTCTAGAAGCTCAATCTCTTATGCCTAGTTCTAATGAAGAGCATACTTTAATTTTTTATTCTCTCATGAATGATATTGATGTTCTTAAATTTGAAAACAAGGACAAATATTTGGTTTTGCAAGGATTAGAATCTGAAAATGATGTTAATCTTTCTAAGATTTCTTTGCTTGAAACAGAAAATGCCTCCTTGCTTGCTAAAATCAATGTGTTTGAATCTTGTTCTAGTTCTAATAGTAGAGATAATAATGTAGCCTCTCCTCATATTGATAGAGATTCTTATTTAACTAAAGCTATTTGCTTAGAAAATGATCTTTTGCATGCTAGAGATAATATAAATAATTTTTCTTCTACTATTACTTCTCTTATGCATGATAATCATAGTTTGAGATCTTCTTTGCAAAGATTCTTAGTTGGTAAGAAGAGCCTTAATGATATCCTACATCATACTACTAAACAAATTGGTAGACATGGTTTGGGGTATGATGGTAGTCAAAGGAACAACAAAGGTAAAGGACCTCCAATATTACATGGAGAATCCTCTAGTTCCAAGACTATGGGCACATGAAACTATTGTAATGATATTGGCCATTATTCTACTTATTGTCCTTTTAGGAAAGAACCCAAGAGCGATAGGACTTGGGTTGCTAAGCTAACCCCTCCGGACCCAAAAACATGATTGGGGACCATTTCATCTTTCTTCTTGTAGGTACTTGCAAATGGTTGACTTGAGCTATTGAATTACAAATTGACTTGTCAAACCACATGGAAGAAGAAAGGTGAGATGTGTAGAGGGTGACAACAAATGAAAAAAGGAATGCTAAGAACAAAGGTAAATGTATTCTTTCTTATAACAATATCTAACTTGTTTTTGTCAAGTTAGTGTGCACTATGCATGTGGTTTTTGAGTCAAAAGTGGTATTTTGGGATTCTCTTCACACTCTTGCTCAAAAATAGTTTCTTATGCTTTCATAGTGCATTACTAACTTGCTTATACATGTTTGGATATGGCTTATATATTTAGCATGCCTCTAAATATGTTTTTATGAAATATATGTGCTTTTTGACAGCAACTCTGTCAATCGATTTTGTCTAGTTTGATACTCGACCGATAGGCACCAATGGGTGTTTCCAGCAACAGTCATCGGTCGAGTTGTCAATACACAGAACTCGACCGATAACATTGTGCACAGAATATACATTTGGCTTATTGAATGAGAATTTCCCTCTCAACTAGATTTTCTCAACCAATAGCATTATTCTTTGGCACTCTCATTTGGCACCTTTATATATGCATATTGCCATGCTTTAAATTGTCTATCTTGCATACAACTATATCTTTCTAATTGCTCTAAATTGGTATATCAATATCTTGCAATTACTTGCTTTGAGTTGCTTTGTAGGTTTTGATGATGATCTCTTCATATCTCTTGGTTGTGTCTAAAATTGCTTCCATTGTACTCTAACTTGCTACATCTATCTTGGTGTATATCTTGTTTTGATACAATCTTAAGGTTCTTAATGGTAATCATCGTTTGGTAATGATGCATATTTGTATGTGAGTTATATCCTTTCATGCTTCTAAAATTGCATATCTCTTTGTTTGGATATATCTCTACAACTACTCATAGCTTGCTTTATCTTGTGTATCTTTTGGTATCTCTGGCTATGACCTAGATCCTACTACTGGTCCTAACTAGTGATATCATCTACTAGTAGTTTACATACATGTAGTTCTAACCTTGTTTATAATTGGTATCTTTTCTCATCTAGTAAAATTTCACTATATGCTATGCTTGTATCTTGTCTCATACATGCTCAAGCTTGTTCCTTGAATTGCATATCTACTATCTTGAGTTTCTTGCATAACATTGTGATTTAGGGTACATAGATTTACATTATATGTAGAAACTGGAGTATTTTTGGATTTTATGCAGATTTTGCTCTAGTTTTAGTTTTTGCTGCAAGAGTAGTGTTTTTTTATGTAGAAATGACCTTCTGAGCAAGGCTCATCACTAAGCCATGAACCCTGACACTTTTTGGGCATATTTTGTCATCTTTAGGGTCAAAATTGTGTTTTATTGTTTTTCTACATAACTTTATCTTGCTTTTATGGTTGTTCAAGTGTTTGCTTTAACTTGCTTTTATTCTATGCTTGGACAAGCCCCTATCTATGATCTTCTACTCTCCTTATATAACTTTTTGTTATCTACTTTCTCTTAACAAGTGGTTTTTCTTATCTCTTCATACCCCCACTTTTTAAAATGACAAAGGGGGAGAAAAGTATGTCTTCTTTTGACAAAATAGGGAGAATGAATGTCTTACATGAAGAGGAGAAGCATGTCCATGTAAAGGGGAGAAGGTTAAGGGGAGAAGACATATATGTGTAGAATATATATGAGTATAAGACATAGTATTCTATAAATGTTATGAAAGCTAACCATGCAGGAGAAATAACATCAATTGAGGGGGAGTATGAGAACTCCACTAGAATCAATTGAGGGGGAGCATATGAACTCAATTCTATTGAAACCCCTAGGTTTCTCCTAAGGTATGACTCTACTTAAATGCTTTCAAAACATTTATGGAATGGTTTGTCATCTTCAAAAAGGGGGAGAATGTTGACTCAAGGTCGAAATTGACCAAACCCTTGTTTTGATGATGACTAAACCATTCCAATTATTTGTGTCTAATGTATCTACTTGAGTGATTTCAGATTAGGTATAGACACACTCCAAATTCACTAACTTGTGCATATCAAATTGGAGAAAAGACAAGTCAAAGTCAATACAAGTGCACGTTTTTGTAATATGATGTAAATCCTTTAGAATCATGTTGTAAATCACTTGTAATGATTGTATGACTTGTAATTAAATTAGAAAAAATCAAGAGCACTTAGATCGAATGTTTAAGCACTCAAAAGCCATTTTCTA
This sequence comes from Alisma plantago-aquatica, assembly GCA_963693085.1. Lineage (NCBI taxonomy): Eukaryota > Viridiplantae > Streptophyta > Magnoliopsida > Alismatales > Alismataceae > Alisma > Alisma plantago-aquatica. Next base: position 350,961,966 of record OY856410.1, on the reverse strand, counting down.
AAATTCACATCAGGCTATTCATCGGTCGAGTTGCAAACTCGACCGATCTTGATTGAATCTTGAAAATGACTTTTGATCGGACAAGTTTACACTTCACAGAACTCAACCGATCCCTCTACTGACAAAAATGGATTTAAGTGAATCAGTCGAGTTACCCCAGGACAAACTCGACCGATGGCCTAAATTGGTCTTGTCTCTTAGTGGGATCGGTCGAGTTACCTTTATAGAAACTCGACCGATTGCACTGTACCAAAAAGTGTAGAAAAGTGCTTCTAGCTATTGTGGAGTTGCAACAAGAAAAAATATATCTGTTGCAAGCCAAAAAACGACTAGTTTTCATTCTTAAGTGTTCCCAAAGGCTAAGAGGCATCCCCAGATATAAATAGGACCCTTTTGGCTTCATTCCACGGTTGAGCATTCAATGCAAAACTCTATGTGAGGTTCCTATTCTATAGTTGAGTACTTCCTACAACCTCCTCTCTCTCACTAAGCTTAATCACTTGCTACATTCATTAGAGTGAGTAAGAAATTTGTAAGAGAGCTAGTCCTACATGTATATCTTGTGAGGCTCTCACTTCCACCACCTCCCTATCTCTCTTTTCAACCATGAAGATGAAGGTTCTCTATCTTGGCTAAGAGAGGTGAAGAAGAACAAGGGAAGGAGTCCCTTGGTGAAGATCAAGGCTAAAGAATCGGAGCAAGAGTGGGCAAGCCCTTGGTGAAGGAAGAAGACTCCTTACTCAAGTGGGTAAGTCCTTGGTGGAAGCTTCTCTGAGTGAAGGTGATGTCAAAGACTGAAGATCCAAGAAGAGTGGGTAATCCCTGCAAGGTTGAAGACTTGTACAAGAGTAGGTAAGTCCTTGGAAGAAGGCGAATGACTCCTTGCAAAGTGGGTAAGTCCTTAGTTAGGTTGAAGACTCTTTGTATTGGATAGGTAAGTCCTTTGTTGGTCATGTATTGTAAGTCTTGTGAATGAATATAAGAGTATAATGGTTAAGAAATTCTAAAGGTTGACCTCTCTAGGTAGTGGACTGACTCACTTCTAGTTTGAAGTGTGGAACCACTCTAAATAGATTGTCAACTTGTGTATGTTAAATCTCTCTCTCCTTTTCTATGCATGTTTTAGTTGCACTCAAATTTCCTATTTAGAAACCTTATCTTGTAATATATCTTGAAGGTCTAATGAATATTTTTTAAGTGCATTCAGCTCTATTCACCCCCCCCTCTAGAGCATCTTATCATCCATCTAGGATCCAACAATTGGTATCAGAGCAGCAGGCTTCTACAAGCATACTTCAACAAGTTGGAGAAGATGGGTGACTACCATGGAGGGAGATACTTGATCAGCCTTCCAATCTTTGATGGGAGAAATTTCTGATATTGGAGAAGAAGGCTTCAATTCTACATCCAAGGATCAAGTCTTGAGATGTGGCAAATGGTGAACAGCCCATACAAGATACCAAAGACAAAGATTAAAGAATGGGATGATGCTACCTTGAAGAAAGAAACCTTGAATGTTGGAGACATACACATCCTCTATGCCTCCATGACCTCCACCGAGTTCAACCGGATTTCTTCTTGTGAGACGGCCTATGGGGTATGGAGAAAGCTATGCATCGCCTAGGAGGGGATAGATCAAGTGAAGGAAAGCAAAGTCTATATGCTCAAAGGGCTGCTTGAGAACTTCAAGATGGGATAGGAGGAGAAGATAGCTGTGATGTACTCAAGACTCAACACTATTTTGAATGGTATTGTTGTTCTAGGTCATCCTATGTCTAGTGGAGAGATCAACTCAAAGATCCTAAGAACTCTTCCTAAGAGGTGGGAACCCAAGGTGACTTCCATTGAAGAAGCAAGGCCTCTTAAGGATGTCCCTATTGAAGAGTTCATTGGAAATCTACAAGCACATGAAGCCACACTTGACAAGAGGGAGGAAGTAGAAATACAAGAAGAGAAAGAACTCAAGAGAATGAAGAAGGCTGGAATCAAAGCTCAAATAAAGGCTATTGTTGGTCAAGCTTCTCCATCCTTACAAGTTGAAGAAGATGCCATGTACTCCAAGGGTAGATTCTATAAAGGCAATAATTCCTCCCCCATCCGGTGCCTCAAGTGTGGAAAGAAGGGTCACTTCAAGATAGATTGCCCACAAGTTATAAAGACTCATCATCACAAGAAAATAGAAGATAAGTGGCACTCAAGCTCTAGTGAATCGTCCAACTCAAGATCAAGTAAAGATTTAAGTGGAGGATCAAGCTCAAACTCTAGTGAAGAAGGAGAATGCCATTTTGCTCTTATGGAATCAACAAGTAAAGACTCAAGTGAGGTAAATCTAAACTCTTTAGATAAAGAATCTTGGATTACTATTATTCATGATACTTGTGCCTCTCTTAAGTCTTCTAAAAAGAAAAGGAAAAAGCTTGCTAGAATTGTTGATAATATGCATGTAGAATTAGATGATCTTGAACATTCAAATTCTTGCTTGCTTGATGATAAAAATGCTTGTCTTAGCCAAATAGTCTCTCTTAAACTTAAAAATGCTAGTTTTCTTGATAAGATTAGATTTCTAGAAGCTCAACCTCTTATGCCTAGTTCTAATGAAGAGTATACTTTAATTGTTGATTCTCTCATGCATGATATTGATGTTCTTAAATCTGAAAAAAAGGATAAAGATTTTGTTTTGCAAGGATTAGAATCTGAAAATGGTGTTTATCTTTCTAAGATTTCTTTGCTTGAAACAGAAAATGCCTCCTTGCTTGCTAAAATCAATGTGCTTGAATCTTGTTCTAGTTCTACTAGTAGAGAGAATAATGTAGCCTCTCTTCATATTGATAGAGATTCTTATTTAACTAAAGGTCTTTGAATAAAAAATGATCTTTTGCATGCTAGAGATAATAGAAACTATTTGTCTTCTACAATTACTTCTCTTATGCATGATAATCATAGTTTGAGATCTTCTTTGCAAAGATTCTTAATTGGTAAGAAGAGCCTTAATGATATCCTACACCATACTAATAAACAAATTGGTAGACATGTTTGGGGTATGATGGTATTCAAAGGAGCAACAAAGGTAAAGGACCTCCAATATTCCATGGAGAATCCTCTAGCTCCAAGACTATGGGCAAATGCAACTATTGCAATGATATTGGCCATTATTCTACTTGTTGTTCTTTTAGGAAAGCACCCAAGAGCAATAGGACTTGGGTTGCTAAGCTAACTCCTTCGGACCTAAAACCATGATTGGGGACCATTTCATCTTTCTTCTTGTAGGTACTTGCAAATGGTTGACTTGATCTATTAAATTACAAATTGACTTGTCAATCCACATGGAAGAAGAAGGGTGAGATGCGTAGAGGGTGACAACAAATGGAAAAAGGAATGGTAACAACAAAGGTAAATGTTTTCTTTCTTATAACCATTTCTAACTTGTTTTTTTTAAGTTAGTGTGCACTATGCATGTGGTTTTTGAGTCAAAAGTGGTATTTTGGGATTCTCTTCACACTCTTGCTCAAAAATTGTTTATGATGCTTTCATAGTGCATTACGAACTTCCTTACACATGTTTCGATATGGCTTATGTCTTTAGCATGCCTCTAAATATGTTTTTATGAAATATATGTGCTTTTTGACAACAGCTTTGTCGGTCGAGTTTGTCCTATTTGAAACTCGACCGATAGGCACCAATGGGTGTTGCCAACAGTTGTCATCAGTCGAGTTGTCAATACACAGAACTTGACCAATAACATTGTGCACAGAATGTACATTTGGCTTATTGAATGAGAATTTCCCTCTCAACTAGATTTTCTCAACCAATAGCCTTATTATTTGGCACTCTCATTTGGCACCTTTATATACACATATTTCCATGCTTTAAATTACCTTTCTTGCATGAAACTTTGTCTCTCTAATTGCTCTAAATTGGTATATCTATATCTTGCAATTACTTGCTTTGAGTTTCTTTGCAGGTTTTAATAATGATCTCTTCGGATCTCTTGGTTGTATCTAAAATTGTTTCTATTGTACTCTAACTTGCTACATCTATATAGGTGTATATCTTGTTTTGATACAACCTTAAGTTTCTTAGTGGTAATCATCCTTTGGTAATGATGCATATTTGTATGTGAGTTATATCCTTTCATACTTCAAAAATTGCTTATCTCTTTGTTTGGATATATCTCTACAACTACTCATAGCTTGCTTTATCTTGTGTATCTTTTGGTATCTCTTGGTATGACCTAGATCCTACTAGTAGTCCTAACTTGTGATATCATCTACTAGTAGTTCACATACATGTAGTTCTAACCTTGTTTATAATTAGTATCTTTGCTCATCTAGTAAAATTTCACTATATGCAATGATTGTATCTTGTCTCATACATGCTCAAGCTTGTTCCTTGAATTGCAAATCTACTATCTTGTGTTGCTTGCATAACATTGTGATGCAGGGTACATAGATCTACATTATATGTAGAAACTGGAGTATTTTTAGATTTTATGCAGATTTTGCTCCAGTTTCAATTTTTGCTGCAAGAGTAGTGTTTTTAATGCAGAAATGACCTTCTGATCAAGGCTCATTGCCATGTCATGATCCCTGAAACTTTTTGGGCAAATTATGTCATCTTGAGGGTCAAAATTGTGTTTTATTATTTTTCTACAGCACTTTATCTTGCTTTTAGGGTTGTTTAAGTGTTTGCTTTAACTTGCTTTTATTTTATACTTGGACAAGCCCCTATTTGTGCTCTTCTACTCTCCTTATATAACTTTTTGTTATCTCCTTTCTCTTAACAAGTGGTGTTTCTTATCTCTTCATACCCCCACATTTTGATATGATAAAGGGGGAGAAAGGTATGTCTTCTTTTGACAAAATAGGGAGAAGGCATGTCTTACATGAAGAGAAGCATGTCCATGTAAAGGGGAGAAGGTTAAGGGGAGAAGACATATATGTGTAGAACATATATGAGTAGAAGACATAGTATTCTATAAATGTTATGAAAGCTAACCATGCAGGAGAAATAGCATCAATTGAGGGGGAGTATGAGAACTCCACTAGCATCAATTGAGTGGGAGCATATTAACTCAATTCTATTGAAACCCCTAGGTTTCACCTAAGGTATGACTCTACATAAATGCTTTCAATACAATTATGGAATGGTTTGTCATCTTTAAAAAGGGGGATAATGTTGACTCAAGGTCTAAATTGACCAAACCCTTATTTTGATGATGACTAAACCATTCCAATTATTTGTGTCTAATGTCTCTACTTTAGTGATTTCAGATTAGGTATAGACACACTCCAAATGCCGTAACTTGCACATATCAAATTGGAGAAAAGATAAGTCAAAGTCAATACAAGTGCATGTTTTTGTAATATGATGTAAATCTGTTAATATCATGTTGTAAATCACTTGTAATGATTGTATGACTTGTAATTCAACTTAGAAAAAATTAGGAGCACTTAGATCGAATGTTTAAGCACTCAAAAGCCATTTTCTAAAATTCACATCAGGTTGTTCATCGGTCGAGTTGCAAACTCGACCGATCCTGATTGGATCTTGAAAATGACTATTGATTAGTCAACTTTACACTTCACAGAACTTCACTGATCCCTCTACTGACCAAAACTGATTTAAGTGAATCGGTCGAGTTACCCCAGGACAAACTCGACTGATGGCCTAAATTGGTCTTCTCTCTTAGTAGGATCGGTTGAGTTACCTTTATAGAAACTCGACCATTTGCACTGTATGCAAAAGTACAGAAAAGTGCTTCTAGCCGTTGTGGAGTTGCAACAAGAGAAAATATATCTATTACAAACCACAAAACGTCTAGTTTTCATTCTTAAGTGTTCCCAAAGGCTAAGAGGCATCCCCAGCTATAACTAGGACCCCTTGGGCTTCATTCCAAGGATGATCATTCAATGAAAAACTCTATGTGAGGTTCCTATTCTACAGTTGAGTGCTTTCTACAACCTCCTCTCTCTCTCTCTAAAGCTTAATCACTTGCTACATTCGTCAGAGTGAGTAGGAAATCTATAAGAGATCTAGTCCTACATGTATATCTTGTGAGGCTCTCACTTCCACCACCTCCCTATCTCTCTTTTCAACCATGAAGATGAAGGTTCTCTCTCTTGTCTAAGAGAGGTGAAGAAGAACAAGGGAAGGAGTCCCTTGGTGAAGATCAAGGTTGAAGACTTGGAGCAAGAGTGGGCAATCCCTTGGTTGTAGGAAGAAGACTCCTTACTCAAGTGGGTAAGTCCTTGGGGGAAGCTTCTCCGAGTGAAGGTGATGTCAAAGGTTGAAGATACAAGAAGAGTGGGTAATCCCTGTAAGATTGAAGACTTGTGCAAGAGTAGGTAAGTCCTTGGAAGAAGGCGGAAGACTCCTTGTAAAGTGGGTAAGTCCTTGGTAAGGTTGAAGACTATTTGTATTGGAAAGGTAAGTCCTTTATTGATTATGTATTGTAAGTCTTATGAATTAATATAAGAGTGAAATGGTTAAGAAATCCTAGAGGTTGACCTCTCTAGGTAGTGGACTGACTCACTTCTAGTTTGAAGTGTGGAACAACTCTAAATAGCTTGTCAACTTGTGTATGTTAAATCTCTCTCTCTCTTGCTATGCATGTTTTGGTTGCAATCAAATTTCCTATTTAGCAACCTTATATTGTGATATATCTTGAAGGTCTAATGAATTTTGTTTAAGTGCATTCAGTTCTAATCACCCCCCCCTTTAGAGCATCTTATCACCCATCTAGGATCCAACATATACCACTTCCATACAAGGCTATCACCATTATCTCATTTCCATGGGTATCAATCCCTCATCAGATCATTGGAGGATAACACCTCACACTAGGCACTAAGCCTCTTCCAGGTCATAGGACCCAAGCACATCATTTATGTATCATATCATTATCTCATTGTGCCTCATAAAGGCTCATAGCCATCACCTTGTCTCATATAATTACCACCATAGCATTCACAAGCTATGACATTCATTCAACTTGCAAGTTTGGAATTACACAGGTAGGAGAGAGAAAATATAATCACATGCTAAACATCCAAGAAAGCTCAACAAGTATAACATACCCTAGAATTAGGGTTACAGTTTTACACACATGGCCGATTAGAGTTTCCGTGCCAATAATTATCATTAGACCCAGACGAGCTATCTCCCACTTTCTTAGAACTCATCAGGGTTAAGTTTCATAAACATCCAATCAAAACATCACTATGTTGTGACCTAAGAACATCATAACACATGTAACAACCAACATATCTCTAGTAGCGACCATAGGTGGCTAACACCTTATTGCGACCACAACATCAGATGTAGCGACCATCACTCATGGGTGTGTGTGTCGACCACCCATCAAGATATGTGTTGATATTGCAACACATCAACATGCAAAGTCTAAAGCCCTTCGACTACAACAAGGATTAAACCAAGGTTGGCAACCAGCCAACTAGACCAGGCTCTTCAACTGCAACAGATAATATGTAGCAACTACCATCAGGGTTAGGGGTGTTGTGACCACAAAACCCTCACACCTACCATGTTAATAGAAACACTCACATAAGAAACAACCCAAAAGCATGAACACAAGGGTGCAATGACCAAGGACAACAAGGAAACATTGTGTCAATCGAAAAAGACCAACTTGACACTCTTTGACCGAAACAAAGCCAACCCAAGGGAAAAGGGCATGTCAACCACAACAACAACTTAGGTAGAAACCAAACACATGAGACATGTATGAGTGTCAACCAAAAACACCATGGTAAACATGCATTAATCAAAATAGGTGTTGAACACAAAGAAGACCAAACGTCACCATGTTCAAATCTCATAGATGCATGAACATCAAACCCTAGAAAGGGTCACCATTAAGATCAACAAGGAAGACCATATTATGAGAAAGAGAAAATCAAAACTCAACGCATGTGAAGCCAATCCAAAACCTCAAGTAAAACTGTAACATACTGAAATTTGGGTACCTGATTTATTCCCATGGATTTATGAATGCTTTGGAATCAAAGGAGTATGTTGATAATAGTAAACAATAAAAATATTAGAATTATTTAGTAATATAATTAAATATCCATCTTTTATAGGTATTAATATGTTTTTGAAACACATCTTTAAAGCAATATAGAAATTAAAAGTGTTGCTCGGAAGTTATTAGTCAATAAGGACTCGTATGGAAGAGTAGTCACTGGTATATAATGGTGAACCATTATTGTAGGATCAATACCAATTGAGTGCAAAAATGTTACTTGCACATAGATGAGTAATTGGTCCTTATTGGATAAGGGAGCAATGAGGGAGTTCTATAGACAATTATCTCATGGTTACTTATTGTATCCACTCCACTTTTCATGTAAGCTAATGACATCAGTTACTGAATCAATAGAATATGACTTAATGTGAACCATTAGAATACTTTTCCTATTTGGAAACAAAAGACCCACCGTTACATGACCTTGCATACCCACTAACCCTAATACCTCCCTATAGGCAATATAAGTAATATACACACATAATGACAATCTGTAACAAAACACCACCACCTGTGAGACACACATATAATGCATCCTAAGCTCATAGAGTGCAACACTCGATCCTTCACCATCTGCAAAAGTCATGGAATGATGCATCAACAACTAATTGAACGATCACACTGATCTCTTCCCCAATCCCTCTTCACTAGACCTTGAACCCTCTCTAGACCAACAAAACCACCATTGTGGTTTCATTTTCTCTGACTCCACCTGGGTGCTATTGCCCCAACCCCAAGTAGTCTACAGCCACCATGGCACCTCACCAGCAAACAGACTGTTGATGGTCGTCGATCCTCTACAACGGTGGTTGACTCCTTTAAGATCTCCAGCACCGTTAACTTGGTGCATGCATGGTCACGACGACAATATGTAATGATGTTGCCACCTACAACCTTCTTGAATTGATTGACGTCTCTGCCTCTTCCTCTCCTCTTCACCCTTGTTGTGCCATCGACACCAGACCACTACAATGGCCGTCAGGGCAGAGCAGATGCACACCCGTCACTTGATAAAAACCTCTAAAGATGACCAGGATGTTGGATGCCAAGAGTCACAACATGCAGACTTCACCATGGTCACCTAAAGCACTGATCACCATGGCAAGCAACAAACCTCTATCGTCCACCTGATGCTCAGACCTACTACCGATTCCTCCAGCCTCCTTGCACCCGATCGCCTACCTATGACATATCTATAGATCATGTTCTTCATTGCCTATGACATCATCATACCTTCAACCTCATCTTCAAGTCATCATCTTGCCGCCCCTCATCACCTCCCATCTAGGACCATGAGCGCCTACCAATCCACCACCATCCTTACATCCCTCTACAGATCTTCTTTGACAGGCCTACACATCAGGCAACTGGCAACACAACATCGCCATCACTACTTGAGACCCAAAGCCACCGCTCCTCAATTCTCCACGAAGGCTAGACCTGTGACAATGGTTGGGTACCTACTAATACATATACATCACCACATCTTTGACTTCATTTTCCCCCTTATACCTTCCTACAGCCACTAAGTAGCTACTTTAACACCCAAGCATCGTCAGCCATTGCCAGAGCCTGATGCCCCGACCACCTGATAGAGCCTCTGCCTTTATTTCACCAAGGCCTACAGATCTATGAAATCTTAGAGAAATGAACCACTTCTCGATCCCCAATCTCTGGTGTGAACCCCTACAACCTACCTCAGTTCCGATCAGATTGAAGGGTGCTCGACGGCCACTCCTTCAGGCTCTACCAACTCTATAGTGCCTAAGAGATGCCTCCTTCGACCACTCCAATACTGCTAGTAGGTTCTGACCCTTCCTCCTTCTCTAGCCCAGTAGCAAGAGGATGGTATTGAGCACATGTTGACCTCCTATATGTGAGGATCGACCTGCAACTACTTTAGTTCAAACAATGTGCTTAGACCTGAAGATTGTGACTGATACCTCTACTAAGTCCAGCTGCAGTAGAGGTATCGTCCGACCCCGTCATGGACACATGGTTAGAGCCTTCATATGTTAACCATTAGCCTCACAAATGATAGCCTAGAGGAGATCTAGTATACCACCCAAAATCCATGACTGGGATCCCAATCGTGAAGCCAACATCAAAGAAATCCTCACCCAAATTTGTGTACATGACAACATCAACATTCATCGATGTGATACATCATTAGGCAAGTATAAAGAAGACCAAGGAGAGATCAACCACAGACCAAGGTTGCTCATAGGATATTACAATGAAGTCCTATTTCAATAAGTCAATACTACCTTGCATTTTAAGATTTGTGAATATAGTTAAAGGATTAATAAGATATCTAAACATAGTAGTCTAAAAGGTGAAATTGATAGTATGAAGTCTCATAGCATTAGAGTGATCCATACCCCAATAGATACCACTATAGTATACACACTTATCTACAAGTATATATGTCACTATAAGCTCATGCAGATATAACTCATAAATGGCTAGATGATAACCATAGTGATATGGAGTCCTAAAACCTACACATTCTCATAGGTCACCTAGAACACTTAGTACATCAGTAATATACATCTCATATATGTAGAATATGGTTATCATAATCACAATGATTTGTTCATGTTATTACCCATATATGGATGAACCAATAACTAATCAAATAGCAAAATGTAGTAATTCATAATGAGACTAATGTAAACACTAACTTAGCCTTGTTACAAAGTAAAATCCTTACATTTGATTAATCTAGAAATTTACTTATCTAACTTGGTCTAGGAGGATACATTGATATCTGTAGAGAGTACTATAAGAAGGGTATTTATTTATATGGAAGACTTTATATTCATACACATTAAATTTAGATGACATTAATACAAGTCTATTATATCATCTTTCATTGAAATACATACTTATCTACAAATATGAGACCAAAGTATGAGTGTGTAACTAGTATGTATTAAACTATGTATGGCTAAAACCCTAGATATTTCGTATGAATATTTTGATAAGTCATAGCTTATACAATGAACAATTGAGAACCTAAAATAGGCAAAATTATACTCTAAGTATGATGCCTAGATGGGAATATAGAAAGGGCAAGGATGGAGAAAATATTCAACTGTAATCCTTGATGGAAACTTAATCCAAAATAACTCAAATTGAACAACATTTGATTCCAAGCCCATCGTACCATATTGTTTCAAATTGTAGATACATCTTTTCATCAAATCTGAGAGATATTTGAATATGGTCATGAAAACTTTGGACTCTTTCTTGATATAAAGGTTCTAAATATTTTATTTTATTGTTGAACTATTTTTCCTCTTGATTGACACACATATATCTTGCTTCGTGGTGAATTCTATATAGCTTTAAAACCTTTATTTATTCTTGAAAGTTCACCACTCTCATTTTGCAATTGATGAAATATTGTTGATAATATTTGGCATTGGACTTGATCTATTGGAGTTTTGACTCCCTGTGGACTTTGGTCCCTCGGTCTTTGGCCCTATAGAGCTTTGGCTCACTTGAGTGGGCCAATTACCCCACAACCCTACGCATTGGATAGGGATTAGTTGTCCCCTAGTTAACTATAATTGATAATAAGGCACTAGTGTCGTTCTCTCCTAGAGTGTGAGAACACAAGGAACTTCGCCCTAGAAAAGAGATGATAGAAAGGTGCTAAAACTTGCCAAATTGAATATCCTAAAATTGATATACTTTGTGAATAGTTTGGATAAATTTTGCATGCTTGAAATATTGAATCTTGCTTAGTGATATTCTTGTGAAAGATTTGCTATCTTGAAATTTATATTGTAATTTCTTCTTGTTAACCTTTAGTCTACCAAATAGTCCTTTCCTAAGTTTTATTATACATTTAAATCCTATTTCGTACATAGTTCAATGATTGGATTCAATACCAACTTTGCTGGCCCTTTTATTTCCCTTCAATGGGGTCCATGTGTGGTTTTGTTCCCTTTGGGAACTCATGGACAGGTGGTAGAGTCTGAAGTCATGGACAGGTGGTAGACCTTGAACAGCCGTTCATGGGTAGTCCTCCATTGAAGACTAGATAGGAATGTAGTGTTATTCTTAAATTTTATAATCGTATTTGTTAGCTTCCATGACTCTGATGTAAGAGCATGATTGTAATAAATATTGTTTATAATTATGATATTATTTTGTAAATATTTGACTATAAAGATTGAGTCTTTACAAACACATGATGGCCAAACTATGGTGTGATGATAAGACCAAGGATCATGGTGCATGTAATAACTTCACCTCAACATCACTTAGATAACAAGTACACGAAATTAGAGTTTAGGAAAGAGAGAAATTATAATGACCCCGCCTCCCAGTAACCCCCAATTAAGGGAGACCAAGAGGTCAGAGCCGTTATCCCAATTAACAAGATCAAAGGTTCGACAAATAATCAATAACAATTATCAAATTCTACTAACTAAGCTGAAAGGCTATAAAAAAGATTTAACTGTGCATACCTTTTTCAATGACTTGGATATCTACTTCTATCCACATCTGGAGTCTATTCTAACTAATCCTCCTTTGTACTTTAATTCATATTAAAGTCCACATATGCCACTTTACTATTTGTTATTTTCACTTATACCTAAAATGTTGACAAACAAAATGTCGGTCAACATAAATGAGTATGCCGATAGGTGTGGGAAACAATAAATGTTTAATTAACAGTAACAACATATTGCAAGCAATTATGGTTTAGCAAGCAATCTTTACATCTTAAACATAAGTACTCAATCCATACATATCCTAGCCTCTACGTTGTCCTTGCAGTGGACCTGGATGCTACCTTCCTTATGGTAGATCCCCCATTAAACCCCGCATGATCCTACCTAATAGGTAGATCAATATCTAGGGTTGAGTCACATGGAACTACCCATAGGTAACCCAATCCCTAACTCATGGTGTGCTAAAGAGTCGCATGGCACTACCCATAGGTAGCCCAATCCCTAATTCTTAATAACTTGATGGTCCCACTTAACAAGTAGACCCTTTACCAGGTTACCCGTTTCATCATTAGAAACGCCACAGAGGAAGACCAAGATCTGAGCCAGTCATGTATACATACTTATGGTGATAATCATAGTCACTTTATAGTTGCATGAAATAAATGTCATCCAAGTAGTTATTTTCAGGAAACCGATAAAACATTCGGGAATCGTTGTGAAACTAAAGAGATTAACCATAAGCGTAACCACATACCTGTCAGGCTAATTTGAGAAAGAATAATCCAATCAATCAAGAATTCCAAATAGGCAAGCAAGCATGCAATGAGATCCTAAAATAAGCATACAATTTCCTATTATTGATCATGCCATCAAGATCTGTTAAACCTAGCTCGTTTCCTAGGGTTTCTTGTCAACTTTTAGGGTTTCCATTACAATTACTCATAAACCCTAATTATCTCATCTATTCTTCATGAAAGATATTAAGGTTACCTTTTCACAACATATAACCCTAATTTTAGAAAAAGCATAATTAACCATCAATTAAGTCCATTAAGCCTCTTTTACATTAAATCTACCATTTTTACCCTTTTAATCCATGACAAGATCATTATGCTCATTTATCATCAATTCATAGTTTATTGTGGTCAATTTCACATATGAACTCTATTTGTCATTAATTCTACCTTTATCCATTAGAAAATCCTAATTACTACATTAAGGGTATTTATCCACAATTAGGAACTTTTATACTTGAAATAGCTTGGCATTATCATATCTCAACTTTATTCATAATTTTGAATAATTAAAACCATTATGAGTCATGTTTACTAATATTAGGGTTGCAAGGCCCATTAAAGCATATTTATGCACATGAATTTCTAAATTAAACCAATTACATGCAAAGTTCATCCTTTTTGTTCTCAATTTACCTTTTTAAAATTAATAGGTTATTATAAACTTTAATCATCCATTAAACCCTACTAAATACATTAATCATCTCCAAATAGGGTTTCTTAATCTTTAATTCATTAAAGTTGATAACTTACACTACTTTTTGAATAGAAATAGTAATTAGCCTCTAAAACCATTTTTATTGAATTCCTCTTATTTTTCTGAGCAATTTTCATATTTTATGTGTATCCATCTGAGCTACCGATATTTAAATATGATTTTTGCAAGATATTACTTACTAGAGCCAATCAGAGGGTGGCACGTCTCCTCTAGCAACGTTTCTTGCCGCTTGAAAACATTTTGAAAAGTAAATTTTGCCCTCGGTTAAGTGGATCCTCCTTCATCCCATGGAGGAGCATTTCTGTCCATGCGCCTCTACCCTTCTTCAACCTCATGTATCTCGATGGCTGCCAACCTAGCCGCCGATTTATAGAAAAACACAAGCATGCCCCCTCTTCTCCAGAGTCCGGCGACCACCAGGGACGACGCCCTCACCTCTGATGCTCCTCCCCGCACTCAGGGTGGGCCTTAACCCACGGCTAAGTCAGTTGGCTTGCGCTGGCCAGGCCTGCAACACGTGGCCGGCCCTATAGCCATGTCATTGATGCTACGCGTTATCCCGGGCACAATGTCGACAACCAACCTTTCCCTGGTGTCGTGGGATCATCTTACATCGATCAAGCTCGACAACTGGTCCCTCGTCGCTCCATAGACGTACTACCTCTCATGGTTAGGGTTTTGACGAAGAAGATGAATAAGAGAGAGAGATAGTTGTGTGGGATCTCTTTGTAACTCGAACCAGGGCTCTACCCTTTATATAGGGAAGGGTATCCATTCCCTATTATGTTCATCCACAAGGATACAAGGCCTTTTCCCAATAGGAATCCAATTCCTTCATTAGGAAGCAAGCTTCTCTTTCCTAATTATCTCTTTAAGATTCTTTATTCTTTAAATATTAGGATTTCAAAAATTACCTCTTTCATTCCCTTTGTACTTGCGTTTTAATCCATTGGCCACGAAATTATATTTTCTTTTAGTACAAAATACGTCCTTTTTATCAATACCACAAAATTCATTAATAATGTATCACATTATCCTCTTATTTTGCATTATTGGTATTTTTTCTTTCTTTTTCTCCATTGGGGCTCCTTGGACCCCAAGAAACTCTAATATTTCGAAATTTCTTTTTAAGGATACTTATTATACTTCTAGATGCATCTATATTCATTACTTCTCATTATCTTGTTTATTTCTTTATTACAATATCTCTTTTTAAGGATTTCTCTTTATCTTTCTTTTTATTTTCTTCATTGGCATTCCTTTTAACATTAGGAATCCTATGGATACCGAAATGTTGGGTTTTAGGGGAGACAGAGAAGGCAGCGGAAACAAAAAATTTCTTCTCTCAAACCCAGAATAAAGGAATCACATCATCGTCTATATAATAGGAAGGATGGTTTGAAGAGACATACCTTGTCCCGAGGCTTGCTCGGCGATGTTACCTCACGGATTGCGCGGTCTTCACCTCCGCTCTTGGATAGTGTCTGTGCAGCTCCTGGTCTCACTGAGACTGTCAGGATTGATAGCTGTCCTCTAAGTGGCAGAAGTCTCCTGCCTCTAAAGTAGTCCACACGGACCACCTGGAACTCTGATCTCCTTGTCCCACAAGGAATTGGAAGGAGTCGCACCCTCCTATTGGCGTACTAGTCACCAACACACTATCATGCCACCAATTGCTTTTCTGCAGTTATCTTTCCCTTGTTGTGCCTCCCTTATTGGGTAGCACTTGCTCAGGCTCTCTCAGTTACAACAACCAGAGAGAACGACAACTTTACAGAGCAACTAGTGTTTTGAGTTGTTGTTTCTGAGAAGCCCCCACTACCCCTATATATAAAGGAGGATTATTGGATAGGGTTCTCTACCCCAGGTAATGCGGGATTAAATAGGAGTAAAGGGTTCGAGATTTTCCACAAAACAACCAACTGTGCTACTTGAACCGATCGTTTCAAGCATGAACCGATCGGTTGGGGACCTCAGCCGATCAGTTAGGACACCTGAGCTGATTGGTTCATGGTCCTGGTCCAACTCAAATTGACTTTAATATTTGTTTCCAATTAATCAAATATTAATCCTTGTCCAAATCAAATTTGTACAAGTGAAACAAATTGTATTTGCAAAATAGTCTTCTGACTTTCCAAACGATCTCAATTGGTCACATGAGCCGACTGGTTCAACAATTGAGCCGATCATCTCATTGATACATGAGCCAATCGTCTCACCAGTTGAGCCGATCGGTTCACCAACCTGAGATGATCGGTTCATCCCATGAGTCAATCGGTTGGGGCAGTAGACTGTGCAAATCAGTCAATTGCAGTTTCAATCAATCTGTTACTCCAATCAATCGATCCAACAACTTGAACACTATGATACTGAGCTATCAATTGATTGAGTGTTTAATTGAACTACTAAACTCCTTTAGTAATCAATATAAACATCTTTTGTGGATAAAATTCTCTTCCAGGTTAAATCCTATCTATGTGACGCTGCAAGTCCATTTCACATTGGCAGTGAAAATCCATAACACTTATGACTTCACAAGCAATAAGAGGTGCCTAGTCACACAAAAGTGCTACCCCGGTGAAAAGGAAGGTTGGAGAACAACTTTCAATCCTACAATCCGTGAATGGTGTTACAGTGAATGTATAATTTCTTTGTCACTGATATCTTGAATGAACTCAAGGCATGGAACAGTCATCCTGTCAACGTTCATTCACTTTCTTGATCTCAGAGTAGATTGGAGGAGATATGTATGACATCAATATCACATACTGATTCACACATGCATGCACGCCTATCTCAATCCTACTCATCAAGTGGCCATGGATATCAAACTCCCTCAGGAGGGACAAATCCCATATCTATCACTCACCCCTCAAAAGCCCCATGTGTCAAAGACACCCAATCATCACCTTTATAATAACCCATGTTTCAGGACTACATTTGATGATGTCAAAGTGTACCCAATGACATGTGTTGAGTGTAGTGATTTTAGGTCAAAGAATCACACTCACCACCATCACTGTGAGAACTAACTGTGACTACCATGTCATTGTTCCATGTGTCAAACTCACGGTGGGTATGTTCGGTACACTTGTTCTCTAACAAGTACCTATGTGTTTGGTTTGATATATCCATATCATGACTAATGAGATTCTGTCATCAACCAACACCACAATCTAGTCTTGTGTGTCATTGTTGTCTATCTACCTTCCTCAATGACATCCGACTAGGGACATAATAAGAATGTACAAACTCTTAGCATATGTATGATCTCATCATTCAGGTCCTCAACCTGAAAGCATACATCATTGAGTATTATCATTCTCTAGACATTCAATCTATTCTATCATTATTTCATATAAATGAACCAGAAAGAATTGGAAGCTTGTCTTTGATGTTTATCAAATAATTCTTAATGTATCCCACCAATCATCCCATGATTGGCTCTCAGGGCATACATACCAACAGATTCCCACTTGCATTGTGAGCCAATCACCCTTGAATCATATTCATAGTGATCTTCAAACATGTCCCACATGTTATTGTGCTCTAGTACTTACATAGTGAGTTATGGCAACATCTTGCCAAAGTCAATATTAATTGCATGTCTCTCATCTCTTCACTGTGCATCACACGTATGAGATGGAGTTGTCGTAATATGCGATCTAGTATTCCTTTTCTAACCTTTAGCCACATTGCATGACCAAGCACTCCTTACTTGTCATCAATGACCGGAATATCTATAAGTTCATCTCTATGAACTCCTAGATCCATATAGTATCCATTGTTGTTCCTTAACACACAGATACTCAACATGTCCTTTTAAAACATCTTAAATGGAACGTTTTCATTTATCAACAAACATTCACTTTTATATATCCCGTATATATATATATATATATATATATATATATATATATATATATATATATATATATATATATATATATATATATATATATATATATATATATATATATATATTGCGATTAATTTTTTGTTCTTTTCAGAAGTTCGCATCAGTGTAAATCTTTATAGTGAACCCTTCCTTATTTCCATAGAACTAGTACTTATCAGGTTCTTATGGTATTCTAGTAACCCTTACTGGAACTAGACAGACATCCACTCGTCATGTCCCACATACGAGTTATCAGGATGAGCATATCATATTGTCATGTCCTACCTACAAGATGAATGCCTTTTATTTCTGCCATGTCCTATATGCAAGATAATGGGATGATTACATACATGATAGATCCATATCTATTCTTAGTGTTCCCATTTTTCATAAGAATTGGACACTTGGCCTTGGGATAATAACTCCATGTTACATGTATAAGTTTTCTCCCACTAAATTTGTGCATGCTGAACCTTTCAGTATAGATCGCCAATGTATGCTCTCTCTTTTCAAATTAAGAGGTTTTCGAGAACTATCTCTATAGATCTCTATTCCTATCACATAGGAAATGTCTCTATCTTCCTTAAATATAATTTCCACTTTGGATTTCCATTCTAGAACATTTCATTCCTCATCTACATGTGGAATGCAAATACACTCCCATTAAATCACAGATCCCTTCTTTATCTTTGTCATATCAGTCAAACCCTTTGACTATATTATCAAAGTAAAGATCTGAGCTCTGAGTTTCTTGTACTCAATCAATCACATTTCTTAGTCCATTGTAACTTATAGACATCATTTGCATTAATGGATTCATAAACCTTATAGGTTGTGTCACGTACACATCCTTGTTTTATTCCTTATAGGAATGTGGTTTTTAGTATCCATATGCCAAATCTTTTAGTCATTAAGTTGCAATCAGTAAGCATCATTGATGCGATGATTTTGAGTCACATTTATAGACTTGTTTGATATGTGTTTTATGCATTTATTAGTCATTTTCATGGTTAATGTTTCATAATTCATTCATTTTGGTCTATGCTACTTCTTTATGTCAAATTCCCTTTATTTAAGCATTTTGAGTGTTAATTATCAAAAGAATATTTTGTGTGAATTTATGTGGTTTCGTGTGTTAATTTCAGGAAAAACAAGTATTTGTTGCCGTCGATACCATCGACGGTGGTCGATACCATCAACGGTGGTCGATACCATCGACCGGACCACAGGTTGCCAGCACAAGGACCAGAAGAAAGTCGATACTATCGACAGGGATGTCGATGGTATCGAGATACCATCAGGTTGCTGGCGAGAAGTGAGTCGATATTATCGACTGGTGGAGCTATAGCGATGCAAAAAGACAAAACCGTCGCTACAGGTTCTTCGATACCATCGACCCACGTCGATGGTATTGAGATGGCATCAGGTGCAAAGACAAAAGAAAAGAAGGACTGCCGCTATCACGCTAGGTCGATACCATCGACCCGTGTCTATGGTATCGACACCGTCAGATATGTGTTTGATTCAGAATGATCTTAATCGGACGACTGTGGTTAATTGGAGACCTAATTCGGGACATATACCTAATGACGACACCCCAGTGAGGATCATCACGTCATTAGCCGCTGCACACATCCCGGAGAGGAAGGAGAGAAGAATGGAGCACGAGAGCACGCCCCAGCCAATCCGGACACTGAAGAAGACGAATTCCACCACCGAAAGGCGGGAGAACACGTATTCCACGCCAAGGATCGATTGGATCTCCTCCGATCAGGGGTTTCACCACTCAATCACGTTTTTCTCATGTTTCCCCTTTTCTCTACCATGCTTTGCTTTAAGATGAACATGCGGGGCTAATCCCCTTTGTGTTTAGGACCGGGAGTAGCCTAGGAATTCATTGTATGATGATTCTATCTTAGCAATTCATATCTTATCTCTTAAATCTGTGGTATAATTTCATTCTCTCAATTATATTGTTATGCTTGATCACTATAATAATAATCTAATGCCCTTAATTGCTTTGAAAGAAGAATTAATGGTTGAAAAGAGGCATAATTTACATTAATCGACAAATCCCTTGAACAAGGTGGTGTAAGATTAATGGTGGATACCGAGAGATCGTTTTTAATGCACCTAATTTAGGGTATAGGTTACTACGACGCTGGAACCGACCTAGATGTAGGTAGTGAATTGTACCACGACAGTGGGCAATTCTGATTTCAGGCCACTACCCGGATAGAGAGATAAAATTGAGTGACTATATAGAATTTAATACAATGAAAACCTGCGGTGAAACCGCAATCCTAAAGATCTCATTTTGAATTGATTAAACCAACATTTAATCGATTGCTTGTTTTCTTTTATTTTTATTTTATTTTAATTTCAACAACAACTCTCAACTATTTAATCAGCTTAGCTGATCGTGAGTAGTTAGTAGGAGTCTCCGACGATTTTACATATCCCTGAGTTCAACTCGGGCCTCACAAAGGCCTATATTACTTCGACGCATTCACTTGCGTTTCTGCACACAGTAAAATTGCGTCAAGTTTTTGGCGCCATTGCCGGGGATACGGCAAAAATTGTCGGCACTTTGAGTGCTGCAAGCGGCCACTCTAGGCCACATTTTTTATATATATTTCTCATTTCAAAAATTCTTAATCTATTTTCTAAATATTTGCAATCGTCAAGCACTGTACTGAAATTAAATTGCTCTATTTTCAGGTACTGTGCATGGTGCAGACGCGTAGTACTGACTACACACGACACGCACTTGAGGTTCCACTGCCGGGACCGGAAGATGAGGACGACAATAATCAAGACCATCTTGAAGAAACAGATTCAGAATTAGAACAAGAAGAGATGGACGAGCCACAGACAATATGGGAGAAGATCAAGGCGACTTCCTCATCTACTTCCAAGGGGCCGATCAAGAAGCAAGCGGTTAATATTCCGACATACAAGATTGATCCGGCTTTAATCAACTTGGTGAAGTCGAATGTGTTTCATGGGCTCAAGAATGAAGACCCCGTCGCGCACATAAGTCAATTTGTGGAGAATTGTGATATGATAAAAATCGACAGATTTCCACAAGATCTGCTCTACTAGAATCTCTTCCCGAGTTCTCTAGCGGGAAATGCGTGCGAATGGCTACACAACTTGGACGATGAATACATGGAGTCTTGGGACCACGTGGTGGAGGTTTTCTTTGAGAGGTTCTTTCCGCCCGAGAAGACCAATGACATGATTAGGAAGATCCACAACTTCACCCAACAAGCAGGAGAGACCTATTCTGAGACCTGGGAAAGGTTTCAGATCATGCTCAGGCGTTGCCCGCATCACGGGGTTGATAAGGAGACCCAAGTCAAGATCTTCTATTTTGCTCTCTCTGAGCATGATAGAAGCAACCTCGATTCAGCCGGTTCTGGATTCTTCTTGAATAACACGGACACTAGATGTTGGGAGATCCTAAAGAATATGGCTAAGAAACAATCATGGGGCGAAAGAGGCGCCGTGGAACAGGTCCGAGTGGCAAGTGAATCTAAAGCAATAAAGGAGCTGGATGAGAAGATGGATCTTCTCACAAAGAAATTGCTTGCAAAGGAGGATACTGAGTCCGAGTACGAGGCTCAAGTGAAATTCATGAGGTAGCAGCAAGGCTATAGGAATAATGCCTATTCATGGAGGAAAGACAACAAGTTCTCCTGGAAGGATCCAAATAAATTCTTGCAGGATCCGGATGCTAAACCCCAACCAGTAGCAGAGGATAAGAGCACAGAGTTGCTCAATCAAGTGATAAAGCAAAATCAAGAACTCATGGCTACTTTCGGCTAGCAAATAAAGAAACAAGGGGAGTTCATGAACCAATTTGGGCAGACACTGCAGAGCCATGGGGCTCAAATGAGAACAATAGAGACATCTATGGCACAGATGGCTGCAGAGATAGCCAGTTTGAAGAAGCCGGCACATCCGAGTTTCCCGAGAAATACTAATGTTCCAGGAGGAAACCAACAAGCGAAGACCATCTTGCTCAGAAGTGGCAAGAAATTGTTAAATTCCAGGGCCGATGAAGCAAGAAAAACCCAAGATGAAATGGTAGGTGAGGCCACTGAGGAGCTGCCCGTACCGGTCACAGAACTAGTTGATGACATAGAAGTGGATGCTACTGAAGACCCGATTGCAGAGGAGGAGGATCCTCAGAAAAGGACACCCTATGTGCCACCGCATCAAAGGGCACAGGCTGTCCCGGTCCCTTATCCGAAAAGTGCTAAGGCAAGGAAGGTAGATGCCCAATTCAAAAAGTTCTTATACAGTTTTAGAAAGCTTTCAGTCAACATCCCTCTATTGGAAGCTATTGAGCAAATTCCATCTTACGGGAAATTTCTGAAGGATATCATCACCAAGAAAAGAAAAATTCCAGACACTGAAGTAGTTGTGCTTAAGGAGCAGGTGAGTGCCTTTATCATGGGCACATTGCCACCAAAGAGGCAAGATCAGGGTTGTTTCAACATTTCATGCTATATCAGGAAAGTCAAATTTGGTGAGGCATTATGTGACTCGGGAGCAAGCATCAATCTAATGCCCCTTTCTACATTCAAGAAGTTGGGATTGAAGGAGTCACGGAAAAGCAACATGACAATTCAATTGGCAGATAACTCTGTGGTGAAACCATATGGGATTTGTGAAGATGTGCTTGTGAAAGTGGATAGATTTGTATTTCCTACAAATTTTGGCGTCATGGAGATGCAAGATGAACAAGGCAATGAGCTATTACTCGGAAGACCATTCCAAGCTACAACCGACATGATACTCGAGATGGGGAGAGGTCAGTTGACCTTGGGTATAGCCGATGACTGATTTGAGATGGTCATGCCTTCCAGTTCTACTTCACCTAAATCCAAGGAGCAATGTCACATAGTAAAACATTTTGATAATACCATCTCACTTTGTCTAGGGAAGCCATTTCTAGATATGGCTCATGTAATGACCAAGGTGGATAAAGGGACTTTGGCTGTAGACATCATGGAGCAGACCAAAGTAGTATCCCTTTGCAAGGCTGTCGGGTTCCCGAATGATGAGGATGAGGACATTCCTCCCTCTACAGAGGATGATGCCACAGAAAATTCAGTTTTTGATGCATATCCGGAATTACCACCGGAGGCTTGTTTAGTCAATATCACTCATGATTGGATGAGAAGCAAATCACTCAAGGAGTGCGCCAAAATGATTCAGATGCTTCCATGCTCCTATGCGAGGTATTATGAAGATTTAGGTGAACTTCACCCTCCGTTTCAATCA
Source organism: Alisma plantago-aquatica (assembly GCA_963693085.1). NCBI lineage: Eukaryota > Viridiplantae > Streptophyta > Magnoliopsida > Alismatales > Alismataceae > Alisma > Alisma plantago-aquatica. The sequence goes on along the minus strand of OY856410.1, from coordinate 350,938,745 downwards.
TCCATGATCAGCCCACCGGAGTTAGAGCTAAAGCCACTGCCACTGCACCTCAAGTACGCCCTTTCTAGCTGAGGAAGAAAAGTTACCTGTGATCATTTTTGCATATTTGCGTGCAGAAGAGGAAGACCAATTGTTGATAGTGATGAAGAACCACCGGGGAGCATTTGGGTGGTCTGTTGCAGATATCAAGGGGATTTCCCCTACCTTGTGTCATCATAAGATTCGGCTCGATGATGGAGCTAGAACTTACACCAAAAGATTACTCTTCCAATGGGAGTCCTAATGTGCACCAAAAATCCTAGAGAGTTGATGTCCTCTCTAGGTTTACCTACAACTGGTGCTAGATAAATGCTCCAACCCCACAAGAGTGTGTAAGCCTTATCATAGTACAAATTTAGGATCGAACCCAAAGGACAACGTTAAGAATCTGAGTGTCTTTTTCTTGTTTCGTATCAATCTAAGTTAATCATCTAAGACCAGAAATTTGATTTGAGTTATTTAACCTAAACATGTAAAAGTAAAGGCAAGAATAAAAACTAGTTTAATGATTAAAATCTAAGATTAGAAAATGATGATGGATCACTGGGGTGATGCGGGTATTCGCCACCACTACACATGGATTGCACTTGTACCAATCATAGCAAGACTTGTAAGCAAGATACCTGGATGTTGTACAATACCGATGTCTTAGAGGACAAGAGTAATGCACACATCCTTCACGGGTTGAGTAACTCTCATCCGGTACATATCTACGTGTCAATGAAGATATGTAGTCTCCGAAGAGAAAATCTTACTCAACCTCGTGAAACGTGCATCGGAAAACTAACAAGCGAGCGATAATTACCAAATCAATTAGTATCCTTATAGACTATCCCTCTTTCGAGGATATAGCTACGAGAAACGTGAGAGTGTTGCAACGTCAGCCATTCTCGAATGAATGGTCAAGTACTTTACACCACTCTCTCCTCAGAGTGTGTTCCTCGACCTGTCAAGGTCGCACTTTTGTACGTCAACTGATTCCATTTCATAGTACAAAAGTACAACGATGGAGGTGAGTTTACTCCACTCCTTAGAAAGTGTTCCTAGATACCGAAACGGGTGCGCGGTGGATACACGCACTCGGGAGCGGTCGTAGACAAACCACAACGAAAGACAATAGATGCATACAAGAACGCGGCCAACATTCGAGCATGTATGAAACGGTTTAGTATTGAAACGAAATGATAACATCTTTTTAGTACAAGATACAAAACACGGGCAGCGGGGCTAGTCCCCGCACCCCAGTGGATGGAACTACTCGCTCCTCATAGAGGGAGCAACAAAGAAGGAGAAGAGAGAGAAAGAAACCATCGTTGGAGCAGAAGAGTAGATATGTGACAACCCGGTGTAGATCGTCGCAGTCTCTGGGACTGCTCCGTCGTGGTCGATGCCGTCCGTTTCTCCGCCTCGATCTTCGGGTCAACCTCCGGAATAGCAAGAGTAGGATGAGGTGGAGCTATGGTGTGAGCAATGGTGAGATGGTGATGGAACAGCCTACTAGATCTGCGCCCGGACTGGCTGCTCACCGGATCTGGGCTCAGGATGGGATTCTGAGGCTGTGGGTGAAGTTTGGTCGGAAACGGTGCTCGGGCAATCTGGCAGCATTCCGGTCTGGTCCCAGTCCGGCAGCCTTGGGTCATGGTAAGATGGGATCCCCAAGACCATGCCTCTGCCCTTCTATTTATAGGCTTGGCATGTGTCTTGGACGGGTTGGGTTAGATCTGCAAATTGCCCAAAATATCTTGGACGTGCCTTTTGTCCACTCAGCCTTCTTTATACAATTTGAGAGAGCGAGAGCCTTTCTTCTCTCGGTCTCTGTATATTTTCATTCGGTGTTCAGTAATCATCCAAACGGTCCTACCTTTCCTTCTCTCGGTCTTGCGCTACCTTTTCTTCTCTCGGTCTTGCGCTACTTTTTCTTCTCTCAGACTTAACAAAGTGCTGCATGCACTCTTCACGTTCTCACGGTCTTGAACCTTTTCAACCAGCTCTCGCGGTTTCAGCCTCGCGGTCTTAATTACTCCAGCCCTCGCGGTCTTGCTCTCGCGGTCTTTGCTCTCGCGGTCTAGCTCTCGCAGTCTCGGCTTTGCCAAAGTGCTGCATGCACTTCGCGGTCTAAGCTGCATGCGTAGTGCTTCCCGGTCTCGGCTTTGACTTGGATTATTCTTCAGCTCTCGTTCACGTGGGTGATGAGGCCATCCTCACGGTCTTGCATGAGATCGTTTTGTCTTCATTCTGCTGGAACAAGTGACCTTCACGCGCATTGGTAATGATTTCATGCAAAGCAACAAACAGTTTCCAAACGGTCCGCGTGATTGCACTTTCTAATTGGTTTGACTTTTCCAATTAGCTCACACGGTTTGCTGATTTGATAATGATTTTGCATGCATGCTTTCTTGCATGCACGTAGCTGAATTTGGATTCATTTGCTTAATGCATTTGGTTGGTATGATTCGGTCTTCACGTGAACTATTCGATGGATTCTTCTCCATTCGATCTTTGCATAAGTGAGGCAATTGGTTTTTCTCAGTTCTTCACATGGCAAGCAATTGGCCTTCACTCCAGCAATCATCAAATGGTTTTGCTTGGTACTTATTCCAAACGGTTTCATGGTTATTGTATCATACGATCTTCGATGCATGCATACGTACAGCTCAAACGGTCTTCGGCTATTGGTCTTGTTGCTTACTCGTCCTGTGCTCACGATTGTTGGTGTAGGTGATGAAGACGACGTTGTTGATGACATATAGCTCAAACGGTCTTGCTTCGATCGGTCTTGGGACCGCGAGGATCCAAACGGTCTTGGGACCGCAAGGATCCAAACGGTCTCCAGACCGCGAGGATCCAAACGGTCTTGAGACCGCAAGGATCCAAACGGTCTTGAGACCGCGAGGATCCAAATGGTCTTGGGACCGCGAGGATCCAAACGGTCTTGAGACCGCGAGGATCCAAACGGTCTTGAGATTGTGAGGATCCAAACGGTCTTGGGACCGCAAGGATCCAAACGGTCTTGAGACCGCAAGGATCTAAATGGTCTTGAGACCGTATGCATGGAGTTGCTTGATTTTCCTTAGTGGTTGGATGAAAAGGAACCGTTGGATCTCGATCAGGTGGTTGCGAGTGATCTGCAGAGGGAAAGGAGAATGTGTAAGAGATAATATCATCGAATATACTAGTAATTAGAACTATTTAGGCAATATTTGCAAGGAATTAGTGAAACACTCAAAGTGAACCAAAGCGAGGGTAAATCAGTCAATATGAGAAATAAAATCCCTAGAATCGGCGACTGTGCAGATGAATCTGGAGGATTCATCATCACACCGAACTTGAGCGTTACTCGTCCCGAGGAACGGAGAAAAACTTAAGATAGTCGACAAAGAGCTCGTTCGTCTCGTAATTACCTCATCTGCATGTAAGTGTCAGAATTTTCACGAGAAAAGAGAAAAGGGGAAATGAGACAAAACAAAATTAGGGAAAAAAACGTCGAAAATCCTTAGAATTGGTGACTGAAGGTGAATCTAGAGGATTCATCGCCACACCGAACTTAAGCGTTACTCGTCCCGAGGAACGAAAAACTTAAAACAATCGCCAATGAAATTGTTCATCTCGTGTTTGCCTCATCTGTATGTCATATGATAGATTTGTTCGTTGCTCAGATTGATACAGCATCAAGGCTTCCTTAGATCACGGAATACATCTTATGGTATCATTGTTTCTGATTTCACTTTGCTGAAGTACTTCCTTCTCACTCTCTGTTGTATCGGTCATGTTAAAGAGTTTTATGAGATTTTGAACAGACCCACATAATCAACAAAATGCATACGATCTGTTACTGGTGTTGAAAAAGGAGGGAATGGGGGTATGATCAAAAGATAAGAGTCTCTCCTTTGATTGAATCAAGACTCTTAAAATTAATTGACTCATCGAGATACTTTGAATGATTTATGCACAACTCTGGTTGGCTTAGCCTTACACTCGATTATTTTCTTTTTCTAAAGGTAACTCAGAAGTGTGTATAGGTTGGCTTAAGGCTTTTGGCTCTTTTACCTCTTTGAGGGGAGGTAAGGGGTTATTTTTGGATCCTTAGGATCTCACTACCGGTCACGACACATCTGCCTTCATGAGGGCAGCTAATGTACCGGCCGGGCAAGACCTTTATCGGTTATCCTTATTCAGGGCACAACTCTCATGTTTTTATTCACACTCTGGCTTTTATTCATTCTCGCCTGGCTTAGGACAAAGGGTATTTTTGGATTTTTTTTTTCATATTTGGGCTGCCAGGCCTCTTTTTGGAATCGGGGTAGATTTTTCACCAACCTCGGTATGTGCACAAACATCATTGTATACTCCTTGAGAAGGTGGTATTCCCCCGTTATGTATTGAGGGGTATGGAAGAGGCGGTAATGGAAAGAGGGGTGTGGTGTACCACACCGAACTTAGAGTTTTGTAGAGGTGTGGTTTACCACACCGAACTTAAAGTTCGGCAATGTTCTAGTTTTCACTAGAAAGGAGTGTGGCGTGCCACACCGAACTTAAGACTTTGGCATGGTTAATGAACATAGGGGTATGAAAATGAAAGAAGAAGTGTAGAAGAGAGTTTGGATCATGATGTAGTTTGCTTAGCGATTCCATGCGACGGGTCTCTATTCTCCATCACACTCTGCTCCAAAAGAGACATGATGAAACATCAAATGAGAAATCCATACAATAGATCCATTAATCAGATAAAGGCGTGATGTATTTGATCTATCTCGGCCTTATTGAAGTGTATCATCTTTTCCTGTTTGAGATATAACATTAGGATTCATAGACAATTCAAAATGAAAAACACGCATTGGCTAGTTTTAAGTATTCTTTTCCAGGAAATTTGCAACGCAAAAGAGGTGATGATCACAGATTCGCAAATCAAAAGCCGACTAGATAAAGGCTTTATTTTTAGAAAACTAACAAAAAGGTAGAAAAATTTACGAAAAAGAAACTAGAATGGAAAAGCGGGAAGCAATAAAGATAGAGGGTGGAGTGAAAGTCATACCACCCGCCCTCCACCTCGAACTTATGAATTTACCCATTTCTGAGCAAATACTAGGTTCAAGATGGAGGGGAAGGGTTGAGAAATGTTAACCAGGCGGTCCTCTTAGTTGGAAGAAAGTCCGGCAAAGATGCCTTGCGATAGCTGGTGCCGAAAATGAGGAAGTGGTCTGAACAACTTGTTGGCTGGGAAGTTGTGGCGACTCGAACGAGTCTTCTGGATGACTTGGATGTATATTTCTTTCACCTCATTGTCCGTCTAGAAGAATCCAGAGACCTTCCCCCATCAGCGAGGGAGGTGGAACATAAGCAGTAGAAACTGGAGGTCTATGCGAGAAATCAAGGTTATGCCCAATTGTGCCTTCCAGTTGTGGCTCACCCTCGAAGTTCAAAGTAAAACTGCTTTCTTCAAAATCTAGGGCAGTTGATTGAGGGTCGACCACTTGAACTTTCTCCTGTCTAGGATCAGGTGGTGGATCCAGTTTCGGCTTCGTTTCGTCACCTGGCTTTTCTTGTGTGGGGTATGGTAGCCAGGATGACGTTTCATCATCAGAGGAGTTATTTTGGGAAGTATCATCATCTTTATCAATGTTGAAATTGGTAAGAGCATCGTTCTTCTTTTCAAGGTTTTGTTCGGAATTTTCTTCATAGAACATTCTTAATTCATCCAAGTAACTAGAAGAGGATTTGGCTGGTAGAATGAACTCTTGCTCGGGTGAGGAAATCATGGGATCCTGAGATAGGAGTTCCAGTGATGTCTCTTCATGAGAGGGATTAGTCCCTGACATATCATTTTGAGGGCTAAAATCTCTTGATGAACCCATTTCTTCAATATTGGGACTGATATATTGTTGTTCCAGTTCATGTTCATAACACTCCTCCAGTTCAATTGAGTGCTTGGGAAGAGTTTCTATGAGAGGAATGGAAACTAGTTCAGGTAATGGATGAATCTCAGTTTCATGAATGTTAGGGGGGGCTTCTTCATAGGGATGCGTGGCTATAAAGGGATAGGTTTGTGGCTTGATGTCATCCCAGGGGTCCTTTTTGTCATTACAAAAGTTTATGATGATATCATAATCCGTCCCAAAGTCAAGAGATGGTCCATGTTTCTCTTCATGGTGCACTTTCAAATCGTTCAAGTGACTAGAAGGAGATTCAATAGAAAAATCATATTCTTGTTCGAGGACTGGCTCCGTCAGAACTCCTTGTGGTGGTATCATCTCATGGGAAGAACCCGTCATAGGATTGTCATCTTGAGACCCCTCATCCTCCTTTGATTCTGTTTCATCATCAGTGAGAGTGGTATGGTCCGTCTCTGGATCAGGATCTTGGTCAGTCCCATCCTCGAAGTTTGTTTCTAGATCAGCCGAATGATAAGAAATGTCTTCATAAGGACAAATCAAATCCTTTTCCAGTAATGGAATCATTTGAGTCTCTTGCATAAAAGACGTCTCCTCATATGAATCAGTCTCATATTAATCTATGTATGACTGAGAAGGAGTGTAGAGTTCGTGTAACGCAGACCCTTCTTCATTGGAATTCAACGACAAAACAGTTGAAGTTGAAGAACATTTGTCATATAGGGAGTCAATCATTGATGATTGTCCCTCAATCTGTATGGTCGGATCTGAGTCTATGGGGGGAGAAGATGGATAAACATTGAAATTTTCTCCCAATTCATCTCCCAATTGAAGAAAATCTTCATATTGGTTACTCATTCTTTCATCTAAGAGCATAGTGCAAGAGTCATTATCCGAGTCAGACTTCGGCTCGAAGAATGATTCTTTTTCCTGTGGTGTGGTGAAGGTATCATCCTTGAGTTCAGTCATTGGTTCTGAGGATGATTCCCCACCCTGTACTGGCACTTGAAAATCATTGGGAGGCACATTCCACATGATTTCGTAATCATCATCATAATTTATTGCAACATGTGGACTAGAGATGTGCTTAGTTGAATTTTGTGGTTGTTCTGCATGTTGCTCAGGAGCGTTGACAAGTTGCGTAAGTTGATTAAGGTCGGCTATCAACTTCTTGGTCGCGGCTGTCTGATCAGCTAGTTGTTGAGCCACCGATGTTTGTAAGGCACGTAGTTCCTCCATCAATATGTATTGATTTTCATGAAAAGGCTCTTCATGGCACCCGTTTGATTGATGTTGATAATAGCTTCCCTCATCATAGTATTGATTTGAGTTGCTTTCCAATTGCCCTCCTGTATTGCAGTCTACGCCTTGAAATCCGCCATAGTTAGGTTTCTCGTAGTAGCCTCCGGGGTGATATGGAATATAACCTGCGTTATATCCATAGTTGTATGGAGTGGCTGCTCTGAGTTTCCCGACTATACGATTCATGATTACTTGATGCAAGGCCATCACGTAGTGAGGATGAACGTTGAAACAGTTGATCGATGTATGAGAATAGTCGCCACAGAATTGACAGCTATTAGTTGGTGGCACTGACTGCTTCATTTTGAAGAGAATTGGTACCTGAAATCAAAGAAAGAGTTTATCAAGTTTGACCAACCACTTCAAATCCAAGATGATATGCAAGATTAAGTCCTTTACTTTTTAGGTTTTTGAAAAGAAAAAGAAAACCGTAGAGAAACCTAAATCGACACAAAATTTGAAAAAGACGATTCTTATACCGTTTTCCCCGGCAACGGCGCCATTTTTTGATGGAGCTAGAACTTACACCAAAAGATTACTCTTCCAATGGGAGTCCTAATGTGCACCAAAAATCCTAGAGAGTTGATGTCCTCTCTAGGTTTACCTACAACTGGTTCTAGATAAATGCTCCAACCCCACAAGAGTATGGAAGCCTTATCATAGTACAGATTTAGGATCGAACCCAAAGGACAACGTTAAGAATCTGAGTGTCTTTTTCTTATTTCGTATCAATCTAAGTTAATCATCTAAGACCAGAAGTTTGATTTGAGTTATTTAACCTAAACATGTAAAAGTAAAGGCAAGAATAAAAACTAGTTTAATGATTAAAATCTAAGATTAGCAAATGATGATGGATCACTGGGGTGATGCGGGTATTCGCCACCACTACACATGGATTGCACTTGTACCAATCATAGCAAGACTTGTAAGCAAGATACTTGGATGTTGTACAATACCGATGTCTTAGAGGACAAGAGTAATGCACACATCCTTCACGGGTTGAGTAACTCTCATCTGGTACATATCTACGTGTCAATGAAGATATGTAGTCTCCGAAGAGAAAATCTTACTCAACCTCGTGAAACGTGCATCGGAAAACTAACAAGCGAGCGATAATTACCAAATCGATTAGTATCCTTATAGACTATCCCTCTTTCGAGGATATATCTACGAGAAACGTGAGAGTGTTGCAACGTCAGCCATTCTCGAACGAATGGTCAAGTACTTTGCACCACTCTCTCCTCAGAGTGTGTTCCTCGACCTGTCAAGGTCGCACTTTTGTACGTCAAATGATTCCATTTCATAGTACAAAAGTACAACGATGGAGGTGAGTTTACTCCACTCCTTAGAAAGCATTCCTAGATACCGAAACGGGTGCGCGGTGGATACACGCACCAGAAACCAACACTAAACCGGTATTCGAGTCTCGGGAGCGGTCGTAGACAAACCACAACGAAAGACAATAGATGCATACAAGAACGCGGCCAACATTCGAGCATGTATGAAACGGTTTAGTATTGAAACGAAATGATAACATCTTTTTAGTACAAGATACAAAACACGGGCAGTGGGGCTAGTCCCCGCACCCCAGTGGATGGAACTACTCGCTCCTCATAGAGGGAGCAACAAAGAAGGAGAAGAGAGAGAAAGAAAGCATCGTCGGAGCAGAAGAGTAGATATGTGACAGCCTGGTGTAGATCGTCGCAGTCTCCGGGACTGCTCCGTCGTGGTCGATGTCGTCTGTTTCTCCGCCTCGATCTTCGGGTCAACCTCCGGAATAGCAAGAGTAGGATGAGGTGGAGCTATGGTGTGAGCAATGGTGAGATGGTGATGGAACAACCTACTAGATCTGCGCCCGGACTGGCTGCTCACCGGATCTGGGCTCAGGATGGGATTCTGAGGCTGTGGGTGAAGTTTGGTCGGAAACGGTGCTCGGGCAATCTGGCAGTGTTCCGGTCTGGTCCCAGTCCGGCAGCCTTGGGTCGTGGTAAGATGGTATCCCCAAGACCATGCCTCTACCCTTCTATTTATAGGCTTGGCATGTGTCTTGGATGGGTTGGGTTAGATCTGCAAATTGCCCAAAATATCTTGGACGTGCCTTTTGTCCACTCAGCCTTCTTTATACAATTTGAGAGAGCGAGAGCCTCTGTTCTCTCGGTCTCTGTATATTTTCATTCGGTGTTCAGTAATCATCCAAACGGTCCTACCTTTCCTTCTCTCGGTCTTGCGCTACATTTTCTTCTCTCAGACTTAACAAAGTGATGCATGCACTCTTCACGTTCTCACGGTTTTGAACCTTTTCAACCAGCTCTCGCGGTTTCAGCCTCGCGGTCTTAATTACTCCAGCCCTCGCGGTCTTGCTCTCGCGGTCTTTGCTCTCGCGGTCTAGCTCTCGCGGTCTCGGCTTTGCCAAAGTGCTGCATGCACTTCGCGGTCTAAGCTGCATGCGTAGTGCTTCCCGGTCTCGGCTTTGACTTGGATTATTCTTCAGCTCTCGTTCACGTGGGTGATGAGGCCATCCTCACGGTCTTGCATGAGATCGTTTTGTCTTCATTCTGCTGGAACAAGTGACCTTCACGCACATTGGTAATGATTTCATGCAAAGCAACAAACAGTTTCCAAACGGTCCGCGTGATTGCACTTTCTAATTGGTTTGACTTTTCCAATTAGCTCACACGGTTTGCTGATTTGATAATGATTTTGCATGCATGCTTTCTTGCATGCACGTAGCTGAATTTGGATTCATTTGCTTAATGCATTTGGTTGGTATGATTCGGTCTTCACGTGAACTATTCGATGGATTCTTCTCCATTCGATCTTTGCATAAGTGAGGCAAATGGTTTTTCTCAGTTCTTCACGTGGCAAGCAATTGGCCTTCACTCCAGCAATCAGCAAACGGTTTTTCTTGGTACTTATTCCAAATGGTTTCATGGTTATTGTATCATACGATCTTCGAGTGCATGCATACGTACATCTCAAACGGTCTTCGGCTATTAGTCTTGTTGCTTACTCGTCCTGTGCTCACGATTGTTGGTGTAGGTGATGAAGACGACGTTGTTGATGACGTATAGCTCAAACAGTCTTTCTTCGATCGGTCTTGGGACCGCGAGGATCCAAACAGTCTTGGGACCGCGAGGATCCAAATGGTCTCGAGACCGCGAGGATCCAAACGGTCTTGAGACCACGAGGATCCAAACGGTCTTGAGACTGCGAGGATCCAAACGATCTTGGGACCGCGAGGATCCAAACGGTCTTGAGACCGCGAGGATCCAAACGGTCTTGAGACCGCGAGGATCCAAACGGTCTTGGGACCGCGAGGATCCAAACGGTCTTGAGACCGCAAGGATCTAAACGGTCTTGAGACCGTATGCATGGAGTTGCTTGATTTTCCTTAGTGGTTGGATGAAAAGGAACCGTTGGATCTCGATCAGGTGGTTGCGAGTGATCTGCAGAGGGAAAGGAGAATGTGTAAGAGATAATATCATCGAATATACTAGTAATTAGAACTATTTAGGCAATATTTGCAAGGAATTAGTGAAACACTCAAAGTGAACCAAAGCGAGGGTAAATCAGTCAATATGAGAAATAAAATCCCTAGAATTGGCGACTGTGCAGATGAATCTGGAGGATTCATCACTCGAGGAGGGAGCCAAGCCGGTAATTCAACCGCAACGTCGACTGAATCCGAGCATGATGGAGGTGGTGAAGAAAGAGGTGATTAAGCTTCTCTCTGCAGGTATCATTTATGCGATTTCAGACTCGACATGGGTAAGTCCCACGCAGGTAGTCCCTAAAAAGGGGGGTATTACTGTCACTCAAAATATTTTAAATGAACCTGTCACCACCCGCTTGGTAACCGGGTGGCGAGTTTGTATTGATTACCGACGTCTTAATGTCGCTACGCTAAAGGATCACTTTCCTCTCCCATTTATTGATTAAATTCTAGAGCGCTTAGCCGGCCGATCTCATTTCTGTTTTCTAGATGGGTATTTGGGATACAATCAATTTTCAATCGACCCTAAGGACCAAGAGAAATCTACTTTCACTTGTCCCTATGGAACTTTTGCGTATCGTCGCATGCCTTTTGGATTATGCAATGCACCAGTGACTTTTCAGCGTTGTATGCTCGCCATTTTTTCTGATATGGTAGAACGCTGTTTAGAAGTCTTTATGGATGATTTTTTGGTTTATGGTGCTTCTTTTGATGAATGCCTTTATAATTTGGATAAGGTGTTACAGAGATGTGAGGACACACATTTGGTCCTCAACTGGGAGAAATGTCATATGATGGTGAGTGAGGGGATAGTGCTAGGACATAAAGTGTCTAACAAAGGTTTGGAGGTAGATCCGGTTAAGATTGAAGTAATTTCTAAATTGCCCCCACCAAATTCAGCAAAAGGGGTAAGAAGCTTCTTAGGACACGCTGGATTTTATCGTCAGTTCATAAAATATTTTTCTAAAATCACCAAACCTCTATACGAACTTCTCGAGAAAGATGTTGTTTTTTATTTCAATGACAAATGTTTACACGCGTTCAACGTGTTGAAGGAGAAATTGATTTCCGCACCGGTTGTTCAAACACCGGATTGGACTAAGCCGTTTGAACTCATGTGTGAAGCATCGGATTTTGCTATAGGAGCTGTGTTGGGACAGCGGGTGGACAATAAACCCGCCGTGATCTTTTATGCTTCTAAGACTTTGAATGATGCTCAATTAAATTACACAACTACTGAAAAAGAATTGCTTGCTGTTGTTTTCGCTTTTGAAAAATTTCGGCAATATTTAGTTGGCTCGAAAGTAGTTGTTTGGACTGATCACGCCGCTATTAAATATTTGATGGAGAAAAAAGATGCCAAACCTAGATTGATTAGGTGGATCTTGCTCCTACAAGAATTTGATATCGAAATTAAAGACAAGGCAGGGATTGAAAATGTTGTAGCGGATCACTTGTCTAGGTTAGAGAGGGTAGATGAAAAAGATTTACACATACCTATAACTGAGACATTTCCAAATGAACAATTGTTGAAAGTGAATTCTAAGGATCTGTGGTTTTCCTATATTGTGAATTATCTTGCTTGCAGGATCATCCCGGATGATTGGACATATCAAGAGAAGAAAAACAGTTCCATTCTCTACGATATTATTTTTGGGATGACCCCATTCTTTTGAAGCAATGCAGGGATGGTGTCCTATGCAGGTGTGTACCTGAGGTGGAGTACGAGAGTGTACTTCGTCATTGCCACACTCTATTGGATAAATTGGACATTATGATAAATCCCTTTGTTTCGATGATGACAAACATTTCATTCTTATTAATCTAACGAGCTACTTGAGTGTGCAGGATTAAGGTGGATGACAAAGCAACTAAGGAAAATCCAAGAGATTAAATGTTTATATTTTCATGCAATGTAATCTCTATTGTAAAAACTTGTACAAATATATAATGTACAAGTACTTAGAATTGCATGTAAATCAAGCGTTAGATTTTCCCTAGCTAAACACCACAGTTAGACAAGTCATCCCATTCAAATAGGATCACATATGCACACTCATATACATACTTAGTGGCTTAATTAAAAGATTGAAACAGGGTCAATCTCAGTCGACCACACTCCTCGACCGAGACACTCTCGGTCGAAAAACTTCTCGACCGAGAATGACCCAAGTAGCCGTTAGACACAGCTGACAAAGTAGTTGACAGTTGCACATGAACGTTGATCCAGAGAGCCTCTCGGTCGACAAAACTTCGACCGAGTAGGTATCTCGGTCGACAAATTGTCGACCGAGATGGTCTCTGACAGCAACTGCAGAATAAAGTAACTAGCCGTTACTAATGCACCTAACTTATATCTAACGGCTAGTTAAGCACTTAGAAACCCCTAGAAGTTGTCTAGAACGTCCTTAAGCATACTTAGGCCATTCCTATAAATAGGACAAGCCATAGGACACTAGAATTCACTTGCTACACTTGAGAATACACTTGAGCATACTTGAGCAATCTATTGCAAGCAATTTGAGCACTGTGATCATTAGTCTACATTCTCCTTAGCTCAATTTCGTGTCCTATAGGCTAGATTCTCCTATCCACAGCAATCACAAGTTCACACACTTGGCTAGGAGATCTATATGCTTGATCTAGGCATATCAAGCCTTGGGCTTAAAGGATAAGTTGTAATTTCCTTTTTCTTTCTTGTTCCTTTTTATCTTTTGTACTCTCCTTGCTACTCCTAGGGTTGGAGGCTGCGGATTGGAGAGGGTTGACTTCTCAGGTGGAGAAGGGGACTTCAAGCTACTTCAAGAAGGCTATCGCAAGGGAAGCTACTTCTGAAGGCTGGTAGAACGGGAGTTGGTGCATCTACTTCAAGAGAAGGCTGCTTCAAGGTTGGCGATTACTTCTAGGTGAAGGCTGCTTGAAGGGTTTGGGAAAAGAGATTGTATTTTATGTAAATTCCTTGCGAGGTAATAAAATAGATTTCTTTTCAAATCCCGGTTGGGTAAGCAACCGGGTAGTGGATTGACGGCTATAGTATTTGCTATAGTTGGAACCACTCTAAACCTTGTGTCTCCTTGTCCAATACTTTCATTGTGGTTGTTTGAGTTTAAATTATTATTAAATTATCTATAAAACTCTATTCACCCCCCCCCTCTAGTAGTTTTCAATTGGTATCAGAGCAGGCTTCAAGGAACCCTAACCAGGTCTTGAAGAATGAAGGGTGGAGGTGACTACAACCGCAGGCAAAGGAGCAACTTGGACCAACCTTCAACAAGCTGCAATTGGTGTTTAGGAACGAACCATACAACAATTGGCTGTCCATGGAAAGAAAAGAAGAAAGAGGTCCATAAGAATTGTTTCATTGCTACAACCAATGAGGAAGAAGAAGAAGAGGTAAGCCTTCTTGATTTATCAAAAGAAGAGCTAATTTCTAGTATTGAAGAAACTCACAATAAGTATATTGAGTGCAAGAAGAAGTTAAAGAAATCTAGTAAAATAATCGATGAGTTAAATGCTAGACTTCTTGCTCTTACTTCTGAAAACGACGATTTATATGCTAAATTGAATACTCTTGGTTTTGAAAAAGATAGCATTGTTTCATAAAATCGTACTTTGAAATCATCTCTAAGTAGTAGTGATGTGAAGATTTTTACTCTAGAATCAAATTATGATCTTCTATATCAAGAAAAGGTTGAATTACTTGCAAAGTTAAATGATTTTAAAAAACAACCTGTTTTGTGTACACATCTAGATTATGATAATATAGTGAAAGAAAGAAATTCTTTATCATCCAATCTAGATCAAGCAAAACTAGACATTAAGAAAAGAATGGATGAGATCGTTCAGTTGCAACAAGAAGTTAGTAGGTTAAGCAACAATGGAATCCTTGATAGAATATTGGATAATTCCTATCATCAAATAGGGAGAAGAGGACTAGGTTATAAGCCCAAAGGGAAAACTCATCAACAACCTAGTTGGAGAAAGACACGAGCACATCAAGCCACATTTGTACCAAAGAACAACCTAGAACAAAACCATAGAAAAAGACTTGAGGTTGATTCTATATGTTGCCATTATTGCTCACATCTTGGACATTACTCTTTTTCATGCCCATACAAGAAAAGGAATGTTGAGTTAGTATGGGTTCCGAAATCCCCAAATTGAATTTATTAGACTGAGTTGAGATATGACCAAAGACTTTAAATTGCACATCCTTATGTCTATCTCAACTTAACATAAAGGGATAACAAAATGATTTAAGTAACTAAAATCTCTAACTTGAAAAATTTATCTCAATTAAGGTCCTCAAAACTTAAAATTTTGAATATGATTAGTTGAGATTTGATCTAAAAGTTACTTTGATATTCCTATGTTTTATCTCAACTAAAACTGATTCTTAAACTGCATAATTGATTTAGACATAGTCTACATTTTACTTGAAATCAATAAATAGTTCTGTAGGTAAAACAGAAACATTGTCGGTCGAGAAATCGTCGACCGAGCAGTCAGTCGGTCGAAAAATCGTCGACCGAACTGGTCACTGATTTCAGTCTGCAGTGAAATTACTGAACAAATAAATGGCTATCTATCTGTTGTTAATGACTGTTTTACAAAACAAGTTGAATTTTTTTTTTAATATGAATGACATCATTCTCTAAATAAGATAAAATTGAAAATCAAGTTTAGAAATCCCTATTTTATAATGTTTTACATGATTTTCTTTAAAGCATCTATCTAGATAGAAATCATATGTTTAAATGATTACAATCATTGTATTTCATGAAATTATCATTCTATTGTTCTATCATTACATGCTTTCACTATTTCATCATTAAGCATGATGTTGTGTTAACACAAATAGATAATGATAATTGCATGCATGATTCTTGATGATAAGCAAGCAAAATAATTCATTGGTGATATGACTATTAAAAATGCTTGCAAAGAACAAAATGTTATAAAATTTCTCAAATTGATATCTTTAAAAAGACTTGAGATATTAATCATGCATTCATTTTAAAGAAAATGTTTTCATATTGAGAATCACTTAACATGCTTCATCATGATCATTATGGATTCATTGGTTTAAAATAGGCTTTGATTCATATGTTCAAATCATGAATGATCATTGTGATTTAGATAATTGCAAATGTCATATTGACATAATAGATAATGCTTATGGACACAGCTTGTGATGATGATGTTGCTATGACAAGCCAAACGGTGCTTCTTAGAACAAAATATTAATGTTTTTATCTATTTGCTTGTTCTAAGAAATCAAAAGCAAAAATCTTGACTTCAAGAGATTAATCTTGCATTCAAAATATATGTTTCTAAAGAATCTTATGATAAGGGTATAAGAAGAAATGGGATTTGATATTTCTGTACCCATAAGCATATGAAACATCATTTACAATGAATGTAAAACATGCATTTTAGAAAAATCAAAGTCAAAGACTTCACTATGATGCTCATATTAAGTCTTTATAATAGGTATATCTTAATGTGCTTCAAATTGGTATTTACAGCTATCTGCATAAATTATACTTCACATATGAATGTTTATCTTGCAAATCTGCAGAATTTTCCTCTTGGTTAAAATTAAAATTGACCAAGGGGCGCTATGGTCGTAGTCAAGGGCGACCTAAAATAAGCTTTGACAAAATGCTTATTTGTACATCAATTTATTGAACTTAATCTTAGTATACTTTTGATAAAGATCAAAATCAAAATTTAAAATCATTTGTGACCTTAAAAGCCTTAAATTGCTTACATTGTAAGATTAAGGGGGAGCTTATAAAAACAAATTTGATTATTTGATTAAGAAGCTTACAAAAACATTGTAAACATCATTTGGAGTTTGTTATGACCTTCGTATTCTTAAAAGTAATTTGTAAGAATTTCATCAAAATGATATATTTTGCTCTTAAAGGAACTCTCTAAACAAATCAGGGCTTAACCTCCCTTGCATTTGGTTGGAGACATTTTTATGAACTCTAAGATTAAAGGACTCTCATTTAATTTAGGGCTTAATATCCCTTGATAAATGGGAAATCAATATACACTCATCATAAGCTTAAGGGAATCTCATATCATTTCAAGGTTTAACATCCTTTGCAAATGATTGAGAAACAAATTGAGGATAAATTAGACAAAAATCCATGGGAAATCAATATACACTCATCATAGGATATCTATTTAAGGGGGAGCAAAATATAAACTTAAGGGGGAGAAGAAATAAAATGTTCAAACTGGATATCTTTTTGAAATGACAAAGGGGGAGAAAGAACATAAAAATAAAAATATAAATGAGTTTCATCTTGATGGCCAGCACTCACTTGTAAAACAAGAATGGCTACAAAAGGTAATCCTCAGGTATGAAACTCACATGCTTTATATTTCCTTATTTCATATTTTACAAAATGTTTGTCATCTTCAAAAAGGGGGAGATTGTTGGATAAATTGGACATTATGATAAATCCCTTTGTTTCGATGATGACAAACATTTCATTCTTATTAATCTAACGAGCTACTTGAGTGTGCAGGATTAAGGTGGATGACAAAGCAACTAAGGAAAATCCAAGAGATTAAATGTTTATATTTTCATGCAATGTAATCTCTATTGTAAAAACTTGTACAAATATATAATGTACAAGTACTTAGAATTGCATGTAAATCAAGCGTTAGATTTTCCCTAGCTAAACACCACAGTTAGACAAGTCATCCCATTCAAATAGGATCACATATGCACACTCATACACATACTTAGTGGCTTAATTAAAAGATTGAAACAGGGTCAATCTCGGTCGACCACACTCCTCGACCGAGACACTCTCGGTCGACAAACTTCTCGACCGAGAATGACCCAAGTAGCCGTTAGACACAGCTGACAAAGTAGTTGGCAGTTGCACATGAACGTTGATCCAGAGAGCCTCTCGGTCGACAAAACTTCGACCGAGTAGGTATCTCGGTCGACAAATTGTCGACCGAGATGGTCTCTGACAGCAACTGCAGAATAAAGTAACTAGCCGTTACTAATGCACCTAACTTATATCTAACGGCTAGTTAAGCACTTAGAAACCCCTAGAAGTTGTCTAGAACGTCCTTAAGCATACTTAGGCCATTCCTATAAATAGGACAAGCCATAGGACACTAGAATTCACTTGCTACACTTGAGAATACACTTGAGCATACTTGAGCAATCTATTGCAAGCAATTTGAGCACTGTGATCATTAGTCTACATTCTCCTTAGCTCAATTTCGTGTCCTATAGGCTAGATTCTCCTATCCACAGCAATCACAAGTTCACACACTTGGCTAGGAGATCTATATGCTTGATCTAGGCATATCAAGCCTTGGGCTTAAAGGATAAGTTGTAATTTCCTTTTTCTTTCTTGTTCCTTTTTATCTTTTGTACTCTCCTTGCTACTCCTAGGGTTGGAGGCTGCGGATTGGAGAGGGTTGACTTCTCAGGTGGAGAAGGGGACTTCAAGCTACTTCAAGAAGGCTATCGCAAGGGAAGCTACTTCAGAAGGCTGGTGCAACGGGAGTTGGTGCATCTACTTCAAGGGAAGGCTGCTTCAAGGTTGGCGATTACTTCTAGGTGAAGGCTGCTTGAAGGGTTTGGGAAAAGAGATTGTATTTTATGTAAATTCCTTGCGAGGTAATAAAATAGATTTCTTTTCAAATCCTGGTTGGGTAAGCAACCGGGTAGTGGATTGACGGCTATAGTATTTGCTATAGTTGGAACCACTCTAAACCTTGTGTCTCCTTGTCCAATACTTTCATTGTGGTTGTTTGAGTTTAAATTATTATTAAATTATCTATAAAACTCTATTCACCCCCCCCCTCTAGTAGTTTTCACACTCTACCTACGGGAGGACACCATGCGAGCTCTCGTACAGCTGCCAAAGTGTAGGAAAGTGGCCTATATTGGCCTACCTTGTTTAGAGATGCCTATGAGTTTGTGAGACAATGTGATTCCTGCCAAAGGGCGGGTAACATTTCAAAGAGACAAGAGATGCCACTAAATGTTTTTCAAGAGGTTGAGGTATTTGATTTATGGGGTATAGATTTCGTGGGACCCTTTGTGTCCTCAAATTCGAATTTATATATTCTTTTAGCTGTTGATTATGTGTCGAAGTGGGTAGAAGAAATACCCACAAGGACTAATGATTCTACTGTAGTGTGCAGATTCGTTAAGGAAAATATCTTCTGCAGGTTTGGAGTGCCCCGAATGATCATCAGTGATGGGGGTACACACTTTAGGAATCAAAAGTTCTCGGCACTACTAAAGAAATACGGGGTCAAACATAACATAGGTACCCCGTATCACCCGCAAACTCAAGGACAAGTGGAGGTCTCAAACCACGAAATTAAGAAGATCTTGGAGCGTATGCTGGCTTCCACAAGGAAGAACTGGAGTGCCTTACTACCGGATGCATTGTGGGCATATAGGACGGCATACAAGACACCTATAGGCACCACGCCTTTTAGGTTGGCGTACGGCCGGGCTTGTCACTTACCGGTGGAGTTAAAGCACAAGGCACATTGGGCGCTGAGAAAGCTCAACTTGAGTTATGAAGAGGCGGGGAAAAAGAGATTGCTTGAATTAAATGAATTGGATGAGCTGCGAATGACTGCATATGAGAACTCTCGGATATATAAGGAGCGCACTAAGTTGATCCACGATCGTCACATTCAGATGCGCACCTTCTCGAAGGGAGATCGTGTGCTTTTGTTCAATTCAAGGCTGAAGTTGCATCCCATGAAGCTTAAATCCCGGTGGAGTGGACCATTTACGGTGGAAGAGGTCAAACCGCATCGCGCAAACATGGTGTGTGATGGCGAGACTACATTTTTGGTGAATGGACATAGGTTGAAGCTATATTTTGGTGAAGATTACACAAGGAAGGTGAATGAGGTCAAACTCATTTCACTTTCAGATGTATGATGTGCTTCAAGTCATCTGGCCTAAGATGTTAAATAAGGGTGCTTGTTGGGAGGCAACCCAACCATTGGTACTGTCGTTTAGTTCATTTACATTCGTAGTTTTATTTATTTTAACTTAGTTTGTAGTGTAAAAAAGATACTGTGATTGTTTGTTACATGTGCAGGGCTGAGGCAGAGTCGATACCATCGACCCTTGTGTCGATGGTATCGACCATGGTATAGGTTGGCGACTGCAGAAATCGCACTGCGTCGATACTATCGACGGCCTCGTCGATGGTATCGATATACCAATAGATAGACCGCAGGAAGAGGTCGATGGTATCGAGATGCCAGTCGATACCATCGAGATCTCTGGAGATTTTCAGAAAAAATCGTCTCAAAAAAGTTGATACCATCGACGGGCCTGTCGATGGTATCGACACTTTCACACAGAGCAGGCGGCGGCCGGGCCTCGCGAGGGTTTACCCTAATCAGAGAGTCAATACTATCGACTCGCGTCGATAGTATCGAAGCGCCACGTCAACGATCCACGAGGAAAGATCAACGGCGATCGCAGCGACAAGGAATTCGATATGGGGGACGGATTGATACCATCGACTCGCGTCGATAGTATCGACGCGTCAGCAATCTGGGCCCCGCAAATCCAGCCATCGACGACCGTTGATACTCGCGAAGGTATGGATCGTGTTACCCGAGTCGATACCATCGACTCGCGTTGATGGTATCGACGGGATGACAGTAGCGCCGGCCACAGCTATATATGAGGAGTATTTGTGTCAGATGACATCACACCTTCAGTGCAACTCTCCTTCACTTGTGCCGAGCGTGTTCCAGAGCCATCTACACCCGACGACGAGCAACACTGAGCCAAGTTCTTCATCGAGCGGAGATTTGTTTCTCCGATCTTCACTGAGCTCCCTTTCTATTCCCCTTTCTCTTGCAATCATGGTGCACGTAGCTGGTGCGACGTCTTCACGCGTGAACCCGATGGATATCCCAGAGTTCCTGCCACCTCCGACCGTGTCAATTGCACGCCCGCGGCTGATTCATCCATCCACAGAGGTGAAGAAGATCTACGAGGAGATCTTGAAGAGGAAGATCGAGTCGACCTGATATTTGATCGGGAAACCATCCGCAACTAGGGGTTCGAAGCCAACCTCGACTACGTTTTGAAGGGGCAGGCCCGACACACAGGAAGAAGGCCTGACGAGCTAGGGTACCATGCAGATGGCCAGCCGTTCTTCGGCGAGTGGCCTACGTACAAGGAGCTTGTGGCTGAGTTTATGGTGTCACTGGATGTGTGCGTCATGCCCAACGACGTCATACCCACCGACCGCGAGTGGATAAAGGGTCGTGTTTCTTTTTGGCTGTACAACATCGACTACACCCTTACACTCCGGCAGTTCAACAAGATCTTCAACTGGAATCACTCGCAACATGACTACCGACGACCGGACAACCGCACCGACTACGATGCAATCTTCGTCGAGCTAGTGACGGTGCCGCCGGGCAAGTCGGTTAGCTACCATAATGCTGTGGTAGCTGATTTCGAGCACCCCTTTGTCCGGATTCTCCATCGGATGCTTAGTTCTACATTGTTTGCTCGTGGTGATTTGGCCCTCAGCAAGTTTCAGGAGACGGACTTATTCTTCTTGTATAAGCTCCTGAAACGTCAAGAATGCAATTGGGGCGCCTTCGTTTTGCAGCGGGTTTTGGCGGTGAAGAGGTGTACACGGAAAGTGCCAATTCACTTTGGAGGGCTTATCACACAGCTGGCCTCGTATCTTGGGTTGAATTTCCAGATGCTTACTCCTCTATCCACCAGGAGCAAGGTGAACTTGCAACATCTGCACCGCTCCAACCTCATACTTCTTCAAGATGGCTTGGTGTATGCACACTACCACATCAACCATGCTTACCAGGAGTGCTCGCTTCCCGATCCAGTCTTCAATATCGAAGGGGCGCAACATTTCCGATGGCCTATCATAGCCATTGCAGACTCAGATGAAGACGGCGGCAACGACGACAACAACAACAACAATGACGAAGAGGCTGCAGAGGAAGAGGAGGCCTATACTCCTCTTCGGGCACGAGTGGCACCACGGAAGCGTCCTCAGATGCATCCAGGTGCATCTTCATCATCACAGCCTCCGCCACCACCACCACCGCCCTCGCAGCCAAGCGAGGATGTATATTCGATGCAGGGCATGTATGCTATGCTGCAGGACATACAGCAGACGCAGCAGCATCACATGACAATGTACACCGGTATTTAAGATACTACAGACCGGATACTGGACAATCAAAGGGCGATGTTCGAGAACAAGCATCTTCTCCTCAACAACCAACAACAGATTCATGATCGGTTCCATAGGATGGAGATGCAACAGGAGCCCTTTTACGACCACTATTGGAGCCAGAACTTCTTTGGAGGTTATCCACAACCTCCACCCAGGGCCCAATTTGATCCGAGCTTCCAGAGGGAGTATCCTTCTTGGGACCCTACGGATCCACAGTACCCGCCTCCTTCTCCGCCTTCGCCTGAAGAGTAAATTGGTATCTCTATTTCAACCTTTAAGATTGTTTTTGACTATGAGGCTATAGTCGAATTCAAGCTTGGGGGGGGGGGTAGTTGGAACAACTCTATCTTCTATTTTCTCTATTTTTAGTTTTATTGCTTTTGTTATTGTCATTTATTTCTTGCAATCTTAGTTTGTTGTAGGATCCACGTTCTATCTAGTGTAATCGTGGATGTCTTAAGTTTTGTGTCATCTCAGTTGCATGTTCATGGAAATTAAGGGAAAATTAAAAACTTTTGAGTGTTCGCAAGCTTGAATGTTGTTTAACCCTGATCACCTAACTTAGAAAACGATTGGTTTTGTCAACTTTAAAACAGAAACTTACAACTGTACATTCCTAATGATTCATGAAAGTGGACGAAATTGGTTGTTTGAGCCTTAACTGACCAAATGATAATGAGACTTTAATTTGAAGTAAGAGAGAAAAACCTCTTAACTACTACACAGGTCATTAAAGAGGGACACATAATATGTTTCAAAGGTTTAGTCATTTAGTCTTGTGATCTGTCCACCTCAGTGCTTTTCACAATCCACCAAGGTTTGGAAGTAAAGTACGATTTTAACTCTTTTTAATTACATGTCATATAGATAGGACTTGCATTGCAACCATTTTCATATGTTTTGCATGAAAAATGAAGAAAAAGATTAGAATAGGTTTACATGCACATTACCCTTAGGTGCATGTCATTTAGTTGCATTCATAAATTTTATGCATAAAGTATATCATGTACCTCATTTCATATTTAATGGTGAATTAAATTGTTCCATACCTTCTAAGTAGTTCACATATTTGAGTTATGCAGAAAAAGTAAGCCCAATAAAGTATTCATTGTCATTTATGAAACTAAGGGCTTGAAAAAAAAAGAGAAAAAAAATCTGAAAAAAATGAAATTGAAAAAAAAAAGTTATTTAGAAGCAACTAGAACAAGAAGGAGAAAGGAACATAATATCACCTGAAGTATAAGATGAATAAGTACATGATGTAGCTCAATTAGATATCCATCTCACTTTGAGATAGGGTGTTAGTGCATGCATCATTCCACCAAATCTTAGGCATTAGGGCATTTTTCATGTGCATTTGCATCATTTAGGGCATTGTTGTTTTTATGCATGTTGAAACCGTATAATGCTTTCACTTTTTCCAATAGCCACCCATCCCATCCACCCGTTGCTCGAATTGGTAGGCCACCGTGAATTTCTCCTCACTTGTGAATATCAGGAGAACTGCTTCCATGTAGATGGTAGTTAGGTTGAGCAACGTAGTATAGGAGATCACAAGATGCACTAAGTCTGGACCGGTGAATTTTATTATGATAACTTCCTTATATGATAGTGTTCATCAGTTTTGAGGTCAATATCTTTTATGGATGATTATTGTTGCCTTTAGGGTAATTATCATTCTGTTGTTAGCGAGGGCCGGTACGTGAATGTCAAGTGGGAGTCATATGGGATGTTTGTTGTGATGATTTGTTCTTTAGTTGACTCTGGCAATTCTATTCTAAGGTTTAGTTGCTCGGGGGCGAGCAATGTTCAAGCTTAGGAGAGTTTGATGTGATGAGTTTGAGTCGCATTTATAGACTTGTTTGATATGTATTTTATGCATTTATTAGTCATTTTCATGGTTAATGTTGCATAATTCATTCATTTTGGTCTATGCTACTTCTTTACGTCAAATTCCCTTTATTTAAGCATTTTGAGTGTTAATTATCAAAATAATATATTTTGTGTAAATTTATGTGGTTTCGTGTGTTAATTTCAGGAAAAACAAGTATCTGCTACCGTCGATACCATCGACCGGACCACAGGTTGCCAGCGCAAGGACCAGAAGAAAGTCGATACTATCGATAGGGATGTCGATGGTATCGAGATACCATCAGGTTGCTGGCGAGAAGTGAGTCGATACTATCAACCAAAATGTCGATACTATCGACTGGTGGAGCTACAGCGACGCAAAAAGACAAAACCGTCACTACAAGTTTGTCGATACCATCGACCCGCGTCGATGGTATCGAGATGGCATCAGGCGCAAAGACAAAAGAAAAGAAGGACTGCTGCTATCACGCTAGGTCGGTACCATCGACCTACGTCAATGGTATCGACACCGTCAGATATGTGTTTGATTCCGAATGATCTTAATCGGACGGCTGTGGTTAATTGGCGACCTAATTCGGGACATATACCTAATGACGGTGCCCCAGTGAGGATCATGACGTCATTAGTCATTGCACACATCCCGGAGAGGAAGGAGAGAAGAACGGAGCATGAGAGCATGGCCCAGCCGATCCGGACGCTGAAGAAGACGAATTCCACCACCGAAAGGCGGGAGAACACGTATTCTACGCCAAGGATCGATTGGATCTCCTCCGATCAGGGGTTTCACCACTCAATCAAGTTTTTCTCATGTTTCCCCTTTTCTCTACCATGCTTTGCTTTGAGATGAACATGTGGGGCTAATCCCCTTTGTCTTTAGGACCGGGAGTAGCCCGGGAATTCATTGTATGATGATTCTATCTTAGCAATTCATATCTTATCTCTTAAATCTGTGGTATAATTTCATTCTCTCAATTATATTGTTATGCTTGATCACCATAATAATAATCTAATGCCCTTAATTGCTTTGAAAGAAGAATTAATGGTTGAAAAGGGGCGGAATTTACATTAATCGACAAATCCCTTGAACAAGGTGGTGTAAGATTAATGGTGGATACCGAGAGATCGTTTTTAATGCACCTAGTTTAGGGTATAGGTTACTACAAAGGTGGAACCAACCTAGACGTAGGTAGTGAATTGTACCACGACAGTGGGCAATTCTGATTTCAGGCCACTACCCGGATAGAGAGATAAAATTGAGTGACTATATATAATTTAATACAATGAAAACCCGCGGTGAAACCACAATCCTAAAGATCTCATTTTGAATTGATTAAACCAACATTTAATCGATTGCTTGTTTTCTTTTATTTTTATTTTCTTTTAATTTCAACAACAACTCCCAACTATTTAATCGGCTTAGCTGACCGTGAGTAGTTAGTAGGAGTCTCCAACGATTTCACGTATCCCTGAGTTCGACTCGGGCCTCACAAAGGCCTATATTACTTCTACGCGTTCACTTGTG
Source organism: Alisma plantago-aquatica (assembly GCA_963693085.1). Taxonomy (NCBI): domain Eukaryota; kingdom Viridiplantae; phylum Streptophyta; class Magnoliopsida; order Alismatales; family Alismataceae; genus Alisma; species Alisma plantago-aquatica. The sequence goes on along the minus strand of OY856410.1, from coordinate 350,913,377 downwards.
TTTCTGTGCACGATAAAATTGCGTCAATCATCCTTCTCAAAATGTCATCCGTGTGTCTTAACACTTAAGACTCATTTGCACTTATGGATTTTATCCCAATGGGTGCTCCATCAAGGTCATACCTTATGGTTCACATGGAAGTCATTTAGGATGTAATGGTCATAAACCATAACTCAAAATCTGGTTCCTCGCATTCATCTAGATAGTTGATTCATCACATGATCAAACTCATTACATAGATAATCAAGGTGTATCTGTCAAGGATATAAGAACTCACAACTCCTTTTGATTCCTAATGTCCTTTATTAGTATGGGGTATTCTTTATTTAAGAAGAAATTACTTATTTGGTAATCATCCTCTAACTCCTTAGAGTATGACTCCTTATTGATTTATACATCACCATGCCTTAATCATGAGTTCACTATGATACACTATCATAATCACTCATAAGGTTCTCAAACATTTGGTTCAAGTATTTCATTCATTGATCTCATCAAGAATTAACACTTTATCAAATTCTTACTTTCATTTATGATATTCTTGAACACTTCAAGATATTTTTATTGGTATTTCTCTAAACACCATTTGAAGTATTAGCATTTTCTCTAATAGGTATGTAAATACATCTCATGTATTATACCTAATAGGATAATCATTCTCTCACTACTTTAGTGAAGATTGATTAATCATGTCCAAGAGATTCATGTCTCTTACTGGTTCTCTAACCAAGAGAGTCTAGATTTATCCATCATATGGAAACTAGAAATGAATTTCTCATGAGTTATGCTAATTTGATTGTTTGAGTTATCAATAACTTTTAGGTATCATTTTATCTTATGCATACCAAGTACCACAAGATAAACAAGGCATTGCCATAAAGATCATATCTTTTGAAATTGAAACATCAACTTTATTAATTGCCATTATTGTCATACAATTTGCAAAATAATGTGTTTCTATCCATTGGCAAATATGAAATAGCAGTTCATAACTCTATTACATGCCTTCAAGGCAGAAAACAAACTAAAGTACTCCTATATATGGCGGCAACACTTGCCCCATGTATTGGGTGCTTTACACTTTATATCTTGGTATCATATACCTAAAAAGTGTTATAAGTTTATTTTATGACACTTTCAGGTGGAGACGTCTGTCGCCTCCTTCTTCTTTAGTTCTTCTAGATAGAGTGGACAATTCCTTTTCCAATGTCCTGGCTTTTGACAATGGTGGCAATTGCCTCTCTTGGTCACACCTCCCTTGGCTTTGAGAGATGAAGATGACTTGGGCTGCTGGCTATCATCATAACCTTTCTTAGCTTTGCCTTTTCCCTTGCACTTGGACTTGCCTTTCATGCTGCTAATCATCATCACAGACTTAGGCTTGTTCTTCTTCATCTGTGCCTCGACGGTCCTCAACATGCCCAATAACTCTGTCAAAAGCTTGTCAAATTTGTTCATGTTGTAGTTCATCACAAACTAACTGTAGGATTCTGGAAACGAATACAGTATCACATCAGTAGCCAACTCTTGGCTCAGGGGAAATCCCAGTCTCATCAGGTTCTCCACATACTCAATCATTTTGAGTGTGTGAGGACCAACTGGATCTCCTTCTGTCATGACACACTTGAATAACACACTGGAGACATCTTATCTCTCTTGTCGTGCTTGATCTTCATACATGTTCTTGAGATGTTGAATCATCTCAATGACACCCATGTTCTCATGTTGTCTCTGCAACTCGTGGTTCATGGAGCACAACATCAAGCACTTTGCATCAATGGCATCTTCAGAATGCTTCTTATAAGCATCCTTTTCTGGCTTTGGTGTGGTAGGAGCAGGTTCCTCTGGAGCTGGAGTATCCAGGACATAGAGCTTTCTCTCTTGAGTGAGAACAATTCTCAATGTCCTAAACCAGTCATGGAAATTAGTCTCATTCATCTTGTCCTTTTCAAGGACCGATCACAACGAAAAGTGATTGTTGTTTGTTGTCATTTGTACTACAAAAGAAAACATATGCAGTTTAGTCCAAATCTCAATTTTGACTTATTTGATTGATTTGAAAGGTTGACGATATAATTAGGACTTTAATTAACTATCGCTCCCACTATTTTTATTCAAATTGATAGCCCTCACCATCAATTTGGAATATTGCATCGTACAATCTTCTAGTGGGTCAAGATCCTGAAATCCTCTAAGTCATGGACCATCTAGGGTTGTCACCCACAACTCAGATCTTCCAGGTAGGCAACTTTTACCAATTGCATCATATGCAACTCTTGAAAGATGTCATATGCAATTCTTTTCCATGATCACCTCCATGCCTCAAGGTGCTAGATCCTATCTAGGTCACCTTGTTAAGTCTGACCCAAAGCCAACATGATGAATATGCACACTGCTAGGGCAGACCCACATATCCATCCTTCATGCTTCCATGAGATAGACGGTGCACAACGCTAGGGCATGCCCACACTTGGCCGATCAAGCTTTTCATGTGTGTCGCATTTGGAAGACATCTAAAACTTTAATATTTAATGAGGGATTTGGTTTTATAGGTACATATACATATCCAATCACTACAATATATAGTGTGTATCATATACATGCTATATCCCACAGAAAACATGTGAAATGATAAAAGTGATGATTATGGCCATCCTAATGTGATTCATCGAGCCAAGAGGAATCACGGTCATCTAGGTCTATATCACATGCAACCTGGCCATGATGAAGTGCTATAGCCGTACGAGTTGATCAACTCATCACATGAATGACCTACTCGCCCTGGTCAGTCATCTGGGTGCCACTAGCCGATCAGTTGGCTCCTCCAATCGATCAGTTCATCTGGTCGTCGTGCATCTCCTCAGGTTGCCACCTGCTTATCTCGCTCCTCGAGTCGATCGTTTGGATCGCCAACCGATCGGTTCATGCCTTGAATCGATTGTCTCAGTCATCATCAGATTGTCCTCCATTCTTTGACATAACAAGAAATATAAAAAGATCTATCTTATTTATATTTAAATTGGGAAACCCCAAGTTACATTCAGGGGGGAGCAAAGGTAGGAAAGAAATCTCGAGTTATCTCGAGTTACATCAGGAATAAGGAGGTAGGGAATCAGTACACAGACCGAGATGCAAACAACCACATACAACCAAGCACAGACACAGGGTTTATTGGCCATAACCACCGTGTACATCCACAAAACTCATTTAAGGGTGACACGTATCGAGTGCATTCATATTACATATCATATATGTATATTGGGATTTGTGGATTTAGGATTGGACATGCATAAAGACAATATTATTCGCATCGTATGCAATAAATAAAGGCGACAAACCAAAATTGATCACATCGATAATCCTAAAGTATAGAGCAGTTGACGTGGCTCTGATACCATTGTTGGGTTTTAGGGGAATCAGAGAAGGTAGCAGAAACAAAAAATTTCTTCTCCCAAACCCAGAATAAAGGAATCGCGTCAATGTCTATACAATAGGAAGGATGGTTTGTAGAGACATACCTTGTCCCGAGGCTTTCTCGGCGACGTTACCTCGCAACTTGCATGGTCTTCACCTCCAGTCTTGGACGGTGTCTGTCCAGATCCTGGTTTCACCAGGACTGTCAGGATTGGCAGTTGTCCTCCAAGCGGCAGAAGTCTCCCGCCTCTAAAGTAGTCCACACAGACCACGGAACTATGATCTCCTTGTCCCACAAGGAATCGGAAGGAGTTGCACCCTCCTGTCAGCGTACTAGTCACCAACACACTCTCCTACCACCATTTGCTTTTCTACAGTTGTCTTTCCCTTGATGTGCCTCCCTTATCGGGTAGCACTTGCTCGGGCTCTCTCGATTACCACAACCAGAGAGAATGAAAACTTTACATAGCAACTCGTGTTCTGAGTTGTTGTTTCTAAGAAGCTCCCACTACCTCTATACATATAGGAGGGTCATGGGACAGGGTTCTCTACCCCGGGCAATGCGGGATTAAACAGGAGTAGAAGGGTTCAAGATTTTCCACAAAACAATCAACTGTGCTACCTAAACCAATCGTTTCAAGAATGAACTGATTGGTTGGGGACCTCAGCCGATCGGTTCACACCTGAATTGATCGGTTGGGATACCTGAGCCGATCGGTTTGTGGTCCTAGTCCAACCCAAATTGAATTTCATATTTGTTTCCGATTAATCAAATTTTAATCCTTGTCCAAGTTGAATTTTTACAAGTGAAACAAATTGTATTTGCAAATAATCTTCTGACTTTCCAAACGATCTCAGTTGGTCACATGAGCTGACCAGTTCAACAATTGAGCCGATCGTCTCATTGATACATGAGTCAATCGTCTCACCAGTTGAGTCGATCAGTTCACCAACCTGAGTCAATCGGTTCATCCCTCCATGATACTGAGCTATCAATTGATTGAGTGTTTAAATGAACTACTAAACTCCTTTAGTAATCAATCTAAACATCGTTTGTGGAAAAACTCCTCTTCCAGGTTAAATCCTATGTATGTGACCCTGTAGGTCCATTTCACGTTGGCAGTGAAAATCCATAACACTTATGACTTCACAAGCAAAGAGTGGTGCCTAGTCACACATCAGTGCTACCCAAGTGAAAAGGAAGGTTGGAGAACAACTTTCAATCCTACAATCTGTGAATGGTGTTACAATGAATGTATAATTTCTTTTTCACTGATATCTCGAATGAACTCAAGGCATGGAACAGTCATCCTATCAATGTTCATTCACTTTCTTGATCTCAACGTAGATTGGAGGAGATATGTATGACATTAATATCACATACTGATTCACACATGCGTGCATGCCTATCTCAATCCTACTCATCAAGTGGCCATGGATATCAAACTCCCTCAGGAGGGACAAATCCCATATCTATCACTCACCCCACAAAAGCCCCGTGTGTCAAAGCCACCCAATCATCACCTTTATAAGAACCCATGTTTCAGGACTGCGTTTGATGATGTCAAATTGTACCCAAGAACATGTGTCGAGTGTAGTGATTTCAGGTCAAACAATCACACTCACCACCATCACCGTGAGAACTGACTGTGACTACCATGTCATGGTTCCATGTGTCAAACTCACGGTGGGTATGTCCGGTACACTTGTTCTCGAACAAGTACCTATGTGTTTGGTTTGATATCTCTATATCATGATTAACGAGATTATGTCATCAACCAACACCACAATCTAGTATTGTGTGTCATTGTTGTCTATCTACCTTCCACAATGACATCTGACTAGGGACATAATAAGAATGTACAAACTCTTAGAATCCGTATGATCTCATCATTTAGGTCCTCAACCTAAAAGCATACATCATTGAGTATTGTCATTCTCTAGACATTCAATATGTTCTATCATTATCTCATATGACTGAACCATAAAGAATTGGAAGCTTGCCTTTGATGTTTATCAAATCAATCTGAATGTATCCCGCCAATCATCCCATGATTGTCTCTCAGGGCATACATACCAACAGAAAATCCACCAAGGATAACTCAATTATACCTCTTTCCACTTATTTTCCACATTTTATCATTGTTTTCAATTTCTTTCTTAATAAAGAAATATTTAATTGATCTTTTCTTTTCTTTTTGCATTATCGTTGCAACTTTGGACTCCTCAGAACCCAAGGAACCCAAGAGGCACTAAATCCACCTTTGGATTACATTCTTTTGCCTTCTAGAGGTTTCTACATTTTTCTTTTCTCCATTTCTTATTATTAATGGAGTTCCTTTTGTCTTTTCCTTGTGATTGGGCCTAATAGCCAATAAAGCCCACAAAACAACCAACAAGGCTATTGTAAATGAAACTCATTTATTCAAAACAAATTATATCATTATTTGTTCCAATATCTTTAATATGAGAAATTACATTTCTCGCCAAATGAACCCAAAAGTTGGGGTTGTAACATCCTTCTGCTCTTACAGGAATTTTGTCCTCAAAATTCCATCAAGCAAACAAACAATTCAGGATAAGACTTTTCAATGCCCATCATTGGCCCCTATGTGGCTTTACCTTATCCATGGCACTTCCAAAGAACCTTTATCATCACATATTCTTTTCTCTGAGTTCTATCACCTTGGCATCTATAAACCTCAGAAGTGACTCAGGTCATTTCAGCCTCCCTTGGGGCTCTCTAGGTTCATTACTCTGCACATGGTCCAGGTACCTCACATAGTGCTCTAAATTGGACACATGGAACTCTTCACACATCACTTTATCCTGAGGGGTAAGGGAAAACTTAACCTTCTCCACCAAACCATGTCAAAAGAACCCATGCATTAGGGACTCAACTCTCTTAGATATAACTTAGAGGGGTCCGATTTTCATGTCACATATTCCCCCACAATGAACTGCATGCCAGTCTACTTTGCATCAGCTTACAACTCATGTCATCCCTAGGCTCCTTTCATCCATTGAACGATCAAAGTGACTTCATATGCACACATTGTGGTCCTTTCTTGACCTTGGCGAGGTCCCTTCACCAACATCATCTTAATGAAGTGGTGATCGACACAACCTCCTTTGTAGAGCTTCGTTACATCCCGATACTGGCTATGGTGGTTTTCCTCAGATCTTACAAAGGACAAAAACTGTCTCTATGTATCACCCTGAATGAGCACACATGCTCTCATCAGACCCTCTAGTCTAGATCACACTAACCATTAGCCAGGGGTGATAAACTGTACTAACATTGAGTTCTTCATGTATCTACTCCCACCTTATGGAAGTGTACCTTTAGGTTATACACAAGAACCTTTGAACTTGCATCATGGTGTAGTTGAACCATCTCCCTCATACGTAGTTCAATTGGATCTGTCCCTTGACAGTACTCTTTCTTTCTCTTATTATCTAGGTAAGGTGATCTACCATAACCCATATTGCATTTTGACCTTCCTTGGTCTAGGGGAGACTTACCACAACATCCATAGTGATGAACTCCCATTCCCTCTCAAGGGATTTTCTATCCTCTATATCGATACACTGGGTTACTGGTATTCATCCTTCACCTCTTGTCATGCATGGGAACATACCCCATGCAACTTCATCTTAGGCATCCAAAGTACTACTGTCACTTATTATCTTGGTAGTACCAAGGTGTATCATGATCTCCTATATGTCATGATTCCTCAAGATCGATTCCTCAGAAACCCTAAACCACTCTAATTGGGGTTTCATCACCTTCCTTTTCAGAGAAGTGCATTTGAGGTTCTACAACTATCCTTTCATTGCATCAAGGACTAGGCTGGCTAACCAAACAACCATTAACTTGATCAACCAATATTGTTACATCTAAGTGTTAGCCAAACTTATCTCTTTTTTCAACTGAGGGTTAACCTAAAAACCTCTTCTAGCTTCCATCTAAACTAGGCAGTTGTATCTCATCTAGAGCATCCATTACCACTTCACACCCTTAGGTGTTAGGTAATGTTGAAGACATATACCTCCATGTATTCCACTCATTACCTCATCTCAACTCTAAGTCTATCTTCATCAAGAAAACTCTGAGCCTATTCTCTTGGTTTTTTGAACTCAAACTTGTATAACTCATAGCTCATGATAAAAACATCCTCATAAGATGACTACCTTGTTTCTCTTAATGTTTGTAAACCATCCATGTATCATGCACTCCACCAGGGTATGTTATCATCTCTGTCCTCATACCTCATGGCAACGTTCCAACTCACATCACCTTTTATCCTTGATGTATGGCATGTGTATTGTCCTATCTCTCACTCCCATAACAAGAGGAAATAAGCATTTGGCTATAGTCCAAATATAGAGTTCTTCCTATTCTAAGAGTAGAGATGGTACATCCCACCTTGCCAGTACACCTTTAATTCTAAGTTGAAACATGCCACATATGTCTCTACATCACAAACATCTCGATATCAAAGTTACTTCCATGGAAAACTAGTTTCAAACCTACTTGTATCCACACACATTCCTTGGTCATCTCCTCTAGGTCTATAGGGTGCCAATACTTTTGGGTCATCCCTCTTCCCTTATACATCCAGAGAGTGCCCTACTCATCCGCTCTTTGGGTCCCATGAGTTCATGAAGGTGATCAATCTCCTAACCCATGGCCCTTAGACAATGATAGATGTTACCTCTCGACCCTATGGTCATGTGCAACTAGGGAATTAGGCAACTCCTACTTCCATCGGTCTTATCCCTACCTGACCCTAGGATAGACTTAGGATTCTATTATAGTACATGTCCAGCTTAGAACCTTACCCAAGCCTCCATCATCTCTCTCTCTACGTTCATGGGCTAACTTTCATCCTTTCATAGGGGTCATGGCAACCTGCCTACCTTGGTTAGGCCCCATACCAGTTACCTCCATGGTAACACATCCACATGCACTTAGAGATGGTTATCTATGGGTCTATAGGTTCATTCTCATACCAAGTACTTTTCACTTAGCTTCTCAAGATCCTATGAGACCTCTTTAGGTTTCCTCAAAACCCACAAAACTGGTATACACCCTACCAAAGGGTCCCTCTCCCAGGATGGGAGGAAACTACAACTCTTGACAACAACGTCACAAACATCCTTAGGGTTTATATTCACATGAGCATGCTTAACCCAGCAGCTATTAAGGCACCAACAGACCACCTACTAAACCATGCTAGGTCATACTTGTTCTCTTCCTCAATATTGGACCAGAAACAAACCTTCTCATGTCACCACCTTAGTTGTGAGGGATTCATCAAACATACCTCAAACTTAAGGGGTTTCCCTTTTCTCTAACCATGAGGAGTACCATGCTCAAATCTCATCATGAGCATCAAGTACACCACTTCCCCTCTTAGGCCTACGTTCACTTTCTGGGTGTCCAACTACATTCTCAACCTCTTAAACATGTCCAAGGTATGTCATACACTCCCATGATCCTTTTATTCGAGCAACACCCCAGAGTTGGGTCCTCCTCAAGGACAACCAACTAGGTACAAGCCTCATAACTGGTTACTAAACCTCTCCAGGTCTAAGGAACTCTTCTTCCTATCTCAGAAGGTAAACACCTACACCATGGGCACATAGGTACCAGAAGCCTCATCCTCTCTCTAGGGTTTGGTTCCTCTAATGGCAACCAAGATATCATCAACCTCCAGGGATCAATCATGAGGAAACCACTATCATCCACTTAGGTTGCATCATCATCAACTCCCCACTTTTCCTCATATCTCGGAGTCTAGGCTTCCAACCTTGTTGCTTGGATCATGCACTCTCTCCCTAGAGCTAACTCCACAACCAACCTTATACTAAAGGTCCTCCCTCCATGAAGATGGATCAAGCCCACAAGCATACCTCTACTTGGGTGAAGCCTATATTCAAACTCATGTTTGCTCAAGGTTATCCCTAGCCCTTTATGCTTATCTCATCAGCTATCCAACATACTCCCTTGGCTAGGGTTTCAACCTACTACTCGCACTACTGACACATTCTGGGTGCCTAATATGCCATGCTCATATAAGCTCATGGGGTTTCTATAGGTTCTTCTCTAACCTCATCAAAGAAGGTGCTATCCTTCACTCTAACATGCATGACCCTTCCCAGGGTTGGGTCACCAAAGGTACTCGATCATCCAACTTCTCATGGCTCATATGGCATCTAAGGAATGTCTATCCAAACACCTGGTCTACCATGACATCTAACTCATCATGTCATCTCACCACTTAGGGTTAGGGTTAACATCGTCCTTAGAGGATGTGCCAGGTCTCTACTTTTAATGGAGGTCTCTACCTCTAAGACTAACTCTCTTTACTTATCCTCCTGACGAGAAGGTCTAGCCTCAGGTCTCTCCTGAAGACATGACAACTTATGTCATATGACCTAAGAATGTATCTATTCTTTTATGCTTAATCTATTAAGCTTATGTCCATGACATCTTATTTACATGTTTTTTATTAATTTGGTGGAGGATTCCTTAAACCTTATCAACCTTACCCATACCTCAAGAGGGTGAGGAAAAGAGAGAGAAAACCCTAATCCTTATATTCCTTAATAACATTTGAGTTGAGAAGGGATGAACAAGATGAGAGAGTCCTAAAGGTATCTTATTTCGAGTCCAATCCTGAGACATTGGCCAGACAGTCACACTAATCTGGGAGTCCTTGTATTCCGACTAGCGGTGTGGAGGAAAATCTTTCTAGCCCCCTGACATGATCCTTTTCTAGACACTTTTGTCTTTCAGAAATTCCTCTAATAACTCCCTTGGGTTCTACAAAGTTTGTAAAATTGAATAATTATTAAAGATTAAATGAGGAACCTATGCTCTGATACCAAATGTAATGACCCCACCTCCCAGTAACCCCTAATTAAGGGAGACCAAGAGGTCAGAGTCGTTATCCCAATTTATAGGATCAAAGGTTCAACAAATAATCAATAACAACTATCAAATTCTACTAACTAAGCTGAAAGGATGTAATTTTTTTTAACTTTGCATTCCTTTTTCAAAGACTTATATATCTACTTCTATCCACATCTGGAGTTTATTCTAACTAATCCTCCTTTGTACTTTAATTCATATTAAAGTCCACATATGCCACTTTACTGTTTGTTCTTTTCACTTGTACCTAAAATGCCGACAAACAAAACGTCGACATAAATGAATACGTCGGTAGGTGGGGGAAACAATAATCGTGCAATTAACTATAACAACATATTGCAAGAAATTATGGTTTAGCAAGCAATCTTTACATCTTAAACATAACTACTCAATCCAAACATATCCTAGCCTCTACACTATCCCTACAGTGGACCTGGATGCTACCTTCCTTATGGTAGATCCCCATTAAACCCCGCATGATCCTACCTAACAGGTAGGTCAATATCTAGGGTTGATTCGCATGGCACTACCCATAGGTAGCCCAATCCCTAACTCATGGTGTGCTAAAGAGTCGCATGGCACTACCCATAGGTAGCCCAATCCCTAACTCTTAATAACCTGATGGTCCCACTTAACAAGTAGACCCTTTACCAGGTTACCCTTTTCATCATTAGCAAAGCCACATAGGAGGAATGGGATCTGAGCTAGTCATGTATACATACTTATGGTGATAATCGTAGTCTTTATAGTTGCATGAAATAAAAGTCATCCAAGAAGTTATTTTCAAGCAACCGATAAAACATTCGAGAATCACCGTGAAACTAAAGCGATTAACCATAAGTGTAACCACATACCTGTCAGGCTGATTTGAGACAAAATAATCCAATCAATCATGAATTCCAAATAGGCAAGCAAGCATGCAATGAGATCCTGAAATATGCATACAATTTCCTATTATTGATCATGCCATCAAGATCTGTTAAACCTAGCTCGCTTCCTAGGGTTTCTTATCAACTTTTAGGGTTTCCATTGCAATTAATCACAAACCCTAATTATCTCATCTATTCTTCATGAAAGATATTAAGGTTACCTTTTCACAACATATAACCCTAATTTCAGAAAAAGCATAAATAACCATCAATCAAGTCCATTAAGCCTCTTTTACATTAAAGCTACCATTTTTACCCTTTTAATCCATGACAAGATCATTATGCTCATTTATCATCAATTCATAGTTTATTGTGGTCCAATTCACATATGAACTCTATTTGTCATTAACCATACCTTTATCCATTAGAAAACCCTAATTATTACATTAAGGGTATTTATCCACAATTAGGAACTTTTATACTTAAAATATCTTGGAATTATCATATCTCAACCTTATTCATGATTTTGAATAATTAAATCCATAATGAGTCACATTTACTAATATTAGGGTTTCAAGGCCCATTAAAGATATTTATGCACATGAATTTTTGAATTAAACCAATTACATGCAAAGTTCATCCTTTTTGTTCTCAATATACCTTTTTACATTTAACAGGTTAATATCAACTTTAATCATCCATTAAACCCTACTAAATACATTAACCATCTCCAAATAGGGTTTCTTAATCTTTAATTCATTCAAGTTGATAACTTACACTAATTTTCAAATAGCAAGAGGAATTATCCTCTAAAAGCATTTTTAATAAATTCCTCTCATTTTTCTGAGCAATTTTCATATTTTATGTGTATCCATCCGAGCTACCGATATTTAAATACGAATTTTGCAAGATATTACTTACTAGAGCCAATTACAGGGCGGCATGTCTCCTCTAGCAATGTTGCTTGCCGCTTGAAAACATTTTGAAAAGTCAAGTTTGCCCTCGGTTAAGTGGATACTCCTTCAGCCTATGGAGGGGCATTTTTGTCCATGCGCCTCTACCCTTCTTCAACCTCGTGCAGCTCGATGGCTGTCGCCCTAGCCGCCGATCTGTAGCAAAATGCGAGTGTGCCCCCTCTTCTCTAGAGTCTGGCGACCACCAGGGACGACGCCCTCACCTCTGACGCTCCTCCCCAAACTCTGGGTGGCCCTTAACTCATGGCCAAGGTAGTTGGCTTGCGCTAGCTAGGCCTGCAACACGTGGTCAGCCCTGCAACCATGTCATTGCTACTATGTGTGATCCAAGGCACAATGTTGACGACCAACCTTCCCCTGGTGTCGTGGGAGCATCCTACATTGATCAAGCTCGTCAACTAGTTCCTCATCGCTCCATAGATGCACTACCTCTCATGGTTAGGGTTTTAATGAAGAAGATGAAGAAGAGAGAGAGAAAGTTGTGTGGGATCTCATTGGAACTCAAACTAGGGCTCTAACCTTTATATAGGGAAGGGTATCCATGCCCTATTATGTTCATCCACTAGGATACAAGGCCTTTTCCCAATAGGAATCCAATTCCTTCATTAGGAAGCAAGCTTCTCTCTCCTAATTATCTCTTTAATATTCTTTATTCTTTAAATATTAGGATTTCGAAAATTACCTCTTTCATTCCCTTTGTACTTGCCTTTTAATCTATTGGCTGCGAAATTTTATTTTCTTTTAGTAGAAAATACTTCCTTTTTATCAATACAATAAAATTCATTAATAATGTATCACATTATCCTATTATTTTTCATTATTGGTATTTTCTCTTTCTTTTTCTCCATTGGGGCTCCTTGGACCCCAAGAAACTCTAATATTTCGAAATTCCTTTTTAAGGATACTTATTATCCTTCTAGATGCATCAATATTCATTATTTCTCATTATCTTGTTTGTTTCTTTATTACAATATCTCTTTTTGAGGATTTGTCTTTATCTTTCTTTTTATTTTCTTCATTGGCATTCCTTTTAACATTAGGAATCCTTTGGATACGAAAATCCACCAAGGATAACTCAATTATACTTCTTTCCACTTATTTTTCACATTTTATCATTGTTTTCAATTTCTTTCTTAATAAAGAAATATTTAATTGATCTTTTCTTTTTTCATTATCTTTGCAACTTTGGACTCCTCGGAACCCAAGGAACCCAAGAGGCATGAAATCCACCTTTGGATTACATTCTTTTGCCTTCTATAGGTTTCTACATTTTTCTTTTCTCCATTTCTTATTATTAATGGAGTTCCTTTTGTCTTTTCCTTGTTATTGGGCCCAATAGCCAATAAAGCCCACAAAACAACCAACAAGGCTATTGTAAACGAAACTCATTTATTCAAAACAAATTATATCATTATTTGTTCCAATATCTTTAATATGAGAAATTACATTTCTCACCAAATGAACCCAAAAGTTGGAGTTGTAGTAGAAATCTATATAAGAATATACAAAATCATAAACCCTAGATCATTACAACATCCAACATCTTAATATCATGTTTTAGACATGAAAACCATAGCATGTAATAAAAATTACAGTGAAATAATAGAAGAGGGAAAAGAATTATATAACTCACCTTATGTAGATAATCAAGCTCCAAAGACATAAGATCCAAAGAGAGAGAAGGAAGCTCCAAACAAGATCAACTTCACAGCCACAAGGTCACCTCAAAAGAGAAGAACACCATGCTTAAAGGATATCTCAAGAAAAGAGGGTGAAAATCCTAGGCTGAACAAGAGAGGAGAAAGAAGAGAGTTTTCTCACATAGGTACCACCAATGTCAAACCATAGTCTCTGACCTTTATGAAGTGAAAAACTTCAAGACATCCCATGTGGTTGCTCCATAGTCTCATGGCCAAGGAGTAGGGTTCAAGGGAAAATGAGACCAAGAGTTCAAACCCACTTACCAAGAAAGGAGATCACCAAGAACCACCCCAAGGAGATGATCAAGCCCTAGATCACAACATGCAAGGGTGATCGACCACCAAAGCATCGAGATCAGCCCTCTCAAGCTCCATCAAGCTCCAAGGTCAGCCAAGCAAGAAGGAGGAAGAGGAGATATATAAAAGGATTGCTTGCATGTTGAGGAGAGAGCTTATATACACATGGGGTAGGAGGGAGGTGAAGATATGAGGTGTCAAGGTGTTAGGGCATCAAAAGGACACTTGTACACTCAAGGATCAACCATGCAACCACTTAAAACATGCATGCATCAAAGGGTGATAAACAAAGGTAGTGTAGATAACACCTTGCCTCCAAACTCACCATGGTCGAAACAAACATAGTGTAGTGGTCGCAACGCTACATAAAATGCATGTGTTGGCGGCTACAAAATTGACTAAGAGAAACCCTAGTGACCCAAAAGCACCTAGGTCAAACAAACCAAACCAAGCATGGTGCATCAGTCGAAGCACTCATCAACACAACATCAAGGTCGCTACACTCGTCGCAACACTCAAGAATACACATGGTCGACACCACCAACCATGCAACTCATGCAAACCCTAAAACATACATATGATGACACATCATCAACCAAACTCCAACAAGGCTCCCCTCAACATAATCTTCTATCTCATGATGTTAGAGCATAATATGCACAACCTACATCTGACAAATTGCAAAATAACCCCTCTACATGGGTAAATTACAACTTGGTTCAAAATAAGAAAACATAGCTCAAACATCAAGCAAACTGGACTAAACTAAAAAAATAGACATGTCACATGTTATTAAGGCATATCAAGAGATTAGATTAAGATTTAAGAATCTCATTAAGCAAAGAAAGAACAAAAAGCACTAAGCTAGGTTAGGGGCCTTAGAGAAATAGAACGAATCGTAAGCTTACCTTTATTATTATTAGTCAAATTCTTTATAATATGCCATTACAATCATCATATGATTGGATCTATAAGCATACATACCAACAGAATCCCACTTGCACGTATATCCAATCACCCATGAATCTCATTCTTAGTGATCTAAACATGTCCATCATGTTTCTGCTACGCAAGTGCTAATCCAGCGGGTTAGCAACATATTGCCTTTATTCAGTATATTGCATGTTTCATCTCTTTGTTGTATGGAATTTAATATTACATGGAATTGATATAGTATGCTACCTAATATTCCACGCATAACCAATATCTCCATTGTTGTCATAATATTTCTAGTATGTCATCAATGGTTGAAACATCTCATAAGTACATTTGTCTAAACTTCTAGATTCATACAGTATTCAATCATGTGTTCATAACACCAGGACATACAACTTCTATTACAGAATTAAAATAATGACTTGTAGTTCAGAACATTTTCTGACCTATTCTTCTCATAGTTTTGTATGGGATCATTCTATGCCATTTTGGAAGCTTGCATTGATGTTACCCTTTACATCCAACTCTTCGTTATTACCATAGTGCAACAACTGATCCTTTAGCTCTTCTCAAGTAATAATGGATGTTTTCTATGGTATTCCAATGACCTTCATTGGATCTAACTAAAATAATCTTGTCATGTCCAATACATACAAGATAAATGGGATGAGTACACTATATTGCATAGAGATCCAAATGTGAATTCATATGGAATCTCTTCCATTCTTCGCAAGAATTGGAACATTGGATTCTTACAAAATTGATCCCATCTACATGGATAGATTCTCTCTTACTGAATTGTTAATGTTGAACTCTTTCACCATATGGCCAATATATGTTCTTGTATTTAGGTTTAGAATAATTCCAAAACTGTCTCGATAGATTTCAATTCCTATCACATAGGATGTTTCACCTAATCCTTCTTGATGAAGGTGATTTCCATGCCAGGTTTCAATACTTAGTATTGATATGTCATTCCTCATCAATATGTGGAATATTCATATGGCCCCAATAAATCTTTTGTAATCACATATATCATCTTTTATCTTGATTCAAGCCAAACTCTTTGACTATCTTGTCAAATCAAATATTCTCGTTCTGAGATGCTATTTTTCAACATCTAGTTTGAACATTATAGATTATAGAATTTATTTGCATTAATGGAGTTAAAAAACCTTCAGGTTGTGTCATGTATAAATCCTCTCAATTATTCCTCTTCAGGAAGCCGTTTTATCTCCATATGCCAAATCACATAGTCTTAATAAGTTGCAAAATAAGCATGTCAATTGGTGAATGGATATCATCATGTTCAACACCTTAAACTTGTTTGGAAAACCTTTGCAACCAATTTTTCCTCTTATGCCATCCATGTTGGTCTTCCTTATGATCAACTACACCTTGCGAGTTTCACCCCTCTAGGAAGTACCATAAAGGTTATACGTTGTTGGTATTCATGGATTCCAATCTGGATATAATGGCCTCAAGCCATTTCTCAGACTCTGGTCCCTCTATAGTTCTTATGTGAATGTTGGCTCATCATCTTATGACCAACTCATAACTTATCTGAGTTGTAGGATTCATAATCCTTTTAACCTCATATGTGTTCTACAAGAACTCTGAATTTTTTGTTACAGATGGAACTTGAGATTACACGACAATTTGTGATTCTCTATCTTATCATTGTACATTCTTAGCTTCAAATGTTTTTCTTTCTGTTGATCACAAACTTTTCATGTTCTACTTTACTCCCATTGATTCCTTTGGTATTCAGCCATCCTAGCAACAAAACACTTTTATTATTGGATTGATATAAATAGTGTTCAACAAAATAACTATATGATTAAATATTTTCAAGAAATTATTTTCTTGCATAATCTTCAATCATTAAGACTTATTGGGACATTCCCATACCATATCTCATACGGTGTATATTAAACCATTTAGATGGTACTTTGTTTTAGTGTTAAGCATATACCTTTAAGAAATTAGAAGATTAGATTAAATGCTACTCACATAATGACTCATCAGGATGTAACTACTTCATTCTGATACATTATCATGTTTTAGGTGGAGGTCATCGTGATACACTATCACGATCTATCCAGAAGGTTCTCAAACTATTGATGTAAAGTATATCAACATTTGATCATATCAAAGTTTCTTAATACTTTTATCATTGTTATACTTCATTTATAATCTCCTTGAATACTTCAAGAGATTCATGTTTGTATTTCACCAAATACAAACCCTATATCAACTCAGATCATAAGTAAATATAATGAAGTACAAATAACTATCTCTAGCATATATTCTAAAAGATCTTCATACATCAATATATAAGCACTAATAAAATGCTTGTTCTCCCCCTACACCTAGTGAGAGGTGGTTTGTCATATTGCTCATAAATAAGACATGCATGTCTCTTATTGGTTTAATAACCAAAAGAGTATAGATAAAAATCAATATGGATTCTAGTAATGCATTTCTCATATATGTGCTCTAGATCGCAATGCTATAGATTGTTTGAGTTATCAATTATAATCCTTTAGGTATTTATGTTATAAACATTTAGTTTTTGATCCTTGACTTAAAGATCCAATATTTGGGGCATTGCCATACAAGATTGTATCTTTGAAATAGAACCATCAACAACTTTTTATTAACAGTCATCCTTGTCCATACAAGATGCATAAAATAAATGTTTTTATTATTGACATAATGAAATAGCAATTCAACTAACTCTGTTACATATCCAATGGGCTAAGATAAATTCTAAATGTAGACTGAAGTTGTAACAACTCTTGCTCTGTACATCCCATCCTTGATCTTTTATAAAGGCTTCACTTCTTATCAGATCCTGCACATCGACTTATGTCAGTTCTACATCTGATATCACATACCCAGATGAAGAAGTAATCAAATTTATCTTATAATGTTTATACATGAAGTAGATGTCTCTACTCCTTCCTTCTACTTCTTTAATTCCTCTAGGAAGAGAGGGAAATCCCTTTTCTAGTGTCTAGGATGGTGATACTGGTGATAATTTCCTCCCTTCTTTACTCATCCCTTTGCTTTGAGTGCTAAAGAATTGGTATTCTAGCCAGCTTTAGGAATTTTCTTATCATTGTTTTTGCCTTTAGACTTTCCCTTTATCTTGTTGATCATCATCAAAGACTTGGGCTTGTCTTTTTTCATTTGTGCCTCAGTTGATCTCAACATGCCAAGTAACTCTGTTAATGGCTTGTCAAAGTCATTCATGTTGTTATTCATGACAAACTGACTATATAATTCTGGTAGAGACTATATAATTACATCAGTGGCCAACTCTTGACCCATGGGGAATCCCAGTCTAGAAAGATTATCCACATACCTATTGAGCTTGAGCATATGAGGACCTACTGGATCTCCTTCTACCATCTTACATTTGAACAACACCTTAGAGACATCATATCTCTCATGTCTTGCCTAATCTTGGAACATGTTCTTAAGATGTGTGACCATCTCAATAAAATTCATGTTCTCATGTTGTCTCTAAAACTCATAGTTCATGGAGCATAGCATTAGGCATTTGTCATCAATGACATATTCAATGTGCTTCTTGTAAGCATTCATGTCAGCCGTAGGTGCACAGGGAAGGCGTTCATCTGGCTCTGGTGTCTCTAGGACATAGATATTGGAAGTTATTCCCATTTAACTTGTCCTTCTTAAAAACTGATCATAGAGAAAAGTTGTTGTTATATGTTTCCATTTGATTCTACAAAAGAATTTGCAATTTTGTCAAAAATTCATTTTTTATTTGAATTGATTTATATAAAATTTGATGATATTTATTAGGTCTTTAATTAACTACCACTCTCATTATGTTGTTCAAATTGATAACCTTCATTATCAATTAGGAAGATTGCAACAAACAAACCTCTAATGAGTAAAGATCTAAAATAATTCAATTATTGCATGGCTAACGTCAACGTCCATAATCAATGGTTAAGGTAGGCAATGTTTACTAATAGTATATTATGCAATTCTTAGATGAATGGTATGTGAAACTCTTTTCCATAGTCATCTGCATGCCTCTGGGTCTTAATCTCTTTAAGGACACCCAGTTTAGCCCGACCCAAGAGCCAACATGATAATGATACACTCCGCTTGGTAGGCCCACATCATTACCATCACACTTTCACAAGATAGACGACATACCACCCTTGAGGTGCCCAAGCTTGGTCGATCAAGCTTTTCATGTGTATCGTTAATGGAAGGCATCTAAGATTTAATATGTTATTGAGGGATTTACTATATATATATATTATCTAATCACAAATTAAATATAGTATGTATCATATACATGTTATATCCTACAATATAAACATGCAATGTAAAACATTAGTGATGGTTATGGATGTACTACTGTAATTTCTTGGATCCAAAAGGAATTACTGCCACCTAGGTCTACATCTCATGCATGAATCTATTATTGGTGTAGATCTATGCTTGCCAATCTGGGCTAATCAGTTCAACACTTGAACTGGTATGCTCGCCTCTTGGCCAGTCGTTTGGTCGTCTAAAAAGATCGTCTGGCCTCCTTTCCAACCGATCTTTGGACACCTCCAAATGGTCAGTTGGAACCACCAGCCAGTCAGTTTGCTCCTCCTACAATCTATCCTCCTTAGTCCTCCAGCCATTCGGCTCGTCATGTGAAATGTTGGGCTCGTCCGATGTTGATCGTCGTCTTTGTTGTTGTAAGAAAAGAAACTATCATATTGCTATTAAACTTACTACATTGTAATGAGAAATCTTGAGTTATATTAGAGGGGAGCAAAGGTAGTAAAGAATAATACTTTTACATTGGAAAGAAGAAGGTAGAGGCTTGGTATGCAAACAGATATATAATAGGAACAAACAATCCATTCAAACACACAGATATTTGGAATAATGGCCATAAGCATGCTACACATCCATTATCAAAACTTGCTTTCAGAGCGAGGCGTGTAAATTGCATATATATTATATCAAATGTTTATTAGTTTGGGATCATATCATATGTATATTAGTTTGAGATCATATGCGGTCTTTAATCAGATATGCACATTAATCAATTTAAGTATTCACATCGTATGTGATAAATAAACAATGAAAATAAACAATCTAATCATATCGATTATCCCAAAACATATTAAATTGACGTGGCTCTGATACCACTATAGGAAAATATGACATCATATAGACAACAAAAACAAATATTTAATTGTCATATTCCCTTTGAACCAATGAATCACATCAACAACTATATAATTTGAAGTATGGCTTTACAAGTTCATACCTAGTCCTGGAGCAAGTCTAACAATTATTCCTCATTGCAGTCATGCAACTTTCTTCTAGTTACACTCGTACTATGTCTACAACAGCTCCTAGTGTCCACCACAGACAGTAAGTTGATGTTGTCCTTCTAACGGAAGATAACAACCTCCTCACCTCTATAGTAGTCCACACAGATCACCTAGAACTCATGTCGTTCTACTAAAATAGACAGAAAGGAGTTGGTCATCCCGTTGGTATACTAGTCACCAACTTACTCTCCCACAATTGTTCTCCCTTGCTATCCCTCCCTTTATCGGGTAGGACTTGCCCGAGTTCTCTCAGTTACCACAACCAGAGTACACAAACAATTGTTAGAGGTAATTGAGTAGTCTGAGAATCCCCCCAACACCCCTCTATTTATAGGGGTTTAAGTTAGGGCTCCCAGTCTTTGTGGGAGTGGAAGGGACTGGAATTTCATTAAAATTCATAACCTACAATAGGCAAAACGGTCGATTCACCTGGCGAATCGATCTATTGGCATGCGAGTCGATTGGTTCTCCCAATAAACCAATTGTTTCGTCATGTTTTCCAATCACATATGAATTGACAATTCAACTCTAATTAATGCATGATATGACATCGGGAGTAATTCTTGATTCAATCAAATTGAACCATGAACTGGACATCTTGCTTCACAAATCAGTCGTCTAGCAAACCTGAATTGGTTAGTGAATTGATCGTTTCGCTCCCCTAGTTCATGTAAAATTTAGTCAATGTAATTTCCAATCAGCCTGACAGTCCAACACATCGGTTCAACACTTGAACCAATCAGTTGGGAGTCTAGTTAGTTCATTCGTTGCTCAAATTGAATACCTAAACACTTTCATAATCAATTCAATTATAATTTATGATTAAACTCCTCTTCTAGGTGTATTCTATTTGTGTGACCCTATAGGTTCCAAGTTATATTAGCAGTGAATATTCATAACTAGATGACCAAAAAAAGAATATTCATAACTAGTTTATGACATCACAAGCAAAGAGCGGTGCCTAGTCACACATCATTGCTATCCAAGTAAATGAAAGATGGCGAACAACTTCAACCTTCAATGTGTATCAGGTGTTATAATGAATGTCTAATTCTTTTATCTCTGATATCCAGAATGAACTTGGGGCATGGAATTGTCATCTTCTCAATGTTCAATCCATGTTCCTTGAACTAGATCAGACTGTCTGAGATACATCTAGCCTCAATTACATATATTGATTCCCATGTGCATACACATGCTTTTCTCAGTCTCTCTTATCAAGTGGCTTGGATATCAAACTCTAGTAGGAGGGACAAATCTCATCTACATCACTCACAGTCATCCTCATGTGTTATAGTGTATCCAATCATCATCTTTATGGCAACCCTTATTCAGGATCACGGTGGATGATGTCAAAACACACCAAATGACATAATGAGTGTAGTGATTTCAAGTCTAAGAACCACAATCACCACCTTCACTATGAAAGATGACTATGACCACCAAGTATGATTTTCATGTATCACTCTCAAGGAGGGCCTGTTCGATACATTGTTCTCTTACAAGTATCTCTGTACTTGGTTTGATATCACATATCATAACTGATGAGATTCAGTCATCAACCAACAAACATTGTAGTCTTATGTGTTATTATTTTCTATCAGCCTTCTACAGTAACATCCGACTAGGGACATATCAAGTATGCGCATACTCTTAACATTTGGATGATCTCATTGTCCAAGTCATGCACTTGAAGACATACGTCATTGAGTAATGTTATTCTTTAAACATTCATTGTGTTTTATCATTATCTCATAACTGAGTGAAACATAATGCATCGGAAGCTTGTCTTTATTATTATCAATCAAATCTTTTATAATATGCCATCACAATCAACATATGATTGGTTCTCTGGACATACATACCAACATCCCTCACGACCACTTCAGAGAAATGTGGAGGACGTTGAGGAACTGGAGCGCGATGATGCATGTGAACATGTCGTCCATTTTAAAGTCCCTCTCACACTCTTGTGCCAGCTAGGCTTTTGGTGGTGTGTACTCATTCAGAAGACACCAACGGTGGTCAAAATGAGATGATGAGAATCAAGAAGGTAAGAAATCAACAACATGGTTACTAACCTTGTTTATGCTGCCTACACAGTATTGCTCCACCCGTGATGGCAGGACAGAAAGGATCCCCCAACTCCATTGACACGCCTTTTTGCAACGGCTAGAACTAGGGAACAAGTTATTAAGCTTCCTTCTCTTGAAACCATCATTTGACACGCGCAAACACTACACATATCACAATGGCTAATACAGACCAGAATTTATAATCCTACCTTGATTAGACCAAGTTGGTCCAGATTGGAGATCACGGTCGCGAATGAGTCTGTTGCTCCTGATTTATCCAAACACCTACCCGATATAATTCAGACCGGATTAAGCCCGTGTAGCTCAAAAAGACTGCCTAATCCTGGTCCGGTACCGATCCAAACAGGGATCTATATTTAAGAATTGTTATCATACAAAATGATTGCTGAAAATATCACATATCTGAAATTATGTATCTGTTTATTTACCATGTGGGTAAAGAAGTGTGTGTAAACATAGGGTAACATTTTTACCGAATGTGTAGTTATCTTCCTTGCCACCTTAGACAAGGTAAGGATATAGGTAAACTATTACCCTGCTGTAGCGTATCCATTTCCACCCTAGCATATACACACATCCGTACAAGAGCGCAAGATCTGTAGCATGTCCTCCTATGATGCCCCCTCAGTCCTCGCTGTCGATCACCTCCAATGCGGCAGATCGAAAACATGAGGATGCAAATTGTTTATCATGAGGATGGCCCATTGGACAGCTTCAATTTGGGTGTTTGGCGATCATATGGATTCATGATGTTGGCACTCACAATTCACAAAGAACTCGTCAGCTGTCCTAGCCCGTACACATTTTGTATTTAGCTTGCGTGGTATACAGAAACCTTTGAGCCGCCGCGCGCGGATTCCCGGAAGGCACATATTGGATGGATTCGTGTCCACTGCCTCCAACAAAGCGATGAGTCAGGATAAATCTGATACCAACCCAAATGAATGGGTGAGTGAGGAACCCACAAAGGAGCCGTATGTATGCCACCTAACTGGTCTGGGATGCGCACGCTGAATACCAGGAAGTACTCTTTGACCGGGAGTAGTGGCTTTTGTGTGCAAAGCAAAGAGTTGGCTTGTGAAGAGTGGTGTTGTTCGCTTAGTATAGGGCGTGTTTTATATTTATGTTATGGGACAACCAATCTTAGTACATTAGTTCCTTGTCACTCTTCTTCAAAATTCAATTCCTAGAAGAAAAAAAGTAAAGAGAAACACCACTTATACACTTAATGTTCAAAGTTTATTTTCAGTTGAAGGAGAGCATAAGATGGCTTCATTAGGGTTCGCTAGAGGCGCCGGCGGCGCTGGTGGTGGTCGAGGTAGATGCCTTGGCGGGAGGGGTTTCTCTCACCAAAACTGACCGCCGGAGACAGACTCACGTACAGAAGTCAACAAGGAAACTGGAAAAGCAACTGATGCTTCAAACCCTCCACCGGAGGACGTGGACATGGACACAACACAAGACCAGCCAAAACCCTCATACAAAGAAGCAACGACCGGGATGCTCACCTACCTGAACCCCATCTCGCCAGATCTACTCAAGAAAAGCGACATCTCTGTAGATGTCTCTGGTGTCTTCCCGGCGATCATGGTCTGACGTGAATTCATGCAGCCGCTAATTGAACTGTGGCAGTACACTGTCGTGGTCAAGGCCATTGGTGTTAACCTCGGTTTCCAGAACCTCGTTAACAAGATTCACAACCTATGTCATCCCTCAGAGTCCTTCAGAGTCATCGACCTGGACCAAGGGTACTACATCGTTCAGTTTACAAACAACGATGACTATGTCGTCACACTGACAGGCGGCCCTTGGACTATTTTTGGGAACTACCTATCGGTGCAATAGTGGTCCCCTTCTTTTCGTCCATCTAATCATATCCCTAGGAAGCTGGTTGTTTCGGTTAGGGTTCCAGACCTTCCCATATTCCTATACCAGAACCAATTACTTCAGAGCATCGACAACCTCGTGGGCAAAACAATCAAAATTGACTCAAACACCTCCAATGGCAACTGAGGTAAATTCGCCAGAATCGGTGTGGAAGTTGAGACATCTAAGCCTCTCCTCCCTACGGCTTTCATCAACAATGAGCACTTTCGATTGCAATATGAAAACCTACCCTCAGTGTGCATGAAGTGCGGGAGATTGGGTCACTCCGACATTGAATGCAAGGTTGTCACTCAACACCCTAACGAGGCTTCTTCCTCAACATCCGTTCCTTTACCGGTAGTGCCCTACACCATGGCAATTCATGCCCAGAAGCTGGTGAGACATAAACCCAAACAACAAAGCCGATCCAGCAAAAAACTTTCCACAGAAGCAGTAAGCACCTGACGGGAAGGGAAGGAAGCCATACCCATCTCAGATAGTGAGCCTCTGGAGATAAGGAAGAATGGGAAATGGTCATGAGCAAGAAAAAGAAGAGAGCAACAAAGAAACAGAACGTAAACTCACAGAATGTGAAATCTAAAAAAAAGAAGTTCCTACCTCAAAGGCAGCGGTGTCCACTACAAATATTGCAGTCCTTCTTTGTGAGGATGAGACCTGTCATGGCAGGACATGTCCATCAGGATCGCAGGAATTCCTTGAGTTCACTACTACTACCACTGGAGAACCTCCCAAGCAGCACACCACCTTCCTTAGACAAGGTCAAGGAGGCAACGAGTTTGTCATGCTGAGGAATAGAAAGATTGTATACCAATTTGTCCAGAGCCCACACAGAGTGAGGAAGAAGGGTCGCCTCTTTGATCAACCCCCTCAATATGATATTCCAAGTAACGGTGAATCTAAATCTCAGAAGGTCGCCCATTCTGTGGAGTCTCAATTACAAGGGGAAGCTGAGAAGGGTGACATTCCAATGAACACTAGTGGTGAAGCAGACGCACAGACTGTGGGACTGTGCGCTGCTATTAATTAATTACCCATCCTCCTAACCCAATAGTTATTTAATGAAGCTATGTTGCTGGAACGTCCAAGGAGCTTGCTCTGACGATAAGATTAAGCTTATGAAGGATTTGAAGCTCACTCATAATATACATCTCCTCGTTGTTCTTGAACCTAGGTGCAACGACACAATTGCGGATGGAATC
This sequence comes from Alisma plantago-aquatica, assembly GCA_963693085.1. Classification (NCBI taxonomy): domain Eukaryota; kingdom Viridiplantae; phylum Streptophyta; class Magnoliopsida; order Alismatales; family Alismataceae; genus Alisma; species Alisma plantago-aquatica. The sequence goes on along the minus strand of OY856410.1, from coordinate 350,887,681 downwards.
ATTCAAAAAGTTGGCTTCCCCCCTTCTCACAGAGTGGAAGCTATTGGTTTTTTTGGGGGTATCTGGATACTATGGGACAATCGTCGTTGTAACATAGATATCCTTTCAAATCATCAGCAACATGTACGCTGCCTAATTGACGATGAGTGGTACCTTACCATTGTGTATGCTAGCCCGAACCCAATGAAAAGGAAGTTCCTTTGGAACAGGTTAGTAGAACTGTCAGCCAATATCTCCAAGCCTTGGATCATCATGGGGGATTTTAACACCCTTCTAGACCCCTCTGAGAATATGGGTAGTACCTACTTCGATAGACATGCCTCTTCTTTATTTCACGGTTGTCTTTTAAACACATGCCTGTCCGAAGCTCGTAGTCACAGTCAGTTCTTCACCTTTAGACGTGGTCTCATGCGAAAATGCATGGACAGGGTGCTCATTAATGGTGAGTGGCTTGACCTCCATCTAGATTCTACTATCACTGTCCTCTCGCGAGTAGACTCAGACCACAATCCTCTCCTACTTACTGACTGGAGCAAGAGAGAGAAGAGAAAACATGTCTTTTGCACCAAAGCTAGATGGCACTTCACGCCTTCCTTCCAAAAGGACATCATCACAAAGTGGGACGATCACGTCAACTTCGCTGCAGCTTTAAGCAAGTTCAAACCCTTTGCAATGGCTTGGGACCAGAAGCACTTAAATCAACATTACAAAGAGAAAATTTATCTTGTCAGGCGCATTAACCACTCTCGGGTAGCTTCTCAACAAACTGTCCCTCATTCTTTAGACAACTCCATCACTCTACAGGAACAATATAACATGCTTCTCTTTCGCGAGGAGGCTGATTGGAAATAAAAAGCACATATTGACTGGCTGAAGCTAGGAGATGATAACACAAGATTCTTTCACTCCTACGTCAATGCTCGTCGTCATCATAATAAAATCACTCACCTCAAGGATAACAATGGATCGTGGCTGAGCTCTCGTAATGAGATCCAGATGTTGGTATCCAATTACTTCTCGAGTCTACTCACTTCTACTGAAGTCTCTGACCCGAAAACAATCGTTGCATACCTAGGTGTCTTCCCCTCACTACCATCTGAAATCTATCAATCGATTCTCTCCACTCCATCTGCTGACAAAGTAAAAAGGACCCTCTTCCTGATGTCGAAGGCACCGGGACCGGACAGTGTTTATACTGAATTCCTTCAAAACAATTGGAAATCCATTGGCAGCTCCATCCTTAATACGTTCACGATCACACTCTCATCTGAAATTATTGAAGAATCTATGGCTGACTCTCTTATGGTCCTAATTCCAAAGATTAAATCCCCCGAGAGCTGCAATGATCTTAGGCCTATGTCCCTTAATAATGGTTGCTTCAAGCTTATCTCTAAAGTCTTGGTAGAACGTATCAAGCCCTTCCTAAATGACTGGATCTCCCCTTCATAGTCGGCCTTCATCCCTGGAAGGCTCATCAGTGATAACATCCTCTTAGTACAAGAGGTTATCCATTCTATGAAATCTAAGAATGAAAAGAAATACAAGATGTGCATCTAACTCGACCTCTCCAAGGTATTTGATCGCATGTCTTGGGATTTTATTCAGGACACTCTAAACAAAACCGGTCTTCCCGAAAAACTATGTCAGCTGATCATGTAAGTTATCACCACATGATCCACATCCATCCTTTGGGAAGGAACACCTTTGAACGCTTTCAAAGCTTCATGGGGTGTTAGACAAGGCGATCAGATCAGCCCCTATATATTTGTGCTCTGCATGGAACGGCTCGGTCAGGTTATCTCCCTCGTGGTGGAAGATGGCAGTTGGAAACCCATAATCCTCTATAGAGGCGGCACCAAACTCTCACATATGCTATTTGCAGATGATATTCTTCTTATGGGTTAAGCATCACTCCACCAAGCTAAAACTATTCTAGACATTATGGAAAACTTCACAATTGTCTCTGGTCAGGCAATCTCTCTTGAAAAATCAAAATGCTATTTCATCTCATCCACTCCTTGACCTTTGGTCCATGCTATTAGCAGGAAACTTGGGATCACATCGAGCCCTGATCTCTGGAAGTATTTGGGAGTTCCTCTGCTGCATAAATGAGTAAACAAGGACACCCATGCACATATCTTATCCAATATTTGTTCCCGCATGAATAGTTGGAACATGCACCATCTATCTTTAGCAGGGCGAATAACCTTGGCCAAGTCGACTCTCCAAGCTATCCCTTGCTACACTATGCAATCTATCCTCCTCTCACCCACTTTGTGTGATGACATTAACAAACACGTCTGCCGCTTCCTCTGGAAAGGCAATTGGGAACAACGAAAGCTCTCCTTGGTTTCAAGGTTACAAGCAACAAAGATATTGGGGGCCTTGGCATTAAAGATGCACCAGACCAAAACCACACACTCATTCTCAAAAATGTATGGTCATTTCTTAATCAACCTGACAGGATTTGGGTCCAGATTATGAAAGAAAAATACATTCACAACAGTGACATTTTGATGTGCACGGATCTCCTGCTTGGCAGTTCATCAAAAAGCATCTCCCAATCTTTCAAAACCTCTGCTACAAGGTGGTTAATAATGGTAAATCCACCTATGTCTGGACCGATAAGTGGCTCCTTGGAAAGTCCATTCTTGATCTACAACCCAATTTTACAATACCTTCTGATCTCTTCTCTCCCCAAGTAAGCTCGATGAGCCTTGGTCAGGGTAGGTGGGATTGGGGATTCATTGAACAGTTCCTCCCTACTGTCACCTGGGACATAATACGATCCTTGTCTGCCCCTGATGATAGTTATGGCGATGATATATGGGCTTGGCCTGAGGAACAAAATGGAAGGCTATCGTGCAGATGCGCCTATCATTGGATCCGTAAATATATGGAAACCCCAACACCTGGAAAGTGGAAGGATATTTGGAAATGGAAGCTTCCTGTAAGGTTGAAGGTATTTCTATGGCTTTTTCAACATAAAGCCCTCATTACTAATGCCGAGAAGCACCACCGTCATTTTGACATAAGCGGTATCTGTCAGCTATGCAACAATGACCAGGACAACATTCTACATGCTCTGCGTGACTGTCCCTTCAGCAAACCTGTCTGGCTCGACCTAGTTTGTAACACCGATTTCTTCAACATGGACTAAGATACCTAGATCTCGTCTATTATCCAACCTAGTATAGGTCTGACGTCTCCTCCACTTCTTCAAGTGGCTTGTTGGCACATCTGGCAATGTCGCAATGACCAAATACAAACCAGTGTCTTGAATCCTACAACTATCATGAGCAACTTCATTCTTACTAGAACCACCTCCATCAATGTGATGCATATCACCCTCACCAATATGGGTAAGTCTACCACATAATCGGCCACTTCCCCTACCATCAGTAGCTTTGACTACATCATCTTTGTCGATGCATCTTTCAAGTCTTAGACATCCCAAACTGGGTTGGGTTATCATATGATAAGCAAGGAGGGTGTCTTCCTCGCGGGGGGTGGTTGGCCAAGTCACAACACTGATGCTCTAGAAGCTGAACTTTAGGCAATCATCATTGGATTAGAATCTGTGGTGGATCGTTCAAGGGGATGTGCTGCCCTCTGCACTGACTCGGCACAAACGGCCTCGCTGATCAAACAGGAGAAAGTCGCCATCACAAAATATAAACCATACGTGAGCAGAATCAAAACCATTATGAAGGAATATCGAGTCATGGACATCTATCATATTAGTAAAGACAAGAATCTAATCGCAAATGCGATCGCAAAGCATGCTCAAGCTTGTAGTAGTTCCTTTTCTTTCATTTCTGTCTATCCTAGTTGGCTCAATACGAGCACCTCTGCAAATCTTAAAACTTTGTTTACCAGCAATAGGGAGCAGAAGGAATAAGAGTAGTCTTTAGAGTCATAAAAAAAATACACTACAACACAATTTTAATAGATCCTATTAAATTTATAAGACATATCCTATTGAATGAACATATGGTTCAATGATAGCCTAGCCGGTAGTATAGGACGAGTCTTATAGTTATTTTATAGGAAAACTAAAAGTCAAATTGTTCCATGCTGAGCGGGAACTTACGAGTAAGCTGGTAAAACGTGTGTTGCGAATACATTCCTACCATTTCCAACTTGGAAAAGAAATGATCTAATTATGCTTCGTTGACCGTTTCCAAACTGGAAAAAGAAATAATCCATTGTGGAATTATATGCGCATCGAGGAATTTCCGGGTGTTGAACTTACTTTTTTTCTATGAAGTAATTTGACTTTTAATATGCTGAACTATAATGAAGCGGTCGAACTCGAGTATTTGTCTAACTCTAACACTTGCCTTTGATGTATAATCGCTAGGTCCAGGTCTTCCTCCACACCACACCGGTCATGTCCTTCATATACGGCTGATATTCTTCAGCTTTGCCATATTTCGCGATGGCTTTCAGCTCGTTTGGTCCATGTCTCAGTGTCGATTTGCCCGCTTGCTAACGTTCACCGATAGCCTGGTTCCTCGGACAGGTCAACTGGCACATGGACAACGGACTCAATGGATTTAATTGTTATCTATAAATTCTCGCATATGCAGCAGCAACAGTTGAATTAAGTTAACAATTTAATGCCAGATCCAGATGAGATATACGTAGAACAAACATAGCAAATGACCAAAAATAAACAAAATAAGAAATTTCAGTTCCGACCTTCCGTTGAGCGACTTGACGTAATACTTAAAGAAATCAATGGCTGACAACCCTTTTGGATAAGCGTCGTTCTTCTAGTCGATCTGATCACGATCATGTAGCACAAGGATGTCTAGATGATGAACAGTGTGTACAACCAACCGATTGCAGGTACCACCACCAGATAGATTGTGTCTTTGAGAGAAAGAAAGGACGAACTGACTTCCCACATGGTAAGAATCTCCGCGAGGCACTTGTGGAGCTACGAAAGAGGAGGCACGTTCTGGAATTAGGGTATCATACACGAATGACGGAGGTTGTAGTTCTCATGTTATGGTTAACCCTAATGACAATAGGTTTATTTATAACCATATTAACTCCCCACATGCCATAATCCACAAGCCACAAGGCAAATGTCTGAGCCCGACCGACGGGCCAGGCCAGAGACAAGACATGACATGGCGCCTGCACACGTGCGTTTGTGTGTGTTGTGGTCACCATACCCACCACAAGGGTGAGCATACTCTCCCCTTGAGCTCTTTGAACACTAGTGTCACATGCAATCCTACAAATAAGGACAACAAAATCTCTTGGAGCAAGCAATGTGGGACTAAAAACTCTTTCTATTTGTACAAGAGACAAAACTACTTCCCCTCTATATACTACCTACATTGCATTGGGCTTAACCCATGTAGATAAATGTCTAGCAGCCATTACATCCAACAATCCCCCATAAAGTCCAATGTATATTGTGTTCTGTCACTCACTCCTTCATATCCAACTTTGGCTCCCATAGAAACTAGGTGAGAGGAAGTCTTGGACATGAATGTTAGGTGCAAGAGTATCAATTGATAAGAACAAAATGAAAATATGAAATAAAAGAAGTATAATGTATTAAAGCCATGCATCTAAAATATGCCATTATTGATATCAAGGAACAACCCATTTCCCATGTCTTAGCCTATACAACATCAATAATTCAGTTGGAGTCTCTAAGGATGTACTGTTAGCATCCTATCCTAAGACTTGACACCATTCAAAGACAGATCTCTTACTAACTTACAATCATAAAATTAATAGGTTTTCTAAGATATAGACACATGGATGCAAGAAGCAACAATGTCAAAATATAGTGTCATTCAATTCACTTGACAGCTTGTTATTATCACATTGAACCCAATTTGTGAGATCTCTACTTTTTTGGGTTGGGTTGCTACTGCCTGAAAATTGGAAGTTGGAAGGGGTTTCAGTCCCAACTAGGATTAATCAAAGGATCATCTGTATTATCTTTGATACATGCTTAGTCCACAACCACAATCCCATTAGAAACTAATTTCCTTACAGACTTGAGTCTGACTTGGATGTGTCTACGATATTTTTGGTTTTACTTAGAGCTCATTATCTTAGCAATGGTTGTAGTGCAATTACATTGAACTGAAGTTGCAGGAGACAACTTCTTTAACATAGGTTAAGTAGACATAAGTCCATACATCCATTCAATTTCCAATCCAGTTTCATCTAAAGCACACTCAACCTCAAAAGTAGACCAAGACAATATGGTATGTTGCTTAAACCTCCAGACAACATCACTTCCTCGTAACATGAATACATATCCTGAGACACCATCATTTCAAATTGCATGGCTGTCTAGGTTGCATCATTGTATCCTTCGACTACAAAAGGATATTTTCCATAGCCCATCCCATGGAGATAAGTTGTCTTAATATACCTTAATAATTTGTCAATAGCTTCCCAATGCGTCTTGTCGGGACAACTGGTGTATCAACTTAACTTACTTACAAAAAACATAATATCTAGTCATGTGCAGTTCATTAGATACATCAAACTTTTGATAACTTGATAGTATCAAAGTTGAGACACTCAAAGTATAGCATTATTCTTGAATAAGGTCTTTTATGGATCATATAGGGTCTTAACATATTTACGTGTTGTGTACTCAAACCTCTCTAGTACCTTTTCAACATAGTGAGATAGTGATAAAGTTATATCATCAATAAACCTTATGATTTTGAGCCCTAATATCACATCAACAACACACATATCCTTCATCTCAAACTTGCTACACAAGAATGAGTTTGTCTCATTTACTACTTTCATATTGGAACCAAAAAGCAGGATATCATCTACATATAAGCATAACAGAATGATTCCATCATTGACAATTTTCCACTAAACACAATTAACAAAATAATTAGAGATAAAGCCAAACGATGATATCACATAATCAAACTCCTCATGCCATTTCTTAGGGGCTTGTTTCAATCCATACAATGACTTAACAAATTTACACACTTTGGACTCATTCACATGACCAACAAAACCCTCATTTTGTTTCATATATATTTCCTCGTAAAGATCACCATGTAAAAAATGAGGTTTTCACATCCATCTGATGGATAGAGAGATTATAAATGGAAGTCAATGCTATAAATACTCAGATTGTGGTCATATGGGAACCAAGAGAATAGGTATCAAAATAATATATGCCTTCCCTCTGTGTGTAACTCATAGCAATCAATCTAGCTTTATACTTATTGATTTCCCGTATGCATCAAGTTTCTTCTTAAAGATCCATATGCATCCAACTGTAGAACAACCACGAGATAAATCCACTAATCTCAAGTTCCATTCAAGAGAATCGATTAGAACTCATCGTTCATAGTTTCCTTCCAAAATTTAGCTTCCGAAGAATCCATAGCTTGTTTGAATGATATAGGTTTGTCCTCAAAATTGAAAGTGAGAAACTCACTTCCAAAATCCTTAGATGTCCTAGGTTTTTTATTTCTCACTGGTTCAACCAATTCATTAGAGTTCTTAGATTTAAAAATAGTATGTTCCTTATCCATTCCCCACATTCATCATCCTTTCCATGTTCTCAGGAATGGAACCTATGGTGAATGAATCCTCTTGAGATACTTCTTTGGGCATACTAGATTTCATGAAAATCCATCTTCAAAGTATGTAGCATCATGTAATATGAAATTGTATTGACTTCAACTCCTAAGCTAATTTTACAATCAAGAATCTATAGGCATCACTTGTCTCTACATAACCCAAGAAGATGGCATCAACGGTTTTCTGTCCCAATTTCTTCCTTTTGTGTTTAGGGACAAGTACCTAAGCAAGACAACTCCACACTCAACGATATTTGAGACATGATTTTCTCCCTATCCATTACTCAAATGGTCTACTTTTGTATGTTTATAAAGAACCCTATTCAGAACATAGCAAACCGTATTCAAAGCTTTCCCCCACATAAAGTTGGGTACACCTGAAGTTTGGAGTAAGGCATCAACCATATATATTAGAGTTTGGTTCTTACTTTCAACAATCTAGCTTGATTTTGGTGAAGAGGGAACGGTAACCTCATGAACTACACCATGGAATTAACCAAATTCTAAGAACAATTTCAAGGTGTACTCTCCTCCCCTATAACAATATCTACTTGCATCATTAATAGAAGTTACAAAATAACACTTTTAAACTTTAGTATCAATCCCATTAAATTAGTAGATATTGTTGTACACTAAATCAACCATTTCTAAATCCTTGTTCACTGAATGAAAAGGCTTTGTAGACAATTTAGCTTGTAGACAGATTTCACATATACTAATAATAATGTCAGACTTAAGGATTAAATCTAGATTCATCATTAGTTTCATGCAGCCAACATTAACATGTCCCAAAAACTATGGCATACATCAAAAGATACAAGATTCATGCAAACACAACTAGTTTCATTCAAATTTAGAACTAAATTTGAAATAAGTTCAAAAAGATCTTTAAAAGGTTCTCCATGTCAAATAAATACCTCTTGCCCAAAAATAAATAGTTACAAAGGCATGTAATAATTGTCTTATTACATTTACAGCATATTATAAACCCATTCCTAACAAGAATTGCACCACCAATGGTATTATGCCAAATGGATGGAACATGCATGATTCTATGAAGTGTTATAACCTTCCTAATGAAAATTCAATTCCATCCATCCTTTTCGCTTGACTCTATAAATCTTGAGTTTCCCAGAGTCACAGATCGCCCTCTTACGGCCCAAATATGGACTTGTCAAAACATACACGTACATTATCCCCAATGTCAATGATCCAATAAATTGGTTCAAAAAATAAAAGGATTTTAAGTTTTATATACACATACCCATCATTGAGGTTAAAGGAATTAGTCATCATATTGATTACAACCTCCTCAGTTGTAGACGTGACAACTTTCTTTTCCTTCTTTGAAGGACAATCCTTGTTCTATTGGTCAACTTGTCCACATGTCCAACTGGGTTTGTTCTTAAGTTCTTCTTGATCTTAGCCTTAGGTTTGATTGCATTCTTTAATTTATTATCTTTATTTTTAGAAATACTAAGATGGAAGTGAGGTTTACATTAGTAGGTAACTTGATGTTCTTCTCTTTCAACTGCTCTTCTTGTATGTGATTGTCCATCATGAGACCATTCATTGATATATCTTTTTTGCGATACTTGAGACTCATGCCAAACAAATCCCTAGATTTAGGAAATTTCTCTATAAAGGATAAAAAAATAAACTTATCAGGAAATTTCATGCACACATATTTGAGCTCGTGACATAAGAGTTGAAAGTCATCAGTTTGGATAGAAGTGGGTTTACCCTCTACCATTTGAAACTTAAGAAACTTAAAAACACAATACTTTTTAGCACGTTGATTTTCCCTATTATATTTGTTTTCTAAAGCATCCCACAATACCTTGGAAGTGGTAACAGGTGACACATGTAGAATGTAGGTGTAAAATGTAAGTGCGTGTGTCATGTAATATAGGCCAAAAGAGGCCCGACTTGTCGAACTCAGGGAATTGTATACCAGAGACTACTACTTACTGAAACAAAATTAGCTAGACCTAGAAAAAGAGTTGATTTGGTTTCATTAAGTAGTAGTCTCTAGTGTGTATGATTTCCTAAGTTCAACAACTTGGGCCTCTTTGGCATGTATTACACAACATGTGCATTTGTGTTTTACACATACGTTCTGCATGTGTCAAGTTTTTTGCATCGTTGCCAGGGAAATGACAAATTCAACACTACAAGTGTTGTAATCGGCCACTCTAGGCCACACTTTTTATTTTTCTTTTTACCCTTTCAAACTGAATTCTAACTATCATTTTTAAAAAAATATGAGTATACGTTCTCACATCACTTCAACTATTTTAGGTACTATTGTATGGTGAAGACAAGAAGCATCGACTACGGAGAGTCGAGTCCACACAACATCACACTAGAGGAACTTTGTCGATGAGCTTAGGAGTGGCATGACTCTCTAGGAGATTTTATTCCAACTCCACCATCGCCTACTCTGACACACCGCTAAAGAGACCAGAAGAACAACCTGAGATTTGGGAGAAGATCAAGGTGTCTTCATGTACAGCTCATCTCGAGCCAATCAAGAAATGGGCATTAAATGTGGGTAGCTAAAAGATCGATCCAGGGCTAGAGGCGTTAGTCAAACAACAGAGCTTCCATGGCAAAAATACTGAAGACCCGATGACACACATTAGCAACTTCATTGAAAGTTTTGACATGGTGAAGATAGATATAGTGTCATCAACTATGATATACTTAAATCTCTTTTTATCATCACTGGAAGATGGAGCCAAGTCTTTGTTCTACAACTTGGAAGATGAAACTCTTGAAACGTGGGATCAAATGATTGATGCTTTCTTAAAGAACTATTTCCCTCCTCAAAAGATGAATGAGTTGACCAAGAAGGTCTAAAACTTCAAACAACAAGCAGAGGGGTCATATTTTGAGGCATGTGAGAGGTTCCAGAACACGCTGAGAAAGGTTTCACACCATGGCATCGACTTGTTAGGTCAAGCAAAGATATTTTACAATGGGCTACATCAAGGGGAATAGACCATGTTGGATAGCGTAGGAATGAGCTTCTTCCTCAACAATAAGCTGTCCAAATATCACAAGATCCTTAAAAATATGGCGAAGAACCAATCATGAGGAGAAGATTGTGAGAGCCCAACAACTATTAAAAGTGTTGGAGAGTCCAAGGTGATTTATGCTTTGAATGACAAATTGGACTTGATCGCCAAGAAGTTATCTACCAAGGATGGAAGATCTTTGGGAGGAGAGAAAGAGGAGTGCATGTTTGCATGTCAACAAACTACAAGAGAGGAAATGACTACTCATGGAGAAAGGATCCAAAATTCTCATGGAGGGATCCTAACAGCTTCCAGCAAGATTCTTCTCAAGCTCAGTAAGGCAAGCCACAACATGGTGTTCCTCAACAACAATACCAACAAGATAGGGGCCCTAGTAAGATAGACCACATAGAGGACATGCTGGGTAAGATGGTTAGCCAGAATGAAGTGCTCATTGGCCAGACTCAAAGGGAATTACAAAATCAAGGGCAAATATTCGCAACATTGAGACACATATTTCTCAAATTGTGGTAGAGGTTGCATCCTTGAAGAAATTGACTCAACAGGGGTTCCCAAGAAACGCCAACATACCTACTGACAATCAATAGGTAAAAGTCATGATGTTGCACAGTGGGAAGAAATTGTTGAATGAACAAAAAATAGTTCCAGAGGCTACAGACTTTGGGGATGACAAAGGTTCACCGGTGATTACTGTGGTAGTTGATTCAATTGAGCTAGAGACTACTACATAGGACAAGACAGTTGAAGCTAAAAATCATGAACCAAAGGAAAAAAGAAGGAAGTGTATATTCCACCTCATCATAGGAAATTGGTGATGCCCACACCCTTCCAGAACAACTTAAAGGCAAAGAGAATTGACAACTAATTTTAGAAGTTCCTCGATAGCTTTAGGAAGCTTCATGTCAATATCCCACTCATTGATGCAATGGAGAAGATCCCTTCCTATGAAAAATTTCTAAAGGACTTGATCAATAAGAAGAGGAAGATAGATGATTCTGAGGTGGTAGTCCTGAAAGAGAAAGTTAGTGCATTTATTCTGGGAACATTGCCACCAAAAAGGTAAGATATGGGTTGTTTCAATATCTCATGCTAGGTCTGAAGGAGTCCAGGTAGAGCAATATGACCATTCAATTGGTAGACAACTCAATGGTGAGGCCTTACGATATTTGCGTGGATGTTCTTGTCAAGGTGTACATGTTTGTATTTCCAACAGACTTTGTTGTCTTGGAGATGCAAGATGGTCAGGGCAACGAGCTATTACTCAGGAGTGCATTTCAAGCCACAACTGATATGATTTTGGAAATGGGCGTAGGAAGATTGACATTATGCAATAGAGAAGTCTGTTATGAAATCTTGATGCTAGAGGCCAAACAAATGGCAACAGGGAAAACACATTGTCACATGCTGCAGCAGGTCCAAGAAAAAGTGTCATTATTTCTGGGGAAGTTATTCCTTGATATGGCTCATGTGGTGACACAGGTTCACAAAGGCACACTGACGGTGGACATCTTAGAGAACACAAAAGAAATCTCTTTTACAAAGACAACTCAGTATTCTAATGATGAAGAAGGGGAACATAGCTCAGTGACAGTTAAAGAGGAAACTTATTCTACTCTGATGCAACCATATCCACAATTGCCTTTTGAAGCATGTATCATGAATTTGATGGATGATTGCGCTAGATCTCATTCTTTGGTGGAATGTATTTTATTTCTCAAGGAGATACTGTGTTATTACACCAGACATTTTGAGGATCTTGGACCACCTCCTCCACCTTTGGTCCCATCTTTTTTGAGTGCCCCAGAGCTAAGTTGAAGCCACTTCTGCAACACTTGAAGTACACTTTCTTGGCAGCAGAGGAGAATCTTTCAATCATCATTTCAGCTTTGCTAAGCATCTAGGAAGAGGAGCAGCTTCTTGTGGTTCTGAAAAACCACCAGGAAACTTTCAGATGGTCTGTGGCAGACATAAAGAGGATCTCCCCTAGTTTCTATCAACATAAGATCAGACTAGAGGAAGGAGCTAAGTCGATCGTGCAACCATAATGGTGACTCAACCCCATCATGACTGAGGTAAAAAAGAGGTAGTGAAACTTTTATCTATAGATATTATATATGCTATCTCTAAATCAACTTGGGTTAGTCCAACCCAAGTGGTTCCTAAGAAAGGGGGAACAATAATCACAACGAACTCAAATGATGAATTAATTTTTACTAGGTTAGTGTTGGGGTGGTGTATCTGTATAGATTATCAATGTTTGAATTCTGCCACTTTAAAGGCTCATTTCCTGCTCCCTTTCATTGATCAAATTCTTGAGTAGCTCGCCGACTGCTCTCATTTTTTATTTCTTGACAGTTATTCCAGATACAATCATATTTCTATCAAGCCACAAGATAAAGAGAAGTCTACCTTCAGTTGTCCTTATGGAACTTTTGTGTATCGTTGAATGTCATTTGGTCTTTGCAGCACACCGGCCACCTTCCAACGATGCATGCTCGCAATTTTTTCTAATATGGTAGAACGATGTTTGGATGTGTTCATGGATTATTTTTTGGTTTATGGGGAATCATTTGAGGATTTTCTAGCCAATCTTGATAAGGTGTTGCAAAGATGTGAGGACACTCCCCTAGTCTTAACCTGGGAAAAATGTCATATGATGGTGAGTGAGGGAATGATTTTGAGACACAAGGTGTCTAGTAAAGGAATTGAGGTTGATCTACTTAAGAAAGAAATCATCTCCAAGCTACCTCCACCATCATCAATGAAGGGAATGTGGAGCTTTTTAGGACACGTCGTGCTTTACCAAATATTTATAAAAGACTTTTCCAAAATCAACAAATTTCTCTCTAAATTGTTAGAAAAGGATGTTGATTTTAATTTTAATGAGCAATTTTTAAAGGCATTTCAGGTGTTGAAGGAGAAACTAGTCTCCATACTGGTTGTCCAGGCTCCAGATTGGAGCCAACATTTTGAGTTGATGTGTGACACATGAGATTATGCAGTTGGGGTTGTTCTAGGCCGACGTTGAGATAAGCTTCCCATGGTTATCTACTATGCATCTAAAAATCTTAATGATGTCCAGTTGAATTACACAACTACTAATAAAGATCTATTGATAGTTGTTTTTTCTTTTGAGAAGTTCTGTCAATATTTGATAGGGGCAAAGGTTATAGTTTGGACAGATCATGCGACAATTAAGTATTTGCTGCAGAAAAAGGATGCTAAGCCTAGGTTGATTAGATGGATATTTTTTTAGGTATTTAATATTGAAATAAAAGACAGAGCATGTATCGAAAATGTGGTGGTTGATCACCTATGTATGCTTTAAAGGGTGGATGAAAATGATTTAGATATACCCATAGTGAAAGATTTCCTTGATGAGCATCTCTTTGCTACGACCAATAAAGATCCATGGTTTGCAGACATTGTGAACTACTTGGCTTGTGGAGAGTTTCCATAAGGTTGCGGATATCAGGAGAAGAAGAAATTTTTCCACTCCTTCAGGTATTACATCTGGGATGATCCCATTTTGCTTAAACAATGTAGGGATGGTATTTTAAGAAAATGTGTGTAGGAGTGTGAGTTTGAGAGAATATTGACACGTTATCATTCATTACCTATCAAGGGTCATCAAGAAAGTTCTAGGACCATGAACAAGGTTTTAGAATGTGGTTTCTATTGGCCTATGCTTTTTAATGATGCATATAACTTTGTTATTCATTATTATGTGTGTCAACATGTAGGTAGCATTTCAAAAAGACATGAGATGCCTTTGAATGTTTTTCAGGAAGTTGATGTATTTTATTTATGGGTCATTGATTTCATGGGCCCTTTCGTGTCTTCAAATTTGAACTTATATGTTTTTATTGTTGTTGATTACGTGTCTTACTGGGTGGAAGCAATTCCAACCCACACCAATGATGTGCCACTGGTATGTCATTTTGTGAAGGATCGTCATATCTTTTGCAGGTTTGGGGTGCCCAGTTTGATCATTTGTGATGGTCAATCTCATTTCACCAATAAGAAATTTGGGGTGCTTGTATGAAAGTATGGAGTGTAGCATAGGGTAGGCACTCCATACCATCCCCAAAACCAAGGGCAAGTGGAGGTGTCTAATAGAGAGATCAAAAAAATCTTAGAAAAGATACTCTCTACTAATAGGACAAAATGGAGCATGTTTCTCAATGATGCTCTGTGGGCGTATAGGACGACCTATAAGACACCTACAGGAACCACTCCATTTAGGTTGGTCTACGGGCAAGCCTGACACTTATTGTAGAGTTGGAGCACAAAGCTAGATTGAACTACAATTTGGATGCCGCAAGAAGAAAGAGGATTTTGAAATCATATGAACTAGATGAACTTACGTTTGATGCATAGAAAGCTCAAGGATCTATAAAGAATGAACTAAAAAGATCCATGATCGCCACATCCTACATAGGGCTTTCACTCTAGGACAAACGTTTATTCTGTTCAATTCTAGGTTGAAATTACATCCTATGAAGTTGAGGTCTCGATGGAGTGGACCTTTTGATGTAGTGAATGTTTTCCCCATGGGGTGGTAGAAATTAGCAATGGCACTGAGTCATTCCTTATTGATGGCCAACATCTTAAAAACTACTTTGGGGGAGATGTGGTAAGGGAAGAGGACGAGTTGAAGCTTATTGAGATTCACTAATTGGTTCATTAGGATCGTTAAGCCTATGACTTAAAACAAGGGCACTTGTTGGGAGGCAACCCAACCATCATTTTATTTCATTTATTCTTTCATTCAATTTTGTAGTTGCATAGCCTTAGCTTTCATTTTCTTAGTTTTAATGTAAAAAGGTGCCATGCTTAATTTTGTTTAGTGTGTAGATTAAGTACTAGTCGGTACTATCGATATTAAGTTAGTACTATTGACAAGGTCACAGGGTAAAACATTGATTCAACTGAATAACTCAGTACTACCGACCACAATGTAGGTAGTACAGATGACATCATAGATAGACGAGAAAATTTTTCATATAAACTCAGTAGTACCGACCCAGAAGTCGATAGCATCGACTCTCTATAGAAGAAAAGAGCCAAGTAGCTGATAAGGACTTGGTACTACTGAAACAAGGTCAGTAGTACCAACAAAGATGTGCACTCTAGGGTGGGAATACCAAATTTTTTCTCAGAAGCACCGAAGAAATTTGAATGAGTCGGTACTACTGACACCTGAAAACATGGGATCTATGGGAGAGAAATTCAATGATTGAAACACTTCACATCTGATGGTTGGTACCACCGATCTGTGGAACGAGTCAGTACTACCAACACAATGTCAATACTACCAACAACATGCGATCTGTGCCAATGACATCAACAAATTGGGACCATCCATAGCACCAAGCACACAGATTCGAGATAAAGAGTCAGTACTACTGATACCTCATCGATAGTACCGATGAGACATAAGAGTGGCAGTTGCATCTACATAAGGAGGAGGCATGATTTATTTCTCTTCACACCTTCTCTACTCATCCTTCAAGCAAGAATGTGTGAACATCTTTGGGCGTTCTGACTCTACATCGAGCTCTTTCTCTCAAAACCCCTTCTACTACCAAGGATGATGCCAAGGAGAGAGGCTTCTTCATTGGCGGAGGTTCCAACCTTGGTTCCCAAGCCAAGCCAGATTTCCCATCCTAACGCCGAAATCAAGAAGATCTATGAAGAGTTGCAAAAGGGGGAGATGAATGTAACACAGTATGGAAACCATGAATTTATCACCTCCATTGGCTTCACGGATAGCATGCGCTTGGTCTGAAAGCATCAATGGTTGACACGTGACCATCCCTTCTTTAGCGACTGGATTACATACCCAAATCTCATCTGTGAGTTCCTGGTGTCACTGGAAGACTACATCATCCCCGAGCATGGGGATGAATGGCTACATCCATTTCTGCCTCGACAACACTGACTACACTTTTACACTACAGCAGTTCAATGACATATATGGATGACCGGGTGAAAGAGACCACTTCCACTCCAACAAAATTAGCTTCAAATCGATATGGGAGCAATTGTCAGAGTTGCCAAAAGGCCAACACATCAGCTGACACACAAACTCCATCAATGACATTGAGCATCCCTTTGATTGCATACTCCATCGCCTCCTCACCAACACTCTCATTGCCAAATCCAATCAAGGGAATAGGAAAACCCAAAGAGTTGACCTCTACTTTCTCTACAAGCTGCTGGATCTAGGACATAGGAGTTTGAACTTTGGTGTCTTCTTCATTCAGCACATGATGGGGGTAAACTTCCAGGTCAAGAGGAAACCTCCAATTCATTTTGGAGGTTTGATCATGCCAATAGGTCTCCATCTCAACCTCGACCTCGCCACTAATAAACCACTAAAGGCCGCACCAAATCTCGATCTAAAACACTTCAAGAGAGCCAATCTTGTCAACACATTCCAAGGTACTATACTTGCATGTTGCACAGTAGGTACCCAATACAAGGAACGGGCGCTACCAGATTCCATCTTCAACTTGCAGGGAATTCACCACATGCAATGCCATGTAGATAGTTTGTCAGATGAGGAGAAAGAAGATGTTACAACAAAGGGCCAACAATAGGAGCAAGGTGAACAAGTTGAGGAGGAGTAACCAACCATCCCCGTCATTTGGAGGTAGGTTCAACATAGGCGTCCACGACACTATGCAGCCTCCAGTTCTTTTGCTCCATTGCCATCACAGGAGGATGATTGTTGTGCGTCGTTGTACACGCAACAATCACTAGGAAAAGTCCTAGAGTTTAACCTTCTAACCCGGTTGTCAACTTGTTGTGAACAACAAGTCAACTTAGTATAGATAGGTATCGATCCAAGGGACGGCGAAAGAGAAAAGTCAAAATCCAAACCCAATCGCAAGAACAAGAAATAATTTCTGATGAGAAGGTTGTTTAAAACTAAGAACAAAAAATAAAAGTTCTGAAATAAAGTTTAACTAATAAAAAAATAAAGATCTGGGTCCGGAAGATCACCACCAAAACCATGTTCCTATTCAACTAATCAAATTCTAAACTCCAAGGATCAAATCAGGACCTTGTGTTTACATGTCCTTATGGACAAACTCACAAGGATCAGACTTCCCGTGAACCTGTTGGTCCCGGCGTTCACGGATCATTGCCCAACCGTCCAACATGCCATTATCCACGGTCATATCAAAAAGTATGTGAATTCAAACCGGCGTTCAATCCCATGGCTCAGGTGGTCGCGTCACCAAGTATTATAATAAGAATAAGATTAAATAGATGAAAAGATAATAATCGCAATGAAGGGACTATTGTTTCATTCTTATAGAGATCCACGGTCATATCACTCCATAAGAATATATCAGATCATCCAAATCACCACAAAGAAATAGAGAGAAGACATTTGTTTGATGGAGGAATATAATTGATTATATTGAATAGGACCGGGATAAGGGGCTACTTCCATTCCCCAGAGAGATTTACTTAGACATAACAAGACCAGAAGAAATGCAAACTAAAGTGAGATCCAACATTATACAAGATGTGGTCTACAACTAAAAATTGGATGAAATAGAATGAAGAATGGAATGCTTTTCAAGTGAAGAATCCCTCCTTTTATAGGAGGGGAAGGGGTAGGCTACCCTCAAAAGAGGGGGAAAAAAGAGAGGGAGACCAATTTTTGAATTTTCTGGATCTGGTCAAATCAAAAGTTGATTGTCTTTAATTATCTTGACCATACAACTCCCTTTAATGTAGATTCTCGCAGCAGTGATGTCAAACGTATTTCTCTCCCATTAATAGCACAAAAGAAGTCCAAATAATAGGATTTTATTTTAGTAAATTAAATTCCCTTTCCAATGAATACTTGTGCACTCAATTTGGATTTCGAATGCAAGAGTTATGTCACTTTTGGTGGAGGGTATATATGAATTTCAGGACTGCTGCAAATTGTATAATTTTTCTACAAAACCCAAGAAAATAGAATTAAAACTCCAATTAAAGATAAAAATCTAAAATAAAACAATTAATTATGAAACTAAGAGAATAAATAACAAAATAATCCTAAACAAATATCAAAAATATATAAATAAAAGGGACAAATATATATTTATCAAAATACCTCAGACTTGAATCTTTGTTTGTCCTCAAACAATTAAAATTACAAATTATTCCAATTTATACTAACAACATGTCTATCCTCACCCTTGTAACATCACTTTATTCCTTACCTCCAAATTTGTCCAGGCAACCCAATCTCCTAAAACCACAAAACAAAAAATTCTATATTCCCTATTAAAAATAAATATCATATCTTGGTTCTAAATCAAGATTTTGTAGAAAAACATGCTTCATCTTACTTTTGCTTTGACACTCTCATTTTTATAAATGTATTTTTTTTGTCAGTTGTTGCACAAGAACAAGATGAAATTAGGTGGTGTGAAAATAAAGAAGGAAGTGATGAATTTTTTTTATCCCTCCTCTATTCGACTTGGGATTTAAATTTGTGTAGTTGTGGCTACATTGGTCACAATTTTTTTAATGTGCACTTTTGGCATCTTTTGATGGTACACCCCTTTGTGGGGTATGGAATTTTTTATATGGGAAGCATGCCACCCCGGACTTGATTTTTGTCTGGTGGTGATTCTTTGCTTCTCTTTTTTTTGAAAGAAAATAAGGGGGAAACAAAAGGTGTCCTTGTGCTTATAACTTCATATATTTATTTTCTCTTTTTTTTTTAAAGTGTCATTACATCAGAAAGAACATTCATGTCAATCACATTATATAAGATTTATATCAAGTTAATCAACAGTTTAAAAATAGAGAAAATTTGTGTTTGGTTTTGATTGATTCCATACGTCTTGCCAACTTTTCCAAGGAGTGATGCTATTTTGGGATCCTAGGTGACATGGTGGTTTCAGACATGGCAATTTGTAACAATTTTTGCAAAATATTTACTAAATTCAAAGGGGTATAATGATAAACATTTATTCATATTGGCCGACTAGATAAAGGCCATTTTGCAACAAAACAAATAAAAACATGGTCGACTAGATAATGGCCATGAACAAAGTAACTATATGCAAAACAAAAAAAGGTAGAAATAATGCAAGAATAAAAAGATAAGGGGGTGGAATAGAAACATACCACCCACCTCCACCCCAGACTTAGATTGTTGCTCGTCCCAAGCAAAATCAAAACCCGAGATGGAGTGAAGAGAAGAGCGAGGATTTCCAGGTGGCCCAGGTAGCTCAAAAAATGTCCAACTGAAGGGGATGTGTATGAGGGCTGGGACCTTTATCTGAGGAGCTTCATAATGTACCCTATGATAGGGTAATTGTAGAAGCTCAGTGGGGTGCTCATATTTTCTTTCACCTCGCATTCCCTCCAATAATATCCATAGATCTTCCTTCGATAGCAAGGGAAGTGTTGAAGATGGATGTGGATAAGGGGAGGTTGACGGGTACCCGACTAGTAATGCCAGTAGAGCATGATGAACTGAGTCAGGTGGAGGATCTAGTTCAAGTTTTCCACCATCATGATGACCTACATATGGGAGAATTGATGCTAATACAAAAAATTTAAAATCATTTACAAAAGTGTTTTGTTTCTCCTTAAAATTAATGCCATCAACATTGGGTTTGGTAAGTTTCATTGTTGATATAACATATGTCTCTAATGCTTTTGTATAAGGGTTCCCCAAGAATTTAGGAGGGATGATGATGTCTTCCTTGCAAACAACAGAAGGGAGTGTGTGGGCTTCTTCCAACGGTGGTATCTCCCCTTCTAGATCAGCCATGTGTGGTATGGAAATTGATTGTGACGGCTTGGGAAGAATCATAAAGGGGATTAGATGCTCATTATCCAAAATAGACTCAAAAGAAGGGTATTGTTCTATGGTATCATTCAGATTTATGTAGAGGATGAGAGGAGTTATTGGATCTTCATAATGACTCTCCTGCTTTGACATTTCATATTCAAGTAATAGAGTCTCTAAAGGAAAGATAGGGATACCAACATCCTCATCACACACAAAATATGGCTCCATGGTTTGTTCTATTTCTTCAGGATCTGACATATATGACACAAAATAAGGATCATCATCGTCATCGTCAGGAAGAACCATCTTGGGTTGCTCAAGATCTATAGGGGGAGTTTGTGATTGATCCTCTAGAAAGGTAGTTAACATGGCTTGACTGGATTCAAGTTTTGCTTGTACTTCTGCTACCATATTTTCTAGGGCCTTAAGTCTCTCTTCCAGTTCAAGATCAATTTGCATTTCACCATAGGATTTATACAGCCCAAAATTTTGGTCATCCTCACCACACTCCCCATAGTGTCCTTGGCCATAGTACTCCTCATATTGTTTTGGGTGGCATTGCTCCTCATAATAATCTCCAGAAGATGGTGGATTGTAATTTCCATTGCGTCCATCTTGGTAGGAAGATTCAATATTATAAGGTGTCACCAATTCATGAGGAAACATATTTGAACAATCTATATTTTGGTTTTAAGCTTCTAGCAGGGCGGTTAAAAAGGCTTGGATGGCTTTTAGTTTTGTTTCTCCTTCTACTGCTATCTTCTCTAAGGCCCTAAGTCTCTCTTCTTGTTGAGGATTTGACATGCGTTTTACGTGCGTAGAAACGCAAGTGTACGCGTCACTGTAATATAGGCCTTGTGAGGCCCGAGTCGAACTCAGGGAAATGTAAATTTTAGTAGACTACTACTAACTGGTTGCGATCAGCTAAACCGATTAAAAGAGTTGATTGGTTTGAAAAAGAAAATAAAATAAAGTGAAAACAAAGAGAGTGATGATTAAATGTTGGTTTAATCAAAAGAGAATGGGATTCCTTAGGATTGCCGATTTCACCACGGGGTCTCGTTATACCGAATATCTTGCATAAATAACGTAGATTTTATCGAATCTTGGATAAAGAGCCTGTAATCAAGATTGCCCACTTTCACGGTACAATCCACTACCCAAATTTAAGCCAATTCTACTTTCATAGCAATTTATATCTTAGATTAGGCGCATTAACGATGACTCTGGGTATCTCTCCACTATCCCTACGTCGCCTAGTATAAGGAACGCATAAGATGGTGTATAAAAGTGGGTTTTCTGACCTCTAATCCCCTTTCCAGAGTAATTATTAGTCTAATTCTTTACCTATGGTCATGAAACATAAGTAAATCAAGCAATCTCCACAATTATATATCCAAGAAACGAGAATTCTATATCAATTCATGTAAAAATTTAATATAACGGTTCCCCGGGCTACTCCCGGGTCCTAAGGAACAATGGGGATTAGCCCCGCATGGTTGACAATGGAGAATACATAGGAGTAGAGAAGAAAAACGTGGGAAACATGGAGAAAACTCATGTAACCCCTGATGTGAAGGTGCTCTTGGAGATCCTCCTCGAGAAACGTGCGTTTTGTAGTCTTCCAGCAGTAAAATCGCCCGTCGGAGCTGCCCAGATCGCTCGGTTGACGACCTTCGTATCTTGTCTGCTCTCTCTCTCTCTCCTTCTTGGATGTTGTGCAACACAATATGAGATCCCCCTAGGGCTGGCCGTGCTCTTCTTAGGTCATAGGACCACTTTACGCCTCCGAAAAAGCTCAATCGTCAGATTAAAACACTCCGTTTTAGTGCTGAAAATCGCCAGATCCCGACGCTGTCGATAGTATCGATCCCAAGGTCGATGGTATCGACCATGATATAGGTTTTTCCTTCCAAAATTGCATTTTGGGGTTACTTTCTGATGAAATGTCGATAGTATCGACACCAGGGTCGATAGTATCGACTCTGGACAATGCAAAAGTGCCTAAAAATGTGCCGAAACATGTGTATAAGTCCGGGGATTATATAAAATCATATAAATATGATAAAAGAAGTATAATTTGATGAAAAAAGAGTTTAAAGGCCAACTATAGTGAATTATGCAAATATAATCAAGAAAATGACAAATACATGCATAAAACAGATATAAAATAAGCCTATAAAAGTGACTCAAAACCCATGCATCAAACTCCCCTAAGCTTAAACCTTGCTCGTCCTCGAGCAACAAAACTTTGGGTCTGGTTGAGATAAGTCAGCATTAGGACATAAATACATGAAATAAATCTACATCATCCCCACTTTCTTTCCACAAACCGGCCCTCATTGACCATTGAACACTAACTGCCATCCAGGCGACCAAAGACCTATGTAAAAGATGTCCGTCCCCCAATCAGTGAAACACTATCAATTAAAGCAGTTAATATGATAAACTCATTTGGTCCATACTTGATGCATCTTGTGATCTCCTATCTATGTTGCTCATTTCCTAACTACCATCTAAATGGAAGCAGGTCTCCTGATATTAATGATTGAGGAGAATATCATGGGTGGCCTATCGATTAGAGCAACGGGTGGATGGGATAGGTGGTTGTGAAAGAGATGGAAGCACATAACATTCAATCATGCAATACAAAAATTAATGACCTATCATGATGCAAAATGCAAGTGAAAATGTCCTAATGCTATATTTTTGGTGGAATGATGCATGCACTATCATTCCGTCTCAAGGTGAGATGGAATATCTAAGAAAACTACACCATGTGCTTATTCTTCTTAATTCTCCGGTGAGAACATGTTACTTTCTCCCTCTTCTTCTTTATTACTTCTCAATTCTCTTTTATTTTCTTCTCTTTTTTTCAATTTTTCTTCAATTTTTTTTCAAGCCCTTATTTTCATAGATGACAATGAATTATCTGTCGGGCTCACTTCTTGTTACATAAATTATACATTTGAAGCATTCTATTTGGAGGGTATGGATCAAGCTCACCACCTGTAATGTTTTCAGAGTAACATAAGATACATGGTGTACAATATGCTCAAAAGATGCAAATGCAACTACATAATGATAGTTATGCAATTAAATGACACACACCTAAGGATAATGTGCATGTATAACTACTCTGTCTTTTTTTTCATTTTCTTGCAAAAACAAAATGTGAAAATAGATATAATGCAAGACCTATATACATGAGATGCAATCAAAAAGTGAAAGACAATAATGTGCTCCCATTTCTTATGGTGGAGTGTGAATGAAATTGCGGTGGATCAGATCACAAGACTAATTGACAGAACCTTCCGAAAATATCATATGTCCCTCTCTAAAGACATGTGTATAGGGTAAATGAAGGATTTCTCTCTTAAACTTTAGTCTAAGGTCACGTTATTGTTTGGTCGGTTTGGGCTCAAACATCCTTGCCAATCACTTTTCCTTGGACAATAAAGATGGTCATTCATGTCCCCATGTCCTGAAGCTGACTCACCCAAGCACTTCCTCAGTTATGCAACTCAATTACTAACAAGAATAAGCTCAAAAAGTTCTCAAAATGCACATTTTTTATGTGCACACAACCCAAGAGTAAAACTCCCAATTGAAACCATGCATTTATTGCTCCACATATTACACTAGATAGATGTGGATCCTACAAAAGCAGTAAACCTAGAAATAAAAACAACTAATATCTCAAAAGTAAAAGCAACATGAATAAGTAAGTAAAAACTAAGATAGAGGGTTGTTCCAACACCCCCCCTAAGCTTGAATATGACTATGGCCTCATAGTCAACATTCTCACTTAAGAGGTGGAATAGCGGTACCGTTCGCTTTGAAGTGTGGTGAAGAAGGATGGTTAGATGCTCAAGTGGACCAAGTGATGCTTTCTATCTCCCTCCTTTTTGTGGCCCATTTTTGTGTCTTAGTGGTTCTAAGACGTCACTTGCTTCATCCACTTTCCTCTGCAAAAAATGGTTCGAAAAAATCTCATTTCGATACCTTTTACGACCTATTTTATGTAGTTGTGCTGCAGGTGTCGATACCATCGACCAAGGTCGATGGTATCGACCCAGACTCAGCAATTTTGCTAAATAGACGCATCTAAAAGCCTAGGAACTCAAAAGTGTCGATACTATCGACCCTAGGGTCGATGGTATCGACTTTACTGTCACCAATTTTTCTGTAAATCTTCAGGAATCTCGATACTATCGACCCTATGGTCGATGGTATCGACTTTTCTTCAACGTTTACTGATCCAAACTCGATACTATCGGCATGGCTATTGATAGTATCGACCTTAACATTCTGCACACTTCAAAACATGAGTTAGGGTACCATTTTTACAAAAATTATCAAAACCTAAGCAAAAACTAAGTACATAAACATAAAAGAACATAACCAAACATAAAAATGAACCAAAAGTTGGGTTGCCTCCCAACAAGCGCCCTTGTTTAATGTCCTAGGCTTGACATAAAGATACCTTTAACCTGGGTTGTCAAGAGATGTCTCCAATGAGTCATCTGGTAATTTGAATTTAACTCTATCATCACCAATCCCAAGTGTCAAGTAACCTCACCCAATGGCAGCGATTACATCAGTCGTAGCTTGGAACGACCTTCCCAATAGCATCTCACCTCCTTCCAGCTCATGCATGTCCATGACCACAAAGTCAACAGGGAAGATGAATTTTTTGACCTTGACTAGAACATCCTCACATATACCTTGTGGCTTCACAATGGATCCATCCACCAACTCAATTGTCATAGAAGTTTGTGTTGGCTTCTTCAATCCCAGCTTTTGAAAAGTGGCAAGTGGCATAAGATTAATGATTGCCCCTGAGTCACACTGTGCTTGTGGAAAATGTTGGCCTCCTATGGAACATGGGATGTAGAAACATCCTGGATCTTTCCTCTTCCTTGGTAGCCGTCCTTGGATTATAGAACTCACTTTTTCATCAACAACACAAATGCTAGTGTCTTTTATCCGCCTTTTCTTGGTGATTATGTCCTTGATAAACCTTCCATATGCTGGAATCTGTTCTATCATTTCCACTAATGGAATATTAATATGGAGCTTCCTAAACATCTCCATGAACTTCCTGTAATGTCTATGCTCTTTCTTCGGCCTCAGACTATCCAGGAAAGGCACGTTTGGGTCCTTCGCTCACTTGTGTGGTGGCTCATATGGAACTTTAGGGGTCTCCTCCCCTAAGCTTGCTTCAACGCCACCTTCTAGAATAGGATTTGACACATCATTTGTGGATGGCATGCCTTGTGGCTGCTCCCCTCTCTCAGTGATTGTAGCTTCACCATGACGCATGGCCTTCACCTGCTCCTCTTGCCTAAGTGCGGGCGTGGCCACGATGTGATCTTGGCGGATTTTTCTGAATGGACAACATCTGCCCGGTAGTCCATAATGACTATGAGGATACGGTATCTTCAATGTAGCCTCTGTATCAAAAATCATTTTTCTTTTGTCTTGGACCTCCACCACCGGGGGCTCTGCCTCCTTAATTACAGATATGTACTTCACTTGATGATGTGCTTGAATAGCATCTGCATTCCCAGCCTGTCTTTGTTGATTTGTATGCTTCATGGCCGCCACTTCATTGGAAATTTGAGTCACCGTTGTCTCTAGTGTCCTCATCTGCGCTCCATGACTTTGCAACATCTGCCCAAATTGATTCAAAATCTCACCCTGGGACTGTAACTGCTTGGCGAATGTACTCATCATCTGTTGATTTTGTTTCACCACCTGGCTAAGCAATTCATTTTTCTTTTCCTCTAAGCTAGGTTGCAACTTCTGAAAATTTTGTTCCTTCCTCCAATCATAATTGTTATTTCTATATCCCTGTTGATGCATATACTTTGCATGTGCTTCATCATCAGACCCATTGTCCTCTTTCTGTAGGAGCTTCTTGGCTATAAGATCCAACTTGTCATTAAGCGCTTTGATGGCCCTTGCTTCATGTGTAATGTCAACCTGCTCGGGTGCATCTCTTTCACCCCAAGACTACTTTTTGGACATGTTCCTTAGAATCTCCCAACACCTTGTGCCTGTGTTATTCAAAAAGAAACCAGAACCTGCTGAGTCCAAATTGCTCCTATCATGTTCATTTAGGGCGAAGAAGAAAATTTTAGCTTGCTTCTCCTTGTCTAAGCCGTGATGTGGACACTTCCTCAACATGATCTGAAGCGCTCCCAAGTTTCAGAGTATGTTTCATCGGCTCGCTGGCTGAAGTTGCGTATCTTCCTCACTAGATCGTTTGTCTTTTCAGGCGAGAAGAACCTCTCAAAGAACACCTCAACCATGTGATCCCAAGATTCAATGTACTCATCATCCAGATTGTGCAGCCATTCCCAAGCATTGCTTGCTAAAGAACTGGGAAAAAGTTTCAGGTAGAGTGTCTCTTGCGGGAACTTGTCAATCTTTATCATATCACAATTTTCTACAAATGTGTCGATGTGAGTCACCAGATCCTCATTTTTAAGTCCATGGAAAGCATGTGATTTGACCAACTGAATAAGCCCTGGATCAATCTTGTAACTGGGTATGTTGATAGCTTGTCTCTTGATTGGCCCCTTCTGCGCAGAAGAAGAAGAAGCCTTAATCCTTTCCCAGATCGTCTGCTCCTAATTTTCAGCTCCGTCACCCATTATTACTTTACTAGTACCTGTAATTTCAAATAGTAGTGTATGAACCGGTACTAATAATTAAAACAATGAATAAGATTTGCAATTCAGTTCAAAAGATGAAAAGAAAAAAAATTACAGGAATTAAAAGTGGCCTAGTGTGGACGCTCGCATCACTCGTAGTGCTAAAATTCACCGTTTCCCCGGCAACGACACCAAAAACTTGACACACTTTTTACGTGCGTAGAAATACAAGTGTACGCGTCACTGTAATATAGGCCTTGTGAGGCTCGAGTCGAACTCAGGGAAACGTGAATTTTAGTAGACTACTACTAACTGGTTGCGATCAGCTAAACCGATTAAAAGAGTTGATTGGTTTGAAAAAGAAAATAAAATAAAGTGAAAACAAAGAGAGCGATGATTAAATGTTGGTTTAATCAAAAGAGAATGGGATTCCTTAGGATTGCCGATTTCACCATGGGGTCTCGTTATACCGAATATCTTGCATAAATAACGTAGATTTTATCGAATCTTGGATAAAGAGCCTGTAATCAAGATTGCCCACTTTCACGGTACAATCTACTACCCAAATGTAAGCCAATTCTACTTTCATAGCAATTTATATCTTAGATTAGGCACATTAACGATGACTCTGGGTATCTCTCCACTATCCCTACATCGCCTAGTATAAGGAACACATAAGATGGTGTATACAAGTGGGTTTTCTGACCTCTAATCCCCTTTCCAGAGTAATTATTAGTCTAATTCTTTACCTATGGTCATGAAGCATAAGTAAATCAAGCAATCTCCACAATTATATATCCAAGAAACGAGAATTCTATATCAATTCATGCAAAAATTCAATATAACGGTTTCCCGGGCTACTCCCGGGTCCTAAGGAACAATGGGGATTAGCCCCGCATGGTTGACAATGGAGAATACATAGGAGTAGAGAAGAAAAACGTGGGAAACATGGAGAAAACTCATGTAACCCCTGATGTGAAGGTGCTCCTGGAGATCCTCCTCGAGAAACGTGCGTTTTGCAGTCTTCCAGCAGTAAAATCGCCCGTCGGAGCTGCCCGGATTGCTCGGTTGACGACCTTCGTCTCTTGTCTCCTCTCTCTCTCTCTCCTTCTTGGATGTTGTGCAACACAATATAAGATCCCCCTAGGGCCGGTCGTGCTCTTCTTAGGTCATAGGACCACTTTACAGCTCCAAAAGAGCTCAACCGTCAGATTAAAACACTCCGTTTTAGTGCTGAAAATCGCCAGATCCCGACGCTGTCGATAGTATCGACCCCAAGGTCAATGGTATCGACCATGATACATATTTTTCCTTCCAAAATTGCATTTTGGGGTTGCTTTCTGATGAAATGTCGATAGTATCGACACCAGGGTCGATAGTATCGACTCTGGACAATGTAAAAGTGCCTGAAAATGTACCGAAACATGTGTATAAGTCCGGGGATTATATAAAATCATATAAATATGATAAAAGAAGTATAATTTGATGCAAAAAGAGTTTAAAGGCCAACTATAGTGAATTATGCAAATATAATCAAGAAAATGACAAATACATGCATAAAATAGAAATAAAATAAGCCTATAAAAGTAACTCAAAACCCATGCATCAGGATTACATTGGGTTTCATAAATATGTTCATAACCCCCAAGGTTTTGTTGGTTACACCCCACAAAATTTTGTTGATCATATCCTCCATTAGAATATGGATATCAAGGTTCTCCATAATGGTTCTCAGAAAAATATGGATTCACATTGTATCCACCAGGATGAAAGGGCTCGCAATTAAAAGAGGTGCTATTATAATCATGGGGTAGAGTCAGGCAGGCAAGAGATGCATGGTGGTAAAAACCACAATAATAACATTTTGGGGATATTGGGATGTTCACTCCATTTGAAAAGAAAATTTCCTAAAAGATAAGTCAATCAATGAATGAGAGAAGAAAGATTGCGAGATAAAAAATTAGTCAAAATTACAAACAAAACTAAAAATTATAAATCTAAGAAATTATGAAATAACAAAAATTACAAAAAAAAAGTAACTAGAAAGCAGTACTGCTGGAATGGAAACTCAGCAGAAAGAGGAGATACACTTCCGGAATTGTGCTCGGAAGGCAAAAAGAAATTATAAAAATCTAAAAGAAATTATAAAAAATATTGAAGTTATGAAAGTTAGGAAATATGAACAAGGATTATACAAGATATACAGACAACCAGATCTGAAAAACAATTGTTCCGTCCCCGGCAACGGTGCCAAATTATTGCGCGTCGTTGTACACGCAACAATCACTAGGAAAAGTCCTAGAGTTTAACCTTCTAACCCGGTTGTCAACTTGTTGTGAACAACAAGTCAACTTAGTATAGATAGGTATCGATCCAAGGGACGGAAGAAGAGAAAAGTCGAAATCCAAATCCAATCGCAAGAACAAGAAATAAATTCTGATGAGAAGGTTGTTTAAAACTAAGAACAAAAAATAAAAGTACTGAAATAAAGTTTAACTAATCAAAAAATAAAGATCTGGCGTCCGAAAGATCACCACCAAAACCACGTTCCTATTCAACTAATCAAATTCTAAACTCCAATGATCAAATCAGGACATTGTGTTTACACGTCCTTATGGAAAAACTCACAAGGTCAGACTTCCCGTGAACCTGTTGGTCCCGACATTCACGGATCATTGCCCAACCGTCCAACATGCCATTATCCACGGTCATATCAAAAAGTATGTGAATTCAAATAGGCGTTCAAACCCAAGGCTCAGGTGGTCGCGCCACCAAGGATTATAACAAGAATAATATTAAATAGACGAAAATATAATAATCACAATTAAGAGACTATTGTTTCATTCTTACAGAGATCCACAGTCATATCACTCCATAAGAATATATCAGATCATCCAAATAACCACCAAGAAACAGAGAGAAGACATTTGTTTGATGGAGGAATATAACTGATTATATTGAATAGAACCGGGCTAAGGGGCTACTTCCATTCCCTAGAGAGATTTACTCAGACATAACCAGACCAAAAGAAATGCAAACTAAAGTGAGATCCAACATTATACAAGATGTGTCCTACAACTAAAAATTCGATGAAATAGAATAAAAAATAAAATGTTTTTACAAGTGAAGAGTCCCTCCTTTTATAGGAGGGGAGGGGGTAGGCTGCCCTAAAAATAGGGGGAAAAAGAGAGGGAGACCAATTTTTGAAATTTCTGGATCTGGTCAAATCAAAAGTTGATTGTCTTTAATTATCTTGACCATGTAACTCCCTTTAATGAAGATTCTCGCAGAAGCGATTTCAAGCATATTTCTCTCCGGTTAAAAGCACAAAAGCGGTAAATATAATAGGATTTTGTTTTAGGAAATTAAATTTCCTTTCCAATGAATACTTGTGCACTCAATTTGGAGTTCGAATGCAAGAGTTATGTCACTTTTCGTAGAGGGTGTATATGAATTTCAGGACTGCTGCAAATTGTATAATTTTTCTACAAAACCCAAGAAAATAGAATTAAAACTCCAATTAAAGATAAAAAAATCTAAAATAAAAAAAATAATTATGAAACTAAGAGGATAAATAAAAAAACAATCCTAAACAAATATCAAAAATATATAAATAAAAGGGATAAATATACATTTATCAATGATCCATATTCTATGACAGGAATGTACGGGATGATGCAAGAGATACAACAAGGACAGCAGCAGCAAACAGAGACCTTGGCGGGCATCCACGATGTGTAGGGATGGTTGTACCAAAAGCAACATATAATATTTAAGAATTTGAAAGTTCTCTTGGCCAACCAAGAGAACATAGACATGCACTTGCAGAGGATGGAGGGATACCAACATTCATTCTTTGATCACTACTAGAACTAAGGGTACTTCAATGGTTATCTACAACATCCACCAATGCCACAATAGCCGCCAAGTTTTTACGGGACGTTCTATCCCTTTGATCCCACCATGCCACATCCTCAACCACCACCCATGTGACCTAGTACCACGGTTCCACCTTTTAAATTACAATTTTATCTATGTGGACATAGACAAGTTCAAGATTGGGGGGTAGTTGGAATAGTGTCTATCCTTAGTTTTTATTTTCATTAGTTTTTTTTACTTTTATTTTTGGTTTAATTTTTGTAAAGTTGTAGGATCCACAATCTATCTATTGTAAAAGTGGAGCTTAATTCATGGTTCTGTCAACATCATGTGCTCTTATTTGTGTGTAATGGAAATACAAAAAATGGATTAGTTGCAAATTTCTTGAGTTGCACCACTTAGAGGAAGTGTATGGGCAAATCTTCTTAAGGACATTTAATATGAATAGACATCTTAATTATTCATGAAATGTGGATGAAGATGGAGTTTAAGCCTAAATTGATCAAATGGTTAATGGGATCTTAAATGGAATTTTAAGAAAGAAACCCTAAAGTTACCCTGTACATAGGTCATTAGAGATTGACATATAATAAATTCATGAAAGGCATTCTCTCTTAGTTATGTGATTCCACTCATATTCCTTTCATTTTGACTCACCACCTTGAAATGAGCAAGTAGTCCAAATTATTTCCTCTTGTTTGCATTGCATAGCATACTAGGTGACATGATAGTTATTTTTCATTTATTGCATTCATTACAAAATGAAAAAAAATACTTTCATGTGCATAAACAATTTTTATGCATATCATTTTAGTTGCATAAATAATTACATGTAGGAACATGCATTTCATATCATTTTTTTCGATATGATGTGGATATCATTTTCCTTCGAAATTTGAGTGCAGGGATACACATCCATACCCTTAGAAATACAAAAAATAATGAGTGACATGTTAGTAAATCCCAAGCATAACGTTTCATCATGCTAAAATAATGGGCCAATGAAAAAAAAGAAGTTGGTTAAAGTTTTAAAGTTAAGAGGGACAAAGGATGCCTTTAACTCTCCAAAAAATGATGGAAACATACACATGGTGCATTCTTTTCTTTAAATTTATGTTCTTCAAATTGATGAAATCTTTTGATTCATGCATCATTCCACTAATAAAAGTAGGCATTGGGATTCATGCATTTTTTATTCTTTTCACCATAAAGGTTCATCATGTTTTATTTTTGTATAAATAATTTGGATGTACATGTGATTCTTCATTTTCCACCTAATTCATACCATACATTGCTCTTATCGGTAGTCCACTTATATGATTTTCCCCTCATTCATTCTTATAAGGAGAACTGCTTTCAAGTAGTTGGTAGTTAGGAAAGAGTGATGTAGAATAGGGAATCACATAATGCACCAAGAAAAAGCCTGATTGATTATGATGTTAATTGCTCTCTTGATAGTATTTGTTGGTCTAAGGGTGGACGCCATTTATGGAAATTTTCAGTCACTTAAGAGTAATTGACTTGTTCAATGGTCAATAAAGGCTGGTTTGGGACTTCCAGGTGGGGATGGTTGAGAAATGAAATTCATAGTTTTTGTCCTTTTGCTAACTTGTCTTAAACAAATCCAAGAGTGTGCTTCTTGAGGATGAGCAACATTTAAGATTAGGGGAGTTTGATGCACTAATTATTTGTCATTTGCACATGCTATTTTATATTGATTTTTATACACTTTTTTTCTAATTTTCATATTAATTGTGCATGATTTACTTCTATAAGTCTGTTATTCTTATTCACATCAAATAAATATAATTTAAATGTTTTTGAATGATTTATTATATTTTTAGAGCTTATGTTATGCTTTTATGAATTTTAGAAACTTTTCAAGAATCTACATAGCTCGGTACTACCAACTTTGGAGTCAGTGGTACCGACACATGCTCAGTTTGAAAGAAAGAAATCGAGAAGACTCGGTAGTACTGACTCGGAAAATCAATACTACCAACAACATCACAATTTTTTGGTTAAGAATTATCAATGCAACTCGGTACTATCGACATCCATGTCGGTAGTACCGACAACTTGACAAGTGGCCGCACAGTTAGAGGAGTCATTAGTACTGACAACTCATTGGTAGTATCGACCCGTTGAGATCAGGAAAATCTGAAGATAACATGTAATCTGACGGTTGAAGATTTATTTCACCCTAAGCTAATTCTATGACTTAGAGGGAATTCACCCAACCTTTCTATGATGATCTTTTGCATTGGACGACAGCTGAGAGAGAGAGAGAGAGAGAGGAGAAAGCAAAGAAGAACACTATGTTATGGACGATTCGGGCACTTCCACTGGACAAACTTATAGCCAGAAGGTAGCAAATTGGCAAGTGCGTGAGAAAGGATCTTTTGGACCGTCTACTTCAGGGGTTCTTTAATTCTATTAATGTTCTCCATGTTTTTCTTCTCCTCTCCTATATTTTTGTCCATGAAAACAATATGGGACTAAACGCCTTATTCATTAAGACCCAAGAGTAGCCCAGTGATGCATTGTAATTGACATTCTACAATAATATATTAGTTCCTCTAAATTTCTAGACTTATCTCTATGTGTTTTCTATGAACTATCCATACTCAATCACCATAGCGAATAATTAGACCTTAATTTCTTTGAAAAAGGAAATTAACGGTTGGAAAATCATAGAAATACATGTTCTATATCGCCCTTTGAGATAGGTGGCTTACAAATGTGAAGAAATTACATAGAGGTTTTGTTAAAGGACCTAGCTAATTACACAATTAATATGATAATGGGGATGGTATTATATTAGGTAGTGGATTACACCACGAGAGTGTGTAATTCTTGCTATAGGCTCTTAGTCTAGGGTTAGGAGAGATATTTATTATTGTCATACTTGTTGATTGAAATGGTAATCAAGCTGAAACCGTAACCCTAAGGAATTCTATCCAATTGTGATAAATCAACAATAATTTTAGACTCACTTTTTGAATTCATATATAATTAAACAACCAATTCAAATTTTGCTTTGGTCTAGTTAATCATGTTATAGTTAGTAGTAGTTTTTGAGTTTAACGTTTCCCCATGTTTGACATTTGGGCCTCATTGACCTATATTACCCCATAGCATACACTTGCATTTTAGGGCGTATAAAAATATACCTATCAAGTTTTATGGCTTAAAGTGGCGAAACATATAGCTAGTTATTTAAAACAAACAATATTAACCCTCGTAACGTTGCATTGCTAGGGATTGTTTCATCTGGTTTAAGTTTTATAAATAGATCATAACCAACCATATTCAGAAAAATTTGCATTATATTTTGCCAACATGAAAAGTTAGACCCAATAAATTTTTCAGGCATATTCAACGTGTCAATTTTAGTGCCAAAATCATGGTTGACGGTTGTTAATAATGAGAGAAAGATGATTTCCTTAAGATTGTTGTCTATAAATTTTAGGCTATTATATGCAACAACAACTATTGCAATTAAGTTAAGAATTTCAAGCTAGATTCTGATAAAAGATACACTGAACAAACAAAGCATGATAACAAAAAATAAATAGAGTTAGGAACTCTAGACCAAATCGTCTGTTGAGCAACGAGACATAATACCTAGATAAATCAGTGACTGATGATCCTCTTGGATGAGCTACATTCTTCTAGTTGATTCGGTCATGAACCCATAGCAGAAGGATGTCTAGATGACAAACAATATGCACTACCAGTGCAGTCCAACAATCATAGGTACCACCACCCGACAAATCATGCATATGTGAGAAGGGAAGGACAAAAGACTTCATACAAGATAAGGATCTATGTGAGGCTCATATGGATCAACTATAGAGGTGGAGATGAGTTATGGGATTAGGGTATCACAACGAATGGTGTTGACTATATTTTTATGTTATGATTAACCCTAATAACCAAAAGATTACTTATATCCCTTTCAATGTCACAAATCTCATTCTCTATAAGATACGATCACACAATTATTGTTGTACACATAATTCAAGAAATACATTTCAAAAACAAACAATTAGTTTAAATGAATAATTATTTAAATAGTTTCTTTCTTGGGAAAAAAGAGATGGAAGATGGAAGATAGTTCTCACAACTTAAAACCCCCCAGTCTGAGCATGTCCCAACTCAGTCAGACAGGGCGTAGCATGGAACCTACATGCATGTGTATGTGTGTGTTTTTGCCACCATACCCACCACAAGGGTGAGCATACTCTCCCTAGATCCCTTTGGACACTAGTGTCACATGCAAACCTACAAAGAAGAATAACAAAAGTTCTAAGATCAAGCAATGTGGGACTAAAAACACTTCTTATTTGCACAGGAGATAAAACTATTTTTCCTCTATGTACTAGATGC
The DNA here is from genome assembly GCA_963693085.1 of Alisma plantago-aquatica. Taxonomy (NCBI): domain Eukaryota; kingdom Viridiplantae; phylum Streptophyta; class Magnoliopsida; order Alismatales; family Alismataceae; genus Alisma; species Alisma plantago-aquatica. Next base: position 350,852,289 of record OY856410.1, on the reverse strand, counting down.
GCTACATTAGAATTAACACAGATAGATACATGGATAGAAACCATAGTAGGTGCCAAGCAAGAACCTTTTACATGAAGAAATATGTAATAAGCATGATGTTATAGTAGTTAACTTTTCTACTACTATAAATGACTTTGTTTGATGTATCATACTAGAGAAATAAAATTGTATCTTTTTTATTGTTAGAAGTAAAATTCATATCGTATCATATGATATATGGACTAGAGTCTGTGGGCACATATAGAGTCTAGTTAGGTGTGGAAGTTTGTAAATACATGTCCACCTTTTTCTACATAAAAGAGAGGGGTTCTCTTCTATCCAACATAATGTCAATACATTACAAATATCATCATCACTACATTTATCTTCCATATGGTATCATATAATCGATCCTAATGCTAGAGAGATAGAAATAAATATCTTCCACTCTTGGGCAGATGCATGGTCTAGGTTGGCTACTCATAGGGCCATCTCCACCACTCTCTCTACAGGGCCATCTCCATTGCCCTCTGTCTCTCTACATGCTCACTTCCATCTCCATCATCATCTGCATCTCCACCACCTCCAAACATGTCAAGTATCTTCATCATTGTGTAGCATCTGCCATGTATCCTCTTTCTCTATTTTATCTTCCCCAAGTTCATCTAACCTTGGTTTGTCTTCCTCAAGCATGAAGTCCATATGCAACAATCCAACCATCACCATTCCTGCATCATAATCACCAGTCAAGGTCCTACCACTGACAACTGGAAGTTCTCTTCAGCATGTACACACTTGTGGTGATATTTTCGATGGTAAAAGTCATTTTCACCATCTAATAATAATCTCTACCTACTCCATATATAATTTGAAAGAACATTCATCCAAGGTGTGCCTCTAACTTCAAAATTCATCCATGTAGATAGGGAAAAAGTCCTCTAGCACTTATATGGTGGTCTTAGCTAGATATATGGTCAAAACTTCCATGGAGGTAGGTTACACACTATGTAAGTCACATACATATAATGTAACTTCATTTGTATCAATGCACTCCATCAACATCCCAGTCAGTGTCCAACATAGAGTGTCACAGAAATATGCTTCAACCAACATGCAGTGTCAGTAGAAATCTACGCTAGTTAACACGCCACAGTAACCAACATGAGATGTCACCATTAGGGTTTTTTTTAATTCACATGACGTTAGAAGAAATGGTGTGTCATCCAATCAACATGACCTGTCATGCTAGGGCTTGAAGTCTTCTAGAGATGGATGACACGATGTGCCATATGTCAAAAAGGTCATGTCCCAAATCAATTTTCCAAGAATCTTCTAACATATCATATCTATTAGTCAATATATCGTGTCAATAGTTAAATCTACCCATTAAATCTTCACACATCATGTCATCCATCCCTATCGGTGTGTATAATATAGAAAAGATCAATCTTTATCAAATATTTAATAGGACGTGTTATTTTACCTAGTCCATGTCGTGGGGGCTCGGCCCCTACACTCCCTAGGTTTTTCTGTCCAAGGGTTGGAAAAATTGTCTTTTCATGTTACATGATGATCTATTTATTTTCTTCTCTAGACCTTGTAATCAGATCACATACTACATCATATTTGTAGGGAAATATGGAAGCAAAAACAAATATATTACTGCCAAAAATATTACTTCCATATTCCGTCAAGAACTAAGCAAATGGAAGGAGGGTTGCAAGGTTTACACCTGATCCTAGAGCAATTCCAGTGACTATCCCTTGTTGTAGCATTCTCCTTTCTTCAAGTTGCACTTGGATGGTGTTGACATGGGCCTCTTAGTCGATCACCAAATATGGTGGTTGACTTCATCCTCCTAGTAGGTGGAAACGACCTCATCACTTCTGTAGTTCACATGGACCAATGGGAACTCTTGTCATTCTAGATGAATAGATTAGTAGGAGTTATCCCTTATAGGAAATGTGCTAATGTCAACTTGCTCTCCCAATTGTCTCTCCCTTACTGTTCCTCCCTTTGACGGGTAGAACTTGCTTCGGTTTTCACATTACCATAATTATGAGAAGACAACAATTATCAGAGCTTATTGTTGTGTCTCTAGAAAGCTTCGACTACCCCTCTATTTACAGGAGGGTCATGGTCTAAAGTTCTAGTATGAGTGGGAGTTGAAAGAATGGAATTTCATGATTTTTAGGAACTTGTAAACATTGAACCGATCGGTTCACCAGTGAATCGATCAATTCACACCTGAGACAATCAGTTCAAGCCTTTAACCGGTCATTTCACTATGTTTCTTATTTGTAATTGCATTGGAAATTAATATTGGATTAATGCACAACATGACATCAACATCAATCCTTGATCCAATGGTATTAATAAACCAAACAGTCAGTTCACAACCTAAATGGTCGGTTCATATGTCTGAGTCAATTAGTTTACTTGTTGAACTAGTCATTTTAGAGTTTTGATTACCAATGCTAGTTCAAATTGATCTGGCACTTCAATTGATTAGTTCAACACTTGAACTAAGTGGTTCACAATCCAGTCAGTCAATTTCCAACCATTTTTGTTTAAATTGAATACCTAACACTTCACTGATCAAGTTAAATAGCATTCATGAATAAACTCTTATTCCAGGTGTATCTTATATGTTTGACCCTATAGCTTCCAAGTTATGTTGGAAATGAATGTCCATAACTAATTTACGACATCAAAAGAAACGAGTGCTATCTAGAAAGACACCATTGCTACCCAAGTAATTGGAAAGTTGGATAACAACTTTAACCTACAATCTGTAATTGGTGTTATAGTGATCGTATAGCTCCTTTGTTATAGATATCCAGATTGAACTCGAGGCATGAAATCGTCATCCTATTCAATGTTCAATCCATGTTCCTTTTATTAAAGAAAATTGTTTGAGATATATGTAAGCTCAATATCACATATTGACTCACATGAGTGTGGCCATGCATTTCTCAGTATTTCTTATCAAGTCACCATGATAACATACTCATGTAGGAGGTACAAATCCCATCTACATCACTCAGTCATCCCCATGTGTCACAATGCACCTAAGCACCACCTTTATGGCAACCCTTATTCAAGGTCACATTGGATGATGCCAAATTACATCGAATGACGTGTGATGAGTGTAGTGATTTCAAATCTTGGAACCACAGTCACCACCATCAATATGAGACATGATTCTGACTACCATATAATGGTTTCCATGCATCACTCTCAAGGTAGGTCTGTCAGATACATTGTTCTCTAAAAAGTATCTATGTGTTTGGTTTGATATCACATATCATCACTTAATGAGATTCGGTCATCAACAAAGACACACTGTAGGTTTATGTGTTAGTAATGTCTATTATCCTTCAGTAATAACAACCGACTAGGGACATAACAAGAATGCATATACTTTTAACATACATATGATCCCATTGTTCATGTGCTCAACCTGAAGACATATGTCATTGAGTAATATCATTTTTTAGAAAATTATTATGTAATATCAATATCTCATAACTGAATAAAATAGAATAAATTGGAAGATTGGGGGAGAGAATGGAGGAGATGGTAAAAGGAGTATGGGGAGAAGAGATGTGGGGAAAAGTTTGGAACTCAAAAGAGGAAAGAGGAAGAGGATAATAATTTTCATATGATTTTTTTTTGTATTTTATGTGTTCCACAGATCTCACTCTCTAGTTCAAGGCCAATGTTGATCCTTGCCATTCAGATTCTGAGTTTCTACACATTGAATTGTCATGTAGAATTCATGATCTTGCATTGTCATCATCTGAAGAGTATGATACCTTTGACCAATTAGATGTTATCAACCTCTACATCAAGTGAAAATGTTTCTTCATTGGCCATTTCTTGGTCAATACTTTTCTCTTCTACCAATGGATCATTAGATTATTTGCACAATTTGGTAGTGTGCCAATTTGACACACTTGTCTTTTGCAAAAGATCATTCAATTGGCTACATCAATAATGTTTCCACCCTTTTTATTCATGCCTTGTCAAGAATGTTCATAGTTCACTACAACATTGTCTTTGTGTAACATATATCCTATCAAGACTACCACGTGGTGGTATTCCTCTAAAAACTATTTAAAAATAGAAGCAATTGAGTCAGTGAGTCAGATGATTTTTGCATTTTCCTTCAAAATATTCCAAGATACAAGGTCCAACCTAGTCAAATCTCTATACTTCTTGAAGATTTGATGTTAATTAAATCCCAGGGAAAGCTTTAGAGTCAAAGATGCCAATGTCTGGGGATGAGAAAATGCCATGCTAAGTCCGGAGCTATCATGTTTTAGTCATAACTTTCTTTTATATGTCATATTTCTATCTATCATCTAAGATGGAGATGTGATGCACCCACGTTCTCACTTGTGGGGGAGTCTTAAAAGTAAAAGTCATATCATATCATATAATATATTGTCTATAGAAAGTAGGACCATATAGAGTCTATCTAGGTATGGAAGTCTCTAGAGTAATGCCCACCTTATCCTATATAAAAGACAGATGTTATCTTATATCCAACATGTTGCCAATACATTATCAATATGTCATCCATATCATTGGCCTTCGACATCCTTGATGCTTATTAGTGTCGTTGGTTTGGAATGATTTATCCTCAATTAAGTTAGTAGCAAATAATCTCCCGTACCCATTCCTTACATAAAAAAAATGTACTCAAGTGCATAATTCTTTCAATGTATACATACAAACACACATATATATGTATATACTTATATATGTATATATATGTGTGTATATAAATAAATAAATATAAATATATAAATATATAAATATATATATATATTATCTAGGGTTAGGAAGTGTGTACCAGCCGATACATGTAACTTATGTGTATCGGCCATCAACATGACACATGTGCAATATGTTCTTAAAATCCAACTATATAGATTAATGCAGAACTATATAGATTAGATGTGTTTAAAAAATCATTATCATATATAATATGGACCATGAGATATAGCAATATATCATCCAATGATTTTTATAGTTTCTACAACATAGTATTCATAGCAAAATGCACACATTCTTTCATTGGATGATCTATTTATATCATATTATGGTAATTTTTGAGAGACATCTTATCTTAGGGGTATGCATCACATCCATAATACAATAGCATTTTACAATAATCATAAATGAAGGTGGGTACACGTAATCTACATGCAACTAGGTACACAATTCTTTTATCTATATATATGTGTGTGTATATCGACATATACATATACATATATATAGGGAGAGAGAGATTATATACATGTATATGCATGCACACACACAGATATATATATATATATATATATATATATATATATATATATATATATATATATATATATATTCTATCTTTAGAAGACTCTCATGTACATCCTCTTTTATGAAATGTTATATCAGTTCTTCTTATTAATCCTATTTGTAGGAGGCTATGCTCACTCTCCTTTCTATTCTATGCCATAATCAATTTTTTGTTTTCTATTATTATCATCATCCTCTATATATTATAATTGTTGTTCTTGTTCATTATTATTATTAATGTTGTTGTTTGCATATATTATTATCTAAGTCAAAGTTTCCTAACATCTTGTTAGTGACTTGGGAAGTTTGCTTTATATCATGGAATTATTATTATTGTAACTAATAAACGTATTTATAATAAGATATTAGGATAAAAAAGGAAAACAATTAGATGGGTATTGATCATAAATTTCATCTATGACGTCAGACCATCCCTCAAAAGGGCTCTAGGTGCATCAAGAAGTCTATTCTCAACACCTCATTTGAGACAAGAATTGGAGAGTGAGGAATAACCTGAGATGGGGATGGAAAAAGACAAAGATGGCATTTTAATATTAAAGGGAACCAATGCTTGGATACCTTCTTGTCACTACACACTATAGGAAATATACATCTAATTATCATGATGGACTAGTGCAGAAGGCAATCTCACTATCCTATTCTATCTTTCAAATTCTAAGGCTCAAGCTCTTTTTCATCTGGCATCCTTTACAAATGTACAAATGGGTGGTTTGGGAACAACACATAGAATACGGGAAAATAAGGAAAAGTATGCATTAGAAAGAATGGGTCTGTGTGTAATCGAAAATTTGAGCATTACTATATATATAAGTGTAACATACTCAAACTTTAGTATATTTCCTAACTCCGGACTACTTGTACCTTTAATTTTAGAATTGGTTTGAATCACTTTATCCTCAACTTAGATGGAAAAAGGTTACATTAGATGCTTATAGACATAGTGTGAAACTATATGTTCAATCTTAGGAGGCCTTGATCCAACTGGTTCATTTAGGCTTTTAGCAATTGGTCAAGATGCAAATTCAAAATATAATATATGGTACTTTTATATAAGTCTTCCAGGGTTCTCCTAGATTTTGATGAGTAGGAAAGTGAATGCAATATATGAATCTTAATACTTACAGATAGACTACTTATATAATTTATAGACTTGGGCTACACATTATAAAATAAATGTTTAGGAGTCATTATATGTGAAATTAATGAGACAATTTGAATTCCTTCTTCTTAGTTATTGATAAAGTATGGTATTCATAACATGGAAACAATTAATAGAAGTTGGAAAAATAGGTTGTAAATATCTAGAAAAAAGTAGAAACAAATAGAGTTAAGGACAGTTGGAGTGAGAATGAGGAATTTTGGTAAAGATAAGATCTTATATACTTCGTCTATTAGTGGATAATCTATAAAGGATTCACATACCCAATATAGTAATTCAAAGTACATTACCATACCTTTTATTTAAATAAAACCCAAAAGGAACTTTTATATTAAATTATACACTAAATAATCTCAAAATAAGAAAGTAATCTCAAACTAGATTCATGAGGTATTAATACTTAAATTGACAATTTTTATTTAAAGTTTCACCTCAATTGGATAATGTTAGACGCCATAAATAAATTTAATAAAATAATAGTAAAAGGACTCAAATCAATTACATTACCTATTAAACATTTAAAAGTAAAAACTAATTTCATATTCAGTTTCTACTGCTTAATTCGCATAACTCTCAAATTCAGTTTTATTCAGACCCCGTTTGATCCCTAAAACAATTAGGGAAAGAAAATATATTAAAAACCTCTCAAATGCTAATCAAAAAAGTTGATTCAATTGATTTCCTATGATTCTAGATTAATCAGTTGTTAGCCACTATTTCCTTTTCTTTCTACAGCCAACTTGTCGACTCTCTTTCTCAGTCTCTGTATTTTTCTCAAAAAGCATGAGTAATTCCAATGATTTTCCTTTACTCTCCCCCAACCATTTTCCTTATTTATCAGTCCCATCATAACCAATTGCCTCCCCTATGACGAACTCTATCTTAGTTCCTCTTATCTCCCATCACTTGCCCAAATCTCCATGTATTACCAGGAGCACTATTTCTCAACTCCAGCCATCTGTGCCAGAGACCATGTTTGATATTGGAGATTGTGGACCATAGAAATGACCAACAAGAAAGGCATGGACTTCATCCTTTGGTTTGCATGAAGTTTCCTAGACTTTCTTTCCCCTAAAATTGGTATGGTGTACTTTCCCCTTTTTCAATGGTTCTTGTTGTATTACTGATATTTGTGGTGTTATTCTCAGTTTCTGGCTCAATGCCCTCACTGTCACCGCTTGTACCTCCATGAAAAATTATGCACCTACTTTGTCTTTGCTCGAAGCCTTTTTTATCCTTCTTTGCTTCCCAAGTTTCCCCTCCTTCTTCTTTCATGGAAATGAACCATGTTTAGAGAACCCACCTACACTTTAACTTAGGTTTGAGCTCATTGAGTTTAGGTTGATCTTGGGAACTCCATGGAACTTTTAACTCATGTGGTTCCTCTCAAAGACTAGTGATTGATCGATATTTTGATCCTCCTGATCGAGATGTTGTCACAAAGAACATTGCCACACTAGTTTTTCTAAGTCTACCCCTCTTCATTGTTTGCTTCTATTTTAGGGCTTGAGGGCATTTTCATCATTATGACTAGTTGCATTTTTAAGCCACATTGGTATGGCAATATCGTATCTACATGCTTGTCCTTTTCATTCTATAAGCTCAGATCGTGGGGCATAATTTGTCTTTGAGTAATGAATCGATTTGGGATAATAAGTAAATAGATTAATGTTCACAAATTCATAGGTACTTATTTAGTGACCATAAAAATTAAATAAAACATGTTTTTAAATTGTGAGAATATTCTCTATCTGGTAGTAGAGTTTCATTTTCACATCTCAACCTACATGGGTTATGAATAGATTCTATTGCTTCGTCCTTGGAAGATTGTGACTATGGGTTGTGCCTTTTCTTATCATGCATTGTTGTTGGTGAAAGCCAAGGATTTGGTGATACACATGGCATCCTACCACCCTATCTATGCATCTTGAAGGGTTGGGTATTTCTATGTCCTAAGATGTTGGTATATATGCTTATGTTGCTCCAGAGTTCACACCTTAAAGATTCATAATCATATTCTTCATGAGGTTTTTCCTATTCTTATTGGTGCCAAATTTTACAATGCTTATGCTTTCATGATCTTCTACCATCCTTTCATTTTTCTAGGTTGTCATGTACATATTCTTCCACCCCAAAGATGCAATCTCTTTTGGTATATGCCTACTACAACATGTGTTTCCATTGCTTCCAGGCCTCTAGGTTAACTCAACATCAATAAGTCATTTTTACTTCTATACATGCTAATCATGTGCAAGATTTTCTACTCATTGTTCCTATTCATGGCCTTATATTATCTATGACATTGATCAAGTATCATTCTATTATAAAATTATGGACTCAAGGTCCCTTTATATCTTAGAAATGAGTGTTTCCCCCTTTGTCATTTTGTTGTGCTTGGATCCTTCAGTGATCATGTTGTACACTATTGGATCCTTCTAGGATTCAAGTTCCATCATGATGTTCTTTGAGTTGCTCTTTTTGACATTATCTCTCATGTTGGGATTAAAGACTTGAAGGAAGCTGCGGTCGCCCTCCTTGGGACACAACATGATGTTTCTACACCAAGAGACATGCTACCATCTTGTTATATGATTAGACAAAGGAAAGCACACTTGTCTTGATCTTATTGGGGTCTCTCTAATGTTCAACACATCAAAGAAGTCTAGTCATCTTGTGATGTGGCCATTTAAAAAGTGTGTAAGAATGGTGTTACATGTGAAAGTAGCCATCATCATTTTCATCTATTTTCCTTTGATCCATTTTGCTTATTAAATGATGATTTTTATTTCCTTCTCATGACACATCCAACATGATATTAGTAGGAATTTGATGATTTTGCTATCTACATATTCATATTTTCCTTTAGATCATTGTGGTTTGGCATTCAAAAAGGTTTGGTAGCTCAATTTTTAGCTCGCACCTCTGCCAAGTCATTTCTTTAAATATGTTTTTGCTATGTAATGTAAGGTTTAATATTCGTCATCTAATTATAACATATTCAATATCTAATTTTTAAGGAATTTGTAATTTTCAAGAGTATATAAATTCACAAAAAATAATCAATGAGACAGGAAAATAAAGTAAAATATGCTACTGACTCACACAAATATAATTTACAAAATGACGTGGTTTGGTTAAATAAATCAATATTAATAAAAATATGATTTTTATGATTTATAAATTAAATCAGAAGTTAAACCTAATCTCAGATATGTTTCTAATAGGTGTATTGTGACCTTGATATGAAAGCAAAGTTGGCCCTCAATATATCTAGACTAGATCTTAGGTATGTTGCACTCCTTAATCATATTAGGAATTTTTTCTAATTTCTCATTCTATTAATGTATGTTACATCTTAATTATTTGCCAATTACCACTCGATCTGTCTCTTGAAATAATTGAAGATCCAAAACCCTAATTTTATTTCTACATATTTTTTTAGATTGTTTCTTTAAATATCCCTTTTCATTGTTTATATTTCATCAATGAAATTGTTGGATCTTCCTTTATGGGTCATTTGACCCCACTTGATATTATATGGATGTATGTCATCTTTCATATTTGAATTGAACTTGCTTTATCTTCTATGTGTCATGTGGTGACTACTTGTATAATGTAATATGTGTATTTTCTATGCATATGTAAATTCCCACACCTTATAATTGTACATAGGTGATCTTTTGTTTAAGTTAAACTAGAGCTTATGTGTAACATGTCCTCAGATCATATGTTTGTATGTTCCTTCTCATCCCATATTTGGATCAAATGTGTATAAGTTCCTACTCACCCCATATTCATGTAAATATACTAGTTCCTACCAACATGTTTTATATTGTTCTGATTTTTCACATGTAAACACATGGATGCCTTGCTCAAGATTGTTCTTCACTTAATTGGCAAGCTTCATTATGAACTCTTACTAATGGATCATCAGTTTATTAGTCACTTTCATGTGATATATTCTTTTGATCATCAACTTGTATGCTTTGATACCTCTCTCTTGATTTGGTAAGGTTTGAATAGTATAATTTCGTCATTTTCCCAAAATATTTCTCAATCCTTGTTTAAATGTTCATGATGGCATTTATATGTTGACAACATCCTCTTTGTCTTCTTTTGTGTGGTATGCTTCCAACCCCTTCGGTGAAGGACATGGAGGACTTGAGATGATGTCCTGAACTTGTCTTAGTGGAGCTGGATTTTGGGAGATAGATGTGAAATAGCTTGCACATCCTTCTACTTAGTGAAGAAGTTGTTTCTTTCATGTAAACATCAAGTGAGATATATTATATATCCTGGTAAATTTAAAATATTCAAGATATTTTATTCCACTAATATGCTTTAATCTTTATGATATACATTTGTAAATAATTAAATAATAGTCACTCATCCATTGCAAAACAATTGGTGTGTGTTTGTTATGGATGATGACTCTTGTTTTATTTGATATGGGTAGGAAATCGGATTTTGACTATTTACTTTTATCTCTCATCACTATAACCTTTACCCTATGTGAAATATCTAGATGATATATATATATACATATGAGAATTTACCCATGTTGTTCATGATATGATGAAAGAAATATTTCAAATCATATGAGGTACACATAAGGATCTTGATGAGTAAACCCTAATGTGATGGACCCATAAGATCATACCTCATAAACTAGGTTAATTGTGATATGTGTCTTTATATATTATGAGGTTTTACTTTAGGATGGAATTAGGTTATAGGATGAGAAAGTAGTAGTAAGATGATCTTAATATGGAAAATGTGTGACTTGGTTCTAACTTCTATTTTGAGCATATATTTGATTTATGTCGTATGATTTTTCAAAGAAAAACTTATATTATACTAATATGTATAAAAATTTTCTCTAGATTTTTATCAATGTTTTCTTAAGCTTGGTCACAATAATGGAATGATTGAATTTTGACAAGAAACACTAGAATTAGTTAGAACATAAACCAAAACCCATGTTTTGATACTACTTGATGACTAGGATGATGTATCTTGTACTAAAGGTTTACTGGGCCTACCCTATTCTTTCAATTAAGTTATGGAGAGTTGTACCTAGTGACATATTAGATGTTCATGATAACCTTAGGGTTGTTACTGGAATACCAAGGACCTATAACTCAACCCTAGGTGGAAATGAACTTTTAGTTTGAGGAATGACATATGTATATCATAAACACGCATCTATGTTTGATCTAAAACATTGATATGTTTGATGTTGACTAGTTTGACTTAATAGGTTAAACCTTTTTAAGGACTAGAGAGTAGTTAGTTGATAGTGTAAGGATGATTAGATTTCAAGAAGGAAATTTTCTTTAAGTTGTGGAGTAATGTAACATACTAACACCTAATTATATTCCCTAACTATGGCCTTCCAATACCAATACTTGTAGAATTTATTATAATCCATTTATCCTTGAATTAGTTGGAAAAAGAGTTCATTAGATGCTTATAGACACAAAATTTAATCTAAATGTTCAATGTTAGGGGGCTCTCATGCAATTGGTTCATTTAGACTTTTTCTAATTTAAGATGCAAATTCCCATTTAATATATTGTACTTCCAAATAAGGACTCTATATTTTTCCTAGATTTAGATGAGTAGGAAAGTGAATGCAACATATGAATATAAATCCTTAAAAAGTAATATTTTCATTAATGAAAGACTTGGGGCACAAGTTGTAAAGTATTTGTTTAGGAGTCCCCATAGATGGTAGTAGTGAGAGAATTAAATTCCTCATTCTTAGTTATATATAAGGATGGTATTCATAAAATGTAAACAATTAATTGAAAATTCAGTTGTAAATATCTAGATAAAAATAGCAACTAATAGACTAAAGGATGATTGTAGTGAGATTGAGGAAGTTAAGGAACAATTAGATATGATATACTACCAGTGTGAGTGGATAACCTCTAGATGATTTTAAATACCCAATATCATAACTCAAGGTACTTTACAATAAACTTTATAAATAATACTCACAACACTCTTATATACTAAATAATACACTAAATGATCCCAAAATAAGAATTAATTCCAAAATTGGATTCATCAGGTATTCATTAGTCTAGTTGACAAATTTTTCCTAAATTGGATATTGTTAGATGCCATAAGTTAATTAACAAAATAATGCTAAAAGGCCTCCAATAAATTAGATGACCTATTAAACATTTTTAAAAGTGAAAACTAATTTCATATTTGGTTTCTACATACCTTACCTATCCTAGGTGTCAGATTAGGTTTTATTTGAACATTGATTGATACCTCAAAGAACTAGGGAAAGATTTTATATTAAAAAAACCTTTAAAATACTAAGTGAATTAATGTATTTGATTTCCTATAATTTTGGATTAATCAGTTCTCAGGTGGTATTTCCTTTTATGTGATGAGAGCATCAATTTGTCAGCTCCCTCTCTCTCTCTATGTGTGTGTTTTTCTCTATGAGCCTGTGTGGATCCAGGGGCTTTCCTTTTCTCTCCCCTACCAATTTTCTTCTTTCTCATTCGCATAGTAACAATGTTGTAACATATTGAATCCTAGAACCTTATCCTATTCCAAGGTTGAGAGGTTAAATGCCTTAGTTTTTTGGGCTTAGCCAAACAAGGTTAAAGATATACACGTTAGTAGTTTAATTGAAACCCTAACAAGTAGACATATAAACAAATATGACCTAATGTTATCATAATTAATCTTTAGACCAATAAAATGTGTTACATGTGATAATGTTGATCAAAGTGTGATATTAAAAATAATATCCATATAAGAACTAAAATTTCCATAATAAAGAATAATGTTACAATATTCAAATAAGTATGGAATTAATACCCTAATGATATAAAAGATAAATTCATATAAAGTCTCATGTATAATAATGAAATGCAATCCTTTCTAGTAATAAAAGTGAAGGTAATGTGATACTATTAAATAAATAATAAGAATGATGAAATAAATACAATTATGTCAAGACAAAAATGTTAATTCATAGAAAGAGATCTCAAAAGTGAAATCTAATGTGGGGTTCGAATTCCTTGGGTCTCAATTGCCTTGGGAGTCAAGTTTCACATTATGTACGTAATAATAATTAAATTAATTAAATTTGAAAAAAAAGATGTGAGTTTTTCCCCAAAATATCAAATAAAAAAAATAAATCCAAAAATGGAAAATAATCTTAGATTTGTAATCTACACAATAAAAATTGCCTTTGCGTGAATTTTCATTCAGTTGGGAGAATATTTGATTAAAAGATGAAATTAGGAGAAATAAAGTATGTAGAACCTTAAAAATATCAAATAAATTTATAAACAACTTCAACATGTAAAATTGATGGAAAATTTGTATCCAAGACACTTAATGTGACTTGTGGGTTATGTTTCATCAAATTTGGAGAATCCTAGACCCATTAATGCATGAGGAAAGAGAAAATGAGATTTGCCAATTTAATGAATCAAAAGTTTTCAAATATGAAACCTAATTGCATTATCAGAATATACATTCCTTAGTTGGCCTTTATGCCAAATTTCATTCAATTTAGGGTTCATTTGCACCCTCAATTGAAGAGAGAGAGAGAGAAATTTAGTAACTATACGTCACTTCAGTCGAAATCATAGTCAGAATTGAATTAAATGTCACATGTATTATTCTCCTCAGTCAGTGGTCACACACAAGCAGGACTGTTAAATCCGCGATCCAATGTCTCACGGTCATCTCCTTGCTCCAGCCAGAAAAGGACACAAAACCCATACACACATGATCTTCAAATCCAAATTTCTCGCTCTATACTCGATCTTTGCTCGATATTTTTCTTTGTTCACCTTCCTTTATAGATTGTGCACCTAATGATTCTTCAATTACATTATTTTGTTGATTATTGGTGAAACACCCAAAATCACTTCTCGAACTCTCAAAGGACAACTACCCTTAGCCCTAGGTTCATCATCTCGCCTAAAAATACCCCAACCCTAGACTCCTTCGGGTTCATTGATATCTTTTTCATGCTTCAATTCCTCTGTTGATCACGTGCTTGACTATAAGTAGTCAGATTTTTAGTCTGGGTTGGTAGAGGCTTGTTTTTTTCTCCTCGCCATCTCTGACCAATTCTACTTAGATGCAAGTCTGTCTCCTCCTCCTCTTCCTTTCTATTTCTTTAGTTTCTTGTTTAGTTGTGTGATTGTATTTTCCCCAAAATCCTCGGTCGAGCTACTCCTCATGAAGTAGCGATGTGTGCATGGCAAAGGGGATGAATCCCCTATACAATTTATCTATTTTACCCCTTCCTTGCCTCCTTTCCTTGCTTTCCCACGCTTGGGCAATATGGTCTTTTTATTCTATTTTGTTTCTCACCTGACCAAAGCCATGCAGGCGCTGACCCGTGACTTGGCCATCAACGACTGGGCAAGTCAGGCGGGCCGACCCACTTTTCATTTTGTTTCACGGATTTCTTCGCCGATGTGGATTTATCTGATTGTTTGATTGGTTGAGAATGCAAAAATCATATCTTTTGACCCGCTTGTCCAAAACTTGAAAATAAATATGATTTCAAATTAGAAAATGTGATATTTTTATTAAAAATGATTCCCAAGCCTGATTTCTAGGACCTCGAGGAGTGTTTTTGAGAATCTAATTAATTAATATAAAAAGCCCTAAAATTAGTAACTAATTCATCTTAGCTCCAAAATCAACATAAAAATATGTTTTCTTGATCAGGACAATCTAGTAAACCGTTTGGTGAAGTTTTCAAAGTCATAATGTGATGTTTTCTAGAAGTCTAGAATTAAGGTTTCATTACATTCATATGAATCTCAAACCCTAATAAATGTGAATAATTTGTAATTAGACAAAGGTGATCTTGGAAGCAACTAGATTGGTGAAGAGTGTTTCTAGGACTTTGATATAAAGTATGATTGCACCCACACTACTTCTATATTGAGAAATTTCTAATTCCTCTCTTTAAATGTATGATTGAATGCCACATTATTTCTATATTTAGCAATTAATCTAATTTCTTGGTACGACATATACATGTCCTTGTAAACATTCAGTTTTTCCTTTGATATGAAATGAGAAAGATAAGTAGGATACATATGACTCATGCAAATACTTTCATTACCCTTTAATGAAATGAAATTAAAGTAGAATATGTATTTTATATTGGATAAGATTGGATTTGTTTGTGTGGTCAATATTAGTCATCTCATATTTAGTTTTTATATGTTGTATACCAGTTACAAAATATAAATTACTCGAGGCTTGTTGTCAAGAAAATAATACTAATACGAAGAATATACAATGTTAGGATCCATATGTTAGATATATAAACAAAAGTTAACTAGATTAAGGTACAAATTAATCACTAAATATGTAGTAGCAATAATGACAAATATCGATTTGGAGAAAATAGTGATTGGTTAGGAGATGCAAACTCCAAATCCTGGGATGAAGGCATGTGAAACACTATCTTCAAGATAGATTCCTCTGCTCATAGCATGAGCTTCTCCGATGGTCTATCTCTAAGATTCAAACACCCCAACTCTGGTACAGCCGCTCGGCAAAAGTGAGAGGACTATGTTGAACTCATAACTTTAACACTTTGTTGCAAAGAAGAAAGAAGACATCACAAAGAATCGTCGGAGCAAAAACAACAGCAAACAAGAAAGTTTAGGAATGAACAGAGGCTATTGTGGTGGTGGACAAAAACTAGAGCATTCTAGTCCGAAGAAATTGGAATAAAAATATCACTCTTTTCTCTCTGTGTATGCAACTGTATTTCTTTGTATCTTGGTGTGTCTTTGATGGAGAGCAGATGCCTCCTTATAAGGAGAGTGTTTCAGTCGTACCCCATGGTAACAGTCTACACATGTTACCCATGTTGCAACTATTAGTACTTACAATGTGCATCCTAATTCTCGCAATTAATGGAAGGTTTTAAGGGTAATAAAGAGAGGATAAGTATTGTTGCCTTAAACGCTATCAACATACTCCAAACGATGAAAACAGAAAACAAAAGCTTTTTCTGGAAAACAACACAAATAAAATAATTTTTTTTGTAAAAATAATTATTGGACAAAGTTGATGGTTGTAAAATTGATTTTTAGAACAAGGAAATACAACATTCCCCCCCTTGTTCCAAAAAAATCTTTCAAAAAATCAATAAATGACAACATTTTTTGACATTACTATATTTTTCAACATCGGTAACTTGTGGATTTGAACCATTATCTAGAGTGACTCACTTCAATCTAGAGAGATGTGGTGAACTATGTCTTGAATCAGGCTCTCTAATTTGGACTTTAATAAATCACACAATCATAAAATGGGCATGAGAATGAGTTCATATCGGTGTTGCACATAAAAGACCTTTACAAGAATCTTATTTTAAGAGCGCTCTAGTGAGTATGTCCAACTCACATAAATCTCGGCTCTTGAGTTACACTTGTATAGTAGGAATCTATGACAACATGTCACACAAAACAAGATTACTCAAAACACAAACATTATCAACTGCTAATAAAACATATATAAAAAGAGAGTTAATTATAACCACTTAAATTTTCACAAACATACTCAACAACGTATGCATAAAATCCTAACATCTCAAATTATTTCATAAATATTATCAAAATTCTCTTACAAAGGCTCTATGACCTTAGCCACAACATATACACGTGAGATATCATCTACATATACAAAATTAGAATACTATGAAAGCTTGAGTCGATAAAACAGTATAAACAAAGCTTTCCCACCTGGATCTGAAAGTAAAAGAATGACTCTAGGACATGTTATACATCTAATCAACTCCTTCTATGATCCATCACATTAGATCCTCCTCACTACCATGGGTCCGCTACTACTACTGATGATCAACTAAAAGGATTGTGGTGACCCATGGGTGAGACTCATGTCCCAGCAAGAGATATAACTCTCAACAATGATTATTGATTACAACAGGTTATATAATTAAATGTGTTATGTAAATTAAGATAATTAAATAGATAGATAGATAAAGTAACAAAATAGAATTATCAGTTATAAAGACTTTGTTAAGAGCAATTCTAATCACAGTCTTAGAAGCTAGCATTATTCTACATTACCAGTATATATATTACTATGAGCATAACCATCAACATGATCCTAATTAGAATCATAAACATCACTAACAGTATGATCATACTTAAATAGTAGAAGCATGTCTAACAATATAGCATGTCTATAGTCATAAACAAAACAAATAGAATAAGCTTGTCTAATAGTATACTATATCTGATAGCATATGCATACCCAATAGAATGAGCAAAGATAACAACGTGAGCATGTCTAACAGGATAAGCATATCTACATCTTAAGTAGAGCTAACAACATAAGAACAACTACCAACATAAGCATGATTAGCAGTATAAGTGTATCTTTCTACATAGGCATGACTAGCAGTATAAGCATAGCTAACGACATGATATAACTATCATCATAGACATAACCAATAGCAACATTATTTTTAACAACAGAAGCATGGCTACTTCTCGTATAGCATTATACATTATCTATATGTGAAAAGAGAAAACAAGGGTTATCTTCCAATGTGAAGTGTGTTTAACCCTAACAGATATACTACACGACTGTTTACATATTTTATTAAGCCCTGGGGAGTTTGATGTATACCACTCAAACTCGAACTGACCATTACTAAGTCAAAACTAGTTCTGTACAAGATCTATGATGATTGGAATCCTAAGATCTCATCGACCCTCGGTCAATATGAGTATGCCATAGCGAAATATAACTCAAGCTGCAAAACAACCTAGTCCATCCTTGGTATATATGTCACGACACTAGTGAAACTGAGATATGACCGCAACTGTTCTCCTATTGAGGTATGGCTACAACCATCCTCAATCATATAACATATACAATATTTGAGAATGACCACAGTCACTCTCCTGCCAAGATATGACCACAGCCTTACTCATAAACATGCATATACTCAACAACATATGACTTCAACTTGCTTCACCATCTAACTAGTCCTGACACTAGAATGGATCTATGACACTCGACACTACATAATTAGGGTTTCACATGGATTAGTTATTGCTAATTGAGTGAATTAAGGCTGAATCAAACAAGTGGACAAACAATACCTAACTCATTTCTAGAAAAAAATATATATAAAAATTCTAGAAGATATAAAATGTATGAGGCTTAATCTTTATTTAAACATCACAGGGTACTATTTCATTACCATTCATGAGACTCTACTTATCATCACACCGGCAAAGGATATAAATCCTTATCACATTATCCCAGGGTACCAACCCTTATCACACCATGAAGAGAATCACACCTCTATTATATTTGAACCATGCCCAAATGTCATTAAGACCATCACATTATCTCCTACAAGAACATCATTATCTTCTCATGCCTTCCAAAAGACTCAACAAACCATCATTGTATTTTGTGGTATATATGTTCAGCATAACATTGCAATAAAGAACTAAAAGATGTTAATAGGATAACATAGGGAGATTATCTTAGTATTAAGAACGTTCTTTATCATAACAATATGCAAGGAAACTAGGTATAATTAACCACCATGACTTAGTTGTACTAGGGCTAGAATTAACAACGCAAGTTGAACTTAACATTATAAATCATCACTTTACAACAACCTTAGGCTTGTATTCTTTCAAGGGCTAGGTAAGACTACAAACTCATGGGCTTAAAAAAATTGACTCTAAATCATAAAATCCAAATAATTGGGTTAGGTGCATCAAGCACAAGCCATCAAATCATACGTAAAACTATTGGTTTTAAGGCAAACATGACCTTTGAATTATGTGTATTAATCACCACCATCAGATCAAGTGCACTAAGCACAACCCATCAAACCATAGATGACACATCATACCATCTGGTTCAAGGCAATTAAAACCATTGCATTGTGTATATGAATCACCACCATTGAATCATTGTTGCTCTATCAGATTAGGGCATCAAACCCAAAACTTCTGAGTATAAATCCTCACCCAAGAACTATGAATGTTAGATAGGTAAAACCATAAGATGCAAAACATGTAAAACCTTGGGGAATTCATATAGGTAAACCATCGAGTTATGACCTAGAAAGACCATGTATCACCATTAGATGTGAGCCTGATGCTCACCATCAGTTATGAGCTCTGGGCTCACCATCAGTTTCAAGAGTAAGGAAACCCATCACAATTACATATACCACCTTTTACGTCGGTTAAAATGGGCATTTTACGTCAGTTTTCAAGCCAAACCCAAGTGGGTGACACTAAAGGTAGAATCATACAACGTCAGTTCTAGAACTGACGACATAGATCTGGCCCCGATTGCAACAAAAAAAATGACACCATTAGGACCATAGTCGTCAGTTATGTCTTAGAAAACTGACATGATTAGGAACATAGTCATTAGTTTTTTTATATGAAACTAACACTTATCTCCATGCTTGAACAAAAACAATTGGCCCGGGTTAGAGTATACATGTCAGTTTCCTATATTTAACAGAAGCCATTGACATTAGGTGACAAGTTTTTTAAATAAGAGACGACTACGGATTGTTTTTTATTAGCTTGTAGGCCTTCTGTCTGGCTGGTCAGCAGGATGTAGAACATGCAGTTCAGTTCTGAACTGTAGGTTTACAACATCCTTTGATTTCAACTAACAACAAGCCACAAACCTATTATAACAAGATGATCAAGATTATATATACATCATGTGATTCACACACATGTAGAAACGTAATTAATTCATTCACATGATTCACACACATGTAAAAACTTGCAGTTCCATTCATTCAACCATTTTCACATTCACACACATGTAGAAACCTACAGTTCCATCATTTCTTTTCACATTCACACACATGTAGAAACACATTCATTCAATCATCTTTACATTCACACACATGTATATATATCAAATTTCAATGAGACAATTAAAAAAAAATCATTAACACATGTGCATATAAGCTTGTCTTTCAAAGTTGAGAAATATCATCAAATATTGAAATAATTATGACATCAAAGTTTAGAAATGTCACTTTATCATCATCACTACCCCAATTATATTAAAAAAAATCCCTCCCTTTCAAAGGCTTTTCCCATTGTTCTCTTATGTCATCTAATTGTTCCATCGTATAGGGATCACGTACATCTAATAACTTTCCCCTGTAGTGAAGTCACTGGTTTTAAACACCTGCAAAGAGAATGATGTATATATATAATTAATAAATTTGATATTTTCCTATTATCTAATGAGACTATACTTATATATGATGATCAAGACTATATAATACATGTTGTATGTTTTCAATTTCTTCTACAACATATCTGACAAATAGGTCCATATACCGCATCATGTAGTATGCACATGCCCAGTCATTGTCTTGTACAACACACTATAAATTTCATCATAAAAACTGTTAATAAATAAAAACAAGCATAGTTCACATAAATAATATATGCTTTGGAGTCAGGAAACTACTTTCACATTCTCCGAGACTAATGATTTCTTTTTCTTGCACATGTCTCCTCTGGCTTTTTTGAAATCTTTTAAAGCCCTACTCGTTAATGTAACACATTAAATTGCATTAATGTTATAATACATGTTAAATAATATAAATATAAAAATTTCTCACGTGAATAATGGCATTTTCATTGTGTGTCCTGAACTGTCTTATTCCTTCCCCTTAGGGTCTAGATAATAAACAGTCAACATCTCGGGGACAACAACTAGTAACTCTCAATGCTTACCACTAGAGATAAGAAATTTCAAAATATATAACTCAAAATCAACATTAAAAAGTAATTTTCTTAAGTCCAAATATAAGCATAGTAAACTTACTCAACATTGAATGGAGCTATTATCACACTCTTCTTTGCTTTACCAAAATATTTAAAAGTGATAGAGAAATATAAGGTAACTGATGAATGGACTTAATGTACACAACTGATCAAGGATGGAATTAGATATCCCACATGGGTAAATGAAAATTCTTACAAACCCTGTGCAAGTGGCTGCAAAACATATATTACGTATGCATTAATATATAAGAAAATAGATCACCGTATAAAACAAGGTATATAAATATATAAATAAGATCTCACCATATCCATAGTTCTATCATAGATATATTCATCCAAGTATATGTAAACAACTCCAAAATATCTTGTATAAATATATTATTATCGTATGATTGGCCTGCAACCTCCTCCATCATAGAAACAATCATAGGACAATTTACGGGATGCTCGCCTATCTATATTGCCATACCCTGCATTAAGGACCTAACGAGTCGTATAGGTCCTTTGCAGGACAACCAGGTACTTTAGGAAGAGGTGGAGGTGGAGGAGGATGAGTTGTAGTGGGTTTCTTCTCATTGTCATGTATATATAAATTCATATCAATTGTCATGTATATACATGTATATTTTCTTAACGTAATGTAAATTTATCATACATGATCAATATAGATGACATCCATTTCAGGATACAAGACCAGTCTACCTTCTGCTTCACCAAGCGTGCCAACATCTGGGTGGGCATATGGAAATGGATGTTGCCTCCAAGTAGCAAACACAAGCCTTATGCTCGCACAAACCACACCATCGGGTATTGGAGTGCCATAAATCGTGTGCCCTAGAAAGTGTGGGTAAGTCTCGCCCTCTGCAATGATGAATTCTTTATATTTTAGACGGCATGGCTTCAACCCCTACAAATTTACATGGAGTATGTTATATACACTACAGAAAAAATGCCCATTAATGGCATTTATTCTAGTGACTTTTATAAAAAAAGGCCACTATCTATTTAATTTACATGCATTTTTATTTGAAATGCCTCTAAACCCCTACTATATAGTTTCTCAAAAAGAGTAAATTTTAGAGGCATTTATACATAGGATTTGTAGCAATTTAAAATTGCCAATTTGGTAGCAGGGCAATCAACTAGAAAATTTCAGTTCCCTCTAGGCCTTTGCGCTATAGTCTTCTATCTAACTTTTCTCGATTAGTCTTCCTGATTCTACACCAGCCTGGGATGATTTCCCTGATTCTGTACCAGCCCTGGGATGATCTGAGTCCAACCGATTATCACCCTAAACCATCTGGTGTCTTGTAGAGGAGCTCGGCAGAGGGTCGACGGTTGTGCAGACTGCTACCGGTGACTGTGCAAACCATTGTCAGTGACTGTGCTGAGGAAGGACGCTTGGAGAGGAGCGTGAGCATGATGACTTTCCAGCCACAATCAAGGTACTTCATTCAATTCTGAAACATTGGTTCCCCGTCAGATCATGTGTAGATCGGATGTGTGTGTCATCCTCTCAGGGTTCGTTTAGTTGTACTGCAACTTTTGGTTGTGGCTATCTCTTTCATATATGATCTTTGAAGTCATGGGTGTATAGATCTATATGCTCAATTCCATAGTTACTTCTTGCAGTGGTACAAGCTCTAAATCGGTTAAAGCCTACTTATTTAAAAAAAGTGACTTTGTATATCATTTCTTGAAGTCTGGAAGATGTTGTTAAGGAACAACTAAATGACTACAATGTTCATATTACATTGATTTTTACTTCTTTTGTGATACGAGCTTTAACTCAGTTAAAGCCACATATTAAATAAAACCAAGCATGTATATCTTTCCTTAAATCTAGATCAGGGACAAAAAAATCTTTGAAATGTTTCTACTGTCTGATAAATTTAAATATCTAAAGTTGAGGTGAGATGCAGACTTGGCAATTGTCACTACATTTTATTAGTACTTAGTTATGATATTTTATTTCTCTCCTCCACTTTGATGATAGGAAAATTTTGGGGACAATATGTAATTGACTTTATAAGAATGGTTACTTTCTTTGATTATACCTACCTTCACACTCTATCATTGAAAATAAAACTCAGTTTGATCACTACCCTTAGTTAGTAAACTAATGTATTTAGTTATAAATCAGTCCCTTGACACTCCAGTTCTAGATGCAGACCCATGACATGTTGAATTGTTGAGAAAGACTCATTCATGAGTCTCAAACTTATATGAATGCTAAGATGAACATAGGAAAATCTATACTCATTTGTGATGAGATTTCCTTATGGGAGGATAGAGGATCTGCTTAGTAAGGTGGGACATCATTGCCATTCATTTCATTTATTCAACCCTACAATTTCCTTTGGGAGTAAAGGTCTCGTATGGGGATTTTCTAGTATACAACTATGATAGAGCTATTCTTAAGATTGTTGCTTCTACATATTACTTCATTCATCATGCGATGTACAAAAGATGAGGTTTTATCAAACTCCAGTTCCTTCTTTGCCTCACCCCATTCCTTTCTAAATACTCTAATGTTCTCCTCTAGTTTCCTTCTTTCCTATGGTTTTGTCTCATGCACTTCCTAAACATTCTGAATGGTCTATCGACTATTTGAATTCTATGAAATTGGTCTAATAGACTTTGAATTTCATCAACTATTATCTCTATGAACTGAGAAGTACCTCCTCCTCACTTTGTAGAATTGAAATATCTATTGGTTCTCATAAGATGCATACAACAAATGTATCCTTCACTATATTGTTGGGTTTGATCTTGTTCATTTCTGCATTAAACAATAATGCAATAATCTTTGTGTCTTCATAGTTGTGTGATTTTGCAAAGAGGATTCCCTCCACATTTTCTTTGACTGTAACACTACTGAAGGCCTTTGGTAGGCTATTAACATGGGCTCACTACCTAGTGATGTTCCTAGATCCAGCATGGCACTGCCGGAAATGGATTTTGAACAAGTTTGAGACTAGTGTTATTTTAAAGATAATTAATGTATGTCTGACAACCTGGAGAATAGAAATGAATTCATTTTTAGTTGTGAATGGTAGTCTCCACCTTAGCTATTCTCCAACTTCGTTGCTTGGGCTAAAAGTCATCCATTAGCTACCTAAGAAGTAGTCCAGATTGACTAAACTCATAACTTTGTACTTCCAGTTTTACATACAATCCAATAGGCATTGGCCTTATATTGATTTTAATATGACATGTGCTTTTAGTTGAGATGTTGGATTTTTATCTAACATGAGATCTGCTTCAAATTATTTAGTGGGATCATTATTGAGATATATGTCAGGTAGTTGGTGCATATCCATAATGGACTAGCTTTGCCCTGTAGAAGTGACAATGGACCATTTATAGACTAATACAGAGGTAAGAGATAATAGTGGCCATCCTCTTCCTACAAGTTGATCCCTTTGCACTAAAATTTTCTATTTTCCTCTGATGTTGGTCTCATTTTCCTATTACTCCATGGTATATAGTAAACCAGCTAAAAACCTTCAATCTACAATGGCCCCTATAATTAAGTACCCTTTTCTTGATGATCTCGGTAAATTGTTGGTTAATTTGAAAGAGCAATGCACAATATTGTGCTTGATACACCTGCAATTAAGAAATAGTCATCATAGTAGGATTTAAGCTTTATCTACCAATTTCTTAACAATGAGTTATACTTTTACTTGAGATATGTTTCCATTTTTGAAAATTTTAAAATCAAATACTTTTCAGACTATTTATTGTGTTTAGTAAAGACTTATCAGGTTCCTCGTATTGCATTTTGCAAATAGGCAGCATATATAAGGTGCATTTAAAACTTAGAATATAGATAAAGTGCATTTAAAACTACTAATACCAAATTAATAGTAACTGATCAAATTAACCGAATATCACTCCTAGTCTAACCCATGGGTATGACTTACATGTGAAGTTCATATCATGCCTTAAAATTTCTTATTATAGACTCTAATATTTCTTAATAGTACACTACTATCCTTTTGGTAGTAATGTTTCATTATAAATGAAATTGAGTGTGATGATACACGATTTCACCCTTCCTTTAACACCTTCCCTTCCAAAAGTCTTCGGTGTATCCTTTTTTAACATTCTCTTACAAAGACCATTATAAAAAATTTCATTCTCCATATTGTTACTGCTTCAGTGTATCCTTTGTAAGCATTCAATTACTAAGTTAGTAAGTTTGTAGTAATTAATACCTGCTCAAAACAACTAATTAGTAGATCTTGGGCTTTAAAATATATGAATATGTGATTTCATTGTCTGAAATGGGTAGAATATGTGATGAATACAACACCTACTATTCATCACAAAAAGATATTTCGCTAGAAATTATGAACTGCATTTAATAGGTAAACATTCATATTTCTATCAAACAAGTTGATATCTTTGTGTTGTATGTTCAATCATATATCTACTGCCTTACCCCCTTAACAAAGGTTAATCTACACTTCAAATTATAGACTGACTAGGAAGCATATTCCTTTTATCAATGTACCCCTCAACAATTGCACATTTTTAACAATTATGTGTTCCTTGTGAACATGAGGTACTTCTTCCTAGATAATTGTAATCTCACCTTCATCCATCTTCTCATTTTCTTTCAATAAGAATAAATGTCAGTGCTTGTTGCATCATTTTCATTGTTAGTTTTGTCAAATACAACCGAGTGAGAATCAGACATTTTTTGTTCTTTTAAAGGTAGTCGATTTGGCTAAGGTTCCCTGGATCCATTTTCTCTTTATAATCCACAACTTCATCATGTGATCGTGACAACTTCCAACTATACTATGCCTGAATTGATCTTGTTGGAAGTGTTGGCAAGGTATGGTGATGTCGAATGATGCTCTGAAACATGCATCGCAGATCCATATCGATTAGTATTTAGGAAATTTAATACGCATATGTTAAGTTGTATATGAAAGTGAAACTAATTATTGTCAGCTAGATTCAATTGCATTTCACTGCATATCACTACATAGTTGACACACAGGAATATTACTATTATATCACTACATATCTGTTGGTGCATTTAACTAATTATTGTTGAAACCTAAGTTTAATGTAATTGTAATTTTAAGGAAGAGGAATATGATATGAAATTATCTTATCATTCTTTCTCTTTTTTTTCATTTGTATCTCCACATGCATACTCTGTTCTAGATATATCATTATAAACATAAGAGCTAACATGATTTGCAACGATATGTCACCATATGTTTTGAAACTTCATGTAAGTCTTTCTTCTACTAATCATTAATGCATCCAGAACTAGCTATATTAAAGAGTTTTCCTCTGTAACAACATTTTTGTTTTTATATCCACTATTTTCTGGACTATGAGATTTACTTAAGAAATGCTTCTTTTCTAATGATTTGATGGTTATTTCTTATTGAGAAATAGTTCTTCCCAAGTCGCTCCTCCAGTTCTCTTCTATGTGAATGCCATGAAGATCGATGCCCTATGAAGGTATGCCACTATTTTAGGTAAGACTCTAACATTAAGTTTTATGCAACTTAGTCTCTACATCTTCAAGATTTGGAGCTCTACCACACTGTTATGATAGTGATTTGAATAGGGAGTCAGTGACTAGAAAGTACAATGCCTTCTTACTTGTTTTCTTTCTTCTCTATTTTACCATGATCATATTTCCCTCTTATTCTTAATCAATAAGGGGCATCCATTGATACTTTGGATTTTGTTTTGCCTCAATTGTTCAACTTGATAATGTGATTGAGGTGATAGACCCATGTCATATGTCATTGTCTAAAAATTAAATTGGTTTCGCTTCATCATTGTGATTGAGGTGATGCACCCATCCTACATAGCACAGTCATGTGAATAAATTGTTTTGCCTATTACTGAATTTTGCATTCTCTGCTAAATAGTCACTATACTTTGAATCTGAGAACCATGTCTAACTTAAGACATCAAGTTTTATCCCCTGAATTACTTCTCAGATGGATGGAGGCATCATTTTGCCTTTGAATGTTGCACTCTCTGCTAAATAGTAGGTCCAAGTTAAGGTAATTCTTACTAGTCCTTGTACCTACAAATGCTACATCACCATTTCATTCTACCACTAGTTACAATTTTACCATATATGTTCTTACTAATGTCGACTCCATACTTCATGACTATTTTGTATAGGATACATGGATAGCAACAACTTCAATACTAATGAGTGCGGTGTGAAAAAGAACTTAGGGGGACAGAATCACTCAACACCACTAGAAATAGCTTGTCCATCTGGTATATAATTAAGTTCCTCATTAGTGCTAGAACACCATGCATTGTTGATATTATAGTGGTACCTTTGGCAATAAAGTTACATGTTACCATCCATTACATGGTCCCTTTGAATTCATCTTTCTATGTGATCCACTGATGTATTTCATTTTTGTACATAGTTATTAGATTCCATTGTTGTCTTTGTTGGAAGAAGGCATGATAAATACATCCTTCTGTGTAATCCAATAATTATGTATTTTTCATTTCCAAGTTTCTTCTTCCTCTTTTAGGGTATCATAGAGTTCAACTTGCATTTCTTTGCAGGCAATACATGTAGTTTCATCATTGCTTTCAGCCAAGCCATTTTTTGTACAATTTAAATGGAACTCATATGGTCCAGTAGCATGGTGGACCCATATGCTTTTTCCACTTCCATGCTACAGACCTTGGATCATCTTCTATTGTATTAATATAGTTTATGCCTCATCATCTTGCTTGATTGGCATCGATTATCCTATTATTTATGCCTTTAGCCAGGCTTCATATTCAAATAAAATTCATTGCATATGTTATCAGTAAGCATTAACCTACAACCCACTCTCATCATCTGATCACGTCAATCTTTTTCAAAATGTAATAGAAGGAAAAATATAAGCATCTTCATTTCAATATGAGTATGAAATATCACACCAAAAAAAATCTGGGGCAGTTGTACTACGAGACTGATGTGCTAAGTTGGCGCCAAACATACCATGTGCCTTTTTAAAAATAGATATATGATTTGTTATATGATGTTATAGTTCTTTCCAGAACGGAATTCTTATGTAACTATATAGATACTACATATGTTAACAATTTCCCTCCCATATTCTGCTATATGAAACTTTTGTATCACTCCTATGGAATTTTATAATTCTGTATGGAACTTTATACATGATTCTGATTGAGATTTGCTTCCTTCAGTCCATTAGTAGAAGTTCTTTACAAGATTACCTATTTTATTTGGTTGTACATGACATGTATTTCAATGGGGGTTTTGTTCACATTCAGATTCATCCCTTATCAAATGTGTGATTTTTTTATTCATTTACATAGCTCATGCATTTCATTACAAAATCTCTTGGATGCTACATGCTTATTGTTGGTTGTACGACCAAAGTTATTGGTTTTAAATCCTTACTCTTATTACTCCTATCCTAATACTAGATCAACTTTTAGATAATGAGAAATGGGTTGTTTTCATAGGTCTTTGACAATGTACATATAGATGGGTTGTTTTCAGGATCACCTAACCATATCCATTTTTTGACATAGTTAGACATCTTTTAACTGTGAAAACTATAATTTACATATAATAGTCCATTGGTATATTTTCTTAATGATAAGTAGGCACTCCACTTTGGTAAATCATGTCTAACTAAGTAAAATAGAGTTGCCTTCCCTACTCATTCAAAATCGGTCATAGTTCCAACATTCTTTTGTTATTGTTATGAAATTCGAAGAGGAATGTGATTCTGTGTATCTCAGTGAAATGCACAAGAACATTCTTCCTGATGTAGGAGATCATAGAGGTTCCTTCAAGCATGTTCTCAGATACAAGGAAAATGGAACCATCCTTGATACAATACCCATCCGTCTTCAGCAACTTGTCACTCAAATTTTGGTAAACCTGATGACATCTTCAAACTTTAGGTCTTTCGGATTTCAGCTTTGCATCCGGTGCATAACTTGTTTGTAGCATGTTGGCATCTACCCCTCATCAAGTTTGCTCCTGCAAACACCCACGCTCTGGAAAAAATTTCTTCAGAGTAATGTGGAAGATAGATTCCCGGTTGTCCTGAGTCAAAGGATGAAAGTAAATTTTTGAGTGACCTCTGTATTGTTTTCGTAGTGATTCTAATGCAATATATTAGTGACCAGGTACATGAAATGTTACAATTTCCATGTGCTTCACTATTCAGTGTCACATTGTATTTTCAAAACCCTTTTTGGAATGTGAATGTGTGTGTATGTGTGGGATGGGGGCGATGGTAGGGTCACGAATTATACTACATTGTATATGTGTGGGATGGGGGCGATGGTAAGGATGTTGTTGATATAACCAGTCATATTTTGTTACCCTTATAATAGATTATAACCAGTTTGAATCTTCTTGAAATATATCACCCATTAAATGCTCTGCTCTCTTGGTTACAGGTGATCAAAATTGATTGAGGGATTAAACAAGTCAGAAAAGCTGGTGAAGTTGTCAAGCCCCATGACACCAGATGGGCTATTCAAATTGTTTAGAAACAAAGAAGTTAGAGTTGCTTATGCCTTATATTATCTTTTCATATATTTTTTTACTGTAATGCTTTAAAGCCTTGATAATATTCACTTGCATTCAGCCAGAGAAAAAGGAAGCACCATCAACGCTGGGGATCTTGATTTGGTTGCACATGAGGAAAAATCACCAGAAACATTAGATGCAAATTTAGAGACAATGCACCTATGGAGAGAGAACCCCAACAAGACTGATCATCCTCCAGTTATCAAGGTAATATTGTGTGTCTTTTATAGTAAAGGTAATGGTATCTTACTTAGTGATGGTCAAAAATTCATCAAAGTTTAGGTAACCGTGCCAGAGGATTCATTGATGAATGTTTCGCTTAATTTGTACTTACAGGGTATCTGAAGTGAAATTGTGTTATTTCTCTATTAGATCCTTCAGTGTGATACTTGTGGGGCATTCTATGCTAACAAAAGTCTTCATAAGCTAGATGGACTAGTTCATGACCTATGGGGAATTCTTGTTCAATCTTACACTCGTTCTTGTGGGGGTTTTAGTCCCACACTATAATTGATTTTCTGCATTTAGATAAGCAACAGATAGTCATCCGATAGAACTTAACATTTTATATATGGTTAACTTGTTTGTTGTTGAACCATCTTTGATAACTACATTTTATTCTATGACTGTAATGTACTTAAAATCAGGAATTCTTGGACATTACTACTCTTGGTTGGATATGCCCTTATTTAACCATTTATTCGTATCTACTATCCCAAAGAATATCAAAATCAAAATGTTATGGGAATATACATTTACTATTATATTCACATTGAAGTTTCATTTTTCTTACATGTTGTATTACTGTTATAGTTTATGTGCAAGACATCATGATACACATAGGTATAGGTAAATCTATGAACTTATTGAATATCAAGCTACGTTTCATAACCATGGGTTTTGATTTACTATTTTTGACTCTCTTGTTAATGAACTCTTTAAATCAGATGTATGTACATATGATGACTAACCTCTAACATGACAACTAAGTGCATTGTAGATCATCAAATGGAGATTTGAAGATAAGGTGGAATTCATGGATGATAGTGACAAGTTTGAGGTGAGGTTTATCTAATTCAAATCATTTGGTGGTAATGGTTCTAGTGTGCAGGTTTGTGGATTGAATAAGAAGAAGGTTGGGAGAGTATATGGTAGTTGGATATCCTCAAAGTGGTGCATCAAAATCCTATATTCCATTTTCTAACTATCAAGATGAAAACTCTTTTATTATGCCAGTATTTACAATTTCTTTGAGGTTGAGTTTGTCCCCAACTTTGATAATTCACAAAAAGAACCATCTCTTTTTCCTGCACGTGTTCCAACACTCTAGTTACTGCCTCAACTATTAGGCCACCATCTCCACCAATGTAGGTATTAGTTGGCTCAAGTTTTAAAGTGGATGTGGGTACATGCAATGACAACTGTAGAAAGCACCAGTAATGGAAGCAACTAGATTGTTGAATACATTTTTTGAGGGTCTAATAGTTAGGGGTTGATGCTTTAAGAGAGGCACATGCACATGAATATTAAATGAGCTGACATCAATATATACATACACTTTTTAGGTCCTCCCATCACAATATTGCATGCACTTAACCACAGGGACATTGCTTCACCATAAAAATTATTGCTCTTGCAATACCACACAACAAGTTGTATGGCCTTTAGATATTTCCTCGCTCCCCTTTGTTTAAATACAACTAATAAAGGACATGAAGGTGTTTGTAGGTGCATTGATAAGTAAATAAAGAACAGAGGAATTACCCCCACACTGGTTGTTAACGGTAAATAGAGAATGATAAGTTGTGTCTGATTCTGAGCAACATATACCTCACATGTGCAATTCTTTCTTATATTCATGGCTAATTGCATGGATATCTCTTCTCTATCCTAACCTTCTTCTCTTGGTTTATTGGGTGTGCCCCCACATCATCACTGCTCAACAAATTGGCTCAGGTTATCATGGCATTGGAGTGGATGCTTCCACACTAGAATGGGCATGAATATCTTCATACCATGGTAATCCACTAGTTACCCCTTGATCTCTATTCTAAATGATGTAGTTAGGTACTTGGGTTCATTATGTGTGTCTAAATACTTGTGCCTATTTTTACTGGAAGTTTAACACTTTTGATTGCAGGAAGTTCCCAATCATAGTTCTGAGAGTGCAACTAACCTTCTAAGCTATGTAAGTGTTACTGAATTTAGCTTCACATTTACATATATCACATGAATATCCAGATGTATTATTTCTCATAGTAGCAAGACTGTAACTATTCTAATTTTGTTTTAAGTTAAGAATTAGTTATATCATGAATATGAATGTCATTCATGGAATGTAATGTAAGAAACATGTAATATTGGAAGACATTAGATTGTGACCAGTGAAGCATCCTACTGGTGATTCTCATTTTCACATGCCATGCAGTGAGATAGTCCTATAATATCATTATTTAGCTCTGATTCTGAACATCAGGTGTCAGTCTCATTGTTGCTAGGATTATATATGGATAAATTGTATCATTCTTGGTATGAAGATGTACCCTCAGCCTAAAACCAATAACAAGAAAAAACATAAAACTAGCTCAGTCCCCTAACTGTCATGTTTGGATGGAGAATGTAATATGTTGGGGTTTTGCTATTGTCCAGTGCTTGAAGTTATCTCATAGACAACTGGGTTATGGAGTTCTTTTTGCTATTTTCTATTCTCTAGATTCTATCTATCCTCTATGAAACTTTCTCTTCTTACCCTTATGCTCGTGTACTAATAGGGATTGGCCAGGTACATTCCTGCAAGTGCAACACTTGATAGTGTGGTAGAAAAGTGGAACCTTCCCTTCTTTGAGGGTTTTGTCCATATTGTTCCTTTATATTCCACTTAAGTAAAGGAGAAACATCACAAATGTGTTCCTAAGGTCTTATTGTTTCTCTCCTTCGTTTATTAGGATCCAACAAGTTGGTGATTCATTGGGAACTTGATGGATGATGGAAAATTGTCTATCTATGGGGAAGAAAGGTTTGGCACATTTTCGGATCATATTCATGAGAAGGATGTGACATTGTATGATGCTAAAATTGTGCTTAATTTAATAGTCCACTCAAGTGGTGCTCACCTTTATATTATTAATATGGGAAGGCCTTGGAATACAAGAGTTGAAAGCTTAACACAAATATAATTTCTTTCTTCCCAAAAAATTAAGCTTACATATCATAATGCTAGTTTGGCTTGATCCTACATTATGTTGTCAATGAAGAGTCACTACATGTTAGACATTAGTTGATTATTTCTGTTGTGGTTTAGCTTGAGACATTATGTATCTTCTATGACTTTACATAACATGTGGCAAGAAATTGCTTTTACCTTCTTTCAAGTTGCAAGTTTTTCAATCACTGATGTAATAATTAGTTAATAAATTATTTGTTTGTTTTTTGCCACCAACTAACATAACTTGGTGTCTTTCCTTCTGCAGCTTTGCATCCTAATTTCTCTACAGAGGTATAATAAGTCATTGTTAACATTTCAGAGGTCTGCTCTGGTTGAGAAGTCCAGGCAGAAGCCTCAAGAAAGAATGGGTGTTCTTAGTAATGTGGGTTCCTCCTTGTTTCTTTAATTGTTAAAACACCATGGGTGCATGGATTCCTAATGGACGATACCTATCTCAATCATGTATACTTGTGTATCTTCCTATGTATAATCCTAACATGGTTTTCTAGGTACAAATGATGATTGCGGAATTAAATGAGATTCTTGCCCATGATGTTGTTGATGAGGCTGGGCATGGAAAAGTAAATTGAAGGAGCAGTCTCGCTTGCTTTTTTACTTTTTACCTCAAGAAATACAAGAGAAGTTATTGTTGGAAAGAGATTCTCATGGGAATGAGTAGGTGTTGTATTTGGTTTATACTTCTTCATGCTTACTCTTATTTTCTTGTACACTTTGAATCTCTTGCCCTATATTACTGGGCAGGATGCCAAAATTGAAATTCATAAGATGCTCATCTCTATGGTGGAAATTGAGTTGGAGAAAAGAAAATAGGAAGGAAAGAACAAAGGGTAGTTCAAGGGACAGTCTCACTTCTTTGGGTAGTTAGCTAACACGCCTCTACCTATTTTCATGATTTCCATGACATGAACTAATCATGATTTCCTGTACCATTTAGATATGAAGGGCGATGTGGTTTGACCACAAACTTTGATTCTTGTTATTGCTATGCTCTTGTCTTTGTAGCATCTGCCCTTCTCCAATCTGAGAATATTGGGTTAATTGCATCTGTAAGAACTTGACCTATTTATGAATTTTCCACTTTAATGCCAACTTAGTTGCTGCATCAACGTGCAACAACTTGTTTTTTTTTGTTGCATTTAGTCTGATATTTGAGCAATGACCCATTGAATATCTTATTTTGCCAAGTATTAATAATCTTCCAGTTCTCTAAAATCTTGCTGCTTAATTATTTGGTTGCTTGTTGATAACTCTATGGGTTCTCAAAGGGTGGCTAAACTAGGAGTGGGAAAAACCAAGAAATCAAGAATAATCTGACCTCAACAGAATTGAATTAGAGACCTCCCAGTTGCACCATCTTTAAAACTTTAGATTGCCACTACACTACATCCTTACGTTGTGTTATTAAATAATTACAGTCTGATGCTTTATAGTATCTTTTCTATTCACTTTCTGGGCTTTGTTGAAGCTCTTAAAATTGAGGTGAGCTAAACTTTGTTGAGCTTATGATGCATACTGTTGAGTTTCTATTGGGTGTTATCGTTGAGAGTCCCAAGACTGAACAAGATTTGAGAGCAGATGTTCTAGTTTTCATAAAGCCATGCAATGACCAACTGTCCTTTCTTACTTGTAATACTAATGATCCTACCCTGCTATTAAAGCCATACAGGAAGTTGGAAACTTTTCTTGAATCCCAGGTTTGCTCTTCAGTTGGATTGTTTGAGATATATTCTAAAATGATTGGCAATGTAATGATAGATGTTGTTATTTGGTTTCTGAGATGAATTTTTTGGGTTTCTATGGATGTAGTCTGTAAGCTTGCAGCTCTGTGAAGGTTCCTAAAAAAGGTTATACAAGGACTTTCTTTTCCTCGATTTCTTATTTTCTACTGCCTATGGTTTTTGAGATGCTTTGTGGGCTTCTTTGGTTGAAGTCTTAAGTTTCTTAGTTTTCTCTGGTTTGATGGGTTCATCGGTGAGGATGTTGCCTATATCAGTTATTAGTGCTTGTTGTAGATTCTACTTGATGTTCCTTTTGTCTATATCAGTTTAGTGCCTACTATAGTTTCTACTCTTATGCCTGGACAGAAGAGATAGTGTTGAATGTTCTGCAAAGACTGGTTATGGCTTCATCAGTGAGGAGAGTTGTTAAAAAGGACATTCCCTATATCGGTTATCAGCTGCAGTTTTCTATTTGGATGTGTTCCTTTTGCCCATCTTTGAGCTTGTCTTTGATCATCTTGTATTTGTTGGGGCTCTACTCTGCTCTCTTATCTGATCAGCATAGATAGCGTTCGATGTTCTATAGAGATAGCTTCTTGATGTTTTCTTCTTTCATTATACTTACATTGCTTTACTTGTACATCTTTTTTATCCCTTTTGGGCCTTTGTGGCTTTGTGCCTTTTTCTTGATAGGGATATATCATGGGTCTACATACTCATCTTTTCCTCTTTCTTCTTTTTCATACATTTTGTACAGTTTTTTCAACAAAAAATACAAAAAAGAGAAAGGGGTTTTGAGCACCCAAAAAAAAGATGTTATTTAGTTGCTTCCTTCTGTTAGATTGTTTGTGGCTCAGTTTGTCAATCTGATCTTTTTAGCATGCCAATGTGTCAATGTACATAATTAACCAAAGTCTCCATATTACAAATTATACAGATGGGGCTACTGACTAGAAGGTCTGAGATGATCTAAGATGGTTATATTAATTTCTAATTATATTATGGTTTATTGTAGTGGTTATATTAATTTCTAATATGTATTATGGTTTATTGTAGTGGAAGATTTGAGGAAAAATATAGAATACTCCAGATATAGCAATGCATCACCTTTTATCCAATGGTTCTGGGAGGTGGTTCAAGGATTCCACCATAATGTAAAGTTATTTCTTGATGGAGCTCTAGAGTCGGCATGCTGAAAAGTAGATAGTCATATCAGGGAAGAGACAAATCCAATGATGTAGAAGTTATTGTACTTAATAGAAAAATGTTGTATGAAAGTATATCAATGGTGTTGTATTCAATATAAGGGGCAAGGTAAAATGTCCTCCCCATGTAATTGTCATTTGATTATAAATAAAAAATATTCATACTTTTGGAAAACTGAGTTCTGTTGCAATTGGCATTCAATTAGAAAAGTTGATAATGAACTAAAAATTGAATGACTAAAAGCCATAAAAATGTAGTAATACAGAACTACTATGTCATTAGTGGCTTTCTTATACGCCATTACACTAATAAAGGATCATTTCATACACCAACATAATACAAAATAGTGGCATTTATATAAAAGCCAATTGGTGGATAGTGGCTTTTTTTTAAATTCCAAATGATGTTTTAGTGGCCTTTATTTGGCATTTATTAGAAGCCACTAAAGACAAACATTTAGTGGCATTTACAACTTATGCCACTATCTTTCTAGTGGCATTGGTACTAGAGGAATTTTTTTAAGTGTCAACAAATGCCACTAAACATGTTTAGTGGCGTTTATTTTTTTTCAGTGGCATTTCTTGTTGATTATTTTGCCATATCCAGGATTCATGGTTACTGGTTCAGCTATCATATTCACGGCCGCTAGGGAGTCCGACTCAATGGTGATATCTGCCAATCTGTTGTGGTCGGCTACTTCCATAGCCATCTGAATTGCTATCAGCTCCGCAAGCACAACATCATCAGTCATCACCTTCTCAGCCACCCCGCCAATCCATTTACCTTCAGAATCGCGCAGGACAATGGCACAGGCAACATGTTTGCCTTTAACAGCAGCATCTGTGTTAATTTTGATAACACCAAGGTCCGGCTTAGACCAGTTCGTTCCTTGGTTGGACTCATTGTTCGCTCTTTTGCTATCGAAAGCTTCTTTCTATGCTGCCGCCTCCTTCCTCACCGCATTGGCCTACTGTCTCAGATTGATTTGGGTTCCTTCAAAGATATGTTTGTTCCTATTCATCCAAATCGTACAGCAAGCAACCATGAAGATGTACATAAGATCTTGTTCAGCTTTGAGATATTTATGGCACCATTTTTTAGTGTCCTGCTCAGCAAAAAAAGTAGGTGCCATTGCAGTGATAGCCAGCTCTTCCCATACTTTCTTGGCTTGTTTGCAGTCCCTCAAGGCATGCAGAATAGTCTCCTGACCCTGATGACATCTGGGGCAAGTATCATCATTGGTGAGGTGTCGCTGGCATCGTTTTTGGTTTGTCATCAGCGCCCCATGGAGTATTAACCAGAAGAAGAGTTTCAGATTTTTCGAGACCTGTAGATTCCAAATCAATCCCCATTGACCCTCAACACGGATACCCCTGCCTTCTCTCAACTTGTTGTATGCTGTCTTGGTCGTGAACTGACCATTCTTGGTCAGTGCCCAAGCGTGGATGTCCTCGCCATCAGCTTCAGACGGTGGCTCGAGCAACATGATCTCCTTAACAATATTCTTCGGCAGCCACTGGTTTAGGAAATCTTGGTCCCAATTCCCATCGAAATTGGTCAGAGAACCCACCTTCAGATCAAATAGCTCGTCAGGTATAGGCTGCAGTGCATGTTCCTTGAGCTTAGGTTCGTTCTTCCACTAGATATCCTCCCAAAAGTTGATGCTTTTCCCGTTCATAGGGATGTAGTAGGAATTTTGATTAACGAAGTCCTTGCCTGCAATAGCCGCATTTCCAAGTCTTGAGTAGTGACAGCATTTAGCAGATCCGCACTTGTCAAATCTTTGCTTCATTCCAGAACACCAAGGAGAATCACGTTTGTTGGCTAGGTCCCAGGTATGTTTTAGTATCAAAGCTTGGTTCCAGTCCCGCATAGTTTTTATACCTAGGCATTTCTAAAAGGCCACTAATGTGAATGTTTGTTGTAGTGATACATAAATAAACATATCATCTTGAAAAGACTACTACTATGTCACTAAAATACTTATAGTTGACATTCTAGGTGGTGGGTCTACATGATTACTCCCAACCACCTCTACAGGATCACTCCCAACCACCTTTATCGTAGGGGAAGAGCGGCATGCCACAGGTACTGTCGGAGTGGTAGACTGAGATACCTGCCACTTGCTCAATGCTTCCTGGACTCTCTTATCAACTATCTCATCTACCTATACATGGCCAAAAGAAACACTTTTTGATTCGTGAATTCTCTTTCCAATAACATTCTTAAAAAAATAGGTTACCTCAGCTTTTGAAATTCCCCCTTTTTGGACATGTTTGCGTTGTGATGGCCCAAAGAACGCTCTTAGACCCACTCCAATCGATGTAGCCCTAACATGTCCAGGATGCTCTGGGTTATTGAGAGCAACTACCAATTCATCCCTTGTGCCCTTAGGAATGAACGAGCCTTTCTTCCTCTTCTCATGAAGCTCCCGCTAATAATCATCAATAGAAATTGGTAAGTAAACATAACAATCATCAATACTAATTCCTCTAAGAGTTGAATTTTACCATTTTTGCAGCTACCTCAAGAGTTGCACGGTTGGTTATATCTCCTTTTTTGTTTTGCCTCCCATCTATCCACACATCGTGGCGATGTAGAGGTGCGAGATTAATAGTAAAGGACTCACCAATCTTAGTATTAGGAGTAGTAGGTCGTTGAACAAAAGACGTCTGTAGTTTTTTGCAAAGAGCTTCATAGCCACCTGGACCCATTGTGTGTGCACACCTTGCACTTTGAGCATCGCTCATAGCCATGTTAGTAATCACATTGAATTGGTTAGTAACAATCAAGGTCAACCATGAATAGGTGAATTCATAAGAATGTATATTAATTAAATTGGGAGTGGCACTTAATACCTTGAATTCATCAGTTTTCTCCTGGAAACAAACGCCTTCCAATCAGTTGGGTCATGGTAATTCCATTTCTTAAGGGCTGACTTCTTCCTCCTATCATCATCTCGTATGTATTGTTCGTTGAGAGTTTTCCTATAGTTCCTTAGGACCCTCCCACAGTGTTGCATCACCTTTTTACAATGTAGGTTTTCATCTAGTTCAAATATACGCTATATATTTTTATATATTTAATAGAGTATTCGAAAAAATAGAATTAGAAATAACTTTAAATATAGAATTGCAAATGATAATATCTCATACAAAATTCTTTCCATACTAAGTCTTTCTTCCCTTTAGGAACTGTATGACAATATTCTACATTTACACCACAATGGCTACAAGTAAGAAACCCAAGATATGAAACAAATGAGCTGTGGTTGACCCCAACTGGATTTCTTGCATGATCAAAATCCACAACCAATTTTGGTCCATTGCCCCTTTGTTGTAGTAACTTGTTCATCATAGTGATGTCCCTGATTTTTTTCAAAAAAAATGTGCTGCTCATCAAGTGCCACAAGGTTTTTATGGGGTACATCATCAACCAAAAAATTGACAAAAAAACACATATAGGATACAACTTATAAATGGATATATATATAGCTAGATATAGGATATATTGTAAAACTTTCATTATGAGGTGGTGCCTCACCCTCATGGTAATCATCATCATGATCATCATACTCATGGTCAACCATCTGAAAGTGTCATACAAAAAAAATCAAACATTTAATATTTAACATTTAACATATAAAAATCATTTAACATTTAACATTTAAAAAAAATAAAAACATGCCTCTGATACTGAGATCTTTTATCAATTAACATTCCTTCGGTGTGATCTCCACACACATATAAGTCATCGTTAGCTTCAATATTTGGTGTTGGCAACCCAACTAAGAATGGACTTGAGTCATCATACTTATCATAGTAGTCTTCTTCATCTATAGGATCTTCAATGAACTAACTTTTACCATGAAGAAAAGCCGACCTTTTTTCATTTGTAGGATCATCGATATAAAATACTTGTTTCACCTATGATGCCAATATGAATGGTTCACCCTTCTTGCCAATCTTTTCAAAATTCACTAATGTGAAATCCAATTCATCCACTATAACTCCTTGGGTGTTATCAACCCAATTACACTTAAAGGATGGAAATGTGAAATCTACATAGTCAAACTCCCATATGTCTTCAATGACATCGTAATATGACATTTTAGCTTCACGTGGACTCTTGTCTTTCGCACTAGAAAAAAACTGACGATGCTTGAAGGGTGACCCCACTATTTTATACGATGCTCTTATCATCTTCACACTTTGTGTAATATGAGACCCCATTTATGTTAAACCCTTCATAAGAAAGAACATTCATTTTTGGTTTAAAGGTGAGGCATTTGATATTTTTAGCAATATTATTTGGTGTTTGAGATAGTTGATGTAAAAATTTATCTTCAAACCACTTAATTAATGTCTTGTTATGCTCTCTTGCAAGCCACATTGAATTGGCTTGAGGATATTGTTTCTTGATGAAATTGGTATGTTCTGTGATATAAACACTCACTTCGTCGATGTTGTGTAAAATATACAAGTGAATTCGTTCCAACAGCTCATGGTTGATTACTTTCATCCGTGATCCTAAAATCCCTTTGCCAGAATACTCCTCAATATTTTTGTCATTTATAGGAGTGTCATTACCACTCAGAAAGTCATTGCAAAAATCCATAACCTCTCTTGCCACATAACCCTCAATAATACTCCCTTCAGGTCGATAATAGTTTCAAACATCACCTTTAAAAATGCTCAAGTATTGTTCAAAAGGATGCATCCAAAGCAAGAAAACTCGTCCCAATATTTTCACTTCCCTAGTCAAGTGGACAACAAGATGTACCATGATATCAAAAAATGAAGGAGGAAAACGCATCTCAAGCTGACATAGGATAACAACCACTTCTCTTTGCAACTTGTCGAGATTCTTAGGATCAATAACTTTGATGCATAGACTATTGAAGAAGAAACAAAGTCTGGTGATTGCAAACCTTTCAAGCTTTGGCAGTATAGATCGAATGGCCACGAGTAATATTTGTTGCATTAGAGTGTGCCAATCATGAGATTTAAGACCTATCAGCTTCAGATCTTTCATTGATACCAATCTTTCAGATGTTGGAAGAGTACCTCATGGTACCTTAACATTAACCAAGTACTTGCAAAAGGTTTCTTCTCCTTTCTAGACAATGTGTAACAAGTAGGAGGTAAATATGTTCTCTGATCAGTACTAAATACTTCTATTAATTTTGTCCTTATTCCCATTTCACATAGGTCCATTCTGGATTTGATCCCATCTTTAGTCTTACCTGGTATATTCAACAGAGTATCAATGATGCTATCATAGACATTTTTCTCAACATGCATGACATCAATACAATGCCTAACTGCCAAAGAACTCCAATAAGGAAGATCCCAAAATATTGACTTCTTCTTTAATAAAGAATTGTCACTTTGTGTGGGCATGGTACATTGTGATCTCTTACTAAATTGATTGACAAAGTATTTTACTCTATCATAAACAACATCCCCTGGTACAGGTTTAGGCACACTCCATTCTTCATTCCATCCATTGAATGCTTTGCACAACTTTCAATATGGATGGAATTTTGGAAGAAACCTTCGATGACCAAGATATATAGTCTTACCACCATATTTTAGTCATATTGAATCAGTGTTATTTTCACATATAGGACATGCTTGAGATCCTTTTACACTATATCCAGACAAATTCCCATATGTCAGAAAGTCACTAATAGGGAAAACAACATAGCATGCAAATGAAATGTCTCTCTACGAGAAGCATCATAGGTCATCACACCTTCACCCCCATAGTTTCTTTAATTCATCAATTAGAGGTTCAAGATAAATGTCCATATCATTTCCAAGTTGTTTAGGGCCTGATATCAACAATGACATCATAACATACCTATTTTACATACACAACCAAGGAGGAAGATTGTATATAACAAGCATAGCAGGACAAGTGCTATGTTGGCTGCTCAATGTCTCGTATGGATTCATCCCATTGATACAAAGATCAAGTCTTAGATCCCTGACTTCTTCACCAAATTCAGAGTATAATAAATCAATCTTCTTCGACTGTGGGGAATTAGACACATGTTGTAGGATCCCATCATTATTTTTCTTAACCTTTGCATGTCACCTCAAATTCTTCTCATCTATCGGATTGGCAAACAAGTGTTAAACCAATGATATTATAGGTAGATACCACATCACCTTGGCAGGAGAACCAATTTTGGACTTCTCTGAAGTCATCATTTTATACCTTGACACCCCACATTTTGGACAATCTTTCAAATCTACATAGTCCTTTTGAAATAATACACAATCATTTAGGCATGCATGTACATTCTTAGCCTTCATTCCCATTGGGCAGAATTATTTCTTTAACTCGTATGTTGAGATTGGAAGCTCGATTCCTTCAGTAAGAATTTCTTACAACAAAGAAAAAAATGACGTGAAGCTTTTGTCGCTCCATGTATTGTTAGCCTTCAGCTTATACAATTTCAACACAGCGCTAAGCTTTGTAAACTTAGTACAACCTGTGTATAATGGTCTCTCAACATCATGCACAAATATCCTAAACATGGGAGCTAGATCGATGCACTCTACCCCAAAACTATCCACCATCTCATCAACGATGTCTATTCGAACTGGTTCATTCACATCTACGTCATTGGAGGTAATTTCTTCTTCCACACAAGCACTGCTATCGACATCTACTGATTTCAGGTTTGAAATCTCTCCATGTCAGTACCATTTTGTATAGCCTTGTACAATCCTGTTGCACATGACATGACTTTTGATTTTGTCACCAGTGCTGACTTTCAAGTTGTTACCGCAATGCCTACATGGACAATAGAACCCATCTCCAGGTTGTTTCCTATGTTCCTCCGCAAATGTAATAAATTGGTTAAGACCAGCAATAAACTCTGGGGTGTAGTGATTTGGAATGGACATCCATGATCTATCCATTCTATGATCAAAGATAAAACAAGTATATATTAGGGTTTAGCATTAAAAGATAAGGGTTTAGGGTTAAAGGATTAGGGTTTACGGTCTTATATATAATAAATGTGTGTACCACCTATCCCATTCTTGAACACCTAATCTCACTAGTAAGTGTATAATGTGTATTTGATTTTCAAGAAAATTTTGGCAGCATTTCCCCACAGTTCTCCAAGTACACTGATGTATATGGGAAAATTCCCACCAACATATGTACTTAGAGAACAAATGGGGAAGTGCTGAAGAAGAATCATGAAAACCGAATATACATTATATACATTTACATCCTAAGTGAGATTAAGTGTTCAAGAACAGTCCCAGACTAGGGACTGTCCAAGAATACTCCTAATGAGTAAATCTCGGATGGGTTTCTAGGACAACAAAAACATGTATGTATTTACAATAGCAACATCTTATAGTCTTAATCATACCCTAGTGTAGGTATCATATTCTATAAACATTGATTTCAACATCTCCAATGTCCAAGCATGTTCATAATCAACATAATCATTATACATAAATTATTCATGACCTACGGAGGGAGAGATTCATAATTGATTTCAAAATTTCAAACTAGCTCATGCATTATCATCATCAATCTACATCATACAATATGGATTCATGTAGATGTTATGGTGACACATCACTAAAAAATCAGATATCTAACAATTAGGGTTTTAATATCTTAGATAGATTTATTACAAGATTTGAGAAATATAGTTAATATAAGATTAGGTCTCAAATATAGGAACTTGTACATTAGGTCACATTTTATTATTATCAAGTTAAGATATAGTTAAAATATTTGTCAAATTTGATTCCTGGATCAAACATGCATAAATGTTTATTGCAATACAGGGGGAGCTGTTTGGGGATATCACACCTACCTAGCACAAGGGGAAGTATAAGCTCCTCAAGAGGCCATTGAGCTCCACCATCCTCGGGCCAGGCTCGAGCTCCGGTGGTAGTGAGCGTAAAGCTCCTCAAGCAGTGATGGCATGGTGTCCGACAGTGAGTGCAGAGCTCCTCACCGGAGGCGGCGTCCTCCCAGACCATGCGGCAGAAATGGCACAGCACTAGCAACTCCTCACTAACGGTGGGCGCGGCGTAGCAATGATGGCAGCTCCTCAGTAGCTCCACACAGCTCCACAGTAGCTCCTCAGTGACGGTGGCTCCTAAGCAACGACACGACGGCGGTGAGGAATCCCAAGTGGAGGCAGATGATCGATGACAGTGGCAATCATCCTAATGAAAGAGAAGAGGAAGAGTCTATTTCATGCGGG
This sequence comes from Alisma plantago-aquatica, assembly GCA_963693085.1. Classification (NCBI taxonomy): domain Eukaryota; kingdom Viridiplantae; phylum Streptophyta; class Magnoliopsida; order Alismatales; family Alismataceae; genus Alisma; species Alisma plantago-aquatica. Next base: position 350,807,950 of record OY856410.1, on the reverse strand, counting down.
TGGTATTAAGTTACCTTTCGATTGTTTGTCAAAACTGATGCCTAATACCAATAGGCGTCGGTCACACGTGAAAAACTAACAAATAAGTGCAACTTTAAACAAAAAAATTGCAACCAGTTAGGGTTTTAGTCATCGGTTTCTAGGTATACGGCTGACATCTAATCACATATCATAACAAAAAAATTGTTACCATAGTTGTCGATTTCCCAAAAAAACCGACGCCAAAAATGCAAATTGGGGGGAAAATATTTTCACCTAGTCGTCGGTTCTTTGTCAAAAATTGACGAATAATGAGGGGATAAATTTTGTCTCGCGAAGGGAGATTATTCGTCAGTTTATAGCTAAAACTGACGACTAATAAGGGATAAAGTTTTCACGGGGGAATGGCACAAAACATGTGTCATCGGTTTTGGTACAACCAACGCCATATTGAAAATTTTGGAGCCAAATTTTTTTTTTGGAAAATTGTATATCGTGGGTAATTTTAGATGTCAGTTTTTTGGCAAATAAACTGGTGTTATAGTAAAAGCGGTACTAGTGTCTTTTGTAAATTGTTCAGACTTCACATATTAGTGACAGGCGTAGTATTTAACCGACGTCATTGGATTATGGCATCAATTTTTTATGTTTAACTGACGCCATCAAATGTGAAGGTATATATCATTTCTGTACTAGTTCATCAAGTTAGATATTAGAGAAATGGTTGTTTGTCTTAGACAAGTAAACCATCGATTATGCAACTAAGTGAACCATCATTCGAATACTTGGAGAAAATAGTCCATAACCTTTTAGGATGACCATCAATCATGTCACTAAAGAGTACCATCGATCTAACACTTAGATAAATCAGAAAATTGGCAATTAGGATAGTCATCGATTGTGAACCTAATCAGAGAATTGAATTTCATCACTAGATGGAAGAATAGACTTCAAACATCGAGTAAAACCATCGATTTATTAAAGGGGAAAAACCATCGTTTATCTAGGGTTTAAGTAATCATCTTTTAAATAAAGATAGGAGAAACATGACCATTGGTTCTTGATCATACCCATCCATCGAAACAACAACAAGGTGTGAACCATTAGTTGGCACAAGAAGCTCAAGCATCATGTGTTAAAGCAAGAACAAAAAACAGTTTATAACACCTAAGGAAAACTATCGTTTGTGAGGGTGAAGACAACCATCGGTCATTCAGTGAAGAAGGCAAGATATCCATCATTTCTTTAGCTTACTAAAGTAATCAAAATAGTAACTAAGGTACCGCCAATGTTTCTTCCAAAAAACCAAACCATTGGGCCACACAATAAAGAAGTAATCAGTTCAAGGCACCAAGGAAAACCCATTGTTTCAACACTCAACAACCATCATTTTCTATGGTTATGGAAACCATCGACCATCCAAAGGTAAGAGTAGTATAACCATCGGTTTCCTGGGCTTCTAACAAGGTCATCAAATCAGTAATAAAGCACAATCGTCATTCTATACAAGGAACTAACCATCAGATCATGAGGCAAGGTAGAAATTAGTTCAAAACATATCAAGAACAACCATCGATTCTCACCACAACAACACCATTGATTCATGGTCAATCAAGGTCTAAAGCTCATCTTCCAAAATAGAGAACGTGCAAAAGATTAAGTGGAGTAAAAAAATATTAACTACTCAAGTAACATCATATATATTCACAACTTAACTAAGGATTCGAAATTTCCACTCATTACTATCTTTTAGAGAAAGATTTGTTCATGGAAAGTTAAAAGTAAGAAATAAACATGAAGAGAGTTATATAAATCACCTCAAGGATGAAGATGAGGATCCAAAAAATAAAGTGTCTTGAGGAAAGAGAGAAGAAAATCCTAGATTTGAGCTCCCCACATGTCCAAGCTAGCTTTTCTCCAAGAACAAGCAACCCTAGGTCAAAGAAGCAAGAAGAAAAGTGTTCTTCAAGAGTTCTAGCACAAAATCCATCATGGAAACTATTGATCCGATTAAGAAGAAGAACAGGGAAGGTATGAAAGCAAGGAAAATGAAGGTAAGAGAGAAGGTCTTACTTTATTTGTTTAAGAAAAAACTTAGGAAGCTCTGAAACCTCGAAGGGAGGTTAGATTTGAATCCCATGAGCATTGTGAGTAGACCACCCCAAGATCTTCCTTCCTTGAGTTTCTATCCTTCATTAAGAGGGAGGGACGAGCTCCAGAAGCAAGGGGGAAGAACACTACAAAAAAAATTGTCTTTAACTACAAAAATAATTTCTAGCGAAAATCCCAAAATTTGTAGCTAAAAGCTTTAGCTACATTTATCCTTACATTTAAAATATGAATCTAATACCCGTGTAGCTAACTATTTTTTCTACATTTCCCCAAATTATACTTAGATATTCATCTAGCTACAATTTCATATGTAACCCTACTTGTAGTTAAAAAATATCGTTACACATAAAGATTTAGTTTAAATTGTAGTTAGATAGATTACTACAATTGTATTTGTAGCTATGATATGTAGAGGAAAATGATATTTGTTACAATTGTATATGTAGTTCATGTGTAGCCAAAATTGGCATGTATTATATGTTTTAATTGTAGTTAGTGTGTAGTTAGAGACATCATGTACTACACATCCATGCATTTGCAGTTAGATTTTGTAACCAATCATTAACTTGTCAAAACAAAAGTATTTCTCAGAAAGAAAAACTCAAAATAGATTCAGACCAAGTTGTGGTTGTGATGTGAATAATCATACTTTTATTTATATTGAAACATGAGTACACATGGGGAGGACATAAACCTTGCCCCATTTTTGCAACATAGAAAGAAGATATATGTATACAATGACCCCCTTGAGAATGTAAGTTTACATCACTCTTGAAGCTTCACCCCAAGTTGTACCCAACTCTCAAAACTTTTTCAAGAAGCTTGAAATCACTTGGATTAGGACCCGTAGGATCATGTTCAATTTGCATATCATCAGACCAGACTACCACTGAAGAAAAAATTAGAGATGAAACATCTTTGACATAGAGAATAAATATCTTAGACCATTTATAGGTAGATCACATTGAGCACATGTATCCATCAGTCAGCCCAACCAAAGATAGGACGGTGACAATTTCTGATGACACATGACACTGAAGAAAATAGATTAAGATCACCTACAAGATTCAACAAATTCAACATCAGGAAAAATGAGTATACAATTTGTCTAATACAAAGAATAGATAAATATAAAAAGAATAAATGATGCATTCTACATATGAACCTCATCAATATTACACCAACTTGTTCACCTCTACACAGACATGTATCATTATTCACATGATCATTTATTGTCTTTGAGTTCTTGGTGTGCACTCCATGCAATCTCTCGCCATGAAAAACATCAATTTTGACAATGGTTTTAAAAAATGAAGAAATTGAATCACTTTCTTCAAAGCTTTCTGAGTCACTTGAAGAAAATAAATTGGCAAAGGAGTGAATTGAGACACTTGTATTTGAAAAGAGAAGTTGAATGATGAGAACTCGATATTGTTACCAAACCTTGAGATTCTAAAGACTGGCTTGAATTCAGCTGGTTGTAAGCTAGTGAATTCTTTCAAATGTTTTGTCTATGACAGCTTTTACTCCCTATTCTACATTGAATATGAGTTCACATTGAAATAAATATAAGCATGTTTTCAAGAATATGAAAAGTTAGCAATCACACCAAAAGCATTGGGCCCTTGGTAGCCCAATCACGGGAGCTTCCACTTCCATATTCAACACCAGCCAAAAGAATTATATCATATTAATCATTCTTGTATCTCTAAAATAGTTCCAAAGTCAATAAATAAACTTTACTAGATGTGTTTTCATAAGAAACTTCTCAATCAGCTCAAGACAGAACCATCTCATAACTTTCTGAGCATTTTGAGAATTCTTACTAATAGAACAAAGACGAAAAGAAGGATATGAGCTTACATGTGATATTAGATGACATCTGAAACCTTGCTATTTCAATGGTACAATTGTAGAAATTTACAAGACGAGACATCCATTGGGGGATGATGTGACACCATGAATCTGTAATGACAGATAAATCCAATCTTCAAGAAATAAACCTGAATTCATAAAAAAAGAAGTATGAACCAATGAGTTATGTAATGTGATCCTCAAATGAATTTACTAAAGAATAAGCAAGTAGAAATCTTCAACTCTTGACCTTAAATGACAGCCATACCAACAACCAATATTTAGTAGCATGCTTAGTTCACCAGTTGCCAGTCATGTACACATACAATAGCCTCCTTTCAATGGCATGCTTTGTTCACCAGAATCCAGTCATGTATTGTAAGAAGATAAAAACATAAAGGCATTTGACCTTTAACCACATGTATTAGCTACTGAAATAACATATTAGAATTGTAAGAAGTAATCTATGCATTGTAGGAGATAACAGTTTCAAACTGAGTAGCTATCATTGATTAACAAAATATGGTGTTATTGGCTACCAAAAACATGTATGAGTATGAAGACTCTTAGCTAAACTAAGCCTACTATGAGGCAACCACAACTTCACAGTAACGTATGCTTGACTTTGCCATGGAGAGCAGTGTCTACCATAATTTACTAAAAGTAATTGAAATGATGAACCCTTTATAAGAATTTAAGTACTTAAATGATATTGAGTTGTTTTCCTTCAAAAAAAATTTCCCCCTAGGCCCTTTCTTTCACTCAGTGTGCTAGGGTCGTTTCGTGAGGTCCAGTTAGCAGCAGGTCTTCGTGGTGGTCCTACACGTGTGGCGCTGCTTCCTGGTCACTTGGGCCGGAAGCTTCTTTGATGCGTGGGGGTTGTGATCGGTGCTGGCTGCCTCCCCTTGGAGGTCATGGAGTTTGGGTGCTCCTTCGGATGGACAACGAGGTTTTGGGCGACTCCATTGTGTACCAGAAGAGGGAGAGAAATCGGGTTATGTGCTTTGTGAGGATGCTCTTGCCCCCTATTCGTAGGGGTGTTTGGGAGTGGTGGTGGGGTTACCCGAAGCTTTCTACCCCTCATCTTCAATCCTTGCAGGTCCTTTCTCCTCTGATTATGTGCCAACAGAGCTTTTTGCTCCCCTCCTAGCTCTCTGGAGTGTTGTACCCAAGCTGTTCGAGTAAAGGCCTGTGTGAGCTTCCTGTGAGCTTAGGCAGTTTCTTGACTGGCCTCACCTGTTGTTTTTTCTGTTCTTTTTCTGGGTTTTAGCCGTAAGCAGTAGTTTGTTAGTTTTGCTTGTTGTGGTTTGGGTCGAGCTCTCTAATTTTCTGGTGGCCTCAAGCATGGATGAGATAGTGATCTCTGTTGGATGTACTGCCATTTCTTTTTCCGATATCCTCAAGGGCTCGTGCAGATTGAAGGTTTCCCTCGTAGATAGCTGCTTTGGACAACCACAACATAGAGGGTTTAGGCGTGTAATTTACCTACCACTTCCCAATCCGAGCCTGTGCGCTATGTTGGTCTCTCAACGGAGTCATGTTTGGTACTTTGGTGTGAGATTACTATCTTGTAGATGTCATATGGCTTGTTTTGAATGATATTGAGTTGTTTTCCTTCAAAAAAAAAGATTACCTCTTTGTTCTAGATGTTTTGATGCCTAGGGAGTTCTCTACTCCTTTGTTGGAAACTCTGTAGTTATAAGAAAATTGACCCACAATCATCTAATCAAATCTGAATTTTCATATTTCATTGCAAATATGAATAGCATATCATATGGAATTGATATATAACAATCACAATCGAGTATCATATAAGGTGGTGTGACAGGGCAGTTGGTCTGCTTCAGCAACTCATGTCTTCTATACCTTGTCATCTCAGACTAAGGCATGTCACCCTGAGTGCTCTTTCTCCAGTGAATCACTCCCATGTGCAGACACCCTTTAGCCTAGAGAAGCCAAAATGGTGTATAAGTGCACAATAGAGTAATCAAGGTTTAAAAAACCTAATTGAGGAAAATGGCTTAAACATATAATCATGTTAAATTGATAACTATCACCAAATGCATGTTCACTGTCCCCATTACTAAAAGGCACCTTGTATGTGGGTGGTAGGCCCAAGCCCATCATGTTGTCCTCCATGAACAACTATGTGAATGTTGTGAAGCGTCTACCAACTTTCATCAACCCATCATGAACTCCAAGAAATTAATGAACCAGTTGAACCTACAGTAGAAACTAAGAAATGAGCTTGAACTAGAGAGTGCATAGAAATTACTAAACTCGTGTTCATTCACTAAAGGAAGTTCTTGACAAGGATCATGAGAAATGACGTTTGCTCAAACCTAAGGGAAGAGAATTCAAGATTGCAATGGTATGAACAAACCCCTACTAAATGGAGTAAAAAAACCATGTTATGAACTCAAATATGACAGTGCATAGATATCCATCACAAACCTTTGTCCTCAGGAGACCAACATGATTTCTTAAATTCAGAAAAACATTCCACACAAGCATAGTCTTGAGCTCATGCTTGTATGGTTTATACTGCTTTAACTTGTCACGCAAACATTCCTTGGCAGTGCAAGTTTCCTGTACAGGACCATGTCTTTTGACCAATATGATTTTAAAGGTAACATTTTATCACATGACCAAGGATTATTGCAATATCATTTCTCTTCAAATCAACTTTCATGTTGATGTAATCTAGATGGACATTATACCACCAGACAAACTCTCTGGATGAATGTATACCAGCCAAAGTCTGGAAAAAAATAATGCCTAATACACCTCCCATAACACTTAGCCAAAGAATGCTATAATAACCCAATAACCTATCACTACATTTAGGTAAAGAATGTATTTTTAAACTAAAAACATGCATATACTTCACTAGGGATGTCTAGCCATCTGTCATTTTTAGCGCCATAAGCAAGCACAACCTGATAATCAAATGTATTATCTGAGAAAGTTTAGAATTCAAAATAAATATTCATCATACTAAATGCCAAGTTCTAGGAATTTACCACATAATAGATATTACGAAGCTCATTAAGTGTTATGTTTGAACCAAGAATTACATTTCCATAAAAGGAACACCTTTTTTAAGAGACCAGTCAAGAGAAATGATTAACCACGATCTATTCTCAAGTTTCTGGTAAAATAAGATTAATCAATCTTAGATAATTTGTAATACAAATATTATTGCAATAAATACAGTGCATCATAACAAGGTAGGTAGATTATTTGAGGCTTTAAGATCATGAAGTTTTATGTTTGAACCAAGTATGGTTAGTTTATGAATATATTCAATTCTATCTATGATTTTGTTTGTTTGGGGAAGGGGAGATCAGATTGTGTTGTAAAAAGGATAAAGGGAAACATATAGTTGAGTATCTAGACACAATGTGTGAAATAGGAACATTCCATCTTACTTTAGTATCCAAAGTTATTCAGAAGTAAGCTTCAGATTAATTACTCTTACCCTATTTACAAAAAGGAATTGTGAGGAAAGCCCCATGTAAAATGAAAGTAATTTAAGTGGCAAGATGTTCTAGGAATAAAAGCCATAGTAGATGACTTGAGTGAATTTTCAATTGCATAAGGAATCACTTAAATAATCTCAAAATGGAAAACAAATCTGAAACCATACATATAGAAACAAATTATTCAAATTGTAACTGAATTGGTTTAGAATTAAGAATTGGTAATTGATAAAACTTTGCCTACAGAAGGATAGAAATCACTTACCTACATGGTTAATGACTTCAATTCAATCCATCTATATTTGGATACCAGCCACCTTTTCAGCCATGTAGTGCTCATTTTGATGCACACTAGGTAATATGAATTATTATCCAATATTGCTCTTTGTTGGCTAGAATAAGCATTTGCAAGAGAAACATTGAACATGTTGATTATGTGGAGTAGGACATGCTCCATTGTTACAAAAGGGATACTAATCATGTCCTATGGAAGAAAGACCTTTGTCCCCTTAGAATGTCACTCCCATGTTTTTCAGAGAACAAGGACTGGCAAATAAGAGGAGATGAAAAGAGATCAATTGACACAAAATGGACTATAAGAACAAGTCAAAGACGCATCACACTGGAAAACTATATGACATATTTCAAGGAAAAATAAAAAAAAATCACTTGCCCTCACTTCGAAAGCACCAGATCAGCACCTCACATTCCAATGAGAGCTAATTTGTATAGAAGTTAATATGTGAAGGTCAAAACATAAGGCTTGACAGAAGGTAGAAGCTCAACATTGAGCCTGATAAAAAAATCAGATTAAACAAGTTTGCCTTTCTTTAATCATCGTTGAGCATAACTAGAAATTTGGGGAGTTAGAGTATTGTAACCATTTTGATAATAATGATATTAAGAATGAACCTTCATAAATAAACATGCAAAAAACATGACACAACATATCATCGCATCATAAGACAAGTAAAGAATCATAGGAGATAGAGACTATCTTACATAGATAAACAATCTTACACAAAACTTTGTCAGTAGTCAAATGGTTAGATGGACTAGAAAATGGCATACTTTTGATAAAATATTTAGAACTAGGAGATATTAATGGCCATGGATCTAAATCAAAGTCAATGTGCCCTTGAAGAACAACATCAAATATTCCATGTTGTGTTTGTGAAAAAGCATAGCAAAACATTCACTATTCCTCTATACTTTCTTTAATCAATTGTATATGAAAGGAGAGTTATGTGTGTCACTTCCCAAAAGGGAGGAATACCACTAAGCAATATACACAACATCAATCCAACAGTGCGTATATAGTGGATGGCCCATAGTGCTTGCAAAGTACCTCTAGAGCAAGATAGTAAGGACTTGCAACTACATCAGTGAAAATTTGACATGCATTTGAAGAATAGAACTCCTTGTGAATACAATTCCATGTGGCAAAATTAAAAAAGTATATATAGTTATTGAGGTAAATTTAAACAATATAAGTAGAGTTGACATCCTATGACAAGGTATTTAATTCAATAAATATGCATGCAGTAAAAATACATGATCTTAAATTATTGGTTAGCATAAGTAGGAAAATTAACAGAAGCATGCTTATGAATATGTGAAATTATTAAACTGGATAACATATCATGGTAAAGGTGGAGCCATAGAGGCATGATTCATTAAGTACACTTGGTGCTAACTCAATAAAACAAAGAAGACAAAATATGTTGAAATATCATTAGGCATAATGACATTTTGTAATAATAGTGATCCATCATAACCTAATATGAGGAAGCAGAGTACGAGCTACAGAAGTTCAAGTGATTAGAAAAGGCCTCTACATAACAATCACTATAGAACAAAATAGAAATATCAAAAAATATCACTTAATTGATTCCCAAGAAACTAGCAGATAACAAGAATCTAAAACTCCAAAAATGTCCATAAGTGTCTTGTAGAAAATTAAACTAGAATTTGTAACTTTAAATTTGTGTTCTTCTTGTTGAGCATCTAGATCCTTGACCATATGAATGAGCTTAATCAACTCCTTCAATGTCATCGGCTACTCAATTGCCTTCTTACACTTTGTTCCTTTGTAGGTTGGTTGGATTGTGATATAATCACAACAACACTACACAAACACATGATGAAAATAAAATGAATGCTTCATGAAATGAATTAAATATGTGGCAGTAATCCAACAGGAGATGGAGTAATTCATATAAGATAAAGCTTAGGAGCTCAAGAAATAAGAAGAGAAACTATCTGCATACAAATAGGATAAATCTTAGGTGTTATGACTTTCTTCAGAGCCAGAGTTACTCCCACAATATTCTAGTTGATATGCTAGTGTGTAGAATCTTCAAATGAATATAGGTATTACAAAGGTTCTACAGATCTACCATGTTGAACACAATCTATAATTTAAGAAATATTGACAAGCTAGTGAATAATATATGTCATGTGGAATAGAGGTATTACAAGAGATTTTCTTCTTTACTTATTATACAGAGATTAAAACAATACACTTAGACTTATTTTAGACATGATGGCAACAAGTATCCAAGATGAAAACAAGCACCCACTGGATAGAATGTGTGCGCTAAAAATTGTCAAGGTGAGCCTTGAGGTACAATAGAGGTTAGGAATTTGAGGGCGCTCAACTAGGTTTCATGCACTCACCTAGCCCATGCCCACTTTGTTGGCCGAAAGGAAGTTGTCTGTGAGTAAGAAGAAGCTTTGAAGGCCCCCAATCACCATTTCAAGAATATATGGATAGCTTTTCATTATCGCAACATATGTATTTTTAGTCAGCTGCTTGCACTTTCCTTGACCCCTGAAGGAAATCATCATTATCTTATCGGTCAGCCAAAGTTCTAAACTTGTCTCTGAACAATAATTAATGTTTCTTGCTGAGCAATAGGGAATCCTTCTTACAAACACAATAATTTATGTTGTAATTTGGAATCTTATGACCAATGTCACTATGACTAGCTACCTTGGACCTTCCATAAACATGTATCTTGAACATTCAACCCAAAAAGAAGTACCTTGAGCATTAAGTCAGTTTATCCTATGACTGAGACCACAACATAAACATGGAACCTGACCCACAAACTTATATATATTTTATGTATGTACACAAGAAATTGCATCTTTGGTGGTTTCTATAATTAACAATAAGCATATTAAGAACATTATGTAGATACACCAAACATTTCAAACTAAAGAAATCTAGTTATGTAGTAAGTATCTCAAGCTAAATAAGCACTCCACAATGGCATAAATATGTATCTGGAAGTAGACTACATAGGTTATAAAGAGCCACCCAGTCATCAGCAAACAAATACCACTATTTAAATTGGTATCTAACAGGGTTTTCCTAGAGGCTTCTAGGGTTTTGACCCCAACTACATATGGCAGAGTAATTGGGAGACTAAAGTTTTTTATTGGAATGTCATATATGGAAATTTATTAAATATTCAAGGTTAGTATATGTGTAGAGGACTAGATCTTAGTTTACAGTTTTTAATTGAAGGCACTTTTGGTTTTCTCCCCTACTCTATGGCCAAGTTGATTGACAAAGAAAAATCTGGTTGGAACCTGGACACTCTACCACCTTCTTAAAAGATGATATGATCCCTCTTATCCTTAACATACTAATCATTAACAAGGAGGAGTGAGATACTGATATCCTTCCTTATATAGTCTGCTCACAGTCAAAACACCCTAGTGGTTGTGGTTCATTAGCCACAATACTATCTAGCCAATTAGGAACATTATGACACAACAAAATGTGGGAAAGTCTATAAGGAATGCAAACATACCCCCCAAACATAAGCACTTCATTTGGAGGGGTTGCCATAACCACCTTCCCACTGATACTAATTTAAAAAAGAAGTCAAAATGCCCACTCAATATCAAATGAATGTGCATTACTTACAAAAGCACTCATCAAGATGTTTTATCAATGGGAGAAAGTCCTTGCTCCCAATATTCATATTAAGAGAGTAGAAAATAGTGACCACCTAAAGATAAAAAAACACAACCAATAAAATTAATTATAGAATTAATTGCATTTATTGCACCATAAAAATATACACCATTCGGATCAAATAGAGATAAAGCAATAAGGTAGATAAAAGAAAATGGGGGGGATATATAGTCAATCCTCAGGATTCCCACAGAGTACCTTCTCTAGATCATCAAAATAATCAAGCTTCCTCCATATGGCTTCTGCAAAATCAAGCAATCTTTGGAGGAATGCAATTATTAAGCCACCTGTCTCAAAATGTGGAATAAGTGGGTAAAAATTTTGAAGGTGTGTTGTATATAAGATGCAAAAAGGAGAGTGGACCTATAATGTAACATCCCTAACCTTGGTTATTCCTTAACCCTGGGAGTTTTGATTAAGCAAGTTAATCAGATCCTTAATTTTATCTTGTGAAAAGTAATTAAGGCTCAAGAGGAACTTATGTTTCAATTTTGGTCATGTTTGAATAATGTTGAAGCAATGTTTGCTTATTTTGGACTAAAGTGCAAATTACCCAAGTTGAGGGGTTAACTTGTAAATGTTACATGATTAAATCTTCTTCATGTGTTGAAGCATCATGAGAATGAATATGATGCAAAGGTATGTCTTGGGAAAAGCCTGAGTACCAAGAAAGAGTTGATAAAGCAATGTATGTGCATTAAAACCCAATTTTGGTGTAATATGCAATTTACCCAAAACCTAGGGTTCAATATGAAAATTAACACTTCAAAATAGTCCCTAATGTTTCTTGGAATCATGTAGAGCAAAGAAAATGAGAGGGGCATCTCATTTGTATCACTTTGAAGGAGAGAGAATCTTAATATTAAAATAATCAAGATTTAAGCATAATTGAAACCCTAATTCAATTTAATGCAAAAATAAATAACATAATTGAAGGTCCTTCAACCAAAAACGATATGGTTGAAATTTATTAAGTGTGAACGTCCTTGTGCCTTGCAAAGGCAACGAAAATATCCAAAGGAATGGATAACTCACTCACATTATTAAAAGAAAAAGTAATATCCACTAACTTATGGATAATACTATTATATGATTAAGGTGCTTAAATTGCTTTTCCTTAATTCATGGATAATGAAGAGGAATTTGAAGGTTAGAAAGATATCTTTGCATGCAAGGAATTGAGAGGGAGGAGGTGTCACTAATTTTGGAATTAAAAGATTTTTATAAGGCATTTTCTCTCTCATTGATTGCCTTATAAAAACACCTTTTACAACTCAAATCAAAGGCGTTTTCGAATCCACTTCTTCTCTTTTCTTGCAAACCGACCAGGGCAGCTTTGGAGGATCAGGAGGACGACCCCCAACCTGTTGGTAAGCTTCTTGACCTTCATTCACCTTGATTTCATGGTGGAAATCACAAATCAATGCATGGTTTCTTCTTATATCGATCCCATCTTCAATTCTAACCATTCCTTTTCACTCAAAGCTTGAGGACGAGCCTTGGTTTAGTGAAAGGAGTTGAATCCACCATTGTTGACGTGATCTTGAAGCTTTAAAGCTCAACTGGAGGCAGGTTATATAACTTGAACCCTTATTCATTGTTATTGAATTCAATTCCTCAATTCAGTAATGTTCAAATTGTTCTTCTTGCAATTCCTTTGATTAATTGATGAAACTACCATGGAAATGGCAGTAGAATTTGAGGAGTTGAAGCTTGATGATGATGACATCATCTTAAGCACGCATCTTAATAATATCTAGTTGCAAATGGTTTCATGGACTTTGGTCTAAACGGTTTCACCAAACCGTTTGGAGGATTAGATCCCAAACCGTTTGTAAGGGTTGACCATTTGAGGTTAGGACCCTAGTACATCTTGGATGATGATCTAATGGATCCAATTGATTAATTCAATGAATGGACAATCTTCCAATTAGAAATCCTAATCGGGTTAAGTGCTGAAATTTTAATTGATTGATTTAAAACTTTGGGTTGATTAACCCAAACGGTCTCAAGACCATTTGGAGATCACCCAAACGGTCTCAAGACCGTTTGGAGGTCAACCAAGACCGTTTGGAGGTCTATGGTTGAGTATGGTTGAGTTTTTAAAGGGCCAAAGATAGTAAATTGAAATACAAGCAATGGTTCAATTGGTGATCAATCTAATGATCTAAACCCTAATGGAATTTCAAAAATTTCAATTATGGGATGGGGCAAACGGTCTCAAGACCGTTTGGAGGTCATCCAAATGACCTCAATACCGTTTGAGGTCAGGTCATATCATAATTTTATGAAGGTTCACTAATTTCAATTGAATCGGTTCCACAATGTTAATCATTGATGGTTCCTCAATTTCAATACCCAAATTGATGGTGTTTTGATTATAAACCCTAGTCCAATTGGGTTCAAAACTCTAATTGAAGTTCTAATTGAATGGTGATTTAATGATTCAATTGAGGAATAAATTAGTAGTTCAATTGATAGATGGTTCAATGATTGAAACCCTGAATTGATTAAGTGTTGGAAGACCTTTTTGGTCCATTCGGTTTTGAGAGAGTTTGGGCCAAACGGTCTTAAGACCGTTTGAGTCCAAACGGTCTCAAGACCATTTGGGATCAAATAGTCTTAAGACCGTTTGAGACCAAACGGCCTCAAACCATTTGGAGACCCAAGTCCATTCGGTTTCAAACCGTTTGGAGCATCAATGGTCAAGAACGTTTGGATGTTTCAATGTGGTTAAGTCAATTGGAAACCCAAGGTGATGAAAGATTTATTGACCCTATGGTTGTCACTAATTTATCTCAAAGATAATCACTAGGGTTTACCTTTAAGGTACCAAGTGATTGGTAACCCTAGATGAGTTAATCCTTGAAGCTTAGATAAGCAATATTTCAATACACTATGTGAACCCTAATTGAATGTATTTAATTAAAGGGTTGGTTGACCTAATTTGTTCAAGTTTGACATAGTAAACATCCTTGAGAGGATGAAAGAGAGAGGAATCCATAAATGTAAGATAATCATGTAATGGATAGGCCTCAAACACCTTCAATATGATTAAACTAAGATTTTAGGGTATGATCTTTGATGAAGTGATCATGAAACCATAACTAAGAAGGTTGATGAACATTAACCCTAATATAGGGCAATGCTAGGTGTAACCCTAATCTAGGGTAGGGATGTAACCCTAGTTGAGAGGTGATTTCATGAGAAACCCTAGTTGAGGGCGATTCCATGAGAAATCCTAGTTGAGGGTGATTCCATGAGAAACCCTAGTTGAGGGTGATTCTATGAGAAACCCTAGTTGAGGGTGATTCTATGAGAAACCCTAGTTGAGGGTGATTCCATGAGAAACCCTAGTTGAGAGTGATTTCATGTGAAACCCTAATTAAGGGCGATGCCATGTGAAACCATAGTTGAGGGTGATTCCATGAGAAACCCTAATTGAGGGTGATGCCTTGTGAAACCCTATGCAATGGCATGATAAGGAGTCCTAATACAGGGAGAAGGTATGTGAAACTCTAATTTTGAGTTATAATACATGAAGCCCTAATCTTGGGCAATATGATGATAAACCATAATTCTAATTACTGGGTAATGGTATGAGAGAATCCCTAATGATAAAATAAGGGATAATACCTTATAAAGGTGAAATATATCAAGTAATTGATATTAGGCAACCTTATAGTAAGCAATGCCTTAACCTGAAATGAGTCCATATCACTAAAGATAGTTGGACCACTCTTGTGTGTGACCTATGAACTTCATGGTAAGAGTGATAGGTTAGTGGATGAAAGTATTAAGATGAGGAAATACCTTAATACAAGATAAGTTGATAAGCTCAGATAAGTTAGAAGTAATAAAGAAAGTGATACATCAAGATATGATAGAAATCACTTTTAGCATTTCAGGGTTGATATACCTTGATGCACCTCAAATCCAATATACTTGGATAAGAAACACAAGAAGTGTGTGTTATGTAAATTGTTACAATAAAGATGTAATGAATTCGATGCACTTTGACAAGTGTTGACTAACATACTATGAGAAAGGGGTTAATCCAAGATAATGAGTATGATGTATTCATACAATGGTAAGGATGAGAAATGAACTCATACCTTGAATTGATAATCATTAATGATACATGATGAGAGTTATAAGTAATGATCATGTGTAAATACTTATGATATTATTGAATGCTCCTAGAGGAATGGAACAACAACTTAGGGTTAGACAGATAATATAAACATGAAACCCTAATTAATGTGAAATGGGAAATCCTATCCCTAAATCGGGTAATGGAATGGAAAATCCTATTTAATAGTAAACCCTAATCCTGATAAAGAAATGGTGGTGTTACTATTGTATCACATGATGTGATAAGTGATTTTTATGACTGTTATCATGTCTATTAACCATGCAGATATCATGAGATGATGAACATAGCCAGATTTGAGCTATGAAAATTATATAATAAAAATGTTGTTTGGCCTTGTATGCCATTATGTTTTTGTTGCTTAGTAAGAAGTAACAAGATGTGTATGAGCTTATGAGCCATTATATTAATTGTTGCCCAATGAGAGGTGACAAGATGTGCAGTGGCCTGGTGAGCCATGTGAGGTGCTTGTGTAACAACTATCATGTATACCTTGGTCAAATGACCTGAAGGTAATAGTTACCTAAGAAGTTGTAACATGATTCAGTCATGAACTGAGCGTTTGAATGCCCAGATTCGGTAATCATGATGATGATATTGTTGAGAAGTGAGATCTTCCAAGTAATGAGATAAGGGATAGAGATCCCAATGTTTTACAAAGTTTTGAAAAGTATTGATGGAAGTATTACATGTTTCTTCATAGCATTTGTCATAATAATTCCTATTTGAGAACTTGACTGATGCTAAAAGAATATGATAATGTACTTAATTAATTAAGTGAAATCATATCATGTAGAGCCCTGACCATAGATCCATCATCGTCAGTAATTTGGTGATGGTGAAATGGGTTGCTCCGCGGCAAGAACTCAGAATGCATATTTTTGAATATGTGGGGGTTGATGGGTGATCATATCCTTATGTCCTAATGGGGGAATTGATGGAAGGTAAACATTAAACCTCTCAATCCTTCATTGTTTATACTGGGATGGATGTATAATGAATCTCCTGATGATTGGGATAGATGCAGTACACATATCCCAATAATATTAATTCCAGATCGATGGAGGTAAACATGAAATCTCTCGATTGGGAAGAGAGTGCAGCTGACCCTGCCTCTATAGCGATGTTGCCACTATACCCTGGCAAGCTATGTAGCAGAGAAACAAGATGTCCTGCATGTGATCTCGCACTGACTGAGAGGTGGGAGGTCTTGGAGGCCGGCTCTTCCATTAATCTTATATAGTACTGATTTTGTCTTCACAGTGGTCGGTTGGAGTATGAGTGGTATACCTCATCTCCTCAGGGCATAAGTGTGATTGTAAAATGTAATCAGCTGTATAGCATGTTTGCTTAAGGATTGAATACAGAAATTTACTGGCCGATGCTACATTTCTTTTATGCGTCTCTAGTTGATAGATGTTATTTATATCTCCTTATATTCATTGCAAGTAGATGAATGAATCACAACTCTACCATGGGTAGATGCAATGTCATCCTTAGGAAAGGAGATTACTTTACTTTGTTCATGCAATGATCCATCTACTGTTAAATATCTAAGATTTCCCTGCTCAGTTTTATTTTAATAAACTGCAATAATAATGTTTTGGCGGAGAGTTATATCTCTCGCTGGGGCAATTTTCAATTGTCTCACCCCCATGGGATCCAACATTTTTAGGTGGACGCGGACAAAGAAATAGAAATCCCTACTGCAGAGGAAGGACAGCAACAATAGGGATAGTAGTAAGATCTCAGGTGGAGATAGTGTTTGTCAAGTCATATAGATAGTAGTCCTATGTGTCGTCTCTGTACTCTCAGGTCCTCGGAGTTAGTAGTTAGTGCTTTTAATGAATCGATCTGAGATTTTGGCTTGATGCCTCAAGGTTCTCATACTGCTTGTGTACAGTTCTACAGGGCAGTTAGTGTTTGTAATTCCTTGAGAAGAGATGGTGCAAGTTATGTACTTAGGAACTAGGATATAAATGTTATACTTTGGTTCTTGATGAAAGAGTTTTCCTATGGTTGGATCTCTTTGCAAAAAGGTTTTAATTTTTAGTGATTTTTCGGTAATCCCGTTGTTAATAATCACTTTCGCTTAAGTAAATCATGTTTTTGTAAGTTGGATGCCACAATTTAGTGGTATCAGAGCTCTAGGTTCGCTGAGTCTATAGAGACATAGGACTAAGGTTGTTGAGTTTGTTCTAGTGTCTTCCAGCTATCTAATAGTGTCTTCTACTCATTTAGGAGAAGAAGAACTTAAAGATGTCTGGATTAGGTGAAGAACATGATGTTGAATGTAGCATTGCTGCACCAGGAAATGGTGCAAAGGACTGGACTGGGAAGGAAACAGTATCTGAATATCCTCAGTTGAACTAAGAAATGATAGAGAGCCCAGCTTTCCAAGCTCTGTATGGGCAATTTAGGGCAGCTGTGATGCATGTAGTGGACCATGCATTAGCAATGCAACCCAGATTACCAACCCCCAATGATGAAGTTATGGGCTCCAATAGGATTCCTAGTCATCATCAACATGATGAAGCAATAGAAAAGGTGGGAAGGAATAGGTCACAACCCAAAATAATAATTTGCTACATGTTTAGGAAGCCTGGACATATCATGAAGAATTGTCCAATAAAGATTAAGGAAGAAAGAATTAAGAAAAGGCCTATCCAAACTCAGGAACAGAGGCCTAGTAGTTCCAAAAGGAAGAAATTTTTGGTACCACCAGTACAACCAGAGCCTAGTGCACAAAGGCAATGGCTACTTGGAAAGGGTAAAGAACCTTCTACACCACATCTAAATCCCAAAATTTGCTACCAATGTAGACAGGTAGGACATCTGGAAAGAAATTACTCAGCCAGAAATATTATGGTGAATCAACCCCTGAGGCATAGTCAGTAGGACTCTCATTAGAAGTGGTCTAGTAGTAATACTCGAGGATGTGGACAGACGTCCCAGGCAAGGTTCTATGAAAAGAATAAGCCTGAGGCAGCAAATAACTACGAAATGAAATAGGTTAGACAAAATAATATCATTCTAATATGTCTTTTTATGGTTTCCTGAGTTAATTTGAGAAAGTAATTGCTTGAGTTTTCCTTGATTAGTCCTATGAGGACTTACATTTTGTATAAGTAACATTATAAATATTTCATATTGTTCTTACCTCTATAAAAAGAATGAGGTATAGAAGAGATGTCTGGATAAAATCCAGGAATGTTAAAACTTATGCTTGTGGTAATATGAAAAGGGAGGAATGTGATAGTATACAAAGTGCATACTATGTAATCTCAGTATTTATATACCCTGGCCAGGTATACAACTATTGATGATAAAGTGAGTATGGAAACTCTTAGATTGTTATCTTTTTTATTGCTCTGATCAAGTAGTCATTCTGAGACAATCTGGTGAGTATCATGAAATTAGAAATATGGAATGGAAAAATGTGTCATATCCTAAGAATATGACAGAGAAATCTGAGATAATCTCATATGAGTATTTGTGTATAAGTAAGTAAAAAGTATACGCCTCATAAGATAAGAATGAGAACAAGGGAGGTGATCCCTGTTCGATAAAGTTTGTGTGTATAATAAAGATCTTTTCCCATATGAGGAAATGGGAAATGTGATGATATCATAAGATGCTCATAAACATGTTATACAATAACAAAGAAAGGAATAATGTTATGTAATCATCCTTATAAATTCATATTCTAAGGGTAAGGAACCTAGGATGAGATAAAGAGTAAATGATTCATGAGTAGTTGAAAATTCATGAAACAATAAGAGGCATGTGATTCCTTGTTTTCTTTCCTTTCAGGGACATGGCAATCAAGTGAGTCTTAGGGCACTTGATGTGCATAAGATAAAAATGTTAATGTGATGGATACTTAGAAAAGTATCAGTTTATCTTAGACTTTAGCCCCAAGGTAAGGACATATGTAACAAGTAATGTCCCAAGATGAAAGGAAGATAAGTATGTGATGTGTTTTCAACACATGTGACAAATACCAAGGTAAGAGATCCTGGTATCTAAAGAAATATCAGATGGTTTATGTTGGCTACCTAGAATGGTCAACCATGAAATCAGTTTAATAGTATAAACATCACACGTTAGGGGTTTATGCTTTGCATAAATATAACAACTGAAGATATCTTTAAGATAAGTTCTTAATTGATAAAGTAATCTCTCCTTATGATAAGATAATGTACAACTAATAAGATATTTAGTACAAGTAATAAGGAAATCTAGTATTGTGTCATCAGGTGACATGGTACAATCGAGGTATGAAAGACTTATAGTCCCAAGAGGGAGACATAACATAATTGTATTCATAAAAGTGAAATTCTAAATTAAATAAGGATCATGGTAGACTCCTCAGAAAATCTATCAATTGAAATTGTAAATTAAGAAAAAGTGTTACCTGACACAGAATTAATTCCACAGTTAATAATAAAAAGGACAGTGGAGTATGTGTCCCATGTGAACCATTCTATGATAAACTTGTGTGGAATAACTTTGTGTTGATCAAAGCTTTATGGTGTCTCCATAACAATGAAATGTTATGTGGAAACCATATAGTATGTTGAATGAATAATATCTATCTTTCTTTATCTGAGATTTCGGGGTCGAAATCCTTGTTAAGGGTTTATAATTTGTAACATCCCTGACCTGGGTTATGCCTTAACCTTGGGAGTTTTTCTTAAGCAAGTTAATTAGATCCTTAATTTTATCTTGTGAAAAGTAATAAAGCCTCAAGAGGAACTTATGTTTCAATTTTGGTCTTGTTTGAATAATGTTGAAGCAATGTTTGCTTATTTTGGACTAAAGTGCAAATTACGCAAGTTGAGGGTTTAACTTGCAAATGTTACATGATTAAATGTTCCTAATGTGTTGAAGCATCATGAGAATGAATATGAAGCAGAGGTATGGCTTGGGAAAAGCCTGAGTACTGAGAAAGAGCTGATAAAGCAATGTATGTGTATTAAAACCCAGTTTTGGTGTAATGTGCAATTTACCCAAAACCTAAGGTTAAATATGCAAATTACCACTTCACAATAGTCCCTAATGTTTCATGGCATCATGTAGAGAAAAGAAAATGAGAGGGGCATCTCATTTGTATCACTTTGAAGGAGAGAGAAACTTGATATTAAATTAATTAAGATTTAAGCATAATTGAAACCCTAATTCAATTTAATGCAAAAATAAATAAAATAATTGAAGGGCCTTCAACAAAAAATGAGATGGTTGAAATTTCTTAAGTTTTAACGTCCTTGTGCCATGCAAAGGCAACGAAAACATCCAAAGGAATGGATAACTCACTCACATTATTAAAAGAAAAAGTAATACCCACTAACTTATGGATAATACTATTATATGATTAAGGTGCTTAAATTGTTTTTCCTTAATTCATGGATAATGAAGAGGAATTCGTAGGTGAGAAAGATATATTTGCATGCAATGAATTGAGAGGGAGGAGGTGGCACTAATTTTGGAATTAAAAGATTTTTATAAGGCATTTTCTCTCTCATTGATTTCCTTATAAAAACACCTTTTACAACTCAAATCAAAGGCTTTTTCAAATCCGCTTCTTCTCTTTGCTTGCAAACTGACCAAGGGAGCTTTGGAGGATCAGTAGGACGACCCCCAATCTGTTGGTAAGCTTCTTGACCTTCATTCACCTTGATTTCATGGTGGAAATCACAAATCAATGCATGATTTCTTCTTATCTCGATCTCATCTTCAATTCTAACTATTCCTTTTCACTCAAAGCTTGAGGACGAGCCTTGGGATAGTGAAAGGAATTGCATCCACCATTGTTGACGTGAGCTTGAAGCTTTAAATCTCTATTGGAGGCGGGTTATATAACTTGAACCCTTATTCATTGTTATTGAATTCAATTCCTCAATTTAGTAATGTTCAAATTGTTCTTCTTGTAATTCCTTTGATTAATTTATGAAACTACCATGCAAATGGCAGTATACTTCGAGGGGTTGAATATTTATGATGATGACATTATCTTAAGCACACATTTTAATAATATCTAGTTGCAAACGGTTTCATGGACTTTGGTCCAAACGGTTTCACCAAACCGTTTGGAGGATTAGATCCCAAACCGTTTGGAAGGGTTGACCATTTGGATGGGTTGACCGTTTGAGGTCAGGAACCTAGTAAATCTTTGATGATGATCTAATGGATCCAATTGATCAATTCAATGAATGGACAATCTTTCAATTAGAAACCCTAATCGGGTTAAGTGCTGAAATTTTAATTGATTGATTTGAAACTTTGGGTTGATTAACCCAAACAGTCTCAAGACCATTTGGAGATCACCCAAACGGTCTCAAGACCATTTGGAGGTCAACCAAGACCGTCTGGAGGTCTAGGGTTGAGTATGGTTGAGTTTTTTAAGGGCCAAAGATAGTATATTGAAATACAAGCAATGGTTCAATTGGTGATCAATCTAATGATCTAAACCCTAATGGAATTTCACAAATTTCAATTATGGGATGGGGTAAACGGTCTCAAGACCGTTTGGAGGTCATCCAAATGACCTCAAAACCGTTTGAGTTCATGTCATATCATAATTTGATGAAGGTTCACTAATTTCAATTGAATCGGTTCCACAATGTTAATCATTGATGGTTCCTCGATTGCAATACCCAAATTGATGGTGTTTTGATTATAAACCCTAGTACAATTGGGTTCAAAACTCTAATTGAAGGTCTAATTGAAGGGTGATTTAATGATTCAATTGAGTAATAAATCAGTAGTTCAATTGATAGATGGTTCAATGATTGAAACCCTGAATTGATTAAGTGTTGGAAGACCTTTTTGGTCCATTCGGTTTTGAGAGAGTTTGGGCAAAACGGTCTTAAGACCGTTTGATTCCAAATAGTCTCAAGACCATTTGGGATCAAACGGTCTCAAGACTATTTGAGACCAAATGGTCTCAAACCGTTTGGAGACCCAAGTCCATTTAGTGTCAAACCGTTTGGAGCATCAATGGTCAAGAACATTTGGATGTTTCAATGTGGTTAAGTCAATTGGAAAACCAAGGTGATGAAAGATAAAATGACCCTATGGTTGTCACTGATTTATCTCAAAGATAATCACTAGGGTTTACCTTTAAGGTACCAAGTGATTGGTAACCCTAGATGAGTTAATCCTTGAAGCTTAGATAAGCAATATTTCAATACACTATGTGAACCTTAATTGAATGTATTTAATTAAAGGGTTGGTTGACCTAATTTGTCCAAGTTTGACATAGTCAACATCCTTGAGAGGATGAGAGAGATTGGAATACATACATGTAAGATAATCATGTAATGGATAGGCCTCAAACACCTTCAATATGATTAAACTATGATTTTAGGGTTTGATATTTGATGAAGTGATCATGAAACCATAACTAAGAAGGTTGATGAGCATTAACCCTAATCTAGGTCAATGCTATGTGTAACCCTAATCTAGGGTAGGGATGTAACCCTAGTTGAGAGGTGATTTCATGAGAAATCCTAGTTGAGGGTGATTCCATGAGAAACCCTATTTGAGGGTGATTCCATGAGAAACCCTAATTGAGGGTGATTCTATGAGAAACCCTAGTTGAGGGTGATTCCATGAGAAACCCTAGTTGAGAGTGATTTCATGTGAAACCCTAATTAAGGGTGATTCCATGTGAAACCCTAGTTGAGGGTGATTCCATGAGAAACCCTAATTGAGGGTGATTCCTTGTGAAACCCTATGCCACGGCATGATGAGGAGTCCTAATACAGGGTGAAGGTATGTGAAACTCTAATCTTGAGTTATAATACATGAAGCCCTAATCTTGGGCAATATGGTGATAAACCATAATCCTAATTATTGGGTAATGGTATGAGAGAATCCCTAATGATAAAATAAGGGATAATACCTTATAAAGGTGAAATATATCAAGTAGTTGATATTAGGCAACCTTGTAGTAAGCAATTCCTTAACCTGAAATGAGTCCATATCACTAAAGATAGTTGGACCACTCTTGTGTGCGACCTATGCACTTCATGGTAAGAGTGATAGGTTAGTGGATGAAAGTATTAAGATGAGGAAATACCTTAATACAAGATAAGTTAATCATCTCAAATAAGTTAGAAGTAATAAAGAAAGTGATACATCAAGATATGATAGAAATCACTTTTAGCATTTTAGGGTTGATATACCTTGATGCACCTCAAATCCAATATACTTTGATAAGAAACACAAGAAGTGTGTGTTATGTAAATTGTTACAATAAAGATGTAATGAATTCAATGCACTTTGACAAGTGTTGACTAACATACTATGAGAAAGGGGTTAAGCCCAGATAATGAGTATTATGTATTCATACTATGGTAAGGATGAGAAATGAACTCATACCTTGAATTGATAATCATTAATGATACATGATGAGAGTTATAAGTAATGATCATGAGTAAATACTTATGATATTATTGAATGCTCCTAGAGGAATGGAACAATAACTTAGGGTTGGATAGATAATATAAACATGAAACCCTAATTAATGTGAAATGGGAAATCCTAACCCTAAATCGGGTAATGGAATGGAAAATCTTATTTAATAGTAAACCCTAATCCTGATAAAGGAATGGTGGTGTTACTATTGTATCACATGATGTGAGAAGTGATTTTTATGACTGTTATCATGTCTATTAACCATGCAGATATCATGAGATGATGAACATAACCAGATTTGAGCTATGACAATTATATAATAAAAATGTTGGTTGGCCTTGAATGCCATTATGTTTTTGTTGCTTAGTAAGAAGTAACAAGATGTGTATGATCTTATGAGCCATTATATTAATTGTTGCCCAATGAGAGGTGACAAGATGTGCAGTGGTCTGGTGAGCCATGTGAGGTGCTTGTGTAACAAGTGTCATGTATACCTTGGTCAAATGACCTGAAGGTAATAGTTACCTAAGAAGTGGTAACATGATTCAGTCATGAACTGAGGGTTTGAATGCCCAGATTCAGTAATCATGATGATGATATTGTTGAGAAGTGATATCTTCCAAGTAATGAGATAAGGGATAGAGATCCCAATGTGTTACAAAGTTTTGAAAAGTATTGATGGAAGTATTACATTTTTCTTCGTAGCATTTGTCATAATAATTCCTATTTGAGAACTTGACTGATGCTAAAAGAATATGATAATGTACTTAATTAATTAAGTGAAATCATATCATGTAGAGCCCTGACCATAGATCCATCATCGTCAATAATTTGGTGATGGTGAAACGGGTTGCTCCGCGGAAAGAACCCAGAATGCATATTTTTGAATATGTGGGGGTTGATGGGCGAACATATCCTTACGTACTAATGGGGGAATTGATGGAAGGTAAACATTAAACCTCTCAATCCTTCATTGTTTATACCAGGATGAATGTATCACGAATCTCCCGATGATTGGGATAGATGCAATACACATCTCCCAATAATATTAATGTCGGATCGATGGAGGTAAACATGAAATCTCTCGATTGCGAAGAGAGTGCAGCTGACCCTGCCTCTATAGAGAAGTTGCCACTATACCCTAGCAAGCTATGTAGTAGAGACACAAGATGTCCTGCATGTGATCTCGCACTAACCGAGAGGTGGGAGGTCTTAGAAGCTGGCTCTTCCATTGATGTTGTATGGTACCGATTTTGACTTCACAGTGGTCGGTTGGAGTATGAGAGGTATACCTCATCTCCTCAGGGCATAAGTGTGATTGTAAAATGTAAGCATCCATATAGCATGTTTTCTTAAGGATTGAATACAGAAATTTACTGGCTGATGTTACATTTCTTTTATGCATCTCTAGTTGATAGATGTTATTTATATCTCCTTATATTCATTGCAAGTAGATGAATGAATCACAACTCTACCGTGGGTAGATGCAATGTCCTCCTTAGGAAAGGAAATTACTTTACTTTGTTCATATAGTGATCCATCTACTGTTAAATATCTATGATTTCCCTGCTTGGTTTTATTTTAATAAACTGCAATAATAATGTTTTGGCAGAGAGTTATATCTCTCACTGGGGCAATTTTCAATTGTCTCACCCCTGTGGGATCCAACATTTTTAGGTGGACGAGGACAAAGAAATAGAAATCCCTACAGTAGAGGAAGGACAACAATAGCAGGTACAACAGTAAGATCTTAGGTGGAGATACTATCTGTCAAGTCATATAGATAGTAGTCCTATGTGTCGTCTCAGTACTCTCAGGTCCTCTGAGTTAGTAGTTAGTGCTTTTAATGAATCGATCAGAGATTTTGGCTTGATGCCTCAAGGCTCTCATACTACTTGTGTACAGTTCTATAGGGCAGTTAATGTTTGTAATTCCTCGAGAAGAGACAGTACAAGTTATGTACTTAGGAACCAGGATGTAAATGTTATACCTTGGTCTTGATGAAAGAGTTTTCCTATGGTTTTATCTCTTTGCAAAAAGTTTTTAATTTTTAGTGATTTTTCGGTAATCCCGCTGTTAATAATCACTTCCGCTTAAGTAAATCATGTTTTTGTAAGTTGGATGCCCTGAACTTGCTTAATGAGTTGAATGAGATTAATTATCATAATTGAATTCTTATAACCCTAATATAACCTTGTGATATGCTTTGAAATCATAATACAAGATTAAGTTTTATATTTAATCTAATTTGGACAATGTTTGAGCAAGTTATGCAATTTTATGCACATTTTGGACTTTTATGCAATTTACCCAATTGAGAGGTTTATTTGCAATTTATCACTTCAATTATGTTCCTTTTATATTATCTCATTATTCTTGAGCTTTTTGAGCCATGGGGCGCCGATTTAATACTTGGTATGAAGGTGTTTTCTCTAAGGGTATTTTAGGGTTTATCCCTTCACGGATGAGCTACCTTTAGTAGCTATCAACTAATGAATTATGTGATTGGCTGGGAAATTCGACAAAGGAAATCTAATAAGGTCTATAAGGACGGTGGGGGAGCTTCTTGTGTGTGTTATTATATATTCTTAATAGTTTAAGCCCATACAAACAAGGGGAAGCTACTTTTACACCTCATGTTTGCTTCCATCCTTATCCATGGGCTAAATTTACCTATTCCTTGCCCAAGTATGAAACTTTGCTTGCTTTCTCTTTCCTCTAACCTGGAGAAACGACTCCACTCTATTTTTTTGTGGAACCAAGTTCTCTAAGAATGAAGACAACCTCTTTTTGGAGAAAAAGGTCTCCAAGAGCTCCATTTAGCCCTACATAGGGTTTCCAAGGTCATCTTCTAGGGATTTCGACCAAGGCAAGTTATTTTCTCCCTTCCTTCCTTCACCATTTCTCTTGCTCTTCTCCTTCCTTAGACCTTTCTATAGGTTGGAACCTTGTTGTTCCATGGTAGAAATTTCTCTAAAACTCTAAAACCTTACATTTCTTGCTCCTTATGCTTAGGATTTTCTCATTATAGGCAAGTTTTATAACTTGCTCCATGTTTATTTCTTACCATAAGTTTGCTAGCTCATGTTATTGCTTGAAAATGATGATTCATGCATTAAAAAGCTATGCTTGACTTAGATTTCTATTTTTATAATGTTGCATGTTCTGATTTCGGTTCTAGATGAACATGTGATCATGTGTACATTATTCCTAAGGTATAATTTGACTTGGATCGAGTTGGTTTGATAACCTATGGTGCTAAGCACCTATCAACCAATCGTCAATTTTAGGGTTTAAAGTTGATTTCTTCTATAAACCCATGACCCGATGATGGTACCATTGCAACAACCCTATGATGTTGTCTTCATGACAACTGATGATCGAGATCACAGATGTCATATGATGGTTACAACCTATTGTCACCCCTTAGGTTAGGTTTTGGATCAATTAGAAGTTTATTGATCAACCATTAAGTACCCTACTGATGTTAGCAATCAATGTTGACATTAGCTTAATATTTGATGTTGATTAATGAATATAGTGTTGATCTAACAACCTATGGTGATTTAATGGTCACTACTGATGGTGGACCAGGTCTCTACAACCTATGTTGAGTTAAGAATTGCAGTTGTAGCATCAATTTAGCCTTATACCAATGGTTTCTTGGGTCAATTGATGCAATGGTTGGACCTATACTATAATTGATAGTTTTAACATATGAACTTGACCCAATGGTCAAGATCTAATACTTATTCCTCCAATAAATTGGAATGGTGTCTAATGTAATATTTTGGTCCTAATAATGTGATTGAGATGGTTTCCTCTATATGATAAACTTAAGGATCTTACTTGTTGACAATGGATGGCTTGTTTTAAATGAACAGCCGATTGTGGGTTTCACCCTACTCTCAGTGGAACTTTTTGTGTTGTTAATCAAGGGGTGTCTAGGGTTAGATGGTGAATCTTTATAGAACAAAAATCAAGGAATTCATAGGTGGTTTATTCAAGGTGTTTACTTATGTAAACAACCAATGGTCTTACCTTTTAAACATCTAATGGTTTTGGGTGACATGGTGGTATGGTGATATGGGTTGAATGATTATGGAACAAATGGAGGGTTACCCTTAATAAGGTACTCTTACCTATTCACTAATATTAATAGAAGGGATGATAATCATATTGTGTTGATATGTAACCCTAATGAGGTATAGCTTGTTATACCTAGTTTTAATATAACTAAATGATGGTAGTTGGGTATGAATAGTACTTGAATGACTAATGCAATCATGGGATACTCTCTTATTGTTGTTGAAACCCTAGTATGCTATAACCCGATGGTTACATCTTGATTTATGTGTGGGTTCATACTTGAGAATAGTATGGAATGTGATGGTGATGCTTTACCTTATACATCCATGATCCAATGGGGATGTTGTCAGTTAGGGTTTGGGTATGAGTGTTGATTAGTAACATTAATATAATTTATCTTGTGAACCTAACTATAATGCAAATAGATAAAGATGAGTATTCTTATATAACTATAATACCCCTGACCTGGGTTATGGATTAACCCAAGGAGTTTTTGTTAAGTAAGTTACTTATAAACTGATTCTAATCTTGTGAAAAGTAATTAAGGCTTCTTGTGAAGTTTATTTTCAGGTTTGAGCTTAATTACAAACTAAGTGTGCATTATTTGATGGTTTAAGTGAAATGAGTAATTTACCCAAGATGAGGGGTTACATTAGGAAATGTCACATGTTGAATGTGTTCTAAGTGTTTTAGTATCATAAGAGAGAGTATGATGCTAAGTGGTGGCTTGTGGAAAGCCTATATCCCAAGTTATAACTTGTTTAAACAATATTAGCATTTTGTGCACCAATTTTGGTACAATTTGTAATTTACCCAATATATAGGGTATAAGTGCAAACTACCACCTCTAGAGTGTCCCTACTCTCTCTATTTATCTTTTGGAGGAAAGATAAAGAAGGAGACACTATATTTGAATAACCTTTGAGTGATGATACTCTTGGTGATGAAAAGACCAATAATGAGTTGAAGGTGAAGCCTTATATGTGTTGTATCAAGTTGTAGACTTGATATAGGAGTCCTATCGGCCAAGAAGACATAGTATAACTCTCCTATTGGTTTTTTGAGCCTTGGAAAAGTCCATGACGGGCAAAGTACCTAAATGGGGTAGTCCATGATGAGTTGCAAGCTCCCTTGTAAAAAGAGTATCAGTTTTCTTATTTGGTAAGATAAAGATGAGAAAACTTATCCAACAAGATAAAGGATGACCGAAATATCTCTCGTAGATTATCCTCAAGACTCTTTCATGGCAATATATGTATGTTTGCATGCATGGACACGTGTCAACCATGCATGGCCACGTGTCATCTAGTAGCATGAGGTGAAGACACCTCTTATACACTTTATCTCATGAACCCAAGTATATATACTTCACCTTCCACCAACTTATGGAAGTTTATGAACCCCACAACTATATTCCTTGGAGATATCATTCATATCCCCTTAGATATCATGCAAAGTATCTCAAGGAACAAGGGGAGCTCGAGCACCAAGCTTAAGGTAAGGCTTTGGTCATCTTCAACCTTGGTTGAAGTAGGATATCGGGCTATGGATATTCCTCTCTTTCATTCTTCACCAAAGTTCTTAACCATGGTGATTTCTTGTATATGGAGGAGTTTTGAACGACCCTTAGACCTTGGAAAAATTCATCTTAAACCTTATTAATGTAAAGCATTGGATCTTGGAGCTTTGAAGTCATTCATAAAGCGGGTTATATAACTTGAACCCAATCATGCTATTATTTACCATCTAACTTGCTATACTAGATGATTTACTTTCAATTCTGAGTTTTTATTGAATACTTGATAAAACCATGAGTTCTAAGAATTTCCTAGACCTGTTATTCATAAACTAGAATAGCTAGAACAAAGGTCTAGAGCTTGAAGAAGATGATATCACTTTATAAAATGATATTAGGTTCAAGTACACAAACAAGTACCTCTAACCCGATATTGTAATATACATGCATCACTTGCACGATATGCTTGTGAGATTATATCTCCTTTCATGTTATGGAGATGAAGTTTACATCTTGAACACGATATGGTGTTAACCATATACCTTTTGCACGATAGGAAGTCAAGTGAAGACTCCATACACGATATAGGGTCAAGTGTATACTTGTAAGTCGATACATCAAAACCCTAGTTTGGGTAACCCGATATGAGTAAGAATAGCACATACTCCTTGCACAATATGATCATGTAGTACACAACTGGTACACAATATATTGAAGCATACATCTGGTGCATGATATGATTGATTGAGTATACACTTATGCACAATATAAGATATGGATTCAAATACAAGGTATAACCCGATATCATTGAAATACCTCAACCCGATATGAAACCCAAGATGGGGGTTAACCCGATATGGAGATAGATGTTAGCTCATACACAACATGAGCCATGTTTTATGAAAAATGTGGGAGATACCCACTTACCCCTTATACACGATACAAGTCTAGAACTACACCTCTTACATGATATAGAGATAGTAAGCACTCTAATCAACATAGAATTGGAAACCCAAGGTGATGGGTGAACTGATATAAGTGGTGAATGATACCACATGTATGATATGATTGATATCCCTTAGATGATAGGAATAGCACCTATTTCTACCTTGTGAACGATATGAGGTCCAACTCATGCCTCATGCATGATATGGCCCATTGTACCCAATATGATGGATAACCCTAGATGATGGATTGAAATCCGATATCCCTATCCTTTGAGTAATAGATTGTGATAAGGGAATTCAATTAGACACCTAGTTTGTCATGTAACTATAAGAAAGGGTTGATCCTTGACGGTATACATAGGTTATGAGCCTAAGGGTCTACCTAACATGGTAACCCAATATGTTACCCAACATGGAGACCCAATATGATACTCTTGAATGGGAAATTGATATGGTATCTTATATATATACCACTTAAATAATGCAGGATGAGGCATATACTGTATGCCTGATATGGTGCACACCTTGTGCATGATATGGCACCAAGAACATAGCTTATACCTGATATGGGGTCAAGCACCTAGCTCATACTCGATATGAAGTTATCTTAAGATGATAAGAACTAGGTGATAATCAATCTGATATGGGTACACGATATGATGATTAGGGGATACACCCTAAAACATGACATGGTGATGTGATTATCTCACATGCTCGATATGAATACACAACATCAAGTAAAGAATGTAGCTTAAAGCATAATATGATAATATACACACATCTTGATACCCAATATGGTAGAGACACTTCAATCATATGTGATTGATTGAGTGACATATGTTGCATGTTGTGTTAATTGCAATATGAAATATGATGTGAATTGTTAATGATGAACTAATATTCCTCAAGAGGAGGATTGAACCAAAAGAATGATGTAATCAATATACTAGTAAGGATGAGAGAGAAACTCATACTTCATATTGATAATCATTTAATGATAAATGATGAGAATAAATAAGTATGATTGAATACTTATGATATCAAGGTATGCTCCTAGATGTGTGGAGCAATGAATTAGGGTTTTGTATTAATAATATGAACTTGAAACCCTATTCGGCTATAAAGGGAAACCATAACCCTAGTAATGGTCTTGTGAGCCATGTGAATAGTTGTTGCCTAGTGAGAGGTGACAAGATGTTTAACGGCCTTGAGAGCCATGTGAAAAGTTGTTGCCTAGTAAGAGGTGATAAGATGTTTAATGGGCTTGTGAACCAAGTGAATAGTTGTTGCCTAGTCAGAGGTGACAAGATGTTTAATGGCCTTGTGAGCCATGTAAAATACTCATGCAAAAGTGTGATATATACCTTGGTCTGAGGACCTAGAGGTAATAGTTACCTATTACAGAGGTAACAATGCTATGTGATGATCTAAGGGTTTGAATACCCAGATCCAATAATCATGATAATGATGATGTGAAGGGATGAGGATTCCCAGTAATGTGATAAGGGATTGAGATCCCAAGTGTTATGTATCTAAATGTGTTTTAAAGATTAGAACAGTACTTGATAGATGTATTACACATTTCTTTGTAGCATTTGTTTATGATTTATGCTTCTAACTTATTTGATGATAAAAGAATATTGTAATGTACTTAATATATCATAAGGAATCATAAAATGTTGCCCTGACCATAGATCCATCAGCGTCAGGTTTTGTTGAATGGTGAAATGGGTTTTTTTCCACGGTATAACCCGGAGTGCATATTTTTTAATATGTGGGGGCGTAAGCTTGGACGGCCATATGTGAGTCGATCCCCTTATGAACTCGAAATAAATGGGGATTTGGCTGTGTGCTATATCCTGGCTTGAGTGTGACTATAGTCATAGACTCAATGTGTAGCACAGTGAACTGGCATGTGGCTCAGAGTATGGCTATATGCCATGACTCAATAATTTCATAACTGGGGACGGTTGTTAGCAGATGTTTCCCCTAAGAGAGTGCATGATGCTTTCTGTAACTCTATAGCAAATATGCCGCTATACCCCGACATAGCTAATTTGTAGTGATACAATATTTCCTGCCAGCAAATGACACAAGATGTCCTACTGAATCTGTGTGGTCTCGTACTGACCAAGACAAGGATAGGTCTTGGCATTCGGCTCTTCTATTGACCTTGTATGGTACCGACTTTTGAGAAGTTTGTGGTCGATTGGAGCATGAACTGTATACTTCATCTCCTCAGGGCATAAGTGTGATTGTAAAATATGATCAGCCGTGTAGCATATTTGATTAAAGATTGAATATGGAAAACATTGTTTGATGCACAATTCAGTTATACATCTTAGTTGATAGATGTTATTTATGTTTCTTTACATTCCTTGTAAAGTAGATTGATGATCTTTTACGCTACCATGGGTAGATGCACCATTTTTCTTAAATAAAGAGATTACTTTGTTCTGTTTATATAGTGATTAATCCTACTTATTAATATAAAAGAACCTCTGCTCAGTTTTATAATGCTTATTTATGATAATAATATGGTCGGAGGAGAGTTATATCTCTTGCTGGGATAATTGTCTCACCCCGTGGGATCCAAAATTTTTAGGTGGACGTGTACGAGGCGGTAGAGACCTTTCTACAGATGAGGAACAATAGTTGAGGTAGTAGTAACAGCTCAGGTTGAGTGTACTGTCTGTCATGTCTTGTTGATAGAAGTCCTATGTGTCATCTTTGTACTCTCAAGTCCTAGGAGTCGGTTTGTAATGGTTTCATGAACGATCTGAGATTTTGGCTTGTATGCCTCGAGGTTTTATGTTGCTTCAGTACCTGTTTTGATAGAGAAACTGTTATATGTTGTCCTCGAGATGAGATGAAACAGTGATTGTACAATATAAATCATGATATGTATAAGATTTGGATCTTTCCGTAAGAGTTTTCTGGAAAAGGATCTCCTTGTAAAATGGTTTTAAATTGTAGTAATTTTTGCTAATCCGCTATTTATGATTATTTCACATAATAAATAACGATTTGGATGTTAGTTTGATAGTGGTCATTACATTAACCTTCTTATATGATGGCATGATGTTGCAATAACCTCCTTAATATGATCATAACCCTAATGTGTTAATTAGTGGTTATCATAGACGCATGGTTGATACTTTCTTATGCTAATCATGTGCATTATGAATATGATGAGGGTTAATCATATCTAGATTCCTTGCATGTTAATGTGATAAAGGAATGTTCTGAATGTTAATATAACCCTTCTATGATTGTTTATGAATATCTCTTAGCTCATTAATGCAATATTGTGTTGATCCGGTGTATTATATATAAGTGATGTTGTTGAGCCTTGTTATAAGACTTGTAAAGATAATGATGATCTTGCAGGGAATAGTATGATGGTCTTAATGACCTTTGGGCATGGTTGAGCCCTGAATGAGGTGTAATCCTCTTGTGTTGATAAGGGTTGATACCCTATGATATTGTGAAAAGAATTTATATCATGTGATAGTATGATGGTCTTAATGACCTTTGGGCATGGTGTAATCCTCATCATACTATCACAAGATATAAATCCTTTTCACAATATCACAGGGCATCAACCCTTATCAACATAAGAGGATTACACCTCATTCAGGGCTCAACTATGCGCAAAGGTCATTAAGACCATCATACTATCACATGATATAAATCCTTTTCACAATATCACAGGGTATCAACCCTTATCAACACAAGAGGATTACACCTCATTCATGAATGGCAAGTGAATAGTACCATGTGATGATGAGATGAGAAATTAAGTTTCACATGTTTTATATCCTTTAAAAGTTGTGATATTTATATGCTTGCTAGAAGTGAATTAGGGTTTCTATGTCCACTTGTTTGATGCAGCCTTAATTCACCCAATTGGCATAACTAATCAAGTGAAACTCTAATCATGTAGTGCCATGTGCCATAGATCCATTTGAGTGTTAGAACTTGCTAGATGGTGAAATGACTCAGAGCGCATAATATTGAGTATGTGGGGGTGGCAAGTTGAGGATATATCCTTGCCATCCACAATGTAGATTGTGGAGGTTGGCTATGGTCATACCTCATACATCTGATGTGATTGAGAATGGATGTGGTCGTGTCTCAGTGAGTATATATGTGACAAGATTGGAGGACAATTATGGTTGTACCTCAGATGGTAGGGTATGCATACCCACCTCCTTTCACTAGTGTCGTGACATGTACCAAGGACGGACTAGGCTGTTAGCAGCTTGACCTTATGTGTCACTGTGGTGGACCCGTACTGCACGGTGGCGTATAAGATCTTAGGATTTTGGCTCTTCCTAGATCTTATATGGCACTAATTTTGACTTAGCAGTGGTCAGTTGGATTTTGAGTGGTGTCATCAATTTCCTCAGGGCATAATAAAATATGTAATACAACCGTATAGAATATCTATTTAGGGTTATACACGATGCTTCACATTGGATGATAACCCTTGTTTGTTCTCTTTACATAAAGACGATGCTTAGTGCAATTAAGAGATAGTAATTATACTTATGTTTTTTACCCCTTCACAGATGAGCTACCTTTAGTAGCTATCAACTAATTAATTATGTGATTGGCTGGGAAATTCGACAAAATAAAGATAATAAGGTCTATAAGGATGGTGTAGGAGCTTCTTGTGTGTGTGCTTATATATTCTTAATAATTTAAGGCCATAGAAACATGGGGAAGCTACTTTTACACCTCATGCTTGCTTCCATCCTTATCTATGGGCTATATTTACCTCTTCCTTGACCAAGTACGAAACTTGCTTGCTTTCTCTTTCCTCTAACCTGACGCAACGACTCCACTCTATTTTTCTACAGAACCAAGTGCTCTAAGGTAGAAGACAACCTCTTTTTGGAGAAGAAGGTCTCCTAGAGCTCCATTTAGCCCTACCTAGGGTTTCCAAGGTCATCTTCTAGGGATTTTGACCAAGACAAGTTATTTTCTTCCTTCCTTCTCCATTTCTCTTTCCCTTATCCTTCCTTATACCTTTCTCCAGGTTGTAACCTTTCTATTCTATGGTAGAAATTACTCTAAAGCTATAATACCCTACCTTTCTTGCTCCTTATGCTTAGGGTTTGCTCATTTGATGAAGAAAGGTGCTAGATGGATGAATTTATAGCTTATACTTGGATTTTCTACCCTATCTGCTCGAGATTTCTTATGTGTGGGGTTTCATCTTCTCATTAGAGGCAA
The DNA here is from genome assembly GCA_963693085.1 of Alisma plantago-aquatica. Classification (NCBI taxonomy): domain Eukaryota; kingdom Viridiplantae; phylum Streptophyta; class Magnoliopsida; order Alismatales; family Alismataceae; genus Alisma; species Alisma plantago-aquatica. The sequence goes on along the minus strand of OY856410.1, from coordinate 350,772,165 downwards.
TTTTTATAACTTGCTCCACGTTTATTGCTTACCATAAGTTTGCTAGCTCATGTTCTTGCTTGAAAATGATGATTCATGCAATGAAAAGCTATGCTTGACTTGGATTTCGATTTTCATAATGTGTCATGTTCTGATTTCAGTTCTATATGAACCTTTGATCATGTTTACATTATTCCTAAGGTATAATTTGACTTGGATCAGGTTGGTTTGACAACCTATGGTGCTAAGCACCTATCAACCAATCGTCAATTTTAGGGTTTAAAGTTGATTTCTTCTATAAACCCATGACCCGATGATGATACCATTGCAACAACCCTATGATGTTGTCTTCATGACAACTGATGGTAAAGCTCAAAGATGTCATATGATGGTTACAACCTATGGTCACCCTTAGTTCAGGTTTTGGATCAATTAGAAGTTTATTGATCAACCATTAAGTACCCTACTTATGTTATTAATCAATGTTGACATTAGCTTAATATTTGATGCTGATTAATGAATATAGTACTGATCTAAAAACCTATGGTGATTTAACTGTCACTAATTATGGTGTATCAGGACTCTACAACCTATGTTTATTTAAGCATTGTAGTTGTAGCATCAATTAAGCCTTATATCAATGGTTTCTTGGGTCACTTGATTCAATGGTCGGACCTATACTGTAATTGATGGTTTTAACATATGAACTTGACCCAATGGTCAAGATCTAATGCTTATTTCTCCAATAAAGTGGAATGATGTCTAAAAATATTATGTTGGTCCTAATAATGTGATTTATATGGTTTCCTTTATATGATCAACTTAATGATCTTACTTGTTGACAATGGATGGCTTGTTTTAAATGAACAGTCAATTGTGGGTTTCACCCTACTCTCAGTGGAACTTTTTGTGTTGTTAATCAAGGGATGTCTAGGGTTAGATGGTGAATGTTTATAGAGCACAAATCAAGGACTTCATAGGTGGTTTATTCAAGGTGTTTACTTATGTAAACAACTATTAGTCTTACCTTTTAAACATCTAATGGTTCTGGGTGACATGGTGGTTTGGTGATATGGGTTGAATGATGATGGAACAAATGGAGGGTTACCCTTAATAAGGTAGTCTTACCTATTCACTCATATGAATAGAAGGGATGATAATCATATTGTGTTGATATGTAACCCTAATGAGTTATAGCTTGTTATACCTGGCTTTAATATAACTAAATGATGGTAGTTGGGTATGAATAGTACTTGAATGACTAATGCAATCATGGGGTACTCTCTTATTTTTGTTGAAACCCTAGTATGCTATAACCTGATGGTTACATCTTGATTTATGTGTGGGTTCATACTTGAGAATAGTATGGAATGTGATGGCGATGCTTCACCTTATACATCCATGATCCAATGGGGATGATGTGAGTTAGGGTTTGGGTATGAGTGTTGATTAGTAACATTAATATAATTTATCTTGTTAACCTAACTCTAATTCAAATAGATAAAGATGAGTATTCTTGTTTAACCTTCTTATATGATGGCATTATGGTGAAATAACCTCCTTAATATGATCATAACCCTAATGTGTTAATTGGTGGTTATCATAGCCACATGGTTGATACTTTCTTATGATAAACATGTGCATTATGAATATGATGAGGGTTAATCATATCTAGATTCCTTGCATGTTAATGTGATAAAGGAATGTTCTTAATGTTAATATAACCCTGCTATGATTGTTTATGAAAATCTCTTATCTCATTAATGCAATATTGTGCTGATCCAGTGTATTATATATAAGTGATGTTGTTGAGCCTTGTTATAAGGCATGGAAAGATAATGATGATCTTGCAGGAAATAGTATGATGGTCTTAATGACCTTTGGGCATGGTTGAGCCCTAAATGAGGTGTAATCCTCTTGTGTTGATAAGGGTTGATACCCTGTGATATTGTGAAAAGGATTTATATCATGTGATAGTATGATGGTCTTAATGACCTTTGCGCATAGTTGAGCCCTGAATGAGGTGTAATCCTCTTATGTTGATAAGGGTTGATGCCCTGTGATATTGTGAAAAGGATTTATATCTTGTGATAGTATGATGACTAGTGTGGTCTCATGAATGGCAAGTGAATAGTACCATGTGATGATGAGTTGAGAAATTATGTTTCACATGTTTTATATCTTTTAAAAGTTGTGATATTTATATGCTTGCTAGAAGTGAATTAGGGTTTGCATGTCCACTTGTTTGATGCAGCCTTAATTCACCCAATTGGCATAACTAATCAAGTGAAACTCTAATCATGTAGTGCCCTGTGCCATAAATCCATCTGAGTGTCAAAACTTTCCAGATGGTGAAACGAGTATTTCTAAGGGAAACTCGGAGTGCATACTGTTGAGTATGTGGGGGTGGCAAGTTGAGGATATATCCTTGTCATCCATAATGCAGATTGTGGAGGTTGGCTATGGTCATGCCTCATACATCTGATGTGATTGAGAATGGTTGTGGTCATGTCTCAGTGAGTATGTATGTGACAAGACTGGAGGACAACTGCGGTTGTACCTCGGATGGTAGGGTATGCGTACCCACCTCCGTTCACTAGTGTTGTGACCTGTACCAAGGAAGGACTAGGTTGTTAACAACTTGACCTTATGTTTCATTGTCGCGGACCCGTACTGACTGGGGGCAGAGAAGATCTTAGGAGTCCGGCTCTTCCTAGATCTTATATGACACTGATTTCGACTTAGCAGTGGTCAGTTGGATTTTGAGTGGTATCCTCAATTTCCTCAGGGCATAATAAAAGATGTAATACAGCCGTATAGCATATCTGTTTAGGGTTATACACGATGCTTCACATTGGATGATAACCCTTTTTTATTCTCTTTACATAAAGATGATGCTTAGTGCAATTAAGAAATAGTAATTATACTTATGTTTTGGATATGCATAAGATTGTAAATGTGTACATATAGTAGTCATGCTTATGTTGATATCTATACTACTACTGCTGATTATAATTAGGATGCTAGATATATCATGTTGTTAGTTATGTTTATCATGCTAGCCATGCCTCTATAATTAGAAATGCATATACTGCTAAACATGCTTATGCAAATACTCATGCTTATGTTGATAGCTCTACTTATGATATTGATCTGTTCAAACTATTAGACATGCTAATGTTATTAGATATGTTTATGATGCTAGACTTATTCATGTTAATAGAGATAATATGCTAGTAGACTTGTTTATGCTAGTTATGCATATGCTATAGAATCTCATATATGGTTAATAAGGAAAATGATGATAGTCAGCTTGATGATGATAATTGTTATCAGCTCCTTTATGTATTTTGTTAATCATCACTGTTGCTCAGCCTATTTATTATATATGATTAAACTGCTTAAACTATCTCATTACCTAAAATGTTGCAATCAATAAGCGTTGTTGGAGGTTATATCTCTTGTTGGAACATGGGTCTCACCCTTGTGGTTCGTCACATTTTTTTAGGTAATCAGAAGTGACAAAAACAAACATCTGGTAGCAAAGAGGAGCTATAGTAATTAGTCTTTGATAAAGTTGATTAGATGTCTAGTGTGTCCTAGAGTCCTCCTTGTACTCTCAGGTCCGGGTAGGAAAAGTTTGTATATGGTGTTTCAAATAAATAAGACTTTTGTTAGCAAATTAATGCTTGTTTTTGTGGCATATACAATTATTGTTCTCCTGTGTATATATGTGGTGGCTAAGACGATAGAACAATTTGTATCAAATTCTTGGCATAGTATGGATATAAGAAAGATGTTGGGCTCTTATGCAAATATTTTTGAGCGGATGATGACGTTGAAATCGGTTTTAATTTACCCATATTTTTGCGTATTTAATTAATTAGTGATTGATTGTGTTTTATGTTTTGAGTAATCTCATTAGTAATTGATTGTGTTTTATGTTTTGAGTAATTTCATTTAGTGTAACGGGTTCACTGAGTCTATAGGGACTTAGGACTAGGATGATGTCTAAGTTAGGAATATGACATAAAAATATGGTGCATACTGCCTAATCTCAGTATTTAGGTGCCCTGGTCAGGTATTCAATTATTGAAGAAAAGGTAAGTACGGAACTCTTAGTTTGTGAAAAAATATAATGTCGATCTTTATCTAATTTTTTTACATTCACTCTCCTTAGGATCAGAAGTAGGAGAATCAGCAATAGGATGTTGATCTTTATCTAAATTTCCATCATTTAAATCATCAACTTCAACCTCTTGATTGTTATTGACAACATTTACCAAATGTTGCATACTTTCTCGTACAAGCACTCCTTGATGACTTCTTTTATCTAAGTGTTTTTTAGAATGACTACCTTCTCTAGCATTATTTGAGATCACCACCATATGAATTTTATCAAGGTGTCAACTCTATTGTTAGACACATTGGGATTCTTTTCTTTGGCAAGGTTTACAGAAGCAAGTTTGATGTTGTTTATAGCTAATCCTGCCATAATTTTATTGTTTGCAACTCGTTATTTTGGAATTGAACACCCCCATTCAGCAGTTATCAAAGCAAGATATCCTCCCTTTGGTCGTTCGGAAATACATGCAAATAAACTAATGACATGAGTGGTTCTAAAAATATTAAATGATGTAATAATTTGTGATTTTACCAGTAATACTCCCATGAGTTACTCCTTCATTGTAGACATTATCAGTAAGTGGAGATAGTAGCTGACTGCATCTTTTCATTATCCTAAAATGACAATTCATATAAAAAACATTGAATTACAAACTAAAACCATGTCATAAAATTCTACAATTGTGGTCCTCAAATCATTAAAACATTTTAATAATATTCATATTTTTCTGATGAAGCCAACATTCAACAAGCAAATAAATAAAATACATTAACTCAAAAGAAAACATTTGTACAACGGATGTATAATCAATGTAAGAGAGTATATGGCATTTTATAAATCAAATGATGGCAGAAGTATTTCCACTATTTGACCCAACTAATAAAAAAGAAAGAGATACATAATATCAATGTTGGTGAGGCATAGCTCAGGTGGTGCGGCTCGTAAGGCCTCTGCGAGAGGTCATGGGTTCGACTCCTGGCAATGGCTTCAGAAATGATTTGTCCATAGCGTCAGCCGGCCAATGATGTTACTAGTTGGGGCCACCCTTATGGGCGGGTCAGGGTCCCCGAGAGTTTACGCCGCCTACGGGGGTCACACAAGTGGCGCTCGTACGGGGGTGGTTTTCTCACAAATCAAAAAAATGTTGGTGATCATGAACCCCATCATAAAAGGTCACACCCTCCATTTCTTCTCTGACTAAATCAAAGTCATCACAAATGTCACTTAAGATATCTTCCAAATCACTTGAAGAATTATCTTCAGATAAGTAGGTTCCATCCATGAAATTATCATGAATCTTCTCCTCCATGTCAAAAGTATCATGAGTTGTAGTGCGCGCAACAAAGCTTCAATTCTTTTGATTTATTTCGGTCACATAAAACACTTGTTGTTCTTGGGAGGCCAATGCAAACGGATGATTGGCTATAGAGATATGTTTTAATTTGACCATTTTGAAGACATTTTCATATTTTTTGATGCCTCTATTTGCACTGACCTAGTCACATTTGAACAATAAAACTTTAAGTTGCTTGTAATAACTAATCTTGAAAACATCTTTTAACATTGTAGTATGTAACTTGACCCATTACAAGACTTTTATCCTTGGATCTGGAAAAACTTTTTGTCTGAGCGTTCACCATGATCCCGCTATTTTGTGTTTTTCTGACGCATTCTCCATCCTTGGTGTGAAATATGTAACCATTTGTTACATATCTGCCATATTGCATTGTCATTTGTTGCAGCCCTCGAGCCAACACTAAAAGGTTTGCTGACACATTTGTTTACTTTTCCTCCTCCTCAATCTGAAAATAATATGAATTTAATTATTTATATTTTCTTATCATGCTAATGGAAATAATTGATTTAAAATGACATGTTTCTTAAACCATTCATCAAAACTATTCATATGAAGATTACTGATTTCCCATTATTGTGCACGTGGATTGACTTTCTTCAAGTGTCGAATGAGCTCCCTCCTAACAAATATGTGTACGACACCTAGAAGTAAAGATGAAATTACATATTCAAAAGTAAACAATGATCTTACTTCACGAATGGATCAATTGCATCACAGTTGGCTAAAATATATTGATGCACAGTTTTCATCATTGTGGTATCAAGCATAATAGGAGTCTTCTTTCCTAAATAATGCCCTTTATGAAAGAATATAGATCACTCATCATCATTAACCATATCATCATCTTCCACATCATTTCTTGACAATTTAGTGAACCTTGTCTCAACCCCTGAGAGATATCTGGAATAGAATGTTAAGCATTTGTATGCCAAGTAACCTTCTGACATAGAAGCTTCTGGCGTAGCTTTATTTCGCACATATTGTTTAAAAGTTTTAAAGTGTTTACAAAAGAAGAAGAAAATATTTTGTAAGATTATCACACACAGTCAGATGCAAAGTATAAAAAAATTCAATTGTGAGAAAGATTACCCCTCCATGGGGTACATCCAATGATAGAATATAGGTCTAGCTATCTTCGCTTCTTGTGGAAGATGAATGACCACATGCTCCATCACATCAAAGAATGATGGTGGGAGAATCTTCTCCAAGTTACAAAGAGTCACTGCTATTCTAGATTCTAACTTCTCAAAAGTATTTGGATTTATAACTATAGAGAATAAGTCTTTAAAGAACGTGGACAGCTCAATTACAATAGATCTAACATTTTTGTTGTGCAATGCTACCTAAAAAGATAATGGGAGAAATTGTTGCATCAATACATGATAATCATGAATCTTCAATGCCATCAGCTTTCTTTCTTTGATGTGTGTATTTTGAGATATATTTGAAAAATACCCGTCACGAACTCGAGCAGACTTCAACAGCTTATAGAATAATTCCTTTTCCTCCTTCTTCAAAGTAAAACTTGAAGGTGTGATGATATTTTTAAATCCATTCTTGATAATGTGAAGTCTATGTATTATGACCATCTCTTTGAGGTCATATCAAGAATTTCCAGTGTCCTTTGACTTCTCCATTCCTTGTAGTGTGTGAATCAAACTCTCACATACATTCTTTTTTATGTGTATCATGTCAAGATTATGGCATAGAAGGTTATGCTTCCAGTATGGCAACTCAAAAAATATTATTTGCTTTTTCCAATTATATGATAAACTATATACATCTATAGTTTGATCTAGAACTTGACTTCCAGACATCATCTTAGGATCACTTCTTAATTTTTATTTTCCATCAAATGATAAACAATCTCTATGAAACTTATGATCCATCGGGAGGAACCTTATGTGACCCATGAAACATGCTTTCTTACTATATGGTAGTTTGCGTGAGCACATCTCATTGTTGTAGAAAGGACATATACGATACCCACTAGTTTGCTAACTAGATAGGTAACCATATGCATGAAAGTTGCTTATCATCCACAATAAGGCATCATGCAACATGAATACCTCTTTACGATCAGCATCATAAGTATCAACACCAGCTTCCCAAAGTTCTTTTAACTCCTCAATCAACAGTTGTAGGCAGACATCTATCTCCATTCCTAGTTGAGTTGGACTAGTTATAATCATGGACAAGATAAAATTGGGAGACTTCATGCACAACCATGGTGGCAAGTTGTACAGAATCCATACAATGGCCAAATGCTATATGATAAACTCATAAGGAAACATAGATCAAATTCATCTAAAGTTAATCTAAGACGAACATTGCGAGAATCAAAAGCAAACTCAGCATGCATATTATCAAATGTATTCTGTGTTGGTGAATCTACTAGATGTCTAAGAATATCTTCCTTGGTATGACTTTCATCGTGCCACCTCATTAGGGGTGACAGTTTAAAAGACATGAACAATCTCTTCAACCTAGGAGACAAGAGAAAGTAGCGCAGAACTTTACAAGGAACTCCTTTCTTCTTCATACAAATATTTTCTGCACCTGCTTCATTAATTCCTATTTCTTTATATCTAGATGCACCACATTTTGGGCATGAAGTCTTATCTACAAAATCATTTCGATATAAAATGTAGTGGTTTATGCAAGCATTGATTTTATCATAGTTCATTCCAAGATCCCTGATTATTTTCCTGAATTCATAATAAGAGTCAGTCAATGTCTCACCCTCTGGAAGAAATTCCTTCAAAAGATCAAGCAGCTCAGAAAATGACTTATTACACCAATTATTGATACATTTTATGTGAAACAACCTCACAACAATGTACAATTTAGAGTACTTCTTACTTCCAGGGTACAATTTATGTGCGGCAATCTCTAACAATTTGTAAAATTGCCCAGCTTCTGCATCATCAAACCAATATAAATCTATGATCATCATCTTCTATATTTTCTCCATCATGTGGCACTCCATACACATCATGCAATATGTCTCTCATGTCATTTTTGGACGTGTCATTTTGTATATGTGAATCCTCAAAGCTATCAAATGAACTCTCACCATGAAAAATCCAGGTCGTATAGCTAGTCAAGAATTCATTTCATAACAAGTGGTAAGTTGTGACTTATTGATTCTGCCTATGCACATTTAAGCAATGCTTACAAGTACATAAGAAAGTCCCATGTCTACGGGATTTTTCAAATGCATGCTCTATAAATTTAACCACCACAAGTAAGTACGTTGTGCTTGTTCTATGTTCCTCATGGATCCAACTTTTATCAATCATAATGACCTATGACAATAAAGAAATAAAAAATTAAATAAATAAACATATTAGACAATATAGTTTCAATATAGTACATTTAAAAGGCATAACTTAGTCTTAATGTTAAAAAATGAGAGATGCATGTATGTCTTCCAAGCGGTCTTAGTTGTTAGGTGGTCAAGGTGCAATACATTCTCAAATAAATAATACATGCACGAGATGGAGGATAAAATGATATTTTGTAATTATCATGATGTGAGTTCTTTGTAAATGAAAAATGCATGTATGTATCCAGTGTTTTAAAAAGCACTATGCATTATGCATTAGGAGAGGTCACCTTAAAGAGTATATGCAGTATGTGAGAGTGTATGTGGAATCATATGATTGGTTTAGGATTTTTTTATTAATTATTTATCTATATAATTATGTGTTGATCATGCATTTAAATATTTAATTTGTATAATTATGTGTCTAATTAGTACAATTATGTGTCTAATTAGTACAATTACAAGAACAATAGATGTAATCAAGCAAATATTCAATCATCAGAACTTAAATAAATATAAACATGCAACTATGATCTAAATATAAACAAACATAGATGAATGAAACTATAAAAATAAGAAATGAAAATATGTTTATCTAAAAATTGGGGACTAAGCGGCCTTTTATGTGGCTGTGCGGCTTTGTATGTAGCCATAGTCTACTTTGTGAGGGATTGAATATATACAGAGTGGAAGGGGGTTTAAACCTTGTATACGGCTGTATAAGCGATCACACGGACCTATTTTTGTAACTCTAAATGTATCTACAATGTTATTCATTGTCTTTCTAGTATTCTTAAAAATACTCCTCCTAATAAGCTGAGAATCTATTACAGTTTTTTCCTAGCCTTATGCATATGTTAGCTACCGGTCTGCTCCAATGGATAACTTTTGACTATAGAAGTTTCACAAGTTAAAATGATGATAGGATCCTAGTTTAGCACTGAATCTTGATTTCCTAGGAGAGTGGCAATGAGGAGATGCGAGAATAAAAGGAAATTGATGTGTGAGGATGAAGAGGAGTCTTGCTTCTTTTATTTTGGTTTCAGGTTTGAGTTTTGACAATCTCGGTCAGGCCTGAGTTTATCAAAACCTATCAAATTCTTGTCATGTCAGTTTTGCATTCTAATTTTAAGAATCATGATAGGTTGAGTATGGACAATTTCATTTCAGTGTCAGTTACAGGTTAAACTAGTAAAACTATGTTAAGCAAAATTGTAATTTTCCCACACGAAGATTGTAGCTTCTGATATGCATAATATTGAATTAAAATTAGATGTTGAAAAGTTTTTTATTAATAAATGTAGTGGTGTTATTGCTAAGGAAAATAGAAAAATTAGTTAAAAATAGAGTAGTAGAGATTATTAATTCATTTTTAGCTCCCATTCCTAATTCAACTCTAAGTATGATCTAAGTAGGAATATATAATCTAATTTAAACTACACTAGTAGGATATAAAGCCCAATTTGGTTGTTGTCTTCATGAATCCTAGTAATTAGCATAGTGATTGGTACCTCGTCTCGTTGTAAGTGGCATTCATAATCACCTCTCTGGGATTCCTGTAACGGCAGCGGACAACTTCTCCACTCACGCCAAAATAGATAGTATTGGGGAATATCGGCTCCTGGCCGGTTTGCTACCCTATTACACCTTTTCTACCCATGAGTTAGTTGTGGGTTGTATACAACGCACTACCCATCACCACCAAAAATACTAGTGCATGTATGAGACTATTGGGATTTAAGAGGTAGGCATCCAAACTAGGCCTAATAGTCTAGTCTAGAGAAATAACTTTTCTATACGTTTATGTGACATACCATTTCAATCAAAATCATATTAGAATCATGGGTGAGGTTCTAGTTTGGCATTGGACTCAATTAGGGTCTAAATTGGATTTGAGTTTGTCCCTATATAATTATATGACTATTTTAGGCACTCGGTATTGCAAACAAGAAACAAGACAATAACATTAAAGAATACTCAATTAGGGAGTTAATCAAACATGTCAAGATCATAAATACCTATCTAAGAGTGGAATCAAAATTCATAAGATAGGAATTGTGAGTGAGTTTTAGGGCATAAACCTTACACCAAAAATCTGTGTGCTTGGAGTTGTTGTACACTAGTGATAGAGAAGAACAAAACCACAATAGATAGGTGGCAAGGTGGGCAACAGGAACCTTGGAACACCATGTAAGAAGACAGTAGCCGTTAGAGATCTAGAATGTTATAGAAGGGGGAGGAATCTATTAGTGGTGCACTGGCTAATAGCTCTATCGGGGTTGGTTGATGGAGGATCCAAAACTAAGAAGAGTCAATTCCTAGTTGGCAGAGGAGACAACAACGATGATGAAGACGACCATTCGTTGATGGATGAGGAGGTGCTTCGACTGAATAACGGAGGAGTCAGTGGGCAGAGGAGATGCCCCGTGTGATGGAATGACGGTCATCCACCAATGAATAGGGAGAGCACAACTCTTATCTCTGATGCGATCTGCTAGAGATTTGATGGATAGGGACACTCCTGTGCATCAACTCATGCGGTTGCATATGGGGGTTTCGTTGCTGAGGACTTTCGACCGGGAGGGAACTAGCACTGGGTTGGTTACGCAATAGCAAAACAGAGAGGGAGAGTTAGGATTATCATGAAATGATCGCTATATGCATGCCAAAGAGAGATAAATAGTAGCTATACAAATTTTGGTACATTTAAGTAAAGGGGAAAATATAGTCAGGGTTGAATTATTGAATTAACTTCATTTCATATAACTATGTGTACAAATTAAGTATTTAACAATAGTTTTGACTAAATATAAATTATATGTAACCGATACACTTGTAGTTAAATATTCATTTTTTGGTAGTAGAAGTGGTGAAGAGAGTGTGTAAGGGATCCGTTTGTATGCAAGGAGAGGAGTATACAAGCTAAAGGGGAGAGAGAATGAGCAGGCAAGCTGTCTTAGCCAAACTTGCTAAGTGTCCATGGTTAAGAGCATCTTTTCCATGCAACCCAGCATCCCATCATTAGTGGAAGTCAAGAGTCCCTTTGAAACTTGATTCCCAAGTCAGACACCAAACCAACTCATAAGAAAACCCATTGAATCTATTACACAAGGTAGTCGTCTATGAGAGGAAATCCTACGTTCAACCTTAGGTAGATGTCACACACAAAACCAAGGTGCATTTAGGCGACCCATAGTACAACTAACTCCAACTTGATATGAAAACATGTGGGTACAACAAGCATGTAAAATATTCCAAGAAAAATCTCAACTATGGGTAAATCGCATAAAAGCCCAAAACATGCACAAAAATACATAACTTGCACAAACAATGTCCAAACTAGAACAAACTTGAAACATAGCTTAATTAACTGATATCAAAGTATAAGCAAGAGTTTAATTAAGCATATACACATCCAATTAGGTAAATTAAGTATCATTAGGATTTAGGCTAGGTCAGGGGTCTTATAGGATCTCCAAGGGTATCATGTCTGGTATACACCCTATCAATAAATGGCCTTGAACCCATTCAAAGCAAAGCTCTTCCTATACTCATACAGAATGAACACTAGCACAATAAGGAGGGTCAAGAGTGAAATTCCAATGTGTGCTTCCGTATAAAATGACAATTTAGTTGTCCCTTTGAACCAATCCTCATGGGATCTCCAATTTTGTAATGGTAGGGTTACCACTGCAATGTTTAATATATGGTCATAAGACCCATCCCCCTTGATGAATTAAGTACTAGGTTTCTATCTAGACATTTAGTAAGTGGATCTACAATATTCATTGTGGATTTCACATACTCTATAGATATGACCCCACCAACGACATGATCTCTCACATATTCATAACTTAACCTCATAAAGCCCTTTCCTAAGTTACCTTTAGATTGCTTAGCTTTGTCAATGGTTGCTTTATTATCACATAATGTAGAAACATGAGGAAATGGTTTAGAATTAATTAGCAGATCAATAAGTAAATTTCTAAGCCATTCAACATGACAACAAGATAAATCTAAGACAATAAATTCAGCCTCCATGGTGGATCTAGCTCTCACACCTTTCTTGGAAGATTTCTAAGAAACTTCTTCTCCTCTAAGGCGAAACATGTACCCACTGGTTGACTTGGTTTCATTTGAATCAGCAATCCAGTTTGTATCTGTATAATCCTCTGGCATTGGTGTGAAACCAGTGTAGTAGAGACTATACTTTGTTGTACCTTTAAGGTACTTCAACACTCTTATCAAAGCTTTCTAATGGTCCTTGTTAGGACAACTTGTGTACCTACTCAATCTACTTACAACATAAGAAATATCAGGTCCAGTGCAGTTAGCTAGATACGTCAAACTTTCTATTACTTGCACACATCTATGTTGATCCACATGAGTACCATTATGTACCTTTACATGTAAGTTAGGATCATAAGGTGTATTAATACGATTACAATCAAACTGTTATGACCCACTCCGAAGCTAACTAGTAAGTAAGTTCAATGATCACATCATAATTAAGATGATTAAGTTAAGTAAGCACAATGCTTAGTGCATCATTTAGTTGATTAAATTTAAGTTAAGTATTCACAGATGCAATTAGTGCTTTGATCAATTGTTATAGTCTAATTAGTATGTTTTCATGCCTTGAGAAGGTAGAAAATTTCATGCTTGAAGCTTTGCAAAAAGAATCATTCGATTTGGACCTTCGAGTCAATAGTTATGACGTTTTTATGTTTCTTTGGGCTTGGATGCAATTTTTCCAATAATTAGCTATTTCGTTTTCCTTTTCCTTTCTCCCTTATCTTCTTCCCCGATAGAACAGGGACCTCTTGAGCAGAGCCCATCTAGACCGAGCGAGAGCAATAGAGGGGGGGGGGGGTGATTTCGAGCTTTCGTAGCTCCGATCCGCAGCACCATCTTCTTCTCCTTCCTCCGCCCTTCTTCTTCCTCTATCTCTCCCCCACCGCAGCCCTAACATGCTAGGTGGCACCCTAGTAAGAAGTAGAAGCATGGCAGCCACAGAAGTAGCTAGGGAGCCACCTTGGGTGCAGCTAGTACCACTAAACATCCACCTCAACCCCGATGTTGAGACCCATGTTTGAAACCACATCACCCTGCCTCCATTTCCCCACCTGCACCTCATTTTAGTAAGGGGTGGTTCCCCATTTAGCAAGAGCAGTAGCAGCTGCAACAATGGATAGGAAGCCATCTGGGTGTGAGCAACACCCCAAAATGGTGCCAACAAATTTGGTTAAGGGTCTAGAACCCGATTCCGCTGCCAATTAGCCCGCGAGCAGCATCTAGCCAAGGTCCCTTCAACCTGTATGTGAGAAGAACAGCTGCTTGTAGTAGAAGGTCCGCCCAGGGGCAGTTCTACCCAGGAAACACCACCAAACAACGGCTTGGACTTCGTTCGTGAGCCTAGAGCAGAGATTCACAACCAACGACTTTGATTTAGCACCCAGCTCGGTTCCTCTTCAATCTATGTGTGAAGCATGTTGAATCTAGGGTCGAAATGAGGTAGAAGAAGACCCGCTGATGCTAAAACACTGGCCTATGGACGCATTTCCAATTGATTTGCGGTCACCTCACCCGTTGTGAGTAGAATCTCATTCCCAAATGCAAGTGTAACTCAAATAATTGGACGTTTTGGTTGAAATTGGTGTTATTCACGAATGTCAACATTTATCCAGGTGTCGGGCAGTGTCGGCATTGCTAAATTTCTAAATTTGCACGAATTTCTTAGTTACTCTTGAACGATGCTAGTTAGTTGATTGATGAGTGTGATTTAGATTAGTGAAATCACACGATTGATTAAAACCTAGTTTGCTCAGTTTAAAAGTTGGGATCAGTAGCACACGACCAGTAACGATACAGTTTGGGTATAAACCTAGGTTGTGCATTTTTAGTAAGTTAATAGATGCTCAATTTCAAAGAAATGATAATGACATGAAAGGGTTCAAAAGAAACCTAGTTGCACAGCCCCAGTCATATTTAATGTGAATTTATTAATAATTATATGAATTAACACGTTTCTCAAGGATATCATAAGAAATTCTCAGTTATTATCAATAATTCGTGTCATGATAAGTAATTAACTCTTAATTGGGTTAAGTGATGCACAACTCAGGATTTGGGTCGATGTGCACATTTTTCTAGGAATTTCAGATAATTTACAATTGCTACTGATGATTTCTCATATATTGAGTAATTAACCCTTATCAGTATATTAAGATGTTTAATTGCATGATTTCAGTACGTATGTGCCAAGTTGACAAGTATTCGATTTATTTAATTCCACCTACAAGTACAATATGTTGATTTCTCAGTAAATTACATTGTTTGAGCATATTACACAACCAAGTTAGAAATGATATATATGTTGTATTTATAAGTTTTAGATAAATAGACTCGGTACCATAGAGATACCAAAGCCAAGAATAAGTAAGAGAGAGATGCAATGTAGTAAGAGCTTTTCTAGAATAAAAAAGTAATAGATTTAAGGGCCCTGGCACCGTAGAATCCCTATGAGAGGTTTGCTCCTTAGGGATGAAATGACCTACCCTGGCGGTGCATCTAGTATACGGAGGTCAGAACGCACCCACAGAGCATGCGGGAGACGAAGCCCTTGAGGAAGTCTCCTAAGAAAAGATAGGTTACCCAACATGAACCGGAAATCCCAGTGGTAACCCAGAGGTACCCATAGAGCGTACCAAGATGAGGCCCATAGGGTGTCTCAGACTCTCTGCCTGTGTGCTCAGGTTAGAGGAGGAGTCCAGTTTATGGTACCCTAGAAGTGTTGAGGCTAGAGAACCAGTTTTCCTATTGCAGACCAGGAGAGTAGTTAGACTTAGCTATCCCGGGGTGCCGAATAAGTCTTGTACGGTGGGATCATAGCTCACTACAAGTCTTTATATGTAGAGTTCACTGCATATGATCAGGGCATAAGATAAAATATGTTCATATAGGTACACAGAGTTTCTATAAGTTAAAGAGTTAAGAAATATTTGAGTTAGTTTCACAGCAGATGTCCTTTTAATGAAATTTTAGTATTCTCTGTTATTTAATCATATTTACAGCTTTGCAGCAGTTGTTATCTTAATGAAATGTTGACATCTCCTGTCGTTTAAATTATATTGTTTATATCTGCTCAATATAGTATTATCTTGAATTTTATTCCAATTAATAAACATAAATGAGTTATCTACGATGGTTGGGTGAAATTATATTCACTGAGCCAGTAGCTCACCAACCTACTGAAACATTTTTCAGGTCAGCGTCAGCATGAGGAAGCTAAAGAATCGTATCACTCAAGTACTTATAAGGTATTTCATAGTTAGTTAGAGGTCTCTTAGTCCTTTCCCATCGATCCTTGGGCATGTGGTATGGTAGTGAGAGAATGTAATGTAATATGTAGTTTATATTTCAGTTATCTGTTGTGCTTTATATTTCGCATGAAAAATGTAATAAGAGGTGTAAATAAGCTTTACCTATCTAGTAATGTAATTTGTTGTTGCTTCCACAGTTTAGTAAGATTTTAGTTTATTCCAAGCTATAAGATTTACCTTTAGGTTAATTTTAAGTGATTAAGAAAAGAAAAAGTTTATTAAGAAAAGAAAAAGTTAAGGGTGTATTTGTACTAAGTGTAATCCTCATTGTCATGTCCTAATCTCATGATTGGTGATAAATTGTGGGATGCGGGCGTGACAACTAATTTGGTATCAGAGCATAGGTTGAGTACATAGTTACTCTAAGTCAAGGTCAGGGACGATAAGAGACCAATAGAATCAGGATTAGGGTGTTTTCCTTCTAACTGCAATTTTCTAACAGGAAGTGTTTTGTTATACTATTGCAGATGGCAGGAAGAGGATGTGGTCATGAGGACCAAGCTAAGAGCCACATTGGACCTGATCCTCAGGTGATGAGTCTATGTGGTAGAGATGATGTGGATGAGGCATCAAGGATGTACAGGATGTTTCTTGAGACCAGGGAAAAGTATAAGATGGAGAGGCGAGCTTCTACCTCGAGCAGTAAGGACCTGATAAGATCCTATGAGCTAGTTAAGAAGCTTTTAGGTACTAAGTTCAATGGAACTACAGACCCTGCAGTGGCAGATGAATGGCTGAGACAGATAGAGAAAGTGTTCCGTCTGATGGAGCTATCTGAGGAAAGACAAATCAATCATGCAGTTTATTTGTTTAAAGGTGATGCAGAGCTCTAGTGGCGTGGAGTGGAAGATAAAAGGAGGAACATAATACTGACTTGGAAGGATTTTATTGATGAATTCCATCTTAAGTACTACCCACCTACCTTTCTGAGTGAGAAGATAAGATAGCTATAGAATATCATACAAGGAAGTATGACAATTGGTGAATACGAGGCACACTTCACAAGGTTGGCAAATTTTTGTTCGCAACTCGTTCCTGACAATGTAGAAAAGTGTAGAAGATTTCAAGAAGGATTAAGATCAGATATTAGACACACCATTTCAGCCATCGGTCGAAGAGATAGAGAAAACTTTGGGGAATTTGTGGAAGCAACGAGATGTGTACAAGAGTCAGTTAATGTTGATAAGCAGACTGAGAGTAAGAAAAGGTCTAGAGACTTTATTAGAAGGGGACAAAGCAGTGGTGGATACATAGGAGGTGGTGGTTTCTTTTCAAAGATAGGACAAGGACTTGGTTGTTTTGGTAGACAAGGATCTAGTTTTTCATCAAGTGGAGGAAGACCTGATTCCGGAAGATGGATTACACAGTCTACATGGATACCTCCAACTAGGTCTTCAGGATCTTCAGTGTCAGTGGCAAGACCATAGAAACGTGATGCATCCATGTATGATATCTGTGGAAGACCACACTCATGACAGTGTTGGGGAACATGGTTTCAAGGATGTCATCAATGTGGATGGGACATATCAAGAGGAATTGCCCCTAGTTATAGTAGTCAGCATCACATGGTTCCCTGTCACAGTACCAGAATGTCCCGAGATAGGCTCCAGCTGGAGGACCCAGTTCCTCTATAGCTTCAGGTTCCCAAGGTGGTGCAACACCCAGTGCTAGGGAAGGACAATGAGGGCATCATGGGAGAGGAAGAGCTTCAGGATGCTTCTTCTCTTTGACACCACAAGAAGGTATTATTTCTTCTCGAGTAATTACAAGAGAAATGATTTTCTTTAACAGCATTTCAGTTACAGTTTTGATAGATCCGGGTGCCACTCACTCATTTATACAAATTTATTTAGCTTGTAAGCTTAACCTGTTAACCCATGAATTACCAGTTGAGTTTTTGTTGAGGGTTCTATTAGGTGAACCGATAGTGTTGACAAAGTTTTGTACTGGATGTTTGTTAACTTTTGTTGGTTACACCATTGCGGTTAATCTTATACCCCTAGATATTAACTCTTTTCAAGTTATCTTGGGTATGGATTTCCTAGAGACGTATTGAGTTCAGCTTGACTATTGAAAGAAGGAGTCTATCTTTCAACATGGTGGATTTCCTTGTGTCTTTTTTGGAGACAGGAAAGTTTTTCCTACGTGTATCATATAGCCGTTGTAGCTGATAAGATGTTACAGAAAGGTTGTGAGGCATTCTTGGCACATGTAGTAGATACTAGAGCAGAGAAGAGCATAGTCAGTCTATGGGATGTGCCAGTAGTCTGTGAGTTCCCAGATGTTTTTCCAGATGAGTTACCGGGTCTACCTCCTGAAAGAGAGATAGACTTTGAGATCCAGGAGTTGCTAGGTAGTCAACCTATAGCGCTACCAGCCTACAAGATGACACCTACAAAGTTGAAGGAACTCAAGATTCAGTTATAGGAATTACTGGATAAGGGTTTCATTCAACCTAGTTCTTCACCATGGGGAGCTCCAGTCTTGTTTGTAAAAAAGAAAGATGGTACTATGAGGCTATGTATAGACTACATACAGTTGAATAAGATCACCATCAAGAATAAGTATTTGTTGCCAAGGATAGATGATTTTTTTGATCAGTTGCGTGGAGTGACAGTCTTTTCTAAGATTGACTTGAGATCGGGATATCATCAGTTGAGGATAAAGGCTTCAGATTTTCTTAAGTCGGCTTTCAGGATAAGATATGGGCATTATGAGTTTACAGACATGTCGTTTGGACTGACTAATGCCCCTGAATCTTTCTTGGATATGATGAACCGGATTTTCAAGCCGTTCTTGGATCAGTTCATAGTGGTTTTCATAGATGACATTCGAATTCATTCCAGAGATGATGAGCAGCATGAGCAGCATCTGAGGATAGCATTACAGTTGTTGAGACAACACCAGTTATATGCTAAGTTCAGTAAGCATGAGTTCTAGTTAGCTGAGGTGTCTTTTCTTGGACATGTCATCTCAGGAGATGGAGTAAGTGTTGGCCCTAAGAAAGTTGAGTTTGTTCTATAGTGGGAGTAGCCTAAGACTCCTACTGAGATTAGAAGCTTCTTAGGATTGACAGGTTACTACATGAGGTTCATTCAAAACTTCACTGTTGTAGCGTCACCTCTAACAAGATTAACGAGAAAGAATGCACCGTTTGTCTAGTCAGACAACTGTGAGAAGAGTTTTCAAATCTTGAAGAAGAGGTTGACTACATCACCAGTATTGATCCTGCCCGAGGCAGATAAAGGTTACATAGTGTTTTGTGATGCTTCAAGCTGAGGTTTAGGCTATGTGTTAATGCAGGAAGGCAAGGTAGTAGCTTATGCATCTAGACAGCTTAAGAAGAATGAGGAGAATTACATGACACATGATTTGGAGTTAGCTATTGTAGTTCATGCTCTTAAGACATGGCATCACTATCTTTATGGTGAGGAATGTTAGGTGTTTATGGATCATAAGAGTTTGAAATATATTTTCACCCAGAAGGATCTGAATCTTAGAGAGTGGAGATGGTTAGAATTGATCAAGGATTATGATGTGACGATAGATTATCATCCTGGAAAGACGAATGTGGTAGAAGATGCCCTCAACAGGAAGTCAAGGTCAACAGCTGAAGCATTCTCTATGGCATGTTTCAAGAGAGACCTGCTAGTAGAAATGCAGAAGTTGAACTTAGACTTAGGGGTGACAGAGCAGAGTGGTATGATTGCACAGATGCAAGTCAAGCCTACTTTTTATGATCAGATAAAAGAACTTCAGTAGAGTGACAGTGAGTTATGATAGATCATGCAAGATATGACAAGGGGAAAAAGACCAGAGTTTAGGTTTTCAGATGATGGTTTGTTGTATCAGCATGACAGGTTGTGTGTACCTGGAGACAGTCATTTGAAAGAACAAATTCTTGAGGAAGCGCATGCATCGATGTATGCTATGCATCCAGGAAACACTAAGATGTACATGAATCTCAAGGAGTTGTACTGGTGGTCAGGTATGAAGAAGTATGTAGTTGAGTATGTGGCTAGATGTAGTGTGTGCCAGCAGGTTAAGGCTGAGCATCAGAAACCTATAGGTATCTTGCAATCTCTTCCTATACCAGAGCGGAAGTGGGAACATATCACAATGGATTTTGTGGTAGGGTTTCCCAGGACACCTAGAGGTTGTGACTCGATATGGGTGATTGTGGATAGACTGACTAAGTCTGCTCACTTTCTTCCTAGAAAGTCAACCTTTGATGTCCCAAAGTTGGCTAAGATATATGTGGATGAGATAGTCAGGTTGCATGGTATCTCAGTTTCAATTATATCAGATAGAGATCCTAAATTCACATCTAGGTTTTGGAATCAGTTGCATCGTGCTTTAGGCACAAAGTTGAGGTTCAATACAGCTTTTCACCCGTAGACAGATGGTCAGTCAGAGAGGACCATTCAGACTCTTGAGGATATGTTGAGAGCATGTATCTTGCATTTTAGTGGAAGTTGGAAAGAATACTTGGGTCTTAAGAGTTTGCATACAACAATAGTCACCATTCCAGTCTTGGTATGGCTCTATATGAAGCTATGTATGGCAGAAAGTGCAGATCACCTGTATGTTGGTACAAGGTGGGTGAAAAAGAGATTCTAGGACCAGAGATAGTGGATTTGACTACAAAAAAGATAACAGTGATCAGAGAATAGTTGAAAGCTGCACAAGACAGGCAGAAGAGTTACGCTGAGAAGAGACGTAGACCTCTTGAGTTTGAGGTTGGTGATGAAGTGTATCTGAAAGTTTCACCATGGAAAGGAGTGTTGAGGTTTGGCAAGAGAGGCAAATTGACTCCTAGGTTTATTGGCTCATATTCTATCATTGAGAGGATTGTACCTGTATCCTACAAGTTGGATTTGCCATTCAATTTGGCTAATTTACATGATGTGTTTCATGTATTGATGCTAAAGAACGGTTACCCTGGTATAGAGAAGATAGTGGACCCATAACCTACGCAGCTCAGACCAGATGTAACCTATGTTGAAGGACATGTACAGATAGTTGATCGGAGGATCAAGAAGCTCAAGAATTGTGAGATACCGTTATTGAAAGTTTTGTGGAGAAACCACAACCTAGAGGAAGCCACGTGGGAGCTTGAGTTAGAGATACGTAACATGTTTCCTTTTCTCTTTTAGGAATTTCGAGACGAAATCCTTATAAGGGAGGGAGATTGTTATGACCCACTCCAAAGCTAAATAGTAAGTTCAATGATCACAACATCATTAAGTTTATTAAGTTAAGTAAGCACATCGCTTAGTGCATCATTTAGTTGATTAAATTTAAGTTAAGTACTCACAGATGTAATTAGTGCTTTGATCAAGTGTTACAGTATAATTATCATGTTTTCATACCTTGAGAAGGTAGAGAATTTCGTGCTTGAAGCTTTTCACAAAGAATCATTCGATTTGCACCTTCGAGTCAATAGTTATGATGTTTTTATGTTTCTTTGGGGTTGGATGCAATTTTTCCAGTAATTAGCTATTTCTTTTTCCTTTCCCTTTCTCCCTTATCTTCTTCCCTGATAGAATAGGGACCGCTTGAGCGGCGCCCATCCAGACCGAGCGACAGTGGGGGGGGGGTTGTTTCTTAGCGCCGATCCGCAGCACCAGCACCATCTTCTTCTCCTTCCTCCACCCTTCTTCTTCCTCTATCTTGCCCCCACCGCAGCCCTAACCTGCTAGGCGGCGTGCTAGCAAACAACAACAGCTGCAGCAGCACCCCACCTCCATTTTTCCACATGCGCCTCATTTTAGCAAGGGGCGGCGCCCCATTTAGCAAGAGCAGCAGCAGCTGCAACAATGGCTACGAAGCCATCTAGGTACGAGCAGCACCCCAAAATGGTGCCAACAAATTCGGCCGAGGGTCTAGAACCCGATTCCGCTGCCAATTAGCCCACAAGAAGCACCCAGCCAAGGTCCCTTCAATATGTACGTGAGAAGAATGGCTGCTTACAGTAGTAGGTCTGCCCAGGGGCAGTTCTGCCCATGAAACACCACCAAACAACGGCTTTGACTTGGGCCGTGAGCCCAAAGCAGAGATTCGCAGCCAACAGCTTTGATTTAGCACCCAGCTCGGTTCCTCTTCAATCTGTGCGTGAAGCAGGTTGAATCCAAGGCCGAACTGAGGTAGAAGAAGACCCGCGGAAATTGACCTCTGGATGCGTTTCTAGTTGATTTGAGGTCACCTCACCCGCCCGCTGTGAGTAGAATCTCACTCCCAAATTCAAGTGTAACTCAAATAATTGAAATCGGTGTTATTCGCGAATGTCAGCGTTTACCCAGGTGACGGGTAGTGTCACGAATCTCTTAGTTACACTTACACGACGTTAGTTAGTTGATTGATGAGTGTGATTTAGATTAGTGAAATCACACAATTGATTAAAACCTAATTTGATCAGTTTAAAAGTTGGGATCAGTAGCACACGACCAGTAACGGTATATTTTGGGTATAAACCCACGTTGTGCATTTTTAGTAAGTTAATAGATGCTCAATTTCAAAGAAATGACAATGACATGAAAGAGTTCAATAGAAACTTAGTTGCACACTCCCAGTCATATTTAATGTGAATCTCTTAATAATTATACGAATCGACACGTTTCTCAAGGATATCATAAGAAATTCTCAGTTATTATCAATAATTTGTGTCTTGATAAGTAATCAACTCTTAATTAGGTTAAGTGATACACAACTCAAGATTTGGGTTGATGTCCACATTTTTCTAGGAATTTCAGATAATTTACAAGTGCTACTGATGATTTCTCATATATTGAGTAATTAACCCTTATCAGTATATTAAGATGTTTAATTGCATGATTTCAGTATGTATGTGTCAAGTTGACAATTATTCGATTTATTTAATTCTACCTGCAAGTACAATATGTTGATTTCTTAGTAAATTACAGTGTTTCAGCATATTGCATTGCCAATTTAGAAATGATATACATGTTGTATTTATTAGTTTTAGATAAATAGACTCATTACCATAGAGATACCAAAGCCAATAATAAGTAAGAGAGAGATGCTATGTAGTAAGAGCTTTTCTAGAATAATAAAATAATAGATTTAAGGGCCCTGACACCGTAGAATCCCTATGAGAGGTTTGCGCCTTAGGGATGAAATGACCTACCCTGACTGTGTGTCCAGTATACGGGGGTTGGAACACACCCACAGAGCGTGCGGGGAGACAAAGCCCTTGACGAAGTCTCCTAAGAGAAGATAGGTTACCCAACATGAACCGGAAATCCCAGTGGTAACCTAGAGGTACCCACAGAGCGTACCAAGATGAGGCCCAAAGAGCGTCTCAGATTCTCTACATGTGTGCTCAGGTTAGAGGAGGAGTCCAGTTTACGGCACCATAGGAGTGTCGAGGCCAGAGTGTCAGTTTTCCTATTACAGACTAGAAGAGTAGTCAGACTTAGCTATCTCGGGGTGTCGGCTAAGTCTTGTATGGTGGGATCATAGTTCGCTATGAGTCTTCATATGTAGAGTACATTGGATATGATCAGGGCATAAGATAAAATATGTTCATAGAGGTACACAGAGTTTCTATAAGTTAAAGAGTTAAGAAAGATTTGAGTTAGTTTCACAGCAGTTGTCCTTTTAATGAAATTTTAGTATTCTCTATTATTTAATCGTATTTACAGCTTTGCAGCAGTTGTTATCTTAATGAAATGTTGACATCTCCTGTCATTTAAATTATATTGTTTAGATCTGCTCAGTATAGTATTATCTTGAATTTTATTCCAATTAATAAACATAAATGAGTTATCTGCGATGGTTGGGTAAAATTCTATTCACTGAGCCAGTAGCTCACCAACCTACTAAACATTTTTCAGGTTAGCGTCAGCATGAGGAAGCTAAAGGATCGTATCACCAAAGTACTTAGAAGGTAGTTCATAGTTAGTTCGAGGCCTCTTTGTCCTTTCCCCTCTGTCCTTGGGCATGTGGTGTGGTAGTGAGAGATTGTAATGTAATATGTAGTTTAGATTTTAGATATCTGTTGTGCTTTTATATTCTGCATGAAAAATGTAGTAAGAGGTGTAAATATACTTTACCTATCTAGTAATGTAATTAGTAGTTGCTTCTGCAGTTTAGTAAGATTTCAGTTTATTCCAAGTTATAAGATTTACCTTTAGGTTAATTTTAAGTGATTAAGAAAAGAAAAAGTTTATTAAGAAAAGAAAAAGTTAAGGGTGTATTTGTATTAAGTGTAATCCTCATTGTCATGCCCTAATCTCATGATTGGTGGTAAATCATGGGATGCGGGCATGACACAAACATTTCAAATATATGCAAGATTTTATCTACATAATGAGTTTGATTAAGTATAAAACCAGAAGTAGATCTACTCAGTTAATACCAAGTATACATCAACAAGTCCTAAATCTTTCATAACAAAATTGCTAGCAAGAAAAGATTTAGTCTCATTTATAATTTTGGAATTAGATCCAAATGGCAAGATATCATTTACATACAAACACACAATAATGCAAGAGTCATCAACAATTTTGGAATAAATACAACGAACAGATTCATTCGCAATAAATCCAGAAGATAAAACAATTTTATTAAACTTATCATTCCACTATTTAGGTTCTTGTTGAAGTCCATACAAGGATTTGATTAGTCTATAAACTTTGTGTTCTTATCCAGGTGCTACAAAACCTTCTGTTTGATCCATATAAATGTCTTCTTTGAGATCTCCATTCAAGAAGGTTATCTTGACATCCATTTGATGAATTTCAAGTTTATGGATTGCAGCTAAAGCAATAAGGACACGAATGGAAGATATTTTAGTTCAATAGCATATGTATCTAAGAAATCAAATCCTTCCTTTTAACTAAAGCCTTTGGCTACTAGTCTGGCCTTAAAGTTATTAATGAAATCATCTTCCCTCATCTTTTTCCTAAACACCTATTTACATCCAATATCTTGCAATCTAGAGGAAGCTCAGTAAGAATCCAAGTATGATTGCTCATAATTGATTCTATTTCATTATCGACAACTTACTTCCAAAATCTAGAGTTTATGGATTTCATAGCATCCTCATAGGTAAGCGGGTCTTCTTCTACTAAGAAGGTGTAGAAGTAAGGACCATAGTTTTTATCAACTTTAGTTCTTTTACCCCTACCTAGTTCACTAGGAGGTTCATGTATAAGGAGTTCATGTTCTACTTCATATGAAGGTGGAACAGAAAGAGGTTCTTGAGGAGAAGAGGAAGAAGGATCTTCACTAACCTATCTAGGAACCTTTTCCATGATAGGAAATGTGGTTTCATAATAGATAGCATCTATAGGTCTAATCTCAAGTATAGAGTTGACTCTAATGTCTGAGATATTATATTTTATTACTAGAATCTATTGGCATTACTATTTTTAACATATCCTATAAAGATAGTATCAACAGTTTTAGGCCCAAGTTTTCTCTTTTCATTATCAGGGATTTTAACCTTGGCCAAACACCCCCACACTTTGAGGTATTTTAAACAGGGTTTCTTATTAAGCCAAATTTTAAAGGGTGTTTTGTCAAGATGTTTAAAAGGTATATGGTTTAGAATGTAGTCGGTTGTATGAGGAGCTTCTCCCCACGATTTGTGTCTAAGTCTGGACTCAGGTAGCATTAAATTGACCAAATCAATTGATGTTTTATTTTTCCTCTCAACTACTTTTTTCTAATTGTTCATCCTTAGTTTCCAGCAAGAAAATATAAAAACATTTAGAAAAGTCATCTATAAATGTCACATAGTATCTCATACCATCATGAGTAAGAACATTATTTAAATCACAAACATTAGTATGAATTAATTGAAGAAAATATGTATTATAGTCTACTAATTTAAATGGCTACTTAGGAAGCTTAGCTAGCACACAAATCTGGTATGTATAAGAAATATGAATATGAGTCTTGGGAATAAGATTAGAATGAATCATGTATTTCATCATATTTTTATTCACATGAAAAAGATGTACATGCCAAACATCACTAGTTTCAGAATCTAAAATAGTAGAAGATATATCATTCAAAGGATATGCATTACATGAAACATAATATAGTTTAATAAGACCCCACCATATGTATAATAAATACTAACATAAGAATCATTTCTAAAAATGGCAATATGATTTCCTTGACACAACAAGGTATAACCAGAATGTTGTAAAACAACTTGACTAATCAACTTTCTACGGAAAGAAGGAACATGTTGGACATTATGCAATCTAAAAGTGTTTCCAGATGTAGGACTTATGTAAATACATCCATAGTCTACAATGCGACTGGTGGATGAATAAAATCCCCACTCACTCTGTCAAATTCAGCCTGGTAGGAGGAAAAGAGGGATTGGTCAAAGCAAATATGATAGGTGGTGGAGGAGTCCATGTACCAATCAGAAGACAATTCAGCAAAAAGAATAGTCTAATTTTCTAACTTTTCTCCAAAAGAGGAAGGGACCGCCCCACAGTGATCATATTTATTTCAGGATTTTAGGATCCTGGATGTTCTACTTTCTCTAACCTTTGTGAATCTACACACATTCTCTAATTAGCCTGGTTTATCACACACAAAGAAGACACATTCTTCTCCTTAGTAACTATTATTGTTATTCAAATTTTGGTGGTTCTTGCGGCCATTAACAGAAGGTTTGCATTTCTTATTGAGATGGGAAGGGTTAGGCTTGTTCTTGCTTTTATCACCTATAACCATATTGACAAGGGTTAGACTTTCTGTCTTGTTTCATATGTCGATACTCAATTTGTAGGGATTTGACCTTGGATGTCATGGGCACATTCCCTTGTCTATGTCTAAGTGTATTGGCAAAATCTATGGTAAAGTGGATTTTTCCAAATTTATAATCCAAACATACAATTATTCCCTTCTATTATACAATATTTCTTGATTGACCTCAATTCATCACTCTTGTGATTATTCAATGATTTTGATGCCCAAATTGCAATTGTGATGCCCTAGTTCCATCATTTGTACCTTATGATACTCATTTTAGACGAATTTGTGACTTTAGTCAATTTAATTTATTGGTGGATCAAACATTATCTTTTTAATTTATATCTAGGTGAGACCTTCATAAAGTTCTAGTTAAAATCTCACATTTATCATATCTAAGGATTGAGAGATATTAACTATACGAGAAATGTCCTAGAACTAATACTAAATATCTATACTTAGCTCTTTCCTAGGAGGATCCGACCCTTCACAGAATGGTTCCCAGTGTTGTCTTCCCCGCCTAGTTCATGTGGGATAGAGGATTGCACGATTGCATCAATTTATACAACTTCAGCTCTACCTCTCTATTGATCCTTGCCTCATCAAAAGTGGTTCACCATATCTAAAATCTTTTCCCGTATTCAATGACCCTAACAACCCGCCCCCTTCAATCTCTATTTCAGAAAATGCCCAAAAAGGCATCGATCTGGGTTTGAAGGAGAAGAACATTCGAGCAACCCTAGCCCTTCGTCTAGTATTTAATACCCTCTCTAGATTTGATAGCCTCCTTTTAGGAACAATGACCCCTCAATTGCTCCCTATTACCTCTCGTCACCTCCACCCAGCTCTGCCTACAATCACCTAAACCAGAGAGTCCCCCTCTCACCACTGGCCACCTTCTCCCAGTTAGTTGTGCCTGCACAATCACTAGACCCCAATGTAGCGCACCCTACTCTCACATGGCACAATGGAGGCTTGTAGAGATCCACCAGAAAACTGTCTCCCACACGGATAGCTAAGAATCAGTCGGCTTCTACACACTCTGCTACAAGGAGGTGAAGTGTAATGTCCCTGGATTCTACTATCTCGAGACTTAGAAGGCCCGAGAGGACACATCTGAACATGTTAAGCAATTGTATCAAAGTGTGTTATGGAAGCAATTTGCGCATACATGAACACACAAATGTAACATGCACCATAACATTTATCAACATTCAACATGTAAATTATTACAAGATGACTTATTACAACATGAATTGTTACAACTTACATTTGCATAATTTAAAAGGAAGTTTTACAAGTCTACAAACATGTATGCTAACTAGGATCTACACAATAGGTACAACCTGTACAGCTTTCTCACATCATGTTCTTTTATCCCACACTAGATTTGAACCTAAAACATACGTGAAACAGTGGATCAACACACAATGTGTTGTGTATGTGGGTAGAAAGATACATATATTTATGGTTTTAATAATTTGAAATGATTTACATAATGAAAGGAAGAAAATCATAGAAAACATTTCTTCATTAAGCGAAATACGCCAATTTTATTCATTTTTCTAGATTAATTGCATTACTAAGGTGAACTAGTGCCAAAACATACATATTGGGCCCATCCCCGTGTACCGAGCACTCTAGGGAAACTCCCCGTACATTGTGTGCTCTAGGGAGGTGTACTAGTCAACATTAATCCATTCCCTAGTAAGGGGTATAACGAACACCTTAAATAACTACAAAACATCTACTCGTAATTTATGTTTTTAAGTGACAAAACAACGAGTACTACATAGTAATATTACATCTAATATTTTCAAATAGAAGAGAGAATACATACATATCATGATTGCAAGTAAGAAAACCATAGTCATATACTTAAGTAATACCCACATACCTGAGTTTAGAGATTCCTTATACATCCAATTTCTTCTACTACTCTGGTCATCACCTGATTAATAACAATTATTCATCATTAATACAAGGCTCACCATCATTAATGGTATTTTAGGTCCAAATTAGGGTTTGGCCAAATCTAGGTTCAAACAACTTGGAACTTATGTCTAACATGGAATGGATTAATATTGACTAGTACACCTCCCTAGAGCACACAGTGTACGGGGAGTTTCCCTATAGTACTCAGTACATGGGGATGGGCCCAATATATATGTTTTGGTACTAGTCCACCTTAGTAATGCAATTCATCTAGAAAAATGAATAAAATTGGTGTATTTCTCTTAATGAAGAAATCTTTTCTATGATTTTCTTCCTTTAATGCTGCAAATCTTTTCAAATTATGATAACCATAAATATATGTATCTTTCTAACCACATACACAACACCTTGTGTGTTGATCCGTTGATTCATGTATGTTTTAGGTTCAGAGCTAGCGTGGGATAAAAGAACATGATGTGAGCAAGTTGTAGAGGTTGTACCTATTATGTAATCCTAGTTAGCATACATGTTTGTAGACTTGTAAAACTTTGTTTTACATTATGCAAATGTAAGTTGTAACAATTCATGTTGTAATAAGTCATCTTGTAATAATTTACATATTGAATTTTGAGAAATGTTATGGTGTATGTTACATTTGTATGTTCATTTATGCGCAAATTGCTTCCGCAACGCACTTTGATACAATTGCTCAACATTTTCAGATTTGTCCTCTCGGTCCTTCAAAGTCTCAAGATAGTAGAATCTGGGGACGTTACAGTTGGTATCAGATCCAAGTTGTTTGAACCTAGATTTGGCCAAACCCTAATTTGGACCTAAAATACCATTAATGATGGTGAGCCTTGTATTAATGATGAATAATTGTTATTAATAAGGTGATGACCAGAGTAGTAGATAAAATTGGATGTATAAGGAATCTCTGAACTCAGGTATTTGGGTTTTACTTAAGTATAAGACTATGGTTTTCTTGCTTGCAATAATGACATGTGTGTATGCTCCCTTCTATTTGCAAATATTGGATGTAGTATTGCTATGTAGTACTCATTGTTTTGTCACTTGGAAACATAAATTATTAGTAGATGTTTTGTAGTTATTTAAGGAGTATGTTATCCCCCTTACGAGGGAATGGATTAATGTTGACTAGTACACCTACCTAGAGCACATGGTGTACGGGGAGTTTCCCTAGAGTACTCGGTACACGGGGATGGGCCCAATATATATGTTTTGGTACTAGTCCAACTTAGCAATGCAATTCATCTAGAAAAATGAATAAAATTGGCGTATTTCGCTTAATGAAGAATTTTTTTCTATGATTTTCTTCCTTTCATTTTGCAAATCTTTTCAAAGTATAAAAACCATAAATATATGTATCTTTCTACCCACATACACAACACCTTGTGTGTTGATCCGCTGTTTCACGTATGTTTTAGGTTCAGAGCTAACGTGGGATAAAAGAACATGATGTGAGTAAGTTGTATAGGTTGTACCTATTGTGTAGATCCTAGTTAGCATACATGTTTGTAGTCTTGTAAAACTTCCTTTTAAATTATGCAAATGTAAGTTGTAACAATTCATGTTGTAATAAGTCATCTTGTAATAATTTACATGTTGAATGTTGAGAAATGTTATGGTGTATGTTATGTTTGTATGTTCATGTACGCGCAAATTGCTTCCACAACACACTTTGATACAATTGCTTAACATTTTCAAAGTTGTCCTCTCGGTCCTTCTAAGTCTCGAGATAGTAGAATCCGAAGACGTTACATGGAGCCAACATATGACTATAGGAAGGATACTAATGACACAAAGATCCCCAACTCCCACCTTATTGTGGTATTTCTTCTCAAACCATCTTCACTTTTTTCTATCTCACCTACATTTAAGTACATTCTCTTTGACTTTACTTGTTGTCCTTGGTCATTGAATGGCTCTTTGACCTCGTCAACACCTTGTGAATCCAATTGTGTTGTTGCTTTACCTCACATGACCCTTGATCAAATCAAACCTCCAGTTCCTCTTCTCGCTTGCTCACTACTTCAATGGCATGAGATGAGACTAGATCTCTGTTTTGATCAAAGATACAAGGTATGAATAGTATTGATATGCCCTATAATGCATTGATTTATTTTCCATGGGCACTTGGGTCCTTTTTCCCTATCGTGGATCCCTTAAGACAAGCTCTGGCTCGTAGGTCAGTGGGAGGATCCACAAAGTCAGACGCCAAGTGAGTGATCCCTTTTTCTTATTTTCATTTTATTCTTCTATTAATTATCTAATTGGTCTATTTTAGAAGACCGAATAGATCGTGTATCCAAAAAAATTCCCAAAAAATCACATGCTCAGAAAAATTTGTACTTCTATGTGGGGCCTAATAGTACTCTGTCAGAGTGGTTTTCAATAAAGTTAAAAACATCTCTCTTATCGTCATATTTAGGGTTTTCTATTGATAATTTCTACCCTTATCTTGCTAGAAGCTTGTTTGACATGATACATGATCAAATATCGACCATGTTGTACTCTGATGTTCTATTTAAAACTTGATCACATGATTGAAATTACAAAATCATCACCCAATCTACTCCTGACATGATTGTACCTGAAAATGGCTACATATTTTTTTATCATCAATCCTTGATATTTTGCACATCAGAACATACCTAATTCAAAATATCAGACCCTAATCTCAATCATTTGACTCTAGATCGGTATCTTTAATGACTAAAGGGTAACAAATGCTATTGAGCATAATAATAATACATGAGCGGATGCCCTACTAGTCATTTAGAGCAATGAACCATATATATTAATGCATATTTGTTCTCATTGTGTATCAGGGTCAAATACTCATCAAACTTATTGATTTGGATATTGATAATACTCTAGACTCCAAAAGAGGCACACTTTTATATTAATTCCTCCTTGAATAGACTAGTGGTATTGAATGATATGTGTATGTACTCTTGTTTGAAAATCTTGGCAATGTATTTGTTTGAGCTAAAATATTCCCTACTCAGTAATCTTTTGAATTGTATTCTTAAAAATCTTTGTACATAAATGATAATGTCCCTTATGATTGCATGTAATAATGTTGTTGATATTGGGTACAAGTGACCTCCTCATATTAGAGGGTGGAACTTGTATAACATGATGACCTCCCCCATCTTGTTGGGGTGATGGAGCATACATATATGCATGCATGTTGTTCAACGTAATGGGAAAATTTTTAATAAAAATTGAATTGCTCAAAATGCAATATTTTGATATAAGTGTTTTCAATTGTTCAATATTGTTCTTTTTGAAGTGTATTGATGTATTTGCATTGATTGTGTCTTAATTTACCCAATTTTAGGCATGAAGACTTGAAGACTTAATATATGCTAAACTACCATACTCTTGTCAATATCTACTAAAATAAAGAATGTTCATCACATGGGATTATATGTAAAGGGAATGTAGTATCTAGTTGTATCTTCTCATCTTATATTTTGTTATTGTTGCCTTCGAGCCCTTGATGTAATAGAATACATAGTTCTTTTAAATAAATAAAATGTTAGTTCTTTGTGTTGGTATGTATGCTCATAGAGAAAGTCATATGATGATTGTAATGGGATACTTTGTAAATGATTTGAATAATATTAAAGGCAATTTCCAATCTATATGTTTTAACTATTTTCTAGACGATAGTATAACATAATAGATGTCTAGAGAATGACAATATTCAATGGCGTATGCTTTCAAGTACGTCACTTGAATGATAAGACCATGTGTATGTTAAGAGTGTGTACATTCTCAGTTTTATCCCTAGTCAGTTGTTATTGTGGAAATAACCATATACATCAATAACACTAAAGACTAGATTGTGTGTTGGTTGATGGCAGAGTCTTATTAGTCATGATATGGTGATATCAAACCAAACACATAAGTACTTGTTAGAGAACAAGTGTATCTGACAGACCCACCATGAGAGTGACACATGGAACCATGACCTGGTAGTCACAGTCAGTTCTCACTGTGATGGTGGTGAGTGTGATTCTTTGACCTAAAATCACTACACTCAACACATGTCATTGGGTACACTTTGACATCATCAAACGCAGTCCTGAAATATAGATTGTTATAAAGGTGATGATTGGGTGACTTTGACACATAGGGCTTTTGAGGGGTGAGTGATAGATATGGGATTTGTCCCTCCTGAGGGAGTTTGATGTCCATGGCCACTTAATGAGTAGGACTGAGAAAGGCATGCACATGCATGTGTGAATCAATATGTGATATTGATGTCATACATATCTCATCCAGTTTGCTCTGAGATCAAGGAAATGAATGAACATTGAAAGGATGATTGTTCCATGCCTTGAGTTCATTTGGGATATTAGTGACAAAGGAATTATACTATAACACCAGTCACATATTTTAGGATTGAAAGGTGTTCTCCAACTTTCCTTTTCACTTGGGTGGCACTGATGTGCGACTAGGCACCACTCTTTGCTTGTGAAGTCATAAGTGTTATGGAATTTCACTGCCAACATGAAATGGGCCTATAGGGCCACACATATAGGATTTTACCTAGAAGAGGAGTTTATCCATGAATGATGTTTAGATTATTTACTAAATATGTTTAGTAGTTCAATTAAACATTCAATCAATTGACTTGACTCAGAATCACCAAGTTCAAGTGTTGGACTAACTGATTGGGTGTCAGATTGATTGAGAACTGCATTGACTGATTTCTACACAACCTGGACTTCCAACCGACTGGTTCATGAGATGAACCGATCGATTTAGGGTCAAGTGAGAAGACCGATTCAAGTGTTGAACCGATCGGTTCAGCTGGACCAAACGAGCTAGTTTGGGAAAGTTAGGTTGGTGAGAAAATATTTTCATTTCACTTGTACAATTCGATTGGGACAAGTATTAATATTTGGATTAATTGGAAACGAAAAGAAGGAAGTCAATTGGGAACTGCCCTGGGAAGTGAAATGACCAGTTCATGAATGAACCAATCGGTTCAGCTCCCCGAACAACTCAGAACATTAGTTACTCTACAAAGTTATACTCTCTGGTTGTGGTAACCGAGAGATCCCAAGCAAGTGCTACCCGACTAGGGAGACACAACGAGGGAAAGACAACTGTAGGATGACAACTGGTGGCGGGAGAGCACGTCGGTGACTAGTACACCGACAGAAGGAGATGGCTCCTTCCATTGTCCTATAGGACAGGACGACTGGAGTTCCCCGTGGTCCATGTGGACTACTACAGAGGCAGGAGATTTCTGTCGCTCAGAGGACAGCTGCCAATCCGTCAGTCTGGGTGTGACCAGGAGATGCACAGACGTCGTCCAAGACCGGAGGTGAAGACTGCGCTATCCGCAAGGTAACATCGCCGAGCAAGCCTCAGGATAATATATGCCTCTACAAACCATCCTTCCTACCGTATAGATGTTGACGAGATCTCTTTGGGTTCTAGGTTTGGGGAGAAAATTTTTGTTTCCACTGCCATCTCTGCCTCCCCCAAAACCCAACAGTGGTATCAGAGCCACGTCAATATTCTATACTTTAGGATAATCGATATGATAGGTTTTTTGGTTTATCGCCTTTTATTTATTGCATATGATGTGAATAATTAATTGACTTAATGCATGTCCAATATAAATCCACCAAATCCCTATATATACATATATGATATGGTATATAAATGCATTCGATATGCATCACCCTTAAACGGTTTCTGTGATGATTGTAGCATGATTGTGGCCATAAACCCTAAATATGTGTGTGGTTGATTGTTGTTGTTTGCATCTCAGTATGCGCACCAATTCCCTACCTCCTATTCCTGATGCAACTCGAGATAACTCGAGATTCTTTCCTACCTTTGCTCCCCCCGAATGTAACTCGGGGTTTCCCAATGCAATTGTAAATAGGATTAGTTTATTTCCTGTTATGCCAAAGAACGGCAGACACATGGAGGATTGAGACGATCATCTCGGGCATGAGACGATCGACTGGTGGACTAAGGTGGTCAGTTCCTAGAGCAAGATGAGCAGGTGGTGACCTAAGGAGATGCACGAAGACCAGTGAACAGATCGGCTGGAGGCGCCAGTCGATCGGTTGGTAGCACTCAACCGACTGGCCTGATGGCGAGCCGATCAATCATGGAGATGAGTTGATCAAACCCAGAATGGCAAAACACAGAGTTCATATTGTACAGGATGCATGTGATGTGGATCTAGATGACCGTGATTTCTCTTGGCTTGAGGAATCACATTAGGATGTCCATAATCATTGCTTTTATCATTTCACATGTTTTCTATGGGATATAGCATGTATATGATATGTACTATATATTGTGGTGATTGGATATGTATATGTACCTATAAAACCAAATCCCTCAATAAATATTAAGTCTTAGATGCCTTCCATTAGCGGCACACATGAAAAACTTGATCGACCAAGCATATGTTACGCCAAAGTGTGGTGCGTCGTCTATCTCGTGGAAGTGTGATGGTGGACATGTAGGATTTGCCAAAGTAGGGTGCATGTTCATCATGTCAAGTTTGGGGTTAGACTTAACTGGTGATGCTTAGAGAGTCTAAGCTCCAGAGGAACAAGGATGACCATGGAAAAGAGTTGTGCATGGCATCCATCCGAGAGTTGCATAGGATGCAATTGGCAAGGGTTGCCTACCTAAATAATCTATATTATGGGTGATCAACCAAAGCTGACTCATGATTGGATAAAATATGGATCTTGGACCCACTAGAAGGTTGTACGCTACAATATTCTGAATTAATGGTGAGGGCTTACAATTTGAATCAAAATAGTGGGAGCGGTAATTAATTAAAGGCCTAATTAACTATCATCAAATTTTATTCAAATCAAATCAAATCAAAAAGGAGTTTTTGACAAATGCAAATTTTCTTGTAGAATGGCAAAAGAATCATCCTTTAAAATGGGTAAATTAATTGAGAATAAATTCTATAATTGGTTGAGGATTGTGAGAAGTGTTCTGCACAATCCAGATATACTGATGGCCTTTGAGTCCACTCTATGTACGCTTAAGGCATTATTTGAGGCAAATATGAAGAAGGATAGTTCATTGATACAGATCAATGGAACGGAGTCCAAGGACAAAGGTGATGGAGAGAAGGGTTCTCTCGCCAAACCAATGTCCAAGTCTTCTTCGCTCAAAACATGGAGAGGATGGAGCAAACGATGGAAGAAGAAGTATGAGATAGAGATCTCTACTTCTGGTATATACGTTATAGAAATTAACTTTACTACTTCTTTGTCATGGGTACTTGATACCGGATGTGAATCTCACATTTGTTCAAATGTGAAGGATCTTAAGAGAAGTAATCCTTTGGGGAAAGCTGAGGTTGAACTACGTGTTGCCAATGGGGCAAGGGTTGCCGCCAGTGTCGTAGGAACCTATGAGTTATCTCTACCTAGTGGGCTAATAATAGAGTTGAAAAACTACTATTATGTACCTGCCATAAATAGGAATATCATTTTTGTTTCTTTTTTGGACAAGGATGGTTTTGAATTCCTTATTAAGAATGAAAAGTGTTCCATTTCTAAAGATGGGATCTTTTATGGCAGTGCCCTGATGTCATATGGCCTATACTTGATAGATCTAGAGGCAAGTGTATACAACATGAACACCAAAAAGCAAAAACTCAATGACTCAAACAAAACATATCTTTGGCATTGCTGTCTAGGGCACATAAATGAGAAATTCATTTCTAGACTCCATAAAGATGGTTATCTAGACTCTTTTGATTGTGAATCAATAGAGACATGTGAATCTTGTTTTTTGGGCAAGATGACCAAGCACTACTACAGAAACAGCCTTTGGCGTCGGTTGTTTAACACCCTTTAGCGTCGGTTTCTGACCGACGCCTATGTGGGCGCCGCTAAAGGTCGAACACTTTGGCGTCGGTTTTTTAACCGACGCCAATAGTCCATATAGGCGTCGGTCTTTTAGTAGATAATCGAAGCCAAAAGGGTTCGCGCCACAGAAAACGGCGTCATCTAGGACACATTCTGCGTCAGTTATCTACTAAAAGACCGACGCCTATATGGACTATAGCGTCGGTGTTTACTTGGTAACCGACGCAGAAAGAGTCCTAGATGACTCCTTTTTTCTATGGCGCGAACCCTTTTGGCGTCGGTTTTCTATAAAAAACTGACGCCATACTTCAAGACGACACGGTCGTGCTTCCCTGCACGGCCGTGTTTAGTACTATAGGCGTCGGTTTTATATGAATAACCGACGCCTTTTCCACCACGGCCGTGTCAGGTTGTTTGTACTATTAGGCGTCGATTTTTGTCCAATAATCGACGTTGTAGGTCTTTGATGACGGTTTTCTGTAAATAACCGACGCCTATATCTATTTTTTTTTTATATCAGTTTGCAGGCCTGCTGTGGCTGGTCAGCAGGATGAGAACTTGCAGTTCAGTTTTCTGAACTACAGGTTTACGACATCCATTGATATCAGCCTACAAATAGGCCACAAACCTGCAAAAGTCCCAAGGAAAATTTCACACAAGTAGATACATTCAGACATCAATTCAATTCTCACATTCACACATAGAAACATTCAAATACATGTATTAACATTCAGAAATATTCATTTACAAAGTATCATTCATTATCGCTATCAACATCCCAATTATATCTTACAGTTGCCACTGCTTGTATGGCTTTTTCCCATTCTTCTCTTATTTCATCTAATGCTTCCATCGTATATGGAGCATGTATATTTTTTAAGCGTTTACCTATAGTGTGGTCAGTTTTAAACACCTGCAAAGAGAATGATGTATATATATAAGTAATAATATAAAAATAAGATTGATATATTTCATACTAACTAATGAGACTATATATAATACCTCATGTATGTTATCGATGTCCAATGCGGCATGTCGGATAATCATCTGCATAAATCGCATCACATAGTATGCACATGCCCAGCCGTTGTCTTGTGTAGCGCACTATAAATTGAAACATACAAAATAATACAACTAAGCACAATTCACATCAATAATATATACATTGGAGTCGGGAACTTACTTGTACGTTCTGCCAATTTATTGGCTGGTTCTTTTTCCTTGGGACCGTTCCTCCAGCCTTTTTGAATGCATCTAAACCCCTACATGTTAATATAGAACAGTAAATTGCATAAGTAAATAGTAATGTAATAACAGATGTTAACGGATACAAAAATGAAATATTTCTCACCAGAATAATGGCATTCTCATTACGTGTCCAATTTTAGTGTTTAATGTACTTCCCGCGGGATCTAGATAATAAACAGTGAACGTCCCGGGGACAATAACTAGTAACTCCCAATGTTTACCGCTAGAGGTAAAAAGTTAACAATTAATAACTCAAAATGAACAATAAAAATGGAATTTTCTTAAGTCCAAATTATAAATAAAGTAAACTTACTTGACATTGAATGGACCAATTATTATCGTCTTCTTTTGCTGACCAAAAATTGTAAAAGCATCTATACGGTATTGTTGAACACTATCAGGGTCTTTATCTACCATACTAATCAATGATGGAATCAAAATCCCACATGATCAAATGCAAATTGTTTGCATTGATCTTCGACTAAGTAGCTGCAAAATATGTATTACGTATGCATTAATATATAAGAAACCAGATCACCGGATCTTACACAAGGTATATAGATGTATAAACAAGATCTCACCTTATCCATGTCTCTATCATTGATGTATTCAACCAAGCATACATAAACAGCTCAATAATATCTTGTATAAATAAAGAGCTATCGTATGATTGACCTGCATAATCTCCATCTAAAGAAACAATTATAGGGCAATGTATATTATGTGTCCGTAGCCAACATGCCATTCCCCTACAAGCAGGACCTAACGGGTATGTTAGGTCAGTTGGAACCCAACTTGGTAATGCGGGAAGTGGAGGTGGAGGCCTAGGTGCTCCTGGTGTCTTCTTTTTAACCTGTATATATAATTTTAGATCAGTTGACCTCATATATACACATTAACAGTCTAAATCAATGTAAATTTATCTTACAATTTCAGTAGTGTAGACGACATCTGCTTTGGGCCACAATATGACCCCGCCTTCTGCGTCAGCAAGTGTATCAATATCCGGGTGGGGATATGGCAATGTAGCTTCCCTCCAATCGGGTAACACACGTAATGGGCCCACACAAACGTAGCCATGTGGCATTGGAGTCCCATGAAACCTTTCCCCAGGAAGGGACGGGTAAGCCTGCGCCTCTGCAACAACATAGTCTTGTATTCTTAAGCGACATGGCTTCAATGCCTACAAATTTACGTAAAGAATGTTATACATATATACATATCATCTTGAAAACATATCATCTTGAAAAGACTAGCTACAATGTCATAAACAATACTTACAGCAGACGTGTTAGGTGATGGGTCTCCAGGATTACTCGCAGTCTGTGCATCAGGAGATAAGTGGGTCGCCATAGGCTGATTGGAAGCCTGAGATGCATGCCACCGCAGCAATTCTTCCTTGACCTTCTCAGCAACTACATCGTTGACTTTCTTAGCAACTATATCCTCGACTCTCTTATTCTCCTATACATGGATAAAAGAAACATTAGCTTCTTATTATTGAATTTCCTTTTGCAGTAACATTCTAAAAAAAGAATAGGTTACCTCTTCTTGAGAAAGTCCCGCTCTGGGTTTGCGCTGGGATGGCCCAAAGAATGCTTTGATGCCCACACCAGCGCCTACACCCCTAACACATCCAGGATGCTCTGGGTTACCCAGAGCAACTGTCAATTCATCCCTTGTGCCCTGAGGGATGAACGTGCCTTGTTTCCTCTGCTCGTGCAGCTCCCGCTAATCACCATCAATAGAAATTGGTAAGTTAACACCACAAATAATCAATATTCAAATGATTGCTCTAAGAGTTGTATTTTACCATTTTTGCAGCCGCCTCAGCAGTTACGGGCTTCTTTATTTCACCCTTCTTGTTTTGCCTCCCAGCTATCCAGATATCATGGCGAGGCATGGGTGTAGCAGACTCCTGAGTAGGAGCAGACTCCTGAGTAGCCGCAGACTCCGCATGTAGTCTTTGGCGAATGCTTGCATAGCCTTTTGAACCCATAGTGTGGTCATGCACATTCAGTGCACACCTTGCTTTTTGTGCGTCACTGAGGGCCTAGTTAGTATGCACATTAATGATTTGGTTAGTATCACTAAATGTTAATCTTGAATAGGTGAATACAATGTATATTAATTAAATTGGGAGTGACACCTAATACCTTGAATTCTTCAGATTTTCTTGAAGCAACAAAATTGTCCAATCTTCTTTGTCCAAGAAGTTCCATTGTTCAAGGGCTGACTTCTTTTTCTTATCACCCTCTTTTATGTATTCTCTGTTCAGATTTGTCCTATAATTCCTAAGCATCTTTCCAGCGTGTTGCATCACACTTTTACGATGCAACTTCTCATCCAATGCAAACAGATTCTGTAAAATAGAAATGTTATTAACTAGTATCCAAAATAGAATTGCAAATAATAGAATTTGTAATCTAAAAAATATAATTGCAAATAATAATAACTCACGCATAAATCCTTCCATATCAAGTCTTTTTTCCCCTGAGGAACTTTATGCCAGTTATCATACTTAACACCACAATGGCTCCGAGTGGTACACCCAAGATAGTTTACAAAATTATTGTGGTTCACTCCAATTGCATTTCCTCCATTATCAAACTCCACAACCAATTTGGATCCACTGCCACTAAGCGCTATTAACTTCTTCAACAGAGTGATGCCCCTTTTCTTGTTAAGTGTTTGGTGATGCGCATCAAGTTGCTCCAGTGCTTCAGTGGGTACATGTGCATCATCAACCTAAAATTTGACAAAAATAAACACACTGAATTAGCCCAATATAGAAATATAAGATATATGACATAACTAGAAGATAATGAATTTTATAGAAATACAGGATATGTTTTTAGAACTTACATTGGTATCCTCGCCATGCTCGTCATGGACAGCATGCTCATCATGAACTTCATGCTCATCATGGACATCATGCTCATCATGGTCAGCCATCTGAAAATGTCATTAAAAAGGCAAACATTTAGCATTTGTATTAACTAAAAAAAGGCAAACATTTAGCATTTGTATAAACATACATGTCTCTAAAATTGTGATCTTTTATCAATTAAAAATCCTTCATTGTGATCTCCACGCACATATAAGTCATCATTAGCTTCAATATTTTGTGGAGTTGGCAACCCAACTGAGAATGGACTGGAGTCATCATACTTATCATAGTACTCTTCTTCATGTATAGGATCTTCAATGAACTGTCTTTTACCATGAAGAACAACTGACCATTTATCATTTGCAGGATCATCGATATAGAATATTTGTTTCGCCTGTGATGCCAATATGAATGGTTCACCCTTCTCGCCAATCTTTTCAAAGTTCACCAAAGTGAAACCCAATTCATCCACTATAACTCCTTTGGTGTTATCAACCCAATTACATTTAAAGAGCGGAATTTTGAAATCTATGTAGTCAAACTCCCAAATGTCTTCAATGACACCGTAATATGACATTTTAGCTTCACGTGGACTCTTATCCTTTGCACTTGCAAAGTACATAGTCGACGCTTGAAGAGTGACCCCACTATTTTGGACGACACTCTTATCATCTTGGCACTTTGTGTAATATGTGAATCCATTAATGTCAAACCCTTCATAAGACATAACATTCAGTTTTGGTTTAAAGGCGAGGCATTTGATAGTTTCTGTAATATCATTTGGTGTTTGAGATAGTTGATGTAAGACTTTATCTTCAAACCACTTAGTAAAAGTCTTATTATGCTCTCTAGCAAGCCACATTGAACTTGCTCAAGGATGTTGTCTCTTTATGAAATTGGTATGTTCCTCGATATAAACACTCACTTCGTCCATATTGTGTAAAATATACAAGTGAGCTTGTTCCAACTGCTCACGGCTGATTACTTTCACCCGTGATCCCAAAATTCCTTTGCCCTCCTCAATATTCTTGTCATTATCAGGAGTGTCATTACCACTGAGAAAGTCATTGCAAAAATCCATAACCTCTCTCGCCACATAACCTTTAATAATACTCCCTTCAAGCCGATAACGGTTTCGAACATCACCTTTAAAAACGCTCATGTATCGTTCAAAGGGATACATCCAATGCAAGAAAACTGGTCCCAACATTTTCACTTCCCTAGTCAAGTGGACAACAAGATGTACCATGATATCAAAGAATGAAGGAGGGAAATATATCTCAAGCTGACATAGGGTAACAACCACTTCTCTTTGCAAATTATCGAGAGTATCAGGGCCAATAAACAAAGTTTGGTAATTGCAAACCTTACATGCTTCGGCAATATAGATCGAATTGCCATGGGCAATATTTGTTGCATTAGAGTGTGACAATCATGAGATTTAAGACCTATCAACTTCAGATCTTTCATTGATACCAATCTATGGATGTTGGATGAGTAACCATGTGGCACCTTAACATTTACCAAGCATTCAAAAAAGGTGTTCTTCTCCTTTCTAGACAACGTGTAACAAGCGGGAGGTAAGTATGTTCTTTTATTACCCATTTCACGTATTTCTGTTAATTCTGACCTTATTCCCATTTCACGTAGGTCCAGTCTAGATTTATCCCATCTTTAGTCTTACCTGGTATATTTAACAGAGTACCAATGATGCTATCACATACATTTTTCTCAACGTGCATTACATCGATACAATGCCTGACTGTCAAAGAACTCCAATAAGGAAGATCCCAAAATATTGACTTCTTCTTGAATGAAGAATTGTCACTCCGTGTGGCCATACTACATTGTGATTTCTTACCAAATTCATTGACAATGTCTTTTACTCTTGCATAAACAACATCCCCTGGTATAGGTTTAGGTGCACTCCGTTCATCATTCCATCCATTGAATGCTTTGCGCTTCCTACGATACAGATGGAATTTTGAAAGAAACCTTCGATGACCA
Source organism: Alisma plantago-aquatica (assembly GCA_963693085.1). Classification (NCBI taxonomy): domain Eukaryota; kingdom Viridiplantae; phylum Streptophyta; class Magnoliopsida; order Alismatales; family Alismataceae; genus Alisma; species Alisma plantago-aquatica. The sequence goes on along the minus strand of OY856410.1, from coordinate 350,729,266 downwards.
AGATATACAGTCTTGCCGCCATGTTTTAGTCTTATTGAATTAGTGTTTTCTTCACATATAGGACATGCTTTAGCTCCTTTGACACTATATCCAGACAAATTCCCATATGCTGGAAAGTCATTAACAGTGCAAAACAACATAGCGTGCAAACGAAATGTCTCTCTTGCTGAAGCATCATAGGTCATCACACCTTCAGCCCAAAGTTTCTTTAAGTCATCAATCAAAGGTTCAAGATAAACATCAATATCATTTCCAGGTTGTTTAGGGCCCGATATCAACAACGACAACATAACGTACTTATTTTTCATACACATCCAGGGAGGAAGATTGTATATAACAAGCATGACTGGCCAAGTGCTATGTTGTTTGATGAATGTCCCGTACGGATTCATCCCATCTGTACAAAGCCCAAGTCTTAGATTCCTATCTTCTTCACCAAATTTGGGGTACAATAGATCAATCTTCTTCCACTGTGTGGAATCAGACGCATGTCGTAGGATCCCATCATTATTTTTCTTAACATCTGCATGCCACCTCAAATTCTTCGCATCTTTTAGATTTGCAAACAAGCGTTGAAACCATGATATTATAGGTAGATACCACAACACCTTGGCAGGAGAACCAGTTTTGGACTCCCCCGAAGTCGTCAATTTATACCTTGACGCACCACATTTTGGACAATCTTTCAAATCTACATAGTCCTTTTGAAATAATACACAATCATTCGGGCATGCGTGTATCTTCTTGGCCTCCATTCCCATTGGGCACAACATTTTCTTTACCTGGTATGTTGAGATTAGCAGCTCGTTTCCTTCAGGAAGCATTTATTTCAACAAAGTCAACAATGAAGTGAAGCTTTTGTCGCTCCATCTATTGTTAGCTTTCAACTTATACAATCTCAACACAGCGCTAAGCTTCGTAAACTTAGCACAGCCTGTGTATAACGGTATCTCAGCATCATGCACAATGTTTCTAAAGATAGGATGTGGATCGGTGTGCTCTACCCTACAACTATCCAGCATCGCATCAACGATGTCTGCTGGAACTGGTTCGTTCACATTTACGTCATAGGAGGCAATTTCTTCTTCCACCCAAGCACTGCTATCGACATCTACTAGTTTCGATTTTGAAATCTCTCCATGCCAGTGCCATTATGTATATCCTTGTACAATCCCGTTGCACATGACATGAGTTTTTATTTCCTCACCAGTGTTGACTTTCAAGTTGTTACCGCAATGCCTACATGGACAGTAGAACCTATCTGTAGGTTTTTTCCTATGTTCCTCGGCAAATCTAATAAACTGATCAAGACCAGATATAAACTCTGGGGTGCAACGATTACGAATGGACATCCATGATCTATCCATTCTATGATCAGAGAAAACAAGTATATATTAGGAAAAGATTAGGGTATACACTTACATCCTAAGTGTATAATGTGATGTCATTCTTATATATAATAAATGTGTACCACCTATCCCATCCTTGAACACCTAATCTCACTAGTAAGTGTATAATGTGTATTGGGTTTTCCAGAAAATTTCAGCAGCATTTCCCCGTTGTTCTCTAAGTATATATGTACTTAGAGAACAAACGGGGAAATGCCACCGAAATTTTCTCGAAAACCCAATACACATTATACACTTACATCCTAAGTGAGATTAGGTGTTCAAGAACAGTCCCAAACTGGGGACTATCCAAGATTTACTCCTAATGAGTCAATCTTGGATGGGTTTCTAGGCCAACAAACACATGTGATGTCATTCTTATATATAATAAATGTGTACCACCTATCCCATCCTTGAACACCTAATCTCACTAGTAAGTGTATAATGTGTATTGGGTTTTCAAGAAAATTTCGGCAGCATTTCCCCGCTGTTCTCTAAGTACATACTTAGAGAACAGCGGGGAAATGCTGCCGAAATTTTCTCGAAAACCCAATACACATTATACACTTACATCCTAAGTGAGATTAGGTGTTCAAGAACAGTCCCAAACTGGGGACTATCCAAGATTTACTCCTAATGAGTCAATCTTGGACGGGTTTCTAGGCCAACAAACACATTTGATGTCATTCTTATATATAATAAATGTGTACCACCTATCCCATCCTTGAACACCTAATCTCACTAGTAAGTGTATAATGTGTATTAGGTTTTCAAGAAAATTTCGGCAGCATTTCCCCGCTGTTCTCTAAGTACATATGTACTTAGAGAATAAACGGGGAAATGCTACCAAAATTTTCTCGAAAACCCAATACACATTATACACTTACATCCTAAGTGAGATTAGGTGTTCAAGAACAGTCCCAAACCGGGGACTATCCAAGATTTACTCCTAATGAGTCAATCTTGGATGGGTTTCTAGGCCAACAAACACAATAATAGATATGTACATGTTAGGGTTTCATCACGATTAATGTTAGGGTTTCATCACAATTGATGTTAGGGTTTAATCAAATAAAATTAGGATGCTACAATTGACAAGTTTAAATCTTATTTTAACATGCATCAAAATTTACTGAATTAGGCCAAACATTACGATTAGAAGCACAAATATATGACAAATATATGCAAGCAACAAACCATTATATGGAACGAATCCTACATTATACACATACTTTTCCTGAGTAAGATAATGTGCACTTCATGGAATTATTAATATCTGAATATATAAAAGTTGTTTCTACCTACTTTGATGGGATTTTATAACATTCGAGTCTTCCATTTAAGGCATTAGATGCATATATTGCAGTCCATTGTGTTGAGATAAGAATCCCATGTGATACACACGATTGAAAATATTTCACCAACTCTGGGGTCCAACATGTGGATTATATGGGACATACACATCAAGGTGGTCATAAGGGAGGATATTTCCTTATTTATGAGTAAGCGATATAAGATTAAGATCCATATAAAAATTAGGGCAGAAGGAAGAAATAAATATTCTTTAGGATACAATAGACCCTTATGGGTGTATTTAGGGTCATAGGTACCATCATAGAACAAAAGGGGTACACTCTAGGATTTAAGATCACACTACATCATGTATTTTATACAAAATTACATGTATGTGTATATAAAAAATATATTTATAAGGAACTTCTATACATATTTAATCAACAAATCAGTAATTAACTAAGTATTCATCAATACTTACTATTAATCAGTATCTCTAATCATTAAAATCGGCAAGCAGATCAGTAATTGTAAATAACAAACTACGAATTGTTGAATTAAAGTAATCACTAAAGTAATACTAACCAGTAGTACCAATCATTAATCACTGAAAGCAGCAAGGAAATCAGTAAAACTAATCATGCATTACTAGTATAATAGAGCAATAGGATATTTACTTCGATGCATTACAGCAGTACCCAATTATTTCAGCTTACATACCTTTCGTTAGCGGCGGCGGACAAGTAGGCAAGCTCCCAGCAGTGGTGGCGGTGACCGGAAAGCTCCAGGCGGCAGGGCAGGCAGGTGCAGCGGTGGCCGGCGAGCTCCAGGCGGCAGCGGCGTCGGTGGGCGGCGGCGAGCAAGGACGGAGGAGCGGGCGGCGCCGGGCGTGAGCAGGGAGGAAAGAGCGGGCGGCGTCGGGCGTGAGCAGGGAGGAAGGAGAGGGCGGCGTCGGGCGTGAGCAGGGAGGAAGGAGCGGGCGGCGCCGAGCGTGAGCAGGGAGGAAGGAGCTAGGGCGGCGGGTGACGCTGGACGAAGCAGGAAGAAGCTAGGGCGGCGACACACAGCAGCAACACTGGCAGCGTCGGCGAGGCGAGGAGCACAGGCAGCGTCGGCGACGGTGAGAACCAGGAGGCGATCGAGCAGCAGCGACGCGGCGGGCGATGAAGATAATGAAACAGGTGTGGGCGAAGAGTCGGGCGATCGCGGGATATTAAGTTCCCAAATAGCGTCGGTTGTTTCCAACGACCGACGCCTAAAGATCTTTCGCGTCGGTTGTTTGAAACAACCGACGTCCAATTGGACGATATTTTCACGAAATTATTTGGCGGAAACCACTTTCAGCGTCGGTTATAAAAGGATAACCGACGCTGAAAGTGACACTTTTCACGCAAATTTCCATCGCACATAGGCGTCAGTTTCTATCTACATAACCGACGCTGAAAGTGACACTATTTTTTTTGCTCGAAAATTGGATTTCGCGGGCGACTTTAAGCGTCAGTTTGTTATTAACAACCGACGCTGTATTCAAAGCGATACCCGTGTCTGGCTGGTCTTCGAATATAGACGTCGGTTTTCCTAAATAACCGACGTCTAATATTTTAGGCGTCGGTTTTCCTAAAGAACCGACGCCCAGAAAAGCGACACTGAATGATGTTTCTGTAGTAGTGAAGACTCCCTTTTCAGGTAAAGGTAAGAGAGCTAGTGATCTATTAGGACTCATACATACTGATGTATGTGGTCCTTTTAGAACTAATGCCAGAGGTGGGTATCAATACTTCATTACCTTCACTAATGACTTCAGTAGGTATGCCTATGTGTACCTGATGAAACATAAGTCAGAAACCCTTGAAAGGTTCAAGGATTTCATGAATGAAGTACAGAACCAACTTGGAAAAAGTATTAAGGCACTTTGATCCGATCAAGTGGAGAATACTTAAGCCAAGAGTTTGAGGACCTTCTTCAAGCCAGTGGTATTGTATCACAATGGACTTCGCCTAGAATACCACAGCATAATGGTGTGTCCGAAAGAAGGAATCGTACTTTACTTGATATGGTGCGGTCTATGATGAGTTTTGTTGATCTTCCAACTCTCTTCTGGTGTTATGCTCTTGAAACTACTGCGTTTACACTTAACCGCATACCATCTAAATCGGTTCAAAAGACACCATATGAGATATGGACTGGGAAGCGTTCCAATATGTCTTTTATGAGGATTTAGGGATGTGAGGCATATGTCAAGAAAATGTTTCCTGACAAACTAGGCCCTAGATCTGATAAATGTTATTTTTTTGGATATCCTAAGGAGACCAAGGGATATTACTTATACCACCCTACTGACAACAAAGTGTTTGTTTCCAGGGATGTTGTGTTCCTAGAGAAGGAATTTATTTCCAAAGGAAACAGTGGGAGGAAGATAGAGCTTGAAGAGGCTCAAGCCCAACAAGAAAACATTGAGCCAGTAGATGTACAAGAGGAACATGGAGATTCACAAGGTGTTGTGGAATCTCAGTCTCCTCAAGTAACACAAGGACCTCATAGATCTAGTAGGACATGCCTTGAACTTGAGAGTTTTAGATACCTTGTGACTCAAGAACGCAGTGAGTTGATCATAGATGATGATCCAACTACCTATCTAGAGGCTATAGAGGGACCAGATTATGAGAAATGGCTTGAGGCCCTGAGATCTGAGATGGAATTCATGTATTCCAACAAAGTATGGACTTTGGTAGAACCACCCAAAGGGGTAAAACCCATAGGGTGCAAGTGGGTCTTCAAGAAGAAGATCGACATGGATGGCAATGTGCGGACTTATAAAGGCAGATTGGTTGCGAAGGGTTTCTGACAAGTTCAAGGTGTTGACTATGATGAAACTTTTTTTCTAGTTGCCATGATTAAGTCCATCATGATCATGTTTGCTATTGCGGCCTACTATGACTATGAGATTTGGCAGATGGATGTTAAAACTGCATTCCTTAATGGGAATATTTATGAGGATGTGTACATGACACCGCCTGAAGGTTTTGGAGATCTAAAGAATGCCAATAAAGTTCGTAAGCTGCAAAGGTCAATCTATGGATTGAAGCAAGCATATCAGAGTTTGAATCTTCAATTTGATGAGGAAGTCAAATTGTTTGGCTTTATTCAAAGTGAAGATGAACCTTGTGAGTACAAGAAGGTTAGTGAGAGGATGACTACATTCCTCATATTGTATGTGGATGACATACTATTGATGGGGAATGATGTCATATCCTTAGAGAAGGTAAAGACTTGGCTTGGGAATACTTTCTCAATGAAGGATTTGGGAGAAGCATCCTACATTCTAGGAATTAAGATCTATAGAGATAGATCTAGAAGGTTTCTTGGACTAAGTCAGAGCACGTACATTGATAAGGTGGTGAAGCAGTTCAGCATGGAGAACTCAAAGAGAGACAACATCCCCATGCTACATGGAGTTACCATCTCTATATCTTAGTGTCCCCAATCTTGTAAAGAGAGGGAGCGTATGAATGGGATCCCATATGCATCATCCATCAGATCCATCATGTACGCTATGTTGTGCACATGCCTAGATGTCTCGTATGCCCTCAACATGATGAGCAGGTACCGGTCAGATCCCAGGGATGCTCACTGGACACTTGTGAAGAACATCTTGATGTACTTGTGAAGGACTAAGGATCAGTTTCTTGTATACGGCGGCGGGGAAGAACTGGTTGTAAGGGATTACACCGATGCATGCTTCCAAAATGAAAAAGATGATTACAGATCGCAGTCAGGATTTGTATTTTTCCTAAATAATAGAGTTGTGAGCTGGAAGAGTTCCAAGCAAGAGACAGTTTCTGATTCTACTACAGAGGCCGAGAATATTGCTGCTTCACATGTAGTGAAGGAGGATGTGTGGATCAAGAAGTTCATTTCTGAACTTGGTGTAGTTCCCAGTAGCTGTGATGCAATTGAGCTTTATTGTGACAACAATGGAACTATTTCTCAAGCTAAGGATCCCAGATCACATTTGTGGTCTAAGCAAATATTGTGGCGCTTCCATCTCATATGAGAGATCGTAGAGTGAGGAGATGTGAAGATTTGCAGGGTACCAACCGAAGACAACATAGCTGATCCACTGACGAAGGCACTTTTAGAGCAGAAGCATGATGGTCATGCTAGGTTACAAGGACTGAGGTTCCTAGGTGATTGGCTCTAAGTGCAAGTGGGAGTCTGTTGGTATGTATGCCCATAGAGTAAGTCATATGATGATTGTAATGGGATACTTTGTAAATGATTTGAATAATAATAAAGGCAATTTCCAATCTATATGTTTTAACTATTTTTGAGATGATAGTATAACATGATAGATGTCTAGAGAATGACAATACTCAATGACATATGCTTTCAAGTACGTGACTTGAACAATAAGACCATGTAGATGTTAAGAGTGTGTACATTCTCAGTTTTATCCCTAGTTAGTTGTTATTGTGGAAATAACCATACACATCAATAACACTAAAGACTAGATTGTGTGTTGGTTGATGATAGAGTCTTATTAGTTATGATATGGTGATATCAAACCAAACACATAGGTACTTGTTAGAGAACAAGTGTATCGACAGACCCATCGTGAGAGTAACACATGGAACCATGACTTGGTAGTCACAGTCAGTTCTCACTGTGATGGTGGTGGGTGTGATTCTTTGACTTGAAATCACTACACTCAACACATGTCATTGGCTACACTTTGACATCATCAAACGCAGTCCTAAAATATAGATTGTTATAAAGGTGATGATTGGGTGACTTTAACACATGGGGCTTTTGAGGGGTGAGTGATAGATATGGGATTTGTCCCTCCTGAGGGAGTTTGATGTCCATGGCCACTTGATGAGTAGGACTGAGAAAGGCATGCACATGCATGTGTGAATTAATATGTGATATTGATGTCATACATATCTCATCCAGTCTGCTCTGAGATCAAGGAAATGAATGAACATTGAAAGGATGACTGTTCCATGCCTTGATTTCATTCGGGATATCAGTGACAAAGGAATTATACTGTAACACCAGCCACAGATTGTAGGATTGAAAGTTGTTCTCCAACCTTCCTTTTTCACTTGGGTAGCACTGATGTGCGACTAGGCACTGCTCTTTTCTTGTGAAGTCATAAGTGTTATGAACTTTCACTGCCAACGTGAAATGAGCATGTAGGGTCACACACATAGGATTTAACCTGGAAGAGGAGTTTATCCACAAATGGTGTTTAGATTGTTTACTAAATATGTTCAGTAGTTCAAGTAAACATTCAATCAATTGACTTGACTCATAATCACTAAGTTCAAGTGTTGGACTAGCTGATTTGGGTGTCAGATTGATTGAGAACTGAATTGACTGATTTCTGCACAACCTGGACTTCCCACCGACCAGTTCATGAGATGAACCGATCAGTTCAGGGTCAAGTGAGACGATCGGTTCAAGTGTTGAATCGATCGGTTCAGCTGGACCAAACGAGCCAGTTTGGGAAAGTTAGGTTGGTGAGAAAATATTTTCATTTCACTTGTATAATTCGATTGGGACAAATATTGATCTTTGGATTAATTTGAAATGGAAAGAAGAAAGTTAATTGGGAACTGCCCTGGGAAGTGAAACAACCGGTTCAGCTCCCCAAACAACTCAGAACATCAGTTGCCCTGCAAAGTTTCCCTCTCTGGTTGTGGTAATTGAGAGAGCCCAAGCAAGTGCTACCCGACTAGGGAGGCACAGCGAGGGAAAGACAACTACAGGATGACAACCGGTGGTGGGAGAGTACGTCGGTGACTAGTACGCTGACAGAAGGGGATGATTCTTTCCAGTATCATGTAGGACATGACGAGTGGAGTTCCCGATGGTCCATGTGGACTACTACAGAGGCGGGAGATTTCTGCCGCTTAGAGGACAACTGTCAATCTGTCAGTCCGGGTGCGACCAGGAGATGCACAGGCATCATCCAAGACCGGAGGTGAAGACCGCGCTAGCCGTGAGGTAACGTCGCCGAGCAAGCCTCAGAACAAGGTATGCCTCTACAAACCATCCTTCCTACCGTATAGATGTTGAGGAGATCTCTTTGGGTTCTGAATTTGGGAAGAAAAATTTTATTTCCGCTGCCATCTCTGCCTCCCCCAAAACCCAACACTTTGTGCATAAAAGGTGTGTGTGAATTTAGGGCCATGCAAAGAGAGACACTCTAATCCCCTTAACAATGTCTACCTAAGCCGTGAGATTGGGTTTAGCGTAAGAACAATTGTGTGAAAAAATCTTTCAAAGAAGGTGGGAGTTTCTCTATGCGGGGCTGCTACTTGAACATTTTCATCAAGGTCTGTCTCTAAGAATCAGCCATTCCAACTCTGGTAAAGCCGTTCAATGCAAGCAAGAGGATTGTGTCAGACCCGTTCTTTTGGCCCTCTATCCCAAAGAAGAAAGAAAATGTCAGAAAGCATCGTTGACGCAAGAACAACGGCAAACGAGAAGGTTCAGGGATGAATGCTAGCTATTGCGGTGGTCGACAGAAACTGAAACGTTCCCGTCAGGAGAAATTGGAACACGAAGATCTCTCTTTTTTTCTCTATGTATGCAACTGTGTTGCTCTTTATCTCGATGTCTCCAATTTGAGAGAGTGCCTCTTTTAAGGAGAGCATTTCGGTCACCCCCTACGATAACATTCTGCACATGTTACTCACGTTGCAACTGTTGGTCTTCCCAATGTGTGTCTTAATTGTCATGGTTAATGGACTATTTTAAGGATAATCAAAAGAGGATAATTGTTGCTGCCTTAAATGCTTTCAATAGACACCAAACGACCCAAAACAAAAATTAAAAACATTTTCACGAGACAAAATAAATAAAATAAATCTATTCGTAAAAACAAATATGGGAGTAAAACCAATGGTTGTAAATTTAATGAACTAGAAGCATAACTAGAGTCTACAAGTATTTTATTTGGATTCTACGTGTTCTTATGATTGATTTTCATATATTATATACATTAATTTGAGTTACAAATTATTTTCTATATTTTTTTACAAATTGAGCTTATATAAGCCACTTAGAGATTGACACGTTAGCGTATTACATTTTTCTTTATCTCTTTGATTTCCTTGGCTCGTAGATTTGTGTTGAGGTCTAATTACCCATCAACCTAGACAGGACTATCTCTCCATCCTCATGTGTGTCTTGCAGACTATTTCCTCACATGGAGTCATGTTTCCCCCGTATCGATGCAACTGTGATTATGCTACTGTCGGCTCCATAAACATCATTGTCTCCATCACCTGACCTCTGTATCATCGGGGAGTCTACCACTATGGCTCCTCACTCATTGTTGCCTCCCAATAGCACATCCACACATTTTCATTTCCTCACCTGCGTCCATGCCACTCTATCCCTAAGATTTCCAGCGAACGTAGTGCCAACACAACTGTAGTCGGGCCTGTCATCGTGAGGGATGCCTCTCTTGACCCCTTCTCATGTGCCTTCTACGGATAATATGGTGGCAGTGTCCTCATTGGGCCACTCAGCTCTAGTGTCAAAGCTAGTTCCCATGAAGATCAGTGCTGCCCTCCAAGCCTGTCGACGGTGGCTTCATCTTCCATAATGCTTCTAGGTGACAACGCCAAACCCTGGGATGTCGTTGATGCGAGGATTCTCCTTGTCTAATTGTTGACACAAAGGACTTCTATAGAGGTCAGAGAGAGACTCAGGTAGAGAATATGTTGAACAAGATAAGGGGGAGGGAGCGTCCATGTGTTTCTCTGTCTCCTGTGGCTATGGCCTTGTAGGTCTATTGAGAAACTCCAGGGCAATGGTGGCTAGAGTGTCTAGGGAACAAGGAGTTTCCTCATGCCTCATCATGGGATACTAAGACTAGGATCACATTCCCTGATGGTGAGGGATCATTGGTTAGTCATCTATATATACATAACTCAAGGAAACCCTAATGGCTTCAGCAAAGGAAGGGAAAGAGGGAGTGGCCTCTGAGGGGAAGTCTGGGTTCTCCTTCCTTAAACACACACATAGAAGGAACAATTGTGGTTATAACTTATAGCTATGGAAGGTGTTTCCATTACTACCAATAAAAATATATCCCTTTCCTTCTTGTTTTTCTTTTCCCTTTCTTTGTTGTACAAGGAAATTGTCAAAAGGAAAGGTATTCCATAAACACACTACCACCTTCCTAAAGTTATCTAAATAAAAGGTTTCTCTTTTACTATTATTTGTCTCCAACTAAAATAGGAGAAATGCAAGGCATCTTGTTTAAAAGGAAATCAAACACATTCTCCTTAAATAAAATATAGGAGCCCATTAAAGTTATCCTAATGCATATATAACATTATGGAGTTTATTGGGACATCTTTCATATTCATAATTGCCTCTTTTAAACACTTATATTAAAATAAAAACTATTATCCCATGGAATATCCTTTTTCTATCAATTTATTGAATTCTGTTCCTTTTATTACTATTTTCAATAATACAAAAAGTCATATCAAAATGTCCACATTTGATGCCTCAAACATTGTGTTGCCACTCTTGACTAGATAAATATTACTTTAATTGTCTAAAACACTATATATTTTATTTTCCTTTGGAAACTTGAAAACTATTTCATTTATCATATCAAAAGCCATTATTATTTATTCTTGTACGAATTCTTTTTATTTAGCCTGTGCCACAAGCACCCATCCCACAAAGGTGATTAACCTTATTATTCCATGAATAATACCATTGGAGAAATTACAAGTTAATTCATGGCTTATAATTATATAATTCAATTTTATCAAATCTTCCCCTCTAAGGGCTTGACATTTTATGATCTTCCCCTCCAGGGGCTTCATCGTTCATGACCTTCCCCTCTAGAGGCTTGATCATAGTCATCTCAATGAATTTCTTTCCATATTTAAACTTACAGAGATAGCATGGGGGGTTCAAGCATGTTATATTTAGATTTTAACCTTTTTTTCTAATGCAACCTAAATAAACACTTCTTGGTTTTTACCTCAACACCCTTATCCTCTTTTCTCAATCGTGTGTCCTCTATAAAGAGAGACTCTTTATAGGGAACCCTATGTAAGGGTTTGGTCCATGTAGTGGACTTCATATATAGGCTTTCCTTGGTAAGTCTGATCATCAGTCATCCCTTTGTGATGACTTTATTCACCCCATGCTCTTTAACTCACCAGAGATCAATATAGTGTTTGAGTAGGTTACATCTATAAATGCGTCATTCATAGGTTGCTTATGTTTTCTTAAAAATGTCTCATCAATGCCTTTGTTTCACACACACATATGGGAGACCAAGTCAGCTGACTCATTTATATATTTTATATTATAACTTCTCAACCTTTATTTGCCCAATCTTTGTGGTATACCCACTCGCCAGGGGTATTCATACTCACTCAATGGGAGTATTCATTATTCATTTATTCCTTCAGAGATAGCATTAGGGAGATGAGCAAGTTATATTCATATTTTCATTTTCATGTATGACCCTTGGTCATTTATGTCTCTCATGTATATTCAATTTCTCTCTTTTTTCACACATGCATCATGTATACATTTCTCCACAGCCATACATGGAAGTCTACTTCATATCGATTTATTTACATTTATTTTAATTCTCCTTACTCTTACCCTAATTAGGGTTCATATGGGTAGGTTTTCCATTATACCCATTCTACCACCATTTCCCAAGATTAGGGTTTGGGTTCCAGTTATAAAGACTATACCCTACCTCTTAGAGTTTCTTTGTCCCTTGTCCCGCGAGGGTCTTCCCATTTAAACCTAGTTCTATCTTGGGTTACCCTCATAAGGAGAACCCATAAAACATCTTTCTTTACTTTATCACTATTTCCATGCTACATGTACACATTTTTTTCCACATTACAAGTACATTACATTATGTGTACATTAATTGGCGGAGCATGCCTTAATCCAACTTTTTCTCAAAAACCTTAACTTGAGATGAGGAGAGAAATTCCTTTTTGGGTTTATTAAGAAAGAGGATGAGAAGTGGATGAATCAAGATGAGCAGGAACCTTAAAGGTGTTTTACTTTGGGCAAAGACTTTTGACTTTGGCCAGGCAAGATGCACGGGTCTGAGAGTCCTCATAAGCTGACTAGTGGTGTGGAGAAAAATTTTGCAAGACCCTAGTCGTGGTCCCTTCTAGACACCATCACCTTTACAAAATGCCCTAATAATTCCCTCATTTTTATACGAATTACTTGAAATTATAAACTATTAAAAAATGTGGTTCTCTAATACCAAATGTAACGACCTCACTCTTCAGCAACCGCCAATTAAGGAAGGCTTAAAAATGAGATCCATTGCCTACAAATTTTTTCCAAGGATCCAGATTTAGCAAATAATATATAATAGCAAACAATTTCATTAATTCACAAATATTGTTTATCAAATGTTTACATGAAATTTCCATCCTCAGAACTGTACATTTCAGAATAAATACCAAACTATCTAATGCTCCTACATAGCTTTAATACCTTCCATGTATTTCATCTTTATCTTCATGTATGTATCTTGTGTATCAACTACCTAAAACACCGAAAAACAAAATGTGGTCAACATATTTCTATAATGGTACATGGGTTCATCCAATAATCACAAATACATATATTCAATCATCATTTACTTGCACATAAGAACTTGTATTTTGTTTTATATTCTGACCCATACTTGGTGTACTATCTCAGGTGTAACCACTATCCATAATTGGACTTATGTGCATTACCCTTTGATCAGTGTAACCTAGGGTTCAAAACATCATTATTTACTTTATGTGATACTCATAGGGACTTTGGAATTTGCATGAAATAAATAAACATCCAACATATATCATTCAGTCAATATTAGAGAAACCTTAGCAAGTGTCAAAAGTCTATACATGTAATCATAAGTGTAACCACGTATCTTGATGGTGAGCCATGCGTATTATCATGTAAAATGAAATTCAAGCATAGTATCCTATCAACAAGCAATTCAAGCAACCCACATTTGAGTTTGCATAAATATAAATCCTAAAGTGTCACCATGACATATTAATCACATTAAATCCTAATTGACCCTAATTTGGGTTTACAGTTGGCTTAGGATAAGGATATGGATTAAGGGCTCAAACCCTATTTCTCTCGCATAATAGTTCGTTAAAGTTATAACTCCACATTAATCATTATGTATTGCCCAGATTATCAAGTTAAGCCTTTTATACCATTAGGGAAACTATGTGAAATTATGCAAATTTAAGATCCTAATGAATAAGGAGATTAGTTTCTAAACCCTAATCATTAGATTCATCATTTCCTTCCATTGGGAACACTTATATTAAACTCATTAACAACATAGCACAAGTTATGGTCTTTAAACCTGATTCCTTATATGCATGATTTTCCACTTTAGATATCCAAATTATCATCATAATAATTCTAGATTCCCATTATGTTAATCAATATTGGAAAACATCTCAAATCAACCAGATTTCCTTATTTAAGCATCATAATCACCAAAATTGGGGTTTTTATGCCTTAATCACCACTTTAACCCTTATTTGCACCCTTTTTAGAACTAGAAACATAATTAGGGTCCAAAGTATTTTATTTGGATTCTACGTGTTCTTATGATCAATTTTCATATATTACATTCCTTAATCTGAGTTACCAATTATTTTCTATAATTATTACAAATTGAGCATATATAAGCCAATCAGAGATTGACGTACCAATGTATTACCTTTTTCTTTATTTCTTTTCTTTCCTTTGATTGTGTATTGGTGTTGGGGTCTATTTACCCATCAACCTAGACCGGGTCGTCTCTCCTTCCTCATACGCATCTTGCGGATCGTGTTTCCTTGCATAGAGACCTGTTTCCCCCTGTACTGACACAATTGTAATTGTGCTACTGTCGGCTCCGCAGGAAGTGTTTTCTCGGGCACGTGACTGATCAATGCATATTAATCTTAGTTTTAGTCACCATTTTTGGCCCAGTTTTTCACTCATATCTCTCGTACAACCCTCAGATCTACTATTATGTAATTTTCTTAGATTTTTGTGAATATTTAGGATTTTGATCAACTCCATTGGTCTTCATTATAGGATTAAGCATCACACTATGTGCACTATCTTAGGAGAAGGTGGTCCCATAAGCCCACAGTAATAGGGCCCCCCAGGTGGGTTTATTCCATGAGGGTTGTGACTTAGAGTGAGGTCTCGACTGAGACAATTTTTGTGACCGTAACAGTGAAGTTATCGCGACCGTGATGTGCAGTTGTAACCACGATGAGTGGTCATGACCATCATCGTCATCACGACCGCAATGTCTAAATTTGTCTCAACTGAAATGCCAAAAGTTTTGCATGACCACAACACTAAATATTGTCGCAACCAAGATGTTGTTGTGACTAAGATGGAAGTCATGACCATAGCAAAGGTCACGACTGCCATAGCTAAGTCGGTGATCTCCATATATGTGCCTATAAATAGACGACCACTCCTTCATTTGAGGAATCACTTCCGCTCCATGATGCCGAGAGGCTACCACTCTGTGCCCAGCCAAGGAAGACAATCAACCACCGTATAGATTGCCTCTATGGTGTCCTTTCTACTCCGCCATATCCCCTCCATCAAGATTTATCTCCTAGCCATGAAAGTGGTGGGATTTCAGATCTATAGTACCCTCTGCCATCAGCCATCTACCGCTCCATCTCCGATGAGAAAAAGTGCAAGAAGAGAAGGAATAAGGAAAGAGAAGATCATCCTCATCTGCCTTGGTGTTCTTCCCCTCACCATCCAAATTTGCCCCATCATCATGTAGAAGATCGTTTCTCCATCCAGCCGTGACCATCTTTTTCACCATGACTATGGTGAAATTTTCCCTTTCTCTTTTTCTTTTATTTCTATCATGAGGAGTGAGTAGTCTATTTTGCTGGGGTGCGGGGACTAGCCCTGCCATCCGTGCTTACATGTCCATTTTATAACACACCATGTCTTATATATAACTTTCCATTTCATTGTTAATTATTTATTGCATGCTTTGTGGAATGATCACCTGCTTTGCATGATCTATTATATTCCTATGTTGCAAGAACTTCAATAATTAGGATTTGAATATCGATTAACATGGTTGATGTCCGGATGAGAACTTCTGAAGGGATATCTGTAGGGTAGTAAGTGCGCAATTTGTGTGTAACGAGACATCGAGCCTATGAAGATGCTTACGCAAACTCTATTTCCTAACATATAGTTTTGCTTAATCCATTTTGATAGTTGTATCTTTCCTAGATGTGTTTTGGATGTATTTGCATTTGTAGTGGTGGTGAAACTCGATTCCACACCAGTGATTCCCATCATTAATATAAACTCAATTTTAATCCTACTCTTTTACTTTCCTTCCAATTAGTTTAACTAAACTCAAATCAACTTTCATTTCTAAATATTAGTCTTGATTCAACTAGATACAATTAGTGAAGTTCTTGAAAATGTTATCCCTTGGGATCTGATGCTTAACTATATTGTGATAAGACCCGTCCGCTTACAGGTGGTACTATTGCACAAGGTTTTGGTAAAAAGTTAGGATTTCATCCCTAGGTGAATTTGTTAGTGTTGTAAAAGCCACATCATCGACCTCTCATTTACCGGGGCGTCGGCCGCTGGGGCTCCTCACTCGTCGCCTTTGCCTCATAGCACATCGACGAGTTGTCATTTCCTCACCTACAACCACGCTGCTCTGTCCCCAAGATTCCTTGCAAACACAGTGTCAATGCAACTACAGTCAGGCCTGCCTCTGTGAGGGAGGCCTATCCCGAACCCTACTCATGTGCTTACTAAGGCTATTGTGGTGGCGGCGTCCTACATCGTCATTGGACCACTCATCTCTAGCATCAAAGCTAGGTCCCCTGAAGATCAGTGTTGCCCGCCAAGCCTGTCGGTGGCAGCTTCATCTTCTAGAACGCTGCCAAGTTACTATGCCAAACCCTGGGCTTTCACTGATGCAAGGATTCTCCTTATCTAGTTGTTGACATAGCAGACTTATACGGAGGTCAAAGGAGACTCAGGCAGAGTCTGTGTTGAATAGGAGAAAGGGAAGGGAGTGTCCATGTGTTTCTCTGGCTCCTACAGTTACAACCTTGTAGGTCTATTGAGAAACTCCAAGGAAAAGGTAACTAGAGTGTGTAGGGAATAGGGAGTCTCCACGGGCCTCACCATGGGATATCGAGACCAGGGCATGTTCCCTGATTGTGAGGGTTCCCTAGTCAGTCACCTATATATATACATAAATCAAGGAAACCTTAATGGATTCTACGAAGGGAGGGACAGAGGGAGCAACCTTTGAGGGGAGAGTCTGGGTTCCCCTTCCTCGTACACCCACACAAAAGTAACAACTGTGGATATATGTTATAGATATTGAAGGTTTTTCCATTAATATTGATAAAAATATATCCCTTCCCTTCTTGTTTTTATTTTCCCTTTCTTTGTTGTACAAGGAAATTCTCAAAAGGCAAGGTAATCCATAAACACACTACCACCTTTTTATAAGTTATTTAAATAAAAGGTTTTTCTTTTTCTAAACAACTTGTCTCCTACTAAAATAGGAGAAAGACAAGGCATCTTGTTTAGAAGGAAATCAAACATATTCTCCTTAAATAAAATATAGGAGCCCATTAAAGTTATCCCAATGCATCTCTAACATTATGGACTTTATTGGGACATCTTTCATATTCAAAACTATATTTTTTAAACATTTATTGTAAATAACTACTATTATCTCATGTAATATCCTTTTTCTATCAATTTCTAGAATTCTCTTCCTTTTTATTACTATTTTCATGTATATAAAAATTCATATCAAAACATCCATGTTTGATGCCTCAAAAATTGTGTTGCCACTCTTAGGTAGATAATTATTCCTTTAATTATCTAAAACACTATGTATTTTATTTTCCTTTGGAAACTTCAGAACTATTTCTCAGAAGCCATTATTATTTATCATGTATGAATTCCTTTTATTTAGCTTGTGCCACAAGCACCCACCCCACAAAGGTGATTAACCTTATTATTCAATGAATAATAACATTGGAGAAATTACAAGTTAATAAAGACTTATAATTATGTAATTCAATTTTATCAAAATTGACGATATTACATAAGACCATCACATCATTATGATGTCAACATGCCTCATCAAGGCTCATGACATCATGTTGTACCACATAATGATTATTATAGCATTCACATACCTATGACATACATTCCACCTAAAAGGTTAGATCCATACAAGAGGGAGAGAGAGTATAATCTCATGCCATTCATTCGATGAACTCTACAAGCATAGCATACTCTAGGATTAGGGTTAGGGTTTCAAACACATAGCTGATCAGCAATCACCAAACCCTAGTATGATCACCTCCCATTTTCTTGGAGCATACTAGGATTAGAACATCATAATCAACTTGGTTAATCAACTATCTAAACAACATTAGGTATTGACCAATAGTTACATGTACATGTATAACAACCTTACAATGTCCACCATATGTAGTGACCATGTAACCTTGTATGAGCGTCGACCAACCCCCAAACATGTGTCTCGATCACCACCAAGACAAGTGTCTCAACCATCATAAAAGCATATGTCTCGACCATGACAAAAGCACGTCTCTACCATGAAAAAAGCATATGTCTTGACCAAAACCAAAGCATATGTCTCGACCCAAAACCAAAGCATGTGTCTCGACCCAAACCAAAGCATGTGTCTCGATCCAAACCAAATCATGTGTCTTGAGCAAACCAAAACATGTGTCTCTACCATTAAGTCAATCCATCTCACAACATGCATCCATCTTCAAAATAGAGACAAACCACGTCCAAAAAAGATGATAGACATCAAGCAAACCAAGTGTTATCAATAAGTAAAGCTTCGTATAATACGAACTTTAAAACCCCAAAACTGATCTCCAACTGACAAGCCTTAAACATGGGTCCAAGAAAGGAGACATGTCTAGGTTATCAGACTTTAGAAATTTCTAATACCTGAATGTTTAAGACTCCTGCAACTAGCACAGGGTCGAAGTAGTTCGAGGCTGAACACAGGGATAGGAAGAATGGCGCTTTAGAACTCGAGTTTTACTTGTCTAAGCATGTAAAAAAGGTCAAAGGGTAATGGTTTTTGATGCAATGAGAAAGAAACATAAAGAATCAAACAGAAAGCCTATCTCCAAGTGGAGTTACCAGAAGAATTAAGGTTTTATGTTTAGCAGTTTTTATGAACGTTTTTGTATATTGGAAACTGAGGAGATAAAACTATCATCATAGTAAATCACAAAGGCAGAAAACTTGAACATAACAAGCGGCAGCGGCATACATCATGCACCCTCTTCTCTCAAAGAGGGTGCCACCAGCCATGCACTAATTCCCTCTCTCAAAGGAATTAGGCATAGGCTAGAGCAGAAAGATATTTCGGGGAAACACCGATCCTGGTTACTCTTGTACACCTGAATCAGACCAAACTCTAGAGTTTACGACATACTTCTCTCGAAGTTGTCAAAATGAGAAACACAATTCGATAGCTAGTCAAAAGTGTGGTCCAAACATAAGAGACTAGAGCTCAGATGCTGTAAAGAAATCATCCAACAAAAAGGAGCCATACACGGAACAATCATGAGATAAAATCCACAGATTCCAAAAAGCATTAAAGAGATAAAAGAGTTCAGTTACAATGCAGTAGTAAAATAAAGTAAAGTGATGAAAAAGAGAAGATAAGTATCGACCTCCTTGATGTAGGAGACCGATATACATAGTAGCAGAACCCTAAGAAAATGCTAACCCAGTACCGGGTAGGAGCTCTATCGGGATACGACCATGTCGGGTTCTTGACCGTGTCGGGTCATGAACCATGATGGGTAAAGGACATATCAGGAATGGACTCCCTACCCGATATGGTCATGTCAGGTTGATGGTCCAGTTGGGCAGTAGTTGTGACGGGTAAGCCATATCGAGTTGGGTACCATGTCGTATTAGGACATGTATCGGGTTAGCTTTATCTTAGGTTCTCAGGTTCCTCATGCCAGGTATAGATGGGCGAGCCGTATCGGGTTGAAGCCCAGCTAGAGACCTGACATGTTGAAGTAGCCTTGAAGGTCGTGTTGTGCTGCTGCTACTACTAGGTCGGTTTCTAAGTGAACTCCCCCCTTCCCTCTCAGGTTGGGGGTGTGCTCACCTAGTATCGCACGACATGCTCGAGAACTCAACGTACTAGCTCCTTTGCTCTAAGAGTTAGCTCTCATAGGGTTCCCATATGTCCCATCGTAGGCCTGTAGCTGCTATTTATAGGCAGCATGCTAGTGGGAGATGTGGCTCTCGTTGGGCCACGTGTCCTCCATCTACTCTATTCATGTGGCTTCAAAAGGAGCCGACACATCTGTTGCTTGGCACCGCTGGCAGGGCGTCGCGTTCCGGGTTGCGAGTAAATCACGCTTGATCATGTCGGGTAAAAACCTTGGTGGGCTGCTGCACCGAAAAGTGACCGTGTCGTACAATCGACTCCATCGGCTGATGGATCGTGACAAGCAAGGCACCCTGTCGAGTAATAGCTTGCAGTCTGTCAGAGCTCTCATGAGACACACCCACATCATGTTGCTTGGCATATTGGGCAGCGACTGTGGCGGGAAAAAGGAGTGTGTCACTTCGTGTGATGGGTCGGGATGGTTAACTTGTTGCAGATGGGCCAAGGTGGGCCCATTAGCATTCTTTTGGTGGAAAAATAAGAGAAACTCTGCAAAAGATAGGAGATGTTATCAGGAGCATAGTAGGCATTATTTCTATTTAACAAATAAGATAAAACATAGAGGAAGTCAGGTTTGGAGGTAGTTTTGATAGTAAAATATAAGCTCTAGCAGCCACAAAATGGGTGTTATCAACTCCCCTAAACTTAGCATTTTGATTGTCCTCAATCAATTTGTACCTATTTTAAGACTTTGTTTGCGATACTTTTCAAAACTATACGTAGTCTTCGGACAAGGGGTTAAGTGAATTTTTGTAATGTCCTGAAGAAAATTACGTCTGACTACGAACAATGGACTTTATTTTTCCTTCCTTATTTAAGCAAAAAAATTCACTTCAGCTTTTGCGAGACTTAGGTGCATGATTTTGAAGTTATATTTCACACTAAACTAGTTGGGGGTAGAAGGTTGGGTTTTCAAGAAGGCTTAAGGCTTTTTGGGTTTTTTTCTTGCTTTCCATTGGTCCATCCAGGTATGGGTTCATTAACGGGCAAGTGGTCCCTGTAGTCCAAGCCATTTGGCTTTAGAGTAGTGATTTCACATCGTACGTACCACTGCCCCAGATCTACCATGCCTAAAGATGGGTACTTATGGGAAGACAAGTGTTTTTTTTTTCGGGCACAACTCTTATGCTTTTATTCACTCTCATAAGGCTTTCCTCTCTTTTTGGGATTTTGATGTGTAGGTAAAAGGGAGTTTGTTGTTTGGGCAACTTTTTCCTTCACATGCATGCCTCTTAGCTGTTGCGAGATTATTTTTCAAAGTTGGCACAGAAACGTTATAGCCTTTATCATTTGGTACTACATTTTCAAGAGAACATAACAGAAATGTGCACCGCCTTAGATACGGAGAGAACAAACTAGAAGAAGTTGTACCAAATATTTACTATAAATTGTTTTGTACAATTTTTGAGAAACAAGCAGTCGTGTATGTATTTCTTTCTATAAATCATTTATGTACATGTGTATACATAGACTATCATCCATGAACACCTCCATGACAGTCTCAGTTAACCCTGAAAAAATGGCAGACATACATCTTTGAAAAGTGGCTGGTGCATTGCACAAGCCAAAGGGCATTCGTCTAAAAGCGTATGTGCCAAAAGGGCATATGAAGGTGGTTTTCTCTTGGTCTTCTGGATGAATGGGGATCTGGTAAAAACCCGAGTAGCCATCTAAATAACAAAAGTATTGTTGATGAGCTAAACGTTCAAGAACTTGATCAAGGAAGGGAAGAGGGAAGTGGTCTTTCCTAGTTTCTTTGTTGAGTTTCCTGTAGTCAATGCACATCCTCCACCCTGTGACTGTACGGGTGGGGATAATATCATGCTTCTCATTCCTAACGACTGTGGTCCCACCCTTTTTGGGGACGACCTGAACCGGGCTGACCCAAGGAGAGTCAGAGATGGGGTAGATGATTCCTGCAGTCAAAAGTTTAATCACTTCAAGACGGACGACTTCCTTCATGTTTGGGTTGAGTTTCCTTTGTGGGTCTCGGGAAGGTTTACTGTTTTCAATCATTGGGATTTTGTGAATGCAAATGGATTGATCTATCCCAACCAAGTCCGTCATTTTGTACCCTAAGGCTGTTCTCCTTTTCCTAAGTTCTCCCATAAGCATGGTTTCTTGTTCAATGGTAAGATCAGAATTGATAATAACAGGGCATAATTGTTGTTCATCCAAAAACACATATTTCAGACCTATGGGAAGAGCCTTCATTTCTGGGGCCTTAGGTGGTTCAGGTTGTTCTTCTATGGTGGAGATCATCTTAAGGTCTTCAATCTCAGCACTTGGGATTTCCTCAAAGTTGTCCAAGTGAATCTTAAGTTGATTTGATGGTTCATTGTCAAAATCACATTCGGCGGGGATGGTGAGAGCAGTGCATAGGGGGTCATCAACTAATTCCCATTCTTGCCTTAATTGTTTTAATTCATCAATGCAATCAAGGAGATAGACTTCTTCCTCAAGGCTAGGTCCCTTCATACTTTCAAACACCCTAAACTCTAGGTTTTGCTTCCCTAGTCTTAACACAATGGTACCAGCCTCAACATCAATTAAGGCACGAGCAGTGGCTAAGAAGGGACGTCGGAAAATGAGGGGATAGTGTAAATCTTCCTTGATATCCATGATCACAAAATCACAAGGGACATAAGAATCATTTCCAACTTTAACTGTAATGTCTTCTATGATCCCCATGGGCTTGGTTGTGGATGAGTCTGCCAGTTGGATGGTCATGGCTGTGGGTAACATATCATTGAATCCCAACCTTTTGCAAAGACTATATGGCATGATGGATATACTAGCTCCTAAATCTGCTAGGCCTTTCCTTCAAGCATTGTCACCTAAGTAACATCCTATTCCAAAAGAACTTGGATCCTTCTATTTTTTAGGCATCTTACTTAGGATAATGTCAGAGGTAGTTCTAGCAAGTTTAACAGTCTCGTATTCTTTTGTAACATACTTCCTAGTCAAGAGGGATTTCATATACTTGGACCAGGCGGGCATGTCTGCCAAAGCATGAAGGAAGGGAATGTCGACATGTATTTTTTTCATAGCTTCCCTAAACTTCATGAAGCGGGCATCAAGTCTTGTTTGTTTGAGGCGGTCTTGATAGGGAGGTCGGGGTTTGTAAACTGGTTCTTCATATTCCACTTGAGGGGTTTTGGTGATGGATGGTTTAGGTGTGACTTTGGGTTCGACAACTACCATGTCCTCATCCTCAAATTCTAGAGGTGGGTCTGAAGATTAATCTGAAGGGGAAGGGGTGTGCACTTTTCCCGAACGAGTAGAGACTACCTTGAGTTGTTCAGGATGTTTGGGGTTGTTTTCAGGTTGTCCTGCAAAAGTCCCGGCAGGAGGTTTTTGTTGGGCAAACAAACGGGCTAACTGTGCGTCAGTTCCCTTTTGATGGGCTTGAATGGCCACGAGGGTTTGTTCTATGCTTGCCCAGTTGGGATGACTAGGGGGAGGAGGAGGGATGGCGTTTTGAGGTGGTTGGGGGGTTGAGGTTGGTTTGGATTTTGGGATGGAAGGTTTAGGTTTTGGAATTGCTGGTAGGGTTGTCGATTTTGGTGATTTCCAAAGTTTCTTTGATTGTTGTATGGGAATCCAGGTGGTGGTCGGTTGTGACTTTGAGGGTAGGGAGGCCTTTTTTGAAGTTGGGTAGAGTTCTCGGCGCCTGAAGGGTTCCCATACTGAAAACTAGGGTGATTTCTAGGTTGGTTGGGATTGTAGTAACCTTGGCCTGGTATTGTATGGATCGAATTAAGGTCTTCTGGTTGTTGACCTACTTCAGGTTGCGTGGGCATGTTGTAGAGGTATTGACAGTGGAGGGTGGTATGGTCGTATCCTTGGCAAATACCACAAAGGGAATCCATGGCTTTTAGTTGTTGGAGTGACTCCCTAAGGGTGACTAAGGATGACTCTAACCGATCTTGTTTTAAGGCAATTAATTTTAGGCTTTCCGCTATGCTTTGGATACCAATATTAACTTCTTCCTTGGCTACCTTAAGGATTCCTCCAATCCCTCTTCTAGCCCTTGTTTCGGAAGCCCGTTTAACTACCTCCCATGCACTAGTTAAACTTTGATGCATGAAATTTCCTCCAGATGAGGAGTCAAGAAAAAATTTGGTATCATCATCAACACCACGATAGAAAATCTCTATGAGTTGGGCTTGAGAGATGTCATGGTGGGGACACTTCCTAAGTAAATCCTTGAATCTTTTCCAGGCTTCACCTAAGGTCTCTCCTGGGGACATAGAAAAGTGAGTTATTTGACCCCTAAGTTCATAGGTGAGAGATGGGGGGTAGAATTTTTCAAGGAACTTGTTTTGCAGAACCTCCCAAGTTGTGACATGTTCCTCACTCTCCATGGTGTTGTACCAACTACTGGCTTGGCCGGAGAGGGAATACTTAAACAACCTAAGGCAGATGGCATCTTTAGAGACACCTGGGATTTTGTTCAAAGAGCAAAGGTCAATGAACTTCTGAAGGTGATCTTGACAACTTTCCCCATTGTTGCAAGAGAAGGGGTGAGTTTGCAGCATGGTGATCCATTGTATTCAGATTTCAAATTGTGGAGCCATGATATCAGGGGGTATAACAGGATGTTGTGCATAGGCTGTTTTGGGGACAGAAAAGTCTTTTAATTGTTTTTGCCTTTCAGTTTCCCTCCTATCAGCTTCTATGGTTTCTTGTTCAGCCCTAAAGGCTGCTCGCAAAGTGGCTTCTCTTTCCGCTTGTTCGGCTTGGATGAGCTCTCTTTGAGCTACGAGAGCTTGGTCGATTCTACGGGCGACCTTGTCTTCATTCATTGTTGCTAGATTTTGACGGTTTCGACGATGAAAGGTCCTTTCTATTTCCGGATCAAATGGTTGAAAATCGTCGTTTGGGCGTCGCATGCACAAATAAAGCAGTTAATCGTGTGCAGAAAAAACGGACTGCCGGAATGGAAACTCGGCAGAAAGAGGAGTACACTTCCAGAATGTTACTCGGAAGGTATGAAAAAAGGAAAAAAAGTTTTTCAAAATTGTTTTTGGGGTTCGAAAAAAACAATCCATTGTCCCCGGCAACGGCGCCAAATTGATAATCGTCGTTTTTCACTATCAATCACTAAGATGGTTAATCCTAGAGTTTAAATATTTTTTACTTCCGGTTTTAAAGGTAGTATAGAAGGGTCGATCCCACAGGACAACTATTTGGAGATTGTTCTTAGAACCCAAAATTTTTGAAGAACTTTTATTAATTTTTTTTGTATTTTTAGATTTGGAACGAGAATGTAAAAAAATCGAGTTTTGGGGTTGGTGATTACACTAAGGAATGAATGAAAATGCACTAACAAGAATAAAGAAAATTGCACAAGGAAAATTTTAGACTATTGTTAGCACAAAAAGAACTATATGAATTGAAAAGACTAAAAATTAAAGAAAGCAAAGGCAAGCAAGAAAGTCAGTGATTGAAATTAAGAGATGGAAAATCGAGGCTCGTACAGGTTTTCACCACCTTAGCCTAGGCGATAACAACTACTTCTTAGACGACGATTCGAAGAAGGTTTGCGAATTAAAAACTCAAAAGAGATAAACTCCACATGAGCCCATTGGTCCTGGTGCTCATGTTTCCTAGTTTATCATCCTAAAAGACGAAAATTCACGGTCATATCAAAACGTCTATGTAATCGATTTTTTTGTTCTAAATCCGAATTTCCATGGTCATTTCCATTCGGATTAACATGCGATCCGAAGATCAATTGTCAATTAAAATCGATTACCATCTAGTCGTTTAAGAAGAAGTCGTTAAAACCATGGCTAAGGGGTTATTCCCCTTGCCTTGATAAAAGTCTACTCACTCATGGAGAAAGGGGAGACGGAGGAAGAAAGCACTAAAGCCATAGTCTGGCCCAAAATTAGGAGTCAATCCTTTTGCTAGATACAATAAAATGGCTTAGTTCTTTGTTCCTTGCTCCAGAATTAAAGAACGGAGAAATAAGATTAAAACCAAGGCGGAAAGAAAAGACGAGAACAAGTATGAAAGAGTTATGCTTGAACTGAGATCTACTTTATTGCAGAATAAGAAGATGATTACAAGAACAATTGCTTCAGCGCTCTAATATAAGAAAACCCGAGATCCCAGAGAGGAGGAAGTACCCCTCCTTTTATAGGAGAAGGAGGGGTAGGCTATCCAAAAAAAAGAGGGGGAAAAAAGAGAGGGAGCCATCCTTTTGAATTTTCAGATCTAGTCAACAAACTCTTGATTGTCTTTCTTTAATGCAGATTCTCGCAGCAGTAATTTCGAGCGAATTTCCGTTCTCCAGAGAATTTAAAGTGCGCCCGAAAATATGATTTTCCTATAGGCCTTTGAATTCCCTTTCGAAATCATATTTGAACATTAAATTCCGCCTTACGATGTGAGAGTTATGCCAATTTTGGTGCAAGGTATGCATTTAAGTCAGCATTGCGGGAAACCGAATTGCCTCCTACCTTCATCTCTTCTTATATTCATTCATTCCTAAAAATTGAGGAAAATATTATAAGAATTCAATAAAATAATATTGATAAGATCAACTTACAATTTATTTGTGATAGAAGTTATTTTATTGCATGTCAGTCGATTAATAAAGAAAATCTATGAAATCAAGACTGCAACATTATCCAAAATTAATGCCACAATGGCATGCATCAAAATACCGCGGACTTAAAGTTGTGCTTGTCCTCAAGCAATTGAAAAAATCAAAATGATTCAAAAAATTTTGAAATAACAAGTTCATCCTCCCTAGATTAGTAGTTCTTCTATCCTTTTCATGGCCAAGCGACCCATCTCCTAGAACCACAAATTGCAAGCACTATGTTTTTCAAGAAAACATTTTTCATAACTTAAAGTTTTTGAACTTATACTTTGTAAAGACAGTTTCGATCTAACTTGTGCTTCGACATTCAAATTTTTTTTTGAGGAGTTGATTGCTGCACGGGGATAGAGAATTTGAGGTGTGACGGAAAAAATCCCTCCTCTATTCGACTTGGGATATAATTTTTCATGGACTTGTGATTACATTGACCACAATTTTTTTGTGTGCTCTTTTTTTGACATCTTTTGATGGTACACCCCTTTGTGGGGTATGGAAGAAGGGTATGCCACCCCGGACTTAGGGTTTGGCATGCGATTTATTTTTCCGTGCAACAAAAAACCCTTTTTTTTGTTTGAAATGTCGTTGCATAAGATAGAAGAAACATGTAGCTACATTATATAAGAGTAAAAACAAATAAGTTAATCTAATGCTAAAATTAAGAAAATCTGCATTTGATTTGATTTGATACTCTAAGGCTTGCCACTGTTTCCAAGAATTGCTATCGTGATCATAAGGAACTTGATATTGCAAAGTTTTTTGAAATAAAATTGATAATGCAATTGATTTTTGGAGATAAAGTACAACATTCGGCCGACTAGATAAAGGCCTTATGTTTGAAAGTAAACAAAAGAAACAAATAAAATGCAGAAAGAAATGTTGAAAAGGGAAGATAAAGGGTGGATTACGTACCACCCACCCCCACCCCGGACTTAGAATTTTGCTCGACCCGAGCAAACTCTAAGAGCGATATGGAGGGAAGAATCACTGCGGTGGAGGTGAAGGGTCAGTGAGGTTCAGATCCTGCAAAGGTAGAAACTTAGTTGAGTCAGAAGTGAGAACATCTTCAGTAGTGATATATCATTTGAGACAGTGCCCATTGACTTTAAACTCGCCCAGAACTTTATCCCAAAGAAGAAAAGCACCATGTGGATAAGCACACTTGACAATGTAAGGGCCGTACCATCGCGACTTGAGTTTCCCAGGGAAAAGTCATAATCTAGAATTAAAAACTAGGACTTGATCCCCTTCTCTAATGTCTTTGCACTTGATGTGACCATCATGCCACATTTTAGTTCGGTCCTTGTAGATTCTTGCGTTTTCATAGGCACTCATCCTAAGTTCATCAAGTTCATTCATTTGGAGAAAACGTTTCTCTCCAGCCATGGAAAGGTCAAAATTCAAACTTTTTATGGCCCAGCTTGCTTTGTTCTCTAGTTCTATTGGTAAGTGACATGACTTACCGTAGATCAGTCTGAAAGGGGTGGTGCCAATGGGTGTTTTGTAGGCAGTGCGATATGCCCACATGGCGTCATTAATTTTTAACGCCCAATCTTTCCTAGTTCGTCCAATAGTCTTTTCTAAAATGGATTTGATTTGTCTGTTGGATACTTCTACCTGCCCACTGGTCTGAGAATAGTAAGGAGTGGCGACTTTGTGATAGACCCAGTATTTTTTTAAAAGAGCCTCAAAACTTTTTTCCAAAAAATGGGATCCCCCGTCAGAAATGACGGTGCGAGGGACTCCGAATCTAGGAAAAATGACATCTTTAAAAAGTTTCTTAACGGGTTTAGAGTCACAAGTTTTAGTAGGTATGGCTTCAACCCACTTTGAAACGTAATCGACTGCGACTAAAATGTAAGTAAATCCATAAGAAGAAGGAAATGGGCCCATATAGTCGATTCCCCAGACATCAAAAATCTCTAATTCTTTCCAAGAGGTGAGAGGCATTTGGTCACGCTTAGAAATATTGCCCGTTCTTTGACATTGGTCACATGAAAGCACATAATCATACGAGTCTTTGAAGATGGTGGGCCAAAAGAATCCGCATTGTAGGACTTTCCTAGCCGTTTTTTGGGAACTCATGTGACCACCATAGGGGCCAGAGTGACATTGGTCCAAAATGGTGATGCTCTCTTCGTTGGAAACACAACGACGATATAAACCATCGGCACAAAGTCGAAACAAATAAGGTTCATCCCAATAGTAATTTTTGACATCATGTAAAAATTTAGCTTTAGAGTGTCCCGTATACTCGGGATGCAATACACCTACAGCTAAATAGTTTTACAAAATCAGCAAACCATGGAAATTGGGAGTCAACTTTGAGCAATTGGTCATCGGGTAAGGATTCATTTATGGGATGTTCATCAATGGGGTTGTAGCTAAGTCGACTGAGGTGGTCATCCACGACATTTTCAGATCCCTTTTTGTCTAGGATTTCTAGATCAAATTCCTGCAATAACAAAATCCATCTTATGAGTCTAGGCTTGGCATCTTTTTTAGTCATGAGGTAACGAATAGCTGCATGATCAGTATAAACAACAACCTTAGAACCAACAAGATATGAGCAAAATTTATCGAAAGCATAGACAATGGCTAGCATTTCTTTTTCAGTGACGGTGTAATTTCGCTGAGCTTCATCTAAGGTCTTGGATGCATAGTAAATGACATGGCATTTTTTGTCAATTCTTTGTCCTAAAATGGCACCTACAGCAAAATCACTAGCATCGCACATGATTTCAAAGGGTAAGGCCCAGTCAGGAGCACGAATGATGGGGGTGGTGGTGAGAGCCTTTTTCAAACATAAGAAGCTCTCCATGCATGCCGTATCAAAATGGAAAGGCACCTCCTTTTGAAGAAGATTGGTGAGAGGTTTTGTAATTTTGGAAAAGTCACGGATGAATCGCCGATAAAAACTGGCATGTACTAAGAAGGCTCGGATGTCTTTGACTGAGGTGGGAGGGGGAAGCTTGGTGATGACCTCAATCTTGGCTTGGTCAACTTCAATGCCTTGGTTGCTCACCTTATGGCCCAGAACAATACCCTCTTTGACCATGCAGTGACATTTTTCCCAATTAAGGACTAAATGTGACTCAATGCATCTGTCAAGAACAAGGGAGAGGTTCCCAAGGCAAGAAGTGAAACTATCTCCATAGACAGAGAAATCGTCCATGAACACCTCCATGACAGTCTCAGTTAACCCTGAAAAAATGGCAGACATACATCTTTGAAAAGCGGCTGGTGCATTGCACAAGCCAAAGGGCATTCGTCTAAAAGCGTATGTGCCAAAAGGGCATATGAAGGTGGTTTTCTCTTGGTCTCATGGATGAATGGGGATCTGATAAAAACCCGAGTAGCCATCTAAATAACAAAAGTATTGTTGATGAGCAAAACGTTTAAGAACTTGATCAAGGCAAGGAAGAGGGAAGTGGTCTTTCCTAGTTTCTTTGTTGAGTTTCCTGTAGTCAATGCACATCCTCCACCCTGTGACTGTACGGGTGGGGATAAGCTCATTCTTCTCATTCGTAACGACTGTGGTCCCACCCTTTTTGGGGACGACCTGGACCGAGCTGACCCAAGGAGAGTCAGAGATGGGGTAGATGATTCCTGCAGTCAAAAGTTTAATCACTTCAAGACGGACGACTTCCTTCATGTTTGGGTTGAGTTTCCTTTGTGGGTCTCGGGAAGGTTTACTGTTTTCAATCATTGGGATTTTTTGAATGCAAATGGATTGATCTATCCCAACCAAGTCCATCATTTTGTACCCTAAGGTTGTTCTCCTTTCCCTAAGTTCTCCCATAAGCATGGTTTCCTGTTCAATGGTAAGATCAGAATTGATAATAACAGGGCATAATTGTTGTTCATCCAAAAACACATATTTCAGACCTATGGGAAGAGCCTTCATTTCTGGGGCCTTAGGTGGTTCAGGTTGTTCTTCTATGGTGGAGATCATCTTAAGGTCTTCAATCTCAGCACTTGGGATTTCCTCAAAGTTGTCCAAGTGAATCTTAAGTTGATTTGATGGTTCATTGTCAAAATCACATTCGGAGGGGATGGTGAGAGCAGTGCATAGGGGGTCATCAACTAATTCCCATTCTTGCCTTAATTAGTTTAATTCATCAATGCAATCAAGGAGGTAGACTTCTTCCTCAAGGCTAGGTCCCTTCATACTTTCAAACACCCTAAACTCTAGGTTTTGCTTCCCTAGTCTTAACACAATGGTACCAGCCTCAACATCAATTAAGGCACGAGCAGTGGCTAAGAAAGGACGTCCGAAAATAAGGGGATAGCGTAAATATTCCTTGATATCCATGATCACAAAATCACAAGGGACATAAGCATCATTTCCAACTTTAACTGGAATGTCTTCTATGATCCCCATGGGCCTGGTTGTGGATGAGTCTGCCAGTTGGATGGTCATGGCTGTGGGTAACATATCATTGAATCCCAACCTTTTGCAAAGACTATATGGCATGATGGATATACTAGCTCCTAAATCTGCTAGGCCTTTCCTACAAGCATTGTCACCTAAGTAACATCCTATTCCAAAAGAACATGGATCCTTCTGTTTTTTAGGCATCTTACTTAGGATAATGTCAGAGGTAGTTCTAGCAAGTTTAATAGTCTCGTATTCTTTTGTAACATACTTCCTAGTCAAGAGGGATTTCATATACTTGGACCAGGCGGGCATGTCTGCCAAAGCTTCAAGGAAGGGAATGTCGACATGTATTTTTTTCATAGCTTCCCTAAACTTCATGAAGCGGGCATCAAGTCTTGTTTGTTTGAGGCGGTCTTGATAGGGAGGTCGGGGTTTGTAAACTGGTTCTTCATATTCCACTTGAGGGGTTTCAGGAATGGATGGTTTAGGTGTGACTTCGGCTTCGACAACTACCATGTCCTCATCCTCGAATTCTAGAGGTGGGTCAGAAGATTTTTCTGAAGGGGAAGGGGTGTGCACTTTTCCCGAACGAGTAGAGACTACCTTGAGTTGTTCAGGATGTTTGGGGTTGTTTTCAGGTTGTCCTACAAAAGTCCCGGCAGGAGGTTTTTGTTGGGCAAACAAACGGGCTAACTGTGCGTCAGTTGCCTTTTGATGGGCTTGAATGGCCACGAGGGTTTGTTCTATGCTTGCCCAGTTGGGATGACTAGGGGGAGGAGGAGGGACGGCGTTTTGAGGTGGTTGGGGGGGGTTGAGGTTGGTTTGGATTTTGGGATGGAAGGTTTAGGTTTTGGAATTGCTGGTAGGGTTGTCGATTTTGGTGATTTCCAAAGTTTCTTTGATTGTTGTATGGGAATCCAGGTGGTGGTCAGTTGTGACTTTGAGGGTAGGGAGGCCTTTGTTGAAGTTGGGTAGAGTTCTCGGCGCCTGAAGGGTTCCCATTCTGAAAACCAGGGTGATTTCTAGGTTGGTTGGGATTGTAGTAACCTTGGCCTGGTATTGTATGGATCGAATTAAGGTCTTTTGGTTGTTGACCTACTTCAGGTTGCATGGGCATGTTGTAGAGGTATTGACAGTGGAGGTTTGTATGGTCGTATCCTTGGCAAATACCACAAAGGGAATCCATGGCTTTTAGTTTTTGGGGTGACTCCCTAAGGGTGACTAAGGATGACTCTAACCGATCTTGTTTTAAGGCAATTAATTTTAGGCTTTCTGCTATGCTTTGGATATCATTATTAACTTCTGCCTTGGCTACCTTAAGGATTCCTACAATCCCTCTTCTAGCCCTTGTTTCGGAAGCCCGTTTAACTACCTCCCATGCGCTAGTTAAACTTTGATGCATGAAATTTCCTTCAGATGAGGAGTCAAGAAAAAATTTGGTATCATCATCAACACCACAATAGAAAATCTCTATGAGTTGGGCTTGAGAGATGTCATGGTGGGGACATTTCCTAAGTAAATACTTGAATCTTTTCCAGGCTTCACCTAAGGTCTCTCCTGGGGACATAGAAAAGTGAGTTATTTGACCCCTAAGTTCATAGGTGAGAGATGGGCGTAGAATTTTTCAAGGAACTTGTTTTGCAGAACCTCCCAAGTTGTGACATGTTCCTCACTCTCCATGCTGTTGTACCAACTACTGGCTTGGCCGGAGAGGGAATACTTAAACAACCTAAGGCGGATGGCATCTTCAGAGACACCTGGGATTTTGTTCAAAGAGCAAAGGTCAATGAACTTCTGAAGGTGATCTTGACAACTTTCCCCATTGTTGCAAGAGAAGGGGTGCGTTTGCAGCATGGTGATCCATTGTGTTCGGATTTCGAATTGTGGAGCCATGATATCAGGGGGTATAACAGGATGTTGTGCATAGGATGTTTTGGGGACAGAAAAGTCTTTTAATTGTTTTTGCCTTTCAGTTTCCCTCCTATCAGCTTCTATGGTTTCTTGTTCAGCCCTAAAGGCTGCTCGCAAAGCGGCTTCTCTTTCCGCTTGTTCGGCTTGGATGAGCTCTCTTTGAGCTGCGAGAGCTTGGTCGATTCTATGGGCGACCTCGTCTTCATTCATTGTTGCTAGATTTTGACGGTTTCGACGATGAAAGGTCCTTTCTATTTCCGGATCGAACGGTTGAAAATCATCGTTCGGGCGTCGCATGCACAAACAAAGCAGTTAATCGTGTGCAGAAAAAACAGACTGCCGGAATGGAAACTCAGCAGAAAGAGGAGTACACTTCCGGAATGTTACTCGGAAGGTATGAAAAAAGGAAAAAACGTTTTTCAAAATTGTTTTTGGGGTTCGAAAAAAACAATCTGTTGTCCCCGGCAATGGCGCCAAATTGATAATCGTCGTTTTGCACTATCAATCACTAAGATGGTTAATCCTAGAGTTTAAACCTTTTTTACTTCCGGTTTTAAGGGTAGTATAGAAGGGTCGATCCCACAGGACAACTATTTGGAGATTGTTCTTAGAACCCAAAATTTTTGAAGAACTTTTATTAATTTTTTTTTTGTATTTTTAGATTTGGAACGAGAATGTAAAAAAATCGAGTTTTGGGGTTGGTGATTACACTAAGGAATGAATGAAAATGCACTAACAAGAATAAAGAAAATTGCACAAGGAAAATTTTAGACTATTGTTAGCACAAAAAGAACTATATGAATTGAAAAGACAAAAAATTAAAGAAAGCAAAGGCAAGCAAGAAATTCGGTGATTGAAATCAAGAGATGGAAAATCGAGGCTCGTAGAGGTTTTCACCACCTTAGCCTAGGTGATAACAACTACTTCTTAGACGACGATTCGAAGAAGGTTTGCGAATTAAAAACTCACAAGAGATAAACTCTACATGAGCCCATTGGTCCTGGTGCTCATGTTTCCTAGTTTATCATCCTAAAAGATGAAAATTCACGGTCATATCAAAACGTCTATGTAATCGATTTTATTGTTCTAAATCCGAATTTCCATGGTCATTTCCATTCGGATTAACATGCGATCCGAAGATCAATCGTCAATTAAAATCGATTACCATCTAGTTGTTTAAGAAGAAGTCGTTAAAACCATGGCTAAGGGGTTATTCCCCTTGCCTCGATAAAAGTCTACTCACTCATGGAGAAAGGGGAGACGGAGGAAAAAGCACTGAAGACATAGTCTAGCCCAAAATTAGGAGTCAATCCTTTTGCTAGATACAATAAAATGGCTTAGTTCTTTGTTCCTTGCTCCAGAATTAAAGAACGGAGAAAGAAGATTAAAACCAAGGCGGAAAGAAAAGACAAGAACAAGTATGAAAGAGTTATGCTTGAACTGAGATCTACTTTATTGCAGAATAAGAAGATGATTACAAGAATAATTGCTTCAGCGCTCTAATATAAGAAAACCCAAGATCCCAGAGAGGAGGAAGTGCCCCTCCTTTTATAGGAGAAGGAGGGGTAGGCTATCCAAAAAAAAGAGGGGGAAAAAGAGAGGGAGCCATCTTTTGAATTTTCAGATCTAGTCAACAAACTCTTGATTGTCTTTCTTTAATGCAGATTCTCGCAGCAGAAATTTCGAGCGAATTTCCGTTCTTCAGAGAATTTAAAGTGCGCCCGAAAATATGATTTTCCTATAGGCCTTTGAATTCCCTTTCCAAATCATATTTGAACATTAAATTCCGCCTTAGGATGTGAGAGTTATGCCAATTTTGGTGCAAGGTATGCATTTAAGTCAGCATTGCGGGAAACTGAATTGCCTCCTACCTTCATCTCTTCTTATATTCATTCATTCCTAAAAATTGAGGAAAATATTATAAGAATTCAATAAAATAATATTGATAAGATCAACTTACAATTTATTTGTGATAGAAGTTATTTTATTGCATGTCAGTCGATTAATAAAGAAAATCTATGAAATCAAGACTGCAACATTATCCAAAATTAATGCCACAATGGCATGCATCAGCTGGATCAAAGACACCACCTTGGCATAATATTTTCTTGCTAGCCGCTCGAGGGATGTTGCCTCCATAGATGCACACTCTATCAGGTAGTCATTGTTGGCTTCGGAGCTATTGTTGAAGAAACTGGCGCGTGGACGGGTGTATATCATCAGGAGCATCCAATGATTGTTGTGCATCATAGGTAGAAATATTATGCATGGCAGACACTTCTTTAATTCAAGATGGAACAGATGGTGCGCTCCTATATTATCAGCAAGGCATAAGTCATTGAACAACATCAGATGAGTGATGTGGGGCTGTCCAATCTTCTTATGTAGGATGGGGATGTAAGTTGATGCCACCATCATAGCTAGACGCCCTCCTGCCTTGACTAACCCCGTAGATTGTCAAGGGGGACTACTGCATAATCTTTTTCATAAATGATGTCTATAGTGTCAGAATCAGCAAGTCTAAGAAGTATTTCATTGACTTGTTCCTGAAATAGAGAACTACACATGGAACGATCAAACTTGTTGATAAGAGATTCAGTGATGACATGCGAAGTAGAATCGCCTTCAGTGGCGAGTACGGTTCGCAGAGTTTTTATCTACTTACCTATCCTATAGATGTCATAAGAGTCATCGACTTCATTCCTTGGAGGACTGCTAGGTTGAGAAAAATAGGAGTCAACATCAGAACCCACGTCTATCTCCTGCAGGTCCTCTGGAAGTTCTACATCTTGGAAATAGTGCTTGTCTTTGATAAGAAGCAGCATGTATATGCTCCTTAGTTGGTAGTAGTCTTTGTCCTAGAGTTTCCTTATGTATCTGAAGATGTTTAGTAGCTCCATGGCACGCAGGATGATGAAAGTGCTATTTCCTCTCCCCGGGTATTCTTGAACTGGGAAGTCTCTGATGGTGTAGAAGTTCTAGATGTTGTTGTGGTGTTGGACTCCTTGTTTGATGACCTGGTGAAGGCACATAGGAAGAAGCCTAAGGTGCTTATCTTTGGGGCATACAAAGATGTTCCCCCAGTGGGGGACCTCCACGTTGCAGCAGCTAAGTAAAGTGACGTCGTGGGAACAGAGGTTGGCCACACAGAGGAACCAGTGCTTTCTGAGCTTGTAAGGGGCTAGCACCAGGATGGGATTGTGCTCCTCAATGTGTTGCAGCATATCAGCCACCTACCTTGTTTTGTATGCCCCTGCTAGTAGTCATCTCGCCAAGGCTGGGATGGTGTTGTAGAATGGTTGTCAGCCTATCCTGATGGAAATATTCTCAAGCATCACGCCTTCTAGGACCCTAAACAAGATCTTCCCTACAACAGCTTCTGACCAAAACATGCCTTGGAGTGCTCTGTGTCATACGGAGAAGTACCTGTCACTCTAGACGATGGCTTCTTCTTCTGCCTACAGCCTCAAGACCATGTTCAACAGTTGTTGGTCCCGGATCATCAGGTAGCCAATGGCGCACCTGTCAAAGTCAGCCATCTCGAAGGTGGGAATCTCTAATGGTGTAGAAAATGTGTCAGCCTCTAAAGTCCTCGCCCTAGGGGGTTACTCATCAATCGAGCTATACAGAT
This sequence comes from Alisma plantago-aquatica, assembly GCA_963693085.1. Lineage (NCBI taxonomy): Eukaryota > Viridiplantae > Streptophyta > Magnoliopsida > Alismatales > Alismataceae > Alisma > Alisma plantago-aquatica. The sequence goes on along the minus strand of OY856410.1, from coordinate 350,692,738 downwards.
CACCCCCTTTACCCTCAGATTTTTTAGTTGAATCCTCCGCTAGGCCTTCATATATCTCTTCTGCGTCGTCAGTTGGCTCTAGTGGCTGAGGGGTTATAAATGTGTTGACGCCTGATGAACACATATTCATCATGATTTCAGTCCCCATCTTTGGCCCTTTTCTGCTTAAATACTTTCACTTTCATCTCCTAGATCTTACAATATGAAAATTTACATAATTGGTTGAATTATCAGGATTACTAACTATATTTTAATGAACTTCATGCAGATCATGTAGGATACGATGAGGTTGAACCTTCATCTATGATCCACCTTCATCAACACCCTTCATCTTCTTCACCTTCCATTAATGGTCATCACCATCACTTGCTTCACATTCCACTTCCATCTTCATCAACATCACCCTTACATCCATCTCCACCCTCTTTCGGTTTCAAACCCTACTCTATCTAACCTCTCAGACGTGTCCCTTGTATATTTGGCCTCTCAGTCCTGCCTACACGGTTTTGTGATTCTTTCTCTAAATAGTTTCACCTAAACGATTTTTCCCTAGCGATCTTGGCCTCTTGATTTTCCCTCCTCTCAGTTTTCTCTTACGATCGACCCATTCAATTTTCACCACTTGATCTTCCCTCTTGGTTTTGTCTTCCATTCATTCTCAACCTCCCCTCCTCCTCACGATTTTGAGAGTGAGTGAAGTCCTCACAGTCTCAAGACCGTGTGGAGCCTTCACGGTCTCAAGACCGTGTGGAGCCTTCACGGTCTCAAGACCGTGAGAGGTGGCACTGACCCCAGACCGTGAGGACTACCACCTCCATCGGCCAGACCGTGTGACACGAATCCTCCTCCTCTGAGACCTACAACCCTAATCTTCCACTCCATCAGCAATGTTGCCTCCTCATCACCTTCCCCAACCAGTGTCGCGGCCTACACCACGATCTCCAGCGTTGTCCTCATCACCAATAGCATTGACCACCACAACAGATTGGGATCCCTCTCCTCCATGATCTGTGGAGACTACCATCTTCACATGCAATGCCTCATCATCATCTTCCTCTCACCCGCAACCCTAACTACCATCACCACCTCCAACATATCTGCTCCTCACAGTCTGCTGCTTCATCCGCTTCATGGTTTCAAGACCGCGTGGAGCCTCACTGTTTCAAGACTGTGTGGCGGAAAGCAATCTCGAAGACTGATCGGAGGCAAATGACCATCCAAGATTGAACAAGAAGTCGAGACTGTGAGGCTGCCACTTAAGTATGACCGCAAGGCCTAGAGACCAATTCCTATATATATGTCATCATCCCCTCCTTCACAGGGATCGAACCCCTACCGCCAGGCTGCGCAAACCCCAAAACTCGACCCATGGGGTGGCTTGATCACCACCATTATCTCCGTCGTCAGCCACAACATCACGCACGCTCACCAACTCTGCCACCATCTCGTGCTTTAACACCCCCCTCACCTCTGCATCCATGGTATTGATCGAGGAGGGATCGACGCCACGCCCAAAGGCTATTGGACTGAGTTCTCTGCTCCTGTCCTCTACCTCCACTTCACCTCACCAACACAACACCACCTCCCTTCCATCCACACCACTACGAATCTGCTTGCTGCTTCTCTTTCTGCGAGCAAGGAGGTCAAGACGAGAAAGGTGGAGAACAAGATCAACCTAGTCTACCTTGGTGGTTCTTCCTCCTCGTCTCAGATCTTCTTTGACACGTCATAGAAGACCACATTTTCACTGAGCTATGATCATCTCCTTCACAATGTTCTCAGTGGAATCTTCCCTCTCTCTTGTTCTTCTTGTTCCTCGCATCATGAGCGAGTAGTTCCTTTTCGCTGGGGTGCGGGGACTAGCCCCGTTTCCCATGCTTATATGTTCTTTTGTTAAACATTCCATGGCATGTATATAACTTTTCATTTCGTTGTTAATTGTTGATGTTTGCTTGTAGATTGATCACCAGCTTACTTTTATCTTGTTCTTTCCTATGTTGTGAGAACTTTAATATGTAGGTTTGAATGTTGATTAATGCGGTTGACTCCCTGACTAGAAATAGGATGGGATTCCCTGAGGTAGTAAGTGAATGATCTGTGAGGGGTCGAGCCATCTAGACCACGGTGATGCTTCTATGTGCCTAACTCCTGTATAGGGGGCCCACAAGTTCAATTGGATATTTGTATCTTTGGAACCGTAAGTGCATGATCTGGATGGCGATGAGAAATCGGATGCCTAAGGTGATGCTTATGTGAACCTAAACATCCCTCCATGAGGGTTTGCAGTAGTTCTATTTGGATAGTTAGATATTTCTTAGATGTTTGTGATTGGATATGTTTGCATGTGTAGTGGTGGTGAAACCCGGGACCACCCTAGTGACCTCCATCATTAATCTAGATTCAACTTTAATTTTGTTCTTTACTTTCTTGCGGTTAGTTTAATTAAACTCAACTCAACCTTTTTTCTAAATATTAGCCTTACTTGAGCTAGACTAGACTAGCAACGATTCTTAAAAACGTTGTCCCTTAGGACTCGATCCTTAACTATATTGTGATAAGAGCCCTCTGCTTGCGGATGGTATTATTGCATAAGGTTTTGGTAAAACTCAGGGATTTCAGCCCTGGGTGAGTTTGTTAGTATGATAATAGACCACATCAAATTATGGCACCGTTGTCAGGGACAACAGAATCAGCTGTCAAATCTAGTTCTTTTAAGGCTAATTTAGGATTTTCTTTTACTTTTGATACAATCGATCATTCACTTGAATTTAGTTCTACTCTGTCAATCTTGCTTCTGAAATATCTTTCCATCCCAAGTACCTCCCAAAAACTAGTGTATGCACTGCTTGAACAATCCAAGACTCTCTGCTAGATTTGATCTTGAGATAGACAGAACCTTTCATCCCCAGAACAAAGAGAACCAAGCAAGGATGGCTCAAGAGGAAGAAATAGCCCGAAGGGTTGCTCAAGCCCTTGCTACACAAAGATATAGGCTTATGCAAGAAGCTAGAGATGTAGTTGAAATAGAGATCTGAGCAGCACCAGTAGCAACACAAGTAGTATAACTATAGAAGGACCTTAGAGAGTTCTCCATTCCTAAAGTTGTTGACGTTCACCACCCAGTGCAACCTCCTCCCATCAACACTCCAAATTTTGAGATAAGGGCACATTGGATCACCTTTCTTCAAATCAACCCATTCTATGGTAAACAAGGAGAGTATAGTCAAGAACATCTTCTGAGGTTTATTGATCTATGTGCTATGAAAAAGTAAAATGGAGTATCTGATGATGCCATCCGACTCTTTCTCTTCAAGTATTGTCTTATTGATAGAGCTATAACTTGGTACAACTCCTTGCAATGTGAACCCATCACCACCTGGGAACAACTTCAAAATGTCTTCTTAGAGAAGTTCTATCCTCCTTCTCTCACCTATGAAATCAGGGGATGTATAACTCAATTCACTTAGTTCCATGGAGAATCCCTAGCTGAAGAATGGGAAGATACAAAGAGCTTCTACGCAAGTGTCCACACCATGGAATTCCCAAGAATCAGCTTATCGAGATCTTCTATAGGGGTGTGGATGATGACATTAAGAGGTTCTTAGACTCCTCATCTGGAAGAAACTTCATGCGTCAGAGTTACAACAATGTATGGAAGGTTGTCACCCTTGGAGCGAAAAATCAAGCTAATTGGGGTAGATCTATAGGAAAAGGAGTGTTGAAGGTAGTTATGGCTGAAGTTATTACTGAGTACAAGTCTATCGTTGAATCCCTCAAGCTCTTAGTTGCCAAGCAAGACCATCTCGAATCGTCTCTTGCTGCCTAGGAAAGAAGACACTCACCCCCTCGACAACAAAAATAGATCAAGTCAGCTTCACTGTTCTATGAAGCATGTAAAGGAACTAATCACTCTACTTTTTCCTGCAATGTTCTCTATGATGTTGTCCTAAGCAAAGTCAACAAACAAGGAGATAATGGCCAGATGGAAAGCAGAATGCTGTCAATACTATCCCTGGTCAAGGATACTATAACCTGAATCAGAACGTGAACCATCCCAATTTTTAGTATGGAAATCCTTCGGGAGCGGGAAACTCACATCAATTTGGTTCAAACAATCAACAATAGAATTTCAGGAATCAAGGGAACTTTAGAGGAAACTTCCAGAACAAGAACTACAACAATTACCAAAACAACCCTCAGTTCCAAGACCCCAATCAGGTCTCTTACCAGAATCAACAACAAGGGCAACAAGCTAGACCCATCTCTCCTGATGATAAACTATCAGCCATTGAGAAGATGTTACAGTCGCAACAAACATTGATAGCTAACCAACAAGCACACCAGAAGGCCATTGAATCTCAACTAGATGAACTTGCAGCTAGACTCAAGCCACCTGCTAGAGCTTTAGTTGGGCAACCAGAAGAAAATCTGAGGCACGTGGAACAACTTAAAGCCGTGACAACTCATTCAGGCTTTATCTTACTAGAACCCATGACTCCTGTCACCGTGACAAATGTCCAAGGTGTTGAGCATAGTGCAGGTGCCACTCAAAATGATAAGACCGACAAGGCAAGTTCTGAGGAACCTATTGTTGCTGATGCAGAAGACTCGCCTGAGCTAGTTGTTCCTATGTACAAACCTCATGTGTCGTTCCCAAATCGACTGAATTTTACCCAGCTCGATACTAGGTTCAACAAATTCAAGGAAATCATGAAAAAGTTGTACGCCAATATTCCGCTCTTGGATGCCATGGCTGAGATGCCTCAGTGGTCAAAGTTTTTCAAACTCCTGCTCAGACGGAAATACGGAACTGAAGAACATCAGACGGTGAAATTGGTGGAAACCTCATCTTATTTAGTGATGGATAGGATGCCTCGCAAACATAAGGATCCAAGAACCTTCGGAATTAACTACTTGATAAGCGATTACGTCAACTGACCACGCCTAGCCAATCTCAAAGCTAGCATTTCTATCATTCCTCTCAATCTATGCAACAAACTGGGCCTCACCAACTTCTTGCCCACTCGAATATCCATAGATCTTGCTGACTCTTCAATGATCAAGCCAATTGGCATTATAGAAGACATCCCTGTAAGGGTTGGGAATCTATATGTCCCATGTGATTTTGTAGTTATGGACATCAAGGAGAATCAACGCTACCCCCTAGTTTTTGGAAGACCTTTTCTCTCCACTGCTAGAGCTCTAATTGATGTTGAAGTTAAAGTTTTGATCCTAAGAGTGGGAAACCAATCTTTTGATTTCTATGCATCCAAAAGTGCAAAGGAACGCACTGCAGAAGAAGATGCATATTTTTTTGACTGTGTTAATCAATTTACTAAAATGCAACAGTGAGTTCTTTCCTCAAATTCTGACATTCCCTCAGAAGAAGACCATGATGAAAAGAAGACTGAGAGTGAACCAGTCTATGTAGAGACAAAAGAAATATCGGCAACTACGGAAGAGACACGTCTTGGCCCTATTGTTACACATATCGAACCTTCTATAGGTTTCCATGAGCCTCCTCACCTAGAAACAACCATCCTCTGGAATGCACTAGTAGCCCAACAGACAGAGACTACTGATTTCATCTTCCCTCTGCAACAAGATTTGAACTGAAGTTTCTACCGAGAACATCCACCAGATCCATATCTGATTGGCATCAATGACCATCATTCCTACAAAGAAAGGATAGTGCATCAACAAATAAACTTTTCTTCTGAGCCTCAACAACACTACTTTATCAATGAAGCAGTTCAGAGTCCCTTCAAATATTCTCCACCTCGCATTGAGCGACAAAACTCAAGTTGTTTCCCTATGTGTTCTGATACTGCCCGCTCTGTATGGGGAAGAATACGAGAGGCCAGAATCAAAGCAAGGATAAATGAATGGCTGAGAAAGAAACCACCAAGAGAATATGTCAATCCAGCTCAGGCTCCACTCAGAGCCCCACCATGGTGATAGTATCCACATCGAGCCATCGACGTAAAACAAAGGCACTTGTCGGGAGGCAACCCGATCCTTAGCTTAGTTTTTTTTTTAATTAGACAATTTTGCACTTGGTAGATAATGCATCGTAAGATGCAATCTTATGTTCTGATAGTTTTCATTCTTGAGTATTCAGATGGAGGACACACGCTAATTGGAACGTAACCACATCTGATGGTCCAACCAACATGAGTTTTCCCCTCTATCTCGGATTTAGAGTTTTCTCAGGATGAGCAAATTTCTAAGTTCGGGGTGGAGGGTGGGTGGTACGTACTTTACTTTCCACCCACTCTTGTCTGTTTCAGACTTAAGATTTCATCGTTGCATTTTTGAGCAAATTTTTCAAAAAAAATCAAAATTTTGAAGTTTTTACAATAGTTTGTATAGACACTTGATGAAGTTTTGACACTTTTGTTTCAATCTAAGCCATTACTTAGTCGGCTATCTCATTTTTCCATGTAGTTTTGAATCATTATACCCTCCTTATCCGAAGCCAAACCCCAAGAGGGACAATTTCTGAAACTAGCCAATGGTTAGAAATCACCGTGTGAAGCTTATGAATCCTAACATCATGATCAGTAAAAATGGCAAGTATGTTTTGAACTGAGAGGGATCAAACATATCGTCCTTCCTAACTGACTAGTGGAACAATAGCATGGAATCTGCATTAGATCCACATCAAGTCATTATTTGAATAGAGTATGATAAGGAGAACAATCCGGTGCACTAAATTGTAAATCAAGTTGCATTCTGATCTGAACTCTCTTCTACGCTTCTTCTATCATCTTCTTACCCCTCTGTCCATAAAAAAGAAACAAAAATAGCCAATATAGTGCCAAACCCTAAGTTCGGGGTGGCACACCCTCTCTCTCTTTATTCTCTTCTTCCATACCCCTCGCTATGTAATAGGGGTGTACCACCAAGAAAAGATGCCAATGTGCACACAAAAAAATGCAATCTCGATTCAAGTAGAGGAGTGATTCGCACACAAAATAAATGCAATCAATGAAATTGCAAACATACAATAAGAATCTCGAGTCGAATAGAGGAGAGATTTATTTCTTTCTTTCATACCCCCCTTCACTCCCTTTTCCACCTACTAGCACAATGAATGCCTACTTTGCCAATATTTTGAAAAACACCAGTGTTAGCTCAGGTGCACACTTGTTATTCTGTGGGTATCTTTGGACTCCTACGAAACTCTTAGAAATGCTTGTTGTTGGAAAAAGTGAGGAGGAAGTGATGTTGGAAAACAAACTCAGGAACGAAGATATGGTAAGATGTGTTTAGTGATCTCAGGAAGTTGAGATGCTTAGTCATACTAAGCAGAAAGGAAACAATCGTGATGTGAAGATGAGGCAATCACATGAGTTGAAAGTATTCATTTGGAAATTGTTTCAGATTATGTGTTACGCGACAACGAGCAATGATTAAGTTTGGGGTGTTTTGATGAATGCATATTCATCATGATTTCAGTTGCCATCTTTGGCCCTTTTTTGCTTAAATACTTTCACTTTCATCTCCTAGATCTTACAATATGCAAATTTACTTAATTGGTTGAATTATCAGGATTACTAACTAGATTTATATGAACTTCATGCAGATCATGCAGGTCACGATGAGGTTGAACCATTAGCTAGGATCCACCTTCATCAACACCCTTCATTTTCTTCACCTTCCATAAATGGTCATCACCATCACTTGCTTCACATTCCACTTCCATCTTCATCACAATCACCCTTACATCCATCTCCACCCTCTTTCGGTTTCAAACCCTACTCTATATGACCTCTGGGACTTGGTCCTTATAGCTTTGGCCTCTCGGTCCTACCTACACGATTTTGTGCTTCTTTCTCCAAACGGTTTCACCTAAACAATTTTGACCTAGCAGTCTTGGCCTCTCGGTTTGCCCTCCTCTCGGTTTGCTCTTACAATCGGCCCATTTAGTTTCCACCACTTGATCTGCCCTCTTGGTTTTGTCTTCCATTCATTCTCAACCTCCCCTCCTCCTCACAGTTTTTAGAATGAGTGAAGTCCTCACGGTCTCAAGACCATGAGAGGTGCCACGGACCCAAGACCGTGAGGACTACCACCTCCATCAACCAGAACGTGCGACACAGCTCCTCCTCCATCGAGACCTGCAACCCTAATCTTCCACTCCATCAGCAATGTTGCCTCCTCATCACCTTCCCCAACCACCGTCGCGGCCTATACCACGACCTCCAACGTCATCCTCATCACCAAAAACATCGAGCACTATAAAAGATAGAGATCCTTCTCCTCCACGATCTACGGTGACTACCATCTTCAACCGCAATGCCTCCTCCTCATCTTCCTCTCACCCACAACCCTAACCACCATTACCACCTCCAACAAATCTACTCCTCACATTCTGCTGCTTCATATGCTTCACTATTTCAAGACTGTGTGGAGCCTCATAGTTTCGAGATCGTGTGGTGGCAAGCGATCCCAAAGACCGTTCGGAGGTGCACGACCCTCCAAGACCGAACAAGCAGTCGAGACCATGAGGCCACCACTTAAGGAAGACTGCAAGGCCCAGAGACCGATTCCTATATATACGTCATCATCCCCTCCTTCATAGGGATCAAACCCCTACCGCCAGGCTATGCAAACCCCAGTGCTCGACCCCTGGGGCGGCTCAATCACCACCACTATCTCCACTGCCAGCCACAACATGACGCATGCTCACCAACTCTGTCGCCATCTCTTGCTTCAACACACTCCTCACCTCGACATCCATGACACTGATTGGGGAGGGATCGACACCATGCCCAAAGGTTGCTGGACTGAGTTCTCTGCTCCTATCCTCTGTCTCCACTTTGCCTCACCAATGCAACACCACATACCTGCCATCCACACTGCTACCACTCCGTATGCTGCTTCTCTTGCTGCGAGCAAGGAGGTCAAGACAAGAAAGAAGGTGGAGAAGAAGATCATCCTGGTCTGCCTTGGTGGTTCTTCCTCCTCGTCTCATATTTACTTCGACACGACGTAGAAGACCACATCTTCACTGATTTGAGATAATCTCCTTCACCATGTTCTCGGCAGAATCTTCCCTCTCTCTTATTCTTCTTGTTCCTCGCATCATGAGCGAGTAGTTCCTTTTCACTGGGGTGCGGGGACTAGCCCCGGTGCCCATGCTTACATGTTCTTTTGTTAAACATTCCATGGCATGTATATAACTTTTTGTTTCGTTGTTAATCGTCAATTTTTGCTTGGAGATTGATCATCTGCTTACTTTTATGTTGTTCTTTCCTATGTTGTGAGAACTTCAATGTGTAGGTTTGAATGTTGATTAAAGTGGTTGACTCCATGACTAGAAATAGGATGGGATTCCCTTAGGTAGTAAGTCAATGATCCGTGAGGGGTCGAGCCATCTAGCCCACGGTGATGCTTCTGTGTGCCTAACGCCTATATAGGGGCCCCACAACTTTAGTTGGATATTTGTATCTTCGTAACCATAAGTGCATGATCTGGATGGAGATGAGAAATCTGATGCCTAAGATGATGCTTACGTGAACCTAAACATCCCTTTGGGAGGGTTCGCAACAGTTCTATTTGGATAGTTAGATCTTGCTTGGATGTTTGTGATTGGATATGTTTTCATGTATAGTGGTGTTCAAACCCTGGACCACCCCAGTGACCTCCATCATTAATCTAGATTCAACTTTAATTATGTTCTTTACTTTCTTGCAATTAGTTTAATTAAACTCAACTCAACCTTTGTTCTAAATATTAGCCTTACTTGAGCTAGACTAGACTAGCAACGATTCTTAAAAACGTTGTCCCTTGGGATTCGATCCTTAACTATACTATGATAAAAATCGTCCACTTGTGGGTGGTATTATTGCATAAGGTTTTGATAAAACTCAGGGATTTCAGCCCTGGGTGAGTTTGTTAGTGTGATAATAGACCACATCAATGCCACGTGTGCTTCCCTGTCCTGTGGGAGCCCCATCGGCAGTTTTGTTCGTCGTCTCTTCCTCGGGCATTGTGGAGGGCCTGCTAGAGGTGGATGAGGATGATGAACTAGAGGAAGAGGACGATGATGATGGCAGATAGGGGGAAACTGGTGGTGATGGTGATCTTCTGGATGCCTTAAGTAGTGGTGGTTTTCCCTCTCATCAAGCCTCTGATCGATGGCACCGAGATGTTGGAGCGCTACCTACATCGTGTTGTTCAGTGCCTCTAGTTGGCCAGGGAGACCAACTAAAGTTAGCAGCTGACGCTCCCGCTCGCTCAGCCTCTGTTGGAAGACCTAAAACTTGTTGGTTAGGGAAGCAAAAGTAGAGTTGTGATTGCTCGTTACCTCCCGCAAGTTGTCAAATTCGAAGCTGAAGGCCTTCCCCAGTGAAGAGGGGACTTCCACTGAGTGACTTTGACTTCGGGTGGCGCTCCTCATTTTGTCGGTGTGGCCTAATGAATAGGTATCATCTATCGGGGCCGAGTCCAGCTGGAGTGTATGTGAGGGTGTGGCCTCTGGGTGAGGCATCGACACCTTTGCAGCTACCTCGGTCGCCTCCGCTTGGGGTTGTGAAGAAGGTTGCGGAGTAGGCAGATGTTGATCGACCATCCATCTCTCTACTTCCTCCTCCATAGCAATCATCGGCGTTGAAGGTGGCAGTGTCGGCTTCAGTTGTACAAACTTGAGATTCACCTCCAAGAGCTCAGCGAACACCTCCTTACTATTGTGAGAGGCATCCAGCCGCACCGAGGGCAGTGTTTTTGCTTCTTCTGTTGATGGCAGAGCAGAAGCTTGGGGTGTTGTGCCTACTATTTCTATGGTAGTGCCCTTCGAGGCGGTGACCGTTATAATGGCCTCAGTGGTATCGTTGACCTCCTCGGTGGTTGGCACTTCTTTGGTAGTTGTGGCAAGCATGGTTGTGGTTACTGTGGCTGGCTTGGTGGTGGTGGTGGTCGGCTCGGCGGTGGTGGCGACAGGTGAGCCTTCGATGATGACTGTCGATGATTTATTCCACCAAGTGTCGAGGGGTACGGGCCTCCCTGTGGTGTCTATCCTTTCCTGGATGGCCCTTGTGGCGGCGTAGGCGGATTCAACGATCACAACTTCAATTTCTATCATTGAAAAGGCCAACTTCTCCACGTCATAGTTGATGCAGAGTGGGAGGGGCAGGAGGGTATTTGTCCTTGCGAACTTGTAGAAGAGGTGGTGACCATCCTTCTTGATTATGTTCACTCTAGTGAGGAACTTGATGTCAATCTTGTCGTCACCCCTTATTTGCGACAGGATTTGCGGTTCCCTAGGGTATCCAAGCCCTGCCACTATGAGGTTGACAACCCCTCCCATGTTGTACTCCTTTGTGGCATCCTTTATAGGATGGAGGCGGTTCAGCAAGAAGCGCCCTAGGTTTATCGTGTTGCCCTCCATCATGTACCAGATTAAGTGCATCTCTTCAGTGTAGAGATTACTCATCTCATACTTACTAAAGAGCAGGCTCGCCACTATCTTGTACACAATCCTCCAGAAGCTTGAGTGGACCGCCACCACTTTGCTTCCCGGCTTAAAGGAGGATTTGCCTATCTACTTCCTCCATAGGCTGACTGGGTCAAAGCCATTTCCTTCGGTGATCCTGGCACCATTATTGAGCAGCTCTTTTTCTTAGCCTCGCTGGAGGAGAATATTTCATTGAGAATCCTCCCTAATATGTCATGCTTGGCGTTGTAGAGACACCCTTGGAGTCTATCCGTTCTGCTGAACCTTTTGCTCTCTTCTAGTGTATTTGGAACTCGGTGGAGGGAGAAGATGAACTCCTTTGTGAGCTTGGTGTAGTAGGAGGAGTAGTTGAAGCATATCTTCTACAGTCTAGCGGCATCTAAGACATTCTCTAGTCTGTCGAAGATGCCAATCTGGTGGAAAGATGCTTGATGGTAGAACCGGGTCAGTCGATAGACTTTCGCCACTGACTCGGTGTAACTTCGTCGGTGCTCCTCATCTCTGGGCATGACCCAGCCTGGTGAGTGGGCCAGGATCTCCGGTTCCGCCGTCGTGGTTGGGGGTGGGGTTGCTTCCACCCTGGACCTCTTCTCAACCTCAGAGGGCCTAGCCGTCTCAGGATTGGGGTGTTTGTTCCCAGCAGTGGCTTCAGTCATGGCCTCGGGGTTGATCCTCTGGCCTTGTTCATCAACTTGGACAATGGTCTTCCTGGTGCATGCCATTTTCTACAATGATTTGGATAAAGAAATTAAGTCAACAAAAGATTTCTGATAAAAAAATGTATTGCCCAATATCGGGCAAAAAGCAAAAAGTAAAAGTGTCGCCCGATATGGGTTCAGGCACTTAAGAAAATATGGTGCGTGCTATTAAAATGCTTGATACTAGAAGGTCGATATGTTTTTTCAAACAATACTCAGCACAAACCGATATCGGGCAGATGGTGATAACAACGCACAGGTATGGTCAGTATCGAGGAAACGATAAGATCTAGTCGATATGATTTATGCGATAAACCAGTATCGGGTAACTCCTCATAAATGAATATGCACGGGATGATCGGTAGACGTGTCGCACGATATGGGTGTCACACAGCTAGGGTGAAAACACAATAACATCTTTATGTGATAAAACAAAGGGCGTGTGATGCACTATGTCGGGTGATAGTCGTGTCACACGTCACAGATGAGAGCGCGGTGAAATAAACTAAGCGATAGGGTCACTGTCACGAGCTCGAAGACTTTACCCGATATGAATGTGTTTGTCATTGTGTCGTGTGATATGAGTGTCGCATGGCACCGACATAAGACTGATGTGAAACAAAATGGTAGGAAAGTCGACATGCTTATTGCACAATAAACGGAAACTCGATACGTGTTAAAAGAGGAACTTCCTGACACAGGCCATAACGCGATACAGTGGCGTGTGATGGGTTTGGTCGATACGATCCTCACAACACATAGTCACGTGATATATAGGGCACCACAAGCTTTACCTTTGTTAGGTAGGAAGATATGGAAAGTGACACGAAGGTCGATATGCTAAGGCCAACACGGGAGCTTGAAGTAGCAAAAGAGAGTGTGCGATATGGGAGAAAAGTAGGTAACTTGGTAACCCGACACGGTAAATCTCGGGCTACTATATATAGCCGGATGTGAGTGGGTAAAAGGGTTAAAAACAAGGACATGTGTCGCACATGCATGAGAATTGTCTTCTAAGGCACAGTAAAAACCATCTAATCACGTCGCGTCGTGAGGAATTTGAGAAGGATGTACATTGTGCGACACACGTGTCGTGCGGCAAGGATGTGCCACCCGATATGCATTGCCTGGCATACTCCTTACGCAACATGGGTCCACGCAACACACGTGTCGCATAGAGAGTGATGCATTGGGTGACAGACTTGCCCAATACAACACTGAGAGGAGAAGAAGAAACTTTAACATGCGATATGCATTTCGTGCGGTTTGGGCGACACGACATCCCAAAAACTTAAAGGGTGATATCGCTGGGGCGCGTTTCTTGCCCACCACACCTTTTGCCAAACTGTTAAAACTAGGATCACAAAGTCACTTGATACCCGTCAATGTGGGTTGGGTGACACGGTTATTTAGAGAAGCTCGAGGTGCCTAATACTATCAAAGAACGTAGAGAGAACTTAAAAACAAGGATGAAAAACCGAAAATCAAAAGGCACTTGTTGTGTAAAACATCATCGGCTTAAGAGTGAAACTCAGCCTCATATAGTATTACAATAAAACTGAGTCAGTGGCCCATAAAACGAGAGAATCTGTGCACATGGTGTGGGCATAGACTCGGGCCTTATTACAATGAGATTGTTCATAATGTTCTTTGTAGGAAAAGGAAATAACATCCTATTCTAGGAATGTAAAACTCAGGCTGCCTCCTAAGGAGCGATGTGGTTTGTGTCGTCAGCTCGACGTCTGCAAGTCCCACTATGCTTCTTCGGTAGGTGCAGCTTTGGCATCCTCTAGAGGCAACTCAGACCTCCTCACAAAGGCTTCATCTTTGTAGAACCTCTTTACTTGGTGTCCGTTGACAGGGAAAACCTTCGTTGGATCATCTTTGTCATATAACTCCATCATTCCCGACGGATATATCTTTTGCCACAATGAATGGTTTGTTCCACCTAGTCTGCAATTTTCCTAGAAAAAGTCGAATGGAAGATTTAAAAAATAAGACTTTATCACCTTCCTTGACGTCCTTTGCCCACAGGTGGGAATCATGCCAGACTTTGGTTCTCAGCTTGTAGTTTCTTGCATTTTCATAGGCGTGAAGCCTAAGTTCTTCAAGTTCTTGGAACTAAAAAAAACTCTTCTTTCCGACCAGTGACAAGTCCATATTGAGACGTTTGATGGGCCAGAACGCCTTGTGCTCGAACCCAAAAGGTAGGTGGCAAGCTTTCCCATATATCAGGCGATACGGTGTAGTACTGAGCGGCGTCTTGTAGGCAGTCCTGTATGCCTAGAGGGCATATCCAACTTAGCTGACCAGTATTTGCGAGACTTGCCGTCCATTTTCTCCAAGATTTATTTAATCTGCTGGTTTGAAACTTCAACTTGACCAGATGTATGTGGATGGTAGGGTGTGGTGACTTTGTGATGAACGCCATACTTGCACAAAAGTGATTCAAATTGTGTGACGTCCCCAGATTTTCTAAAACTTAATCTAATGTGTGATGTCCAAATTGAAACCCTCACCACAGCGAGAATCCCAATTTAAACATCCCACATAAGGCTAAGAAGAAGAAAATCATGGGAGTCAGAAGGAAACATAGTAGCACATGTACATGAACAATAATAAAACCATACACACATGTTCACCATTCAACATATAATTACACCATGAATTGTTACAACATTTGATATTACATATTGAACATCAAACTTATACATATACATGTACTACAACTAAACAACAAGATCTTAAGACAATAGGTCCACCTGTACATCAGCTCTCCACATAACTCTCAACTATCCTGAGTCTTCAAGAACACATGTATACAACCTAAACAAAAGATTACATGCGGTACACGTCAGCATAATATTCAATAATATTGTACTGAGTACGCCTACGTGCCTTTTATATACCTCTCATCATATCTTGGAAATAAGATAAAACTAATACTTGGTAGTTATAAAGAAATATAAGAAAAGCATATACTTGCACAAAGATTTTCATTAACAAAAGAGAACACATATTTTAAGCACATTTCCATTATATCATCCATGCATTGACCGTCGAAGGTTGAATGCATTAAGGCCTTTATGATCACTACCAAAGAGTTGGATCATATGTACAATGTGACCACTACCAAAGAGTTGGGTCCAAGAACACTACCAAAGAGTTGGTGCTTCCATATGTACAACGTGACCACTACCAAAGGGTTCGGTCACTTCCAAGCACACTGTCAAATAGTTGGTGCTTTCATATAATGGAACAGATATATTATGTTTGATGTGTTCATAGAAATACGGATGGAAAGCTCAAACAACATAGTATACAAGAACAATCATTTCATCCAATATCATATGCCAAGTATTTTACTACACATATAACACAAGCATATTGTATAATAAGCCAAGTAAGAGGTAATGGCGTACCTTCCAAAGAGATATTCTTAATCACATATTCCTGATGTCAACTATATCCTGGTCAACCCTGATAAAGATAAGATCACATATCACCATCATATTCTCATCATCTTACATCTCATCTTGACCCTAATCGTGTTCATTAGGGTTTCACTTTATCTCATTAGGATATATACATTATTACTTGTCTTATCTTCATCCTTATGTGGGATTTATGTTACTGATGTTATGTTCCGGATTAGGATACATAATCTGAACATCAGGTTCCATATCGTTATTTATACATATTAACTCTAAGTTAAATGTATTACTCGAATTAGGGTTACATCGCATGTATTACGGGTCATATTCGTATAACATGAATTATATGCATCTAACTCATATCCAATTTTCATCTCATCTTCAAATTACTGATATGAACTTACTTTGTAACTTCCATCATTTATTGAGCATGCCTGTATTTATTACATTTTATTTAGGGTTATCATCCCTAATTAGCCATATTAATCAAATTATATGCTCTCGTGCCTCAACATGACCATAATTGATATCATATGCATTCTAAACATGATTATGGAATTACTGGCATTTTCTCATAATTTTATATCATTGTTTGGTATTTATTATTAATTAATCAAGCATTACACATATTATATGATATCACTAAGATTAGTGCTTCAAAAGCCACATATTACAACTTCATATTGTTCTACACATTTTTCTGAGAATAACGGTACCTTACTTGAATTTTTCTGATCAACAGGTTATTTTCTATGAATTATTGAAGATATAGAATTAACTTGGATTTTTACCCTTTTCAACCTATCAGGTACTGCCACGTAGCAATTAGTGTTGGAACAACCCATTGTTTGGCCCTCTTGAGCCGACTGGTTCGTGTGCCTGGACCCGGTCCATCTAGTTGAGTGGGAGTCCAGACCGGCTGCTCCCCTTCTCTTTCTCACCCTCACACGACGCAGACTCTGTGTGCGTCTTCTATTTCTCTGCAACCTTGCCGCCGCCTCTCCAGGATCTCCTCTGCAGTATGCACGATCTTGCCGCCTCCACCTTCGTCAAGCTTCAAGCTATACTACTGCACGGGTCTACACCGATGAGCACAAGGTGTGCTTCTCCTCCTCGTCGTTGCTTCTCACGCTCTACGTGATCTAAACTTGTGAATCCATGGGGCTTCAGATTCTCGACTGTCGTTGGGCTCCAGCCTCTACCGTGTGATGGGTGGTGAGTTCCTCGCCTCTAGGCTTGCCACCTCCTATCTCCATCACGGTGTCAGTGATGGTCCGTAGCGCCGCCGTGGTTTTCCTCCGTGCGGTCTTGTGCAAACTAAGGAAGGCCTTCGACTACTTCTGCAGCTGCAACGCCTAGGGCGCCGCCTCCCCGACCACTCACCCCTGGCTTTTCGACGTTGCTTCTTGGCCTCATCACTACTTCTCAACACCACATACTCTGACTCATCTGCTTCGGTGTCTGAGAACTACTACCGTGATGGGCTTACTCTAGATCTTCTTCTCCGAAAGCACGACGCCGCCAGTGGTGTCGTGATGGAGCAGAAGGGGTAAGGAGAAACCTTTCTTGGTGCTGCTTCGCCACGGTCGTCCTCCCTGACGATGACCTGTGTGGGGTTGTCGCGGGCACAAAAAGCCTCCGCTGAACTACTTCCATCTATGGTCAGGTGGGTAGGCAGAGTGATCACCCTCGCAGGCAACTAATCATTTACCCACACATGTAGCCTCGTCCTCCTCAACATGGTGATCGTGGGTGACTCGTGGATCTGCCCACGTCCACTACTTGACTTAGCGCGAAGGCGAGAGATATACTACTCTATCAGATCATCACTACTGGTCTGTGGCCCTCTACTCAACATACTATCATCCAATCACATGCCAAAACAAACAAAGGTCATGCTGCTTATCCAACACAAGATTTGCACTACACTAAAATATGATCAAAGCCTATCTAAATAATCAAAACTTGGTAAAGACATACACTAAAATCATATTATGACAAGGTATTCAAACCTAAATAACTCCATACAGAAAACTCCAATGGCCACCAAACTTTAACCACATATTTAATGCAGCCCAATCTACCTTGTACACGAATTAGGTGTCCAAAACTTATTGTTTGCTCACTCAAAAATGCATGAACATAGGGATCCAAAACATGATATTAATATCACTTGACTTCCAAACTTTGACAAAACATTAGGAACTCTCATAGCAACTCAACATGCAAGAATTCACTTATACCATTGGACATTTTAGGATTCAAAAAGTCCACTCCGTCACATACTACACACCTTAAAAGAAATTCTGTCCTCAGAATTAAGCCAGAAAATCCAGTCTTTCACATCATATACATCTTAAAAGAACTTTCAACATCGAAAGTACACCATACTCATACTTCCAAGGAAAACCTTATCTTGCCTTCATCCACATGTAGCCACTATTCTATGTACAACATATCCACATAGACAAAGCTACAAAACTATATCCAAGCTACTAGGATGTTTCACAACATCTAGGGTAAACATCACTTCAAAAGGGTTTGGAAACTCATGTTCAGTCACGACATATCTTGTATATTAGGATTGCATCTTTATCTTTACCCATGCATTAGGGCTCCCACGTCATATTACCATGTTCTACATGAGTTAACTGAAGTTATCCCATTACATCAAGGTGTCATCAACATTTTATTGAGTTAACTATTCTACTATATTTTTCATCTTTATTAAGCACTAAGATTAACACCTCATGTAACATGTTTCATTCATATGATCTTATTTCATTGTTCATACTAAATGGCATCATTTACTAGCAAATTCATCACAAGATTAAACAACAATTTCACATTAATAATCATTATTAATGTACATGGTTAACCATTTATGCATTGCCATCTATTAAACCATCTCTAAGTTTCCATTCTATCATGTCTATATATCACGTCTCGATATTAGATCACATCTTACGTATATTATATCATGGTTGTGCTAACAAACTTATACAAGTGGCTTGTCAAACATATATCAAAACTTTATCTAGTCCAACTAAGGTTCTCCTATCCCATATCATGAGGGTAGTGCCATGCTCAGTCTCTCTGGGCTAACTCAACTCTATGAGTATCTCATATGCATATACTTTATCTTTCCACTCGGTCTAGGGTTCTCGGATTACCTCATTGGCACTAGTGATCAACTTCACCATCTTTAGCCACATAAGCGCAAACCAAAGCATGCTATGACATACTCTTCATAGGTTCTAACCATGAAACATCATACCCAAAGCTCTCTTATATACACCACTAGATTCCTATGTGGGAAACCACCAACCCGAGCATGAGGCTTCACAGAAACTAACATAGCTACCTCCTCCAGGGTCTTGGGCTCTCTCCCTCACCCAAATGGTAGGCACTCATTTTCATGTTCACATATGCATATGTAACCAGCCTCTCTCTGCCTCTAGGTTTTGGTCCTCCCAAGGACATCTAGGGTTCAACAAGACTATAGGAATCATGCATAAAGTGACTCATCTCAATCACTCGAGTAGTCTGGTTTAGGACATATCATATCACATATCTCATATTTCTCATATCATGGAGTCTAGGTTCTCTGACCTTCTCCCTATGGGTCTCTCTCTCTCTTAAGCTAACCCCAAAACTGGTCCTAACACTATAGGTCCTCCTTTGTAAAAGAGCTTGAGGCTCATGCTGACTCACAACTTGTCTTAACTTAACGTATCTTGTCTCATAAAAGAACTCATACTTGCATCATCAAAACTTATCTCAAATCCTCAAACTGAACTTAAGTCCTCAAAGAAAAACATAAATCATCATAACCATCTTATAACACCTACATAAGACTTGCATCACATCATCAAAACTTATATCATCTATTCCATCTATCATATATTCCAACAAGGCTCTAGACATCTAATCTAGAACTACTCTTTCTTCTAGACTGATGTCATTCACTTTCACTTAGGTTGCATGACCACCTCCTACTCATACATGTGTGGGGACACATTTTTGTAATACATATACATAATAAAATATTATATAGTTTTTCTCCGATAAAACAAGCGTCATAGAAAACTATCAAGGTTCGATCTGATTGGAATCCAAAACCAAATCCAGAAAATGAGTGTCTCACACATAATAGAGAGTACAGTGTCATGAAAACTAGTGAAAAGGGTGAGAACAAGGGGTAGACTAGTGCAGCTACTCTAGACAATGTGCGCAATATGTCTAGGGTTTCTCTTCCCTTGATGCATGTCATTTCCAAATAGTTCAACGTCCCATACCACTGCACTACAAGGAAAGAACGACATATAAGGACTTGCTACTCAACAAGCACCAGTCTAGACCTAGTTCTCAGACATCTAGGTGCTAACCTAGAAGCTAGGTCAGATCTAGTCTCTAAAAGATGACAAATATAACCCTAAAGATTATTAAGTTCATGATTATTTGGTTTTGAGTTGCATAATGAGAAAATGCCAGGCTTTGCTATTGTTCATGCTCTGATACCACCTGTGACGTCCCCAAATTTTCTAAAACTTAATCTAATGTGTGACGTCCAAATTGAAACCCTCACCTCAGCGAGAATCCCAATTTAAACATCCCACATAAGGCTAAGAAGAAGAAAATAAAGGGAGTTAGAAGGAAAGACAGTAGCACATGTACATGAACAATAATAAAACCATACACACCTGTTCACCATTCAACATATAATTACATCATGAATTGTTACAACATTTGATATTACATATTGAACATCAAACTTATACATATACATGTACTACAACTAAACAACAGGATCTTAAGACAACAGGTCCACCTGTACATCAGCTCGCCACACAACTCTCAACTATCTTGAGTCTTCAAGAACACATGTCCACAACCTAAACAAAAGATTACATGCGGTACACATCAACACAATATTCAAGAATATTGTATTGAGTATGCCTACGTGTCTTTTATATACATCTCATCATATCTTGGCAATAAGATAAAACTAATACTTGGAAGTTATAAAGAAATATAAGAAAAGCATATACTTGCACAAAGATTTTCATTAACAAATGAGAACACATATTTTAAGCACATTTCCATTATATCATCCATGCATTGACCGCCGAAGGTTGAATGCATTAAGGCCTTTATGATCACTACCAAAGAGTTGGATCATATGTACAATGTGACCACTACCAAAGAGTTGGGTCCAAGCACACTACCAAAGAGTTGGTGCTTCCATATGTATAACGTGACCACTACCAAAGAGTTCGATCACTTCCAAGCACACTGCCAAAGAGTTGGTGCTTTCATATAATGGAATAGATATATTATGTTTGATGTGTTCATAGCAATACATATGGAAAGCTCAAACAACATAGTATACAAGAACAATCATTTCATCCAATATCATATGCCAAGTATTTTACTACACATATAACACAAGCATATTGTATAATAAGCCAAGTAAGAGGTAATGGCGTACCTTCCAAAGAGATATTCTTAATCACATATTCCTGATGTCAACTATATCCTGGTCAACCCTGATAAAGATAAGATCATATATCACCATCATATTCTCATCATCTTGCATCTCATCTTGACCCTAATCGTGTTCATTAGGGTTTCACTTTATCTCATTAGGATATATACATTATTACTTGTCTTATCTTCATCCTTATGTGGGATTTATGTTACTGATGTTATGTTCCGGATTAGGATACATAATATGAACATCAGGTTCCATATCATTATTTATACATATTAACTCTAAGTTAAATGTATTACTCGAATTAGGGTTACATCGCATGTATTATGGGTCATATTCATATAACATAAATTATATGCATCTAACTGATATCTGATTTTCATCTCATCTTCAAATTACTGATATGAACTTACTCTGTAACTTCCATCATTTATTGAGCATGCCTGTATTTATCACATTTTATTTAGGGTTATCAGCCCTAATTAGCCATATTAATCAAATTATATGCTCTCATGCATCAACATGACCATAATTGATATCATATGCATTCTAAACATGATTATGGACTTATCGGTATTTTCTCATAATTTTATATCATTGTTTGGTATTTATTATTAATTAATCAAGCATTACACATATTATATGATATCACTAATATTAGTGCTTCAAAAGCCAGATATTATAGTTTCATATTGTTCTACACATTTTTCTGAGAATAACGGTACCTTACTTGCATTTTTCTGATCAACATGTTGTTTTCTATGAATTATTGAAGATATAGAATTAACTTGGATTTTTACCTTTTTCAGCCTATCAAGTACCGCCACGTAGCAATTAGTGTTGGAACAACCCATTGCTTGGCCCGCTTGAGCTGGCTGGTTCGTGTGCCTGGACCCAGTCCATCTAGTTGAGTGGGAGTCCAGACCGACTGCTCCCCTTCTCTTTCTCACCCTCACACGACACAGACTTTGTGTGCGTCTTCTATTTCTCTGCAACATGGTCGCCGCCGCTCCAGGATCTCCTCTGCGGTATGCACGATCTCGCCACCTCCACCTTCGTCAAGCTTCAAGCTATACTATTGCACAGGTCTATACTGATGAGCACAAGGCGTGCTTCTCCTCCTCGTCGTTGCTTCTCACGCTCTACGCGATCTAAGCTTGTGAATCCATGGGGCTTCAGATTCTCGACCGTCGTTGGGATCCAGCCTCTACCGTGCGATGGGTGGTGAGTTCCTCGCCTCTAGGCTTGCCGCCTTCTGTCTCCATCACAGTGCCGGTGATGGTCCCTAGCGCCGCCTTGCGGTCTTGTGTAGACTAAGGAAGGCCTTCGGCTGCTTCCGTAGCTACGATGCCTAGGGCATTGCCTCCTCGACCACTCATCCTTGGCTTTTCGGCACTGCTTCTCGGCCTCATCGCTACTTCTCAATACCACATACTATGACTCGTCTGCTTCGGTGTCTAAGAACTATCGTCGTGATGGGCTTACTCCAAATCTTCTTCTTCGAAAGCACGACGCCGCCAGTGGTGTCATGATGGAGCAGAAGGGGTCAGGAGAAACCTGTCTTGGTGCTGCTTCGCCACGGTCGTCCTCCCTGATGACAACCTGTGTGGGGTTGTCGCGGGCACAAAAAGCCTCTGTTGAATTGCTTCCAGCTGTAGTCAGGCAGGTAGGCAGAGTGATCACCCTCGCAGGCAACTGATCGTTTACCCACACATGTAGCCCCGTCCTCCTCAACATGGTGATCGTTGGTGACTCGTGGATCTGCCCACGTCCACTACTTGACTTGGCACGAAGGTGAGAGACATGATACTCTATCGGATCATCACTACTGATATGTGGCCCTCTACTCAACATACTATCATCCAATCGCATGCCAAAACAAACAAAGGCCACGCTGCTTATCCAACACAAGATTTGCATGACACTAAAATATGATCAAAGCCTATCTAAATAATCAAAACTTGGTAAAGACATATAGGTGTCCAAAACTTATTGTTTGCTCACTCAAAAAGGCATGAACATAGGGATCCAAAACATGATATTAATATCACTTGACTTCCAAACTTTGACAAAACATTAGGAACTCTCATAGAAACTCAACATGCAAGAAGTCACTTATACCATTGGACATTTTAGTATTCAAAAAGTCCACTCCATCACATCCTACACACCTTAAAAGAAATTCCGTCCTCGAAATTAAGCCATAAAATCCAGTCTTTCACAAATTGCCTCTCGGCAAAGTGAGATCCACCATCACTGTTGATGGTTCTTGTAACATCCCTGACCTGGGTTATGCTTTAACCCTAGATGTTTTGCTTAATAAAGTTAATTATATGCTTTCTCTTATCTCTTAAAAAGTAATTAAGGCTCAAGAGGAACTTATGTTGCAATTTTAGTCCTTTTTTAATAATGTTGAAACAATGTGTTGCCTATTTTGGACTAAAGTGCTAATTACCCAAGTTGAGGGGTTAACTTGAAAATTGTATATGATAAAATGTTCCTCAGGTGTTGAAGCATCATAAGAATGAAAATGATGTAGAGGTATGGCTTGCGACAGCCTGAGTACCAAGGCAGAGCTTGTTGAGATTGTGTTTGTGTATTAAAACCTAGTTTTGGTGTAATGTGCAATTTACCCAAAACCTAGGGTTCAATATGTAAAATACCACTTCTAGAGAGTCTCTCATGTTTCTTGGCATCATGTAGAGAAAAGAAAATGAGAGGGGTGTCTCATCTGAATCATTTTGGAAGAGAGAGAATCTTGATATTAAAATAATCAAGATTTAAGCATAATTGGAAACATAATTCAATTTAATACAAAAATAAATATATTAATAGGAGTGCCCTTCAACCAAATATGTGAAGGTCGAATTTGGATAAATGTGGAAGTCATTATGCCTTGCAAGGTCCACGAAAATATCCCAAGTGAGTGGAGAGCCCAGTCACATTAGTTAACTAAAAAGTAATATCCACTAAAAATGGGATATTAGTATTATATGAATTAAGGTGCTTAATTGATTTTCCTTTAATTCATGGATAATGAAGAGGAATTCAAATGTGGATTTTATATCTTCGTATGCAAGGAAGTGAGGAGGTTTAGTAGCACCAATTTTGGGGAGTTGAAGGATTATTATAAGACTTTCTCTCTCTTGAAATTCCCTCATATATACCTCATTTTCCACTCACATAAGGACTCTTTTCCAAATTTTATTTCTCTCCTTGCTTTGGTTGAGGACAAGGGAACTTAGGAGCATTAGGAGGACGAACTCCAACCTGTAGGTAAGCCCCTTAATCATCTTCAACCTTTATTTCATGGTGGAAATCAAAAATCAATGCTTGATTTCTTCTTTTCTCCATTCAATGTTCAATCCTAGCCATTTCTTTTCACTCAAAAGCTTGAGGACGGACCTTGGGATGTTGAGAAAGCTTCATTCACCATTTAAGGCATGAATCTTGAAGCTTGGTTTCAATTTTGAAGGCGTTTTATATAACTTAAACCCTTAAATGTTATTATTACATTCAATTCTTCATCACTTGTTGATCATTTTGTTCTTCTTGAAATTCCTTTGAATAATTGATGTAATTTCCATAAGAATGGCAGTAGATTTTGAAGGATCGAAGCTTGATGATGATGACATCATCATGAGCACACACCTCAATGAATATCTTGGGTAAATGGTTTCAACATTGGGACCAATTGGTTTCAAGATCGATTGAAACCAAACGATCTCAAGACCGTTTGGGAGTAAACGGTCTCAAGACCGTTTGAGATCAAATGGTCTCAAACTGTTTGGAGGATCAATGCTGATGTGGATGGTTGATGATCCAATGATATCAATTTATTTTATTTTAAAAGGATCCATATATGAATGATCTACTAATTGCAAACCCTAATCGATTGAATTGAGTGAAACCCTAGTCGAGGGAATCAGTTTTGAGGTGGTTTGACTCAAACGGTATCAAGACCGTTTGAGACCAAATGGTCTCAAGACCATTTGGAGGTCAATGGTTGATTATGATGATGATTGAAGATCCAAGGGCTACGATCTGATGTACCTTCAATGGTTCAATCAATTGATGATTCAATGAGTACAAACCCTAAATGAATTTGATTAGAGGAACCCTCTTTGGTCTATTCGGTTTCAAGGTAGTTTGGGGTCAAACGGTCCTTAGACCGTTTGGAGAGTAAATGATCTCAAACCATTTGAATTGTCCAATCGGTTTCAACACTCAATCGGTTTCAATGTTGAGATGTCCATTCGATTTCAATTCAATGGTTGATGATTCAGTTTCAAGACTGAATGGAGGGATTTGGTTTCAAGGTTAAATGAAGAGATTTGATTTCAAGACCGAATGGAGAGATTCAGTTTCAAGACTGAATGGAGAGATTCAGTTTCAAGATCGAATGGATGCATTCGGTTTCAAAATAGAATGGGGTGATTTGATTTATAATTGGTCAAGACTGTTTGAAGGTTGAAGTACTTCAAGATTGTTTGAAGGTCAAGGTAATTCAAGACCGTTTGAAGGTCAAGGTACTTCAAGATTGTTTGAAGGTCTAATTGGCTCAAACCATGTAAGTACAATTAACCCCATGATTGTTGATGATGTTTACCAAAGGTAATTACAATGGTTTTACCTCTAAAGTACTTAAGTGATTAGTACCTTTTGAGTGGTTAATCTTTTGATGCTCATGGAAGCAATACCTCAATACACTATGCTAACCCTAAATGTATGCACTTGAACAAAGGGCTAACCTAATCTAATCAAGTATGATGTAATTAACCTCCTAGAGAGGATGAGAGAGAGAAACTTATACATGAGTGATAATCATGTAGTGATTAATCCTCAACACTTTCTACATGAATAAAATATGTAAGTAGGGTGTGATCCATGATGACAAGATCATGAAACCCTAATTGAGAAGGTTGATGAGCTCTAACCATAATTTAAGGAAAATTTAGGTGAAACCCTAATCTAGGGTGATGGTATAACCCTAATTTAGGGTAATGAGATGAGAAACCCTAATTCAGGGTATTTGGATGAAAAACCCTAATCTTGGGTAAAGCTACATGAAACCCTAATTTTGGGGGAAATGTTATGAGAAACCTTCATTTAAGGTAAGAATGTAATGTGAAACCCTGATATAGGGTAATGTGATATGAAACCCTAATCCAGGGTGATGTTATGTATTATGAAACCCTAATTTGAAAACCTAGCCCTAATTTGTGTGAGGGGATGACTAACCCTGATTGATATGAATTGGGAAACCCTAACCCTAATTAGGGTATAATTGGTGTTACTTTGTATAGCATGGTGCTAAATTGTAATTGATATAACTGTTATCAAGTGTACTAACCATGCAGGTATCATGAGATGATGAGCATAGCCAGGTATGAGCTATGATGTTTCATTTATTATTGTTAATGGGCCTTGTGAGCCATAACATGCTTTGTTGCCTAGTGAGAGGTAACAAGAGATGAGATGGGCCATGTGAGCCATGTGAGATTTTTGTGTAACAACTATCATGTTACCTTGGTCAGATGACCTGAAGGTGTTTAGTTACATGATAAGTGGTAACAAGTGCTATTTGATGAACTGAGGGTTTGAATACCCATTTTCTATAACTATGATGATGAGTTTGTGAAAGGATGGGAATGCTCCTGATGAGATGAGGGATTGAGATCCCAATGCTTTGTTAAATATTTGAATAGCACTTGATGAAAGTATTACACATTCTTTGAAGTAATTGTTAAATTAATTGATGTTTGAAAACTTGTATGATGCTGAAACAGTATAGTAATACACTTAATTAATCAAGTGATATCATATAATGTAGTTGCCCTGACCACAGATCCATCAGCGTCAGAATTTTCTGAATGGTGAAACAAGTTAAACTCAGAGCACATATTTTTTAATATGCGGGGGTAATTGGGAAACTATATCCTTATGCCCCATAGGAATGGTTGCAGGCTATATCTTATGTACATGATTGGTTACGAACCATACCCCAGTAAGAGTATGGCTATGGGCCATGACTCCATGATATAATACCAGGCATTGGCTACGGGCCATAACCCTGAAGAGAGTATATGTTGTGGGCTATAACTCTATAGAGAAGATTCCAATATACCCTGGCAAGATAATGGCAGTTTGACACATGATGTCTCTACAATATAATCTCATACTGACCGAGAAGGTTGAGGTCTTGGAGTATGGCTCTTCCATTGACCTTGTTTGGTACCGATGCTTTACGTAATCATGGTCGGTTGGAGGATGAACGATATATTTCATCTCTTCAAGGCATTAAGTTTGATTGTAAAATATAATCAGCCGTGTAGTGTAATTGCTTAAGGTTGAAATATGAGAATCACTGGTTGATGTTACCTTGCTTAGTATAGTGAATAAATGTTATACATAATCTTTATATTCCTTATTTGGTTAAATGACATGTTGTTGTATCAAGATATAGTTGAAATGCTTAGAACAAGAATATTGCTCTAACCTATTTAGACATGGATTTAACTACTGTTAAATATTTATGATTCCTCTGTTTAGTTTATTCTTATTAAACTGCAATAATAATGTTTTTGGCGGAGAGTTCTATCTCTCATTGGGGCAATTTTCAATTGTCTCACCCCCGTGGGATCTAACTTTTTAGGTAGACGCGGAGGAAGAGGTAGAAACCCTACAACAGGGGAAGAGTAGTAGTAGGGATAACAGTGAATTCTTAGGTGGAGACACTGTCTATCATGTCTTTTACATAGAGTCCTAGGTGTCATCTCTGTACTCTCAGGTCCTTGGAGTCAGTAGTTAGTTTAATGAATCGATCTGAGATTTTGGCTTGATGCCTTAATGTTCTTATGATACTTATGTATTGTTTTAACAGGGAAGTTGATGCTTGTAATCCTCGAGAAGGAATGGTACAAGAGATGTACTTGTGAACTAGAATGTAATTGAATTACTTTGGTTCTTTTGAAAGAGTTTTCCAATGTATGGATCTCTTTGTAAAAAATTTTAAATATTTAGTGATTTTCGTTAATCCTCTGGGAATGAATGCTTCCGCTTAAGTAAATCATGTGTTTGTGATTTGTATGCGACAATTCTTGAAACTCCAAACCTTGGGAAGATGATCTTTGTAAAAAGCTTTATAACTGCCTTGGCATCACATGTGGTGGTGGGTATGGCTTCTACCCATTTTGAGATGTAATCTACTGCAACAAGGATGTACTTGAAACCATAGGAGGAGGGGAACGGTCCCATATAGTCAATCCCCCATACGTCGAAATTTTTTACTTCGATCCATTCTGACATTGGCATCTCATTTTGACGGGAAATATTCCCGGTTCTTTGACATTCAACGCAAGCCTTGACAAAGTCGTGAGCATCTTTGAAGAGAGTGGGTGATTAAAAGTCGGACTGGAGTACCTTGGTTACGGTCCTTTCACCTCCCATGTGCCCTCCATAGGGGGAGGAGTGACACTTGAATAGGATCTTCAGGGCTTCACCCTCAGGTATACACCTCCTATATAAGCCATCGGCGTAACGCCTAAACAACAGATGGCCATCCCAGTAATAGTTCTTCAAATCAGACAAGAATTTCTTCTTCTAATTGTAGGACATTTCTGGGGGTAGTTGTTTGCAGGCCAGGTAATTGCAGAATTTGGCATACCATGGTCCTTCAGGGTTGGCCATCTGGGTAGCATAAATCGCCTCATCAGCATAGCTTTCATTGATTGGCAGTGGGTGGTCGTCCTCCACCTGAATCCTCTAAAGGTGGTCAGCGACCACATTCTTAGAACCTTCTTATCTATAATTTTGTGATCAAACTCTTGTAATAGAAACACCCAACAAAACAGCCTAGGCTTCACGTCTTTCTTTTACATTAAATATTTGATAGCCCCGTGGTCGGTGTGAACAATTGCCTTAGAGCCCATGAGGTAGGATCAAAACTCATCGAATGCAAAGACAATCACCAACATCTCTTTCTCATAAGTAGTATAATTCAATTGTGCTTCATCTAGCATTTTACTGGCATAAAAGATCACATGGTACTTTTTATCTTTCTTCTGGCTAAGGACTGCACCTATGGAAAAATCACTGGCACTAGACATGAGCTCTAAGGGGAGATTCTAGTCAGGGGACAGGAGAATGGGTGTGGAGACCAAAGCATCCTTCAAGGTGGAGAACGCTTTCAGGAACTCATCGATGAAGTCAAATTTCACATCTTTCATCAAAAGATTTGACTTGGGCTTTGGAATCTTTGAAAAGTCCTTAATGAACCTTCAGTAGTAGCCAGCATGGCCCAAGAAACTTTGGACTCCTATTACAGATGAGGGTGGAGGAAGCTTGGTTATCGCCTCCACCTTGGATCCGTCAACCTCAATGCCTCGACTAGACACCATGTGTCCCAGAACTATCCCTTCATGTACCATAAAATGGCACTTCTCCAAATTAAGGGTTAGACTCTATTCCTTGCATCTTCTTATCACCAGAGACAGGTTATTTAGGCAATCGTCAAAAGAGCTATCGTAAACATTGAAGTCATCCATAAAGACTTCCATTTTATCCTCTAGAAAATCGATGAAGATGGCATTCATGCACCTCTGAAAGGTTGCGGGTGCATTATAGAGCCCAAAGGGAATTCTTTTGAAAGCAAAAGTCTCATAGACACATGTGAAGGTGGTTTTCTCTTAGTCATCTGGATGAATGGGGATCTGGTAGAACCCCAAATACCCATCCAACCAGAAAAAGTAGGAGTGATGGGCCAGGTGCTCAAGCATCTGGTCGATAAACGGGAGAGGGAAATGGTCCTTGCGAGTGGTAGTGTTGAGATTTCAGTAATCTATGCACATCCACCAACTAGTGATGATCTTAGTGGCAACCTCTACTCCATTATCTCCCTTAACTAACATTATGCCTCCCTTCTTTGAAATCACTTGAATGGGATTTACCCATGTGTTGTCGTTGATGGCATATATTACTCCTGTGTCTCAGAGTTTCACAACCTCTTTACTAACCACTTCTCTTGGCTTCTTGTTTAACTTCTATTGTGGTTGGGCGTAAGGCTTGGAATTTTCTTCCAAGTGGATCATGTGCATACACACAGAAGGGTTGATCCACCTTAGGTCTCTAATAGAGTACCCTAGGGCCTTTCTTCATAGCCTTAGCTCCTCAAGCAGTTGTTCCTTTTGGCTGTTAGTCAGTTCTGAGTTAATGATGACAGGGTTCATCTTTTCCTCATCCAGAAAATGGTATTCCAAACCTTTCGGCAAGACTTTCAACTCGGGTGGGGTCTCCTTCTCTTATTCTTTGGCGGGATCTTTATGGAGGGTAGTTTACATCACTGTCTCCACTTGGTCTTCTTCTTCGGACAAATCCTCAGCTTCTAGAAACACTAGCAGTTCCTCGACTTATGGGTCCTCGACCTCCCGTGTCTTGCCAGATAAGGCACAAATCAGTGGGTCTACCATGGCCTTTTCTTCCCTTACCTCATTGTAGAGTCGCTGATAGCTTTCAACGAAATAAGAGGACTCAAAGAATGATGGGGCTTTCATACAATTGTTGATGTTGAATTCGATGTGCTTTCCTCCAACCCTGATTGTAATCATACCCACCTCTACGTCAATGAGTGCTCTGCCGGTTGCAAGGAAGGGTCGCCCGAAGATAATGGGGCAGCTAGGGTCTTCCACGGTGTCATTCAAAATGAGATCACACGGTATAAAGAACCACCCAACTCTAATGGGCACATCTTCAACTACTCCAACTGGTGTGGTGAAGGTGTGATCCGCAAGCTGAATTCTCATATTGGTGCTTACCATATCGGTGAGTCCAATCCTTTTTGCAAGGGACAAGGGCATCAGGTTGATGCTTGCCCCCAGGTCTGCCAGTCCTTTGCGTGTTATGTTGTCCCCAACTTTAAAGGGGATGACAAAAGCCCCAGGATCTCTCTTCTTAGTAGGCATACTTGCCTTGACAAAAGAATTGGACATTTGTGCTAATTTCACAGTTTCAATGTCTTTTCCTCTTTTCTTTCTCGACATCAGATCTTTGAGAAACTTTGCATATGTGGGCATCTCCTCGATAGCATCCAGGAACAGGATGTCGAGGTGCAACTTCGTTACTACAACCATGAACGTCTCATACCTCTTCTTCAACTACACCTTCACCAACTTATGCGGGAAAGGTATGCGAGGTGCATATTTGTCCAGACGCTCCTCAGAAGGAACGTTTTCGACTCTTTCTTTCATCACTTCCTTAGACTTTTTGGGTGCCCTTTTCACTTTCTCAGGGTTAACATCATCCTTAGTTGATGTTGTCGTTGTTGTTGCTCTCTTCTCAATAGATGGTTGTACCACCGTACCTGACCTTAAAACAACCATCTTTGTGGTTTCATTCCCACACGAATTTGCTTCGGTACTGAAGGGGAAGCGCCCTACTTGGTGATTGATACTCTGGGCTAGGCTCGCCATCTGCTAGTCAATCTACTTGTTGTGCTGCTGGAGCTCTCCTATCTGATCTAAAATACCTCCCATCTATTGTTGTATCAACTTGAGCAAGGTCGTGCTATCCACAGAACTTTTATGCAGCTTTTTGTTAAGATCGTTCTGCTTCTTTGCAAAATACATCAACTCTTCCATCATAGATGGCCGTTACGGCTAGTTCTGCTTGAAAGTTCTCTACTGGTGGAACCCTTCTTGGCGTTGTTGATGTGGTGGTCCTCTTCAAGATGTTCCGCCCACCAACTAATGAGAATTCTCATTTGCGTTGGTGTTCCCATAAAAAACCAGGGTGATCAGGGCGTCGATACTGTATGTAGCTCACATTTTCTATGTTGTCTTCATCAGGTTCACCTTGAATGGCCATGTGTGGGTAGAATTCAGATAGGTAGTCTGGCTCCCCATAGGGGACGCACCTTTTCTCCACCTCTTGTCGGACTTTTCCTTTATACCACTGCTCCTTCAGGGTTTGGATGTCAGTTACTATCTTGTCCAACATAGCCGCTAGGGCTTCCATCGCCTTCGATTCTCCAGGAGTGGTGTGGCTCATTGACTCTCTGATGTACTCACTATCTTGCTGGTTTGTGGCCATATTGTCTATGATCTCTCTGGCCCTTTGAGCATTGAGTCCCAAGAAATCACTGCCAGCTGCAGCGTTCAAGGATTTCCTTTCTGCGGCACACACCCCATTATAGAATGCAGTGATCAGCTTAGGCTCAGAAAAATCATGGTGTGGGAACTCCCTGTGATAGCTTTGAAACCTCTCCCAAGTCTCATGCAGGTTCTCTAAGGGTTTCTGCGAGTACCTCGTTATCTTGTTTTGGCATTTGATCGTCCTTTCTATAGGGAATAACTTGGTGATAAATGCATTGGCTAGGTGCTCCCAATCGGGAAGGCTTCCATCCTGCAGACTTTTATACCACTCTAGGGCTTTGTCTCTTAGAGAGAAACGGAAGCATTGGATTTAGATGTGGGATATCAGAACTCTGTTGATCTTAAAAGTATTGCAAGTCCTCTTGAACGTTATAAGGTGGTTGTATGGATTCTCTTCAATAGTGTTCCCACTGAACTAGTTGTGCTGCAGCCACTGGAGGAAAGCAGGCTTCAACTCAAAGTTGGCAACGTTGAGTGGTTGTTCAACCACTGGATTCCTTTCTTCATTTTCCCTGACTTGGACAAAAGAGCACAGGGATCGAGCTTTGGGGGCCTTCTCAGCCATGACTTGTCATATACAAGGACGTCTTGGAAAGGTGAAGAAGTACCTGGAAAGAAAAGAAAAGTGTAAAAGTATTAGTTTGTTGTATAAACTATGTGCAATAAATATTTGTAGTATTATATGCAAATGTACAAGGATTTTGGCAAAGTGCAAGTAAAGCTCGAGTTCTTAGAACGATATTCATTGCCTATCCCCAGGAATGGTGCCAAAAAGTTGACAAGCCTTAAACGATGGTCCAAGAATGGAGATATGTCTAGGTTATCAGACTTTAAAAATTTATAATAACCAAATGTTTAAGACTCCTAAAACTAGCACATGGTCAAAGTAGTTCGGGGTCCAACATAGGGATAGGAAGAATGGCACTTCAGAACTTGAGTTTTACTTGTCAAAGCATGTTGAAAAGGTCGAAGGGTAAAAAAAATTTTGATGCAATGAGAAAGAATCATAAAGAATCAAATAGAAATCCTATATCCAAGTGGAGTTCCCAGAAGAATTAAGGTTTTTAGGTTTAGCAGTTTTTATGAAGGTTTTTGTATATTGGAAACTGAGGAGATAAAACTATCATCGAAGTAAAGCACGAAGGAAGAAAACTTGAATGTAACAAGTGGCAGCGGTGTACATCCTACACCCTCTTCTCTCAAAGAGGGTGCCACCAGCCATGCACTAATTCCCTCTCTCAAAGGAATCATGTATAGGTTGGAGTGAAAAGATATGTCAGGGCAACCCTAATCCTGGGTACTCTCATACACCTGAATTAGACCAAACTCTAGAGTTTACGACATCCTTCTCTCGAAGGAGTCAAAATGAGAAACACAATTCGATAGCTAGTCAAAAGTGTGGTCCAAACAAAAGATGTTGGCTAAATTGACATTAGCATAATTCCTTTGTTTTGATGATGACAAACATTTCATTCTTGTCGATCTAATGTGCTACTTGAGTGTTGCAGGAATAAGGTGGATGACTAAGAATTGGGAAATCTATATGCTTGAATTATTGTTATTTCATGAATGTAATCAATTGTAAAATTGGTACAAACATATAATGTACAAGTACTTAGACATCATGTAAATCAAGTGTTAGATCTTTCCTAGCTAATCACCACATTTAGATAGGGCATCCCCTTCAACAGTGTCACATATGAACACTCATACATACACTTAGCACTTTATTTGAAACATTGAAACAAGGTCAATCTTGGTCGACAAATTCCTCGACCGAGACACTCTCAGTCGACAAACTTCTCGATCGAGAAAGACCTAAGTAGTCGTTAGACACAGCTGACAAGGTAGTTGGCAGTTGGAGATGAACGTTGCAAACACTTGCTCCAAAGAGCCTATCGGTCGACAAACCCTCGACTGAGTAGGTGTCTCGGTCGACAATTTCTTGACCGAGATGGGTTCTGACAGCACCTGCAGAATTAATTAACTAGTCGTTGCTAAAGAACTAAAAGTGTACCTAACGGCTAGTTAAGCACTTAGAACCCCCTAGAAAGTGTCTAGAACGTCCTTAAGCACTTATAGGTCATTTCTAAAAATAGGACATTCCTTAGGACACCTAAACACACTTATTCTACACTTGAGCAATCTTTGAGCATACACTTGCATTAGAAACCTGTTTTGAGCAATTGAGAAATACTTGCAATTGGTTACTCTTCTTCTTGCTCTAATTTCGTGTCCTATAGGTTAGTATCTCCTATCCACAGCAATCACACTTCCATATACATTGGTTAGGAGATCTACACGCTTGATATAGGCAAATCAAGCCTTGTGCTTCAAAGGTTAAGTGTAATTTCATTTTCCTTTCTTGTAAACTCTTATTGCTTGTACTCTCCTTGCTACTCCTAGGGTTGGAGGCTATAGATTGGAGAGGGTTGTGATCTTCTTGGTGAAGAAGGAGGCTTTGGACTACTTCAAGAAGGTTGGTGCAATGGGAGGCTACTTCTAAGAGGAAGGCTACTTCAAGGGGGAGCTTGGAGTTACTTCAAGAAGGCTGCCTCAAATTGGTGCATCTACTTCAAAGTGAAGGTTGTCCAAAGGAGTGTAAGAAAGTATTGTATTTTATGTAAAATCCTTGAATAGTTAATAAAATAAATACTTTCAAAATCCCAGTTGGGTAAGCAACCGGGTAGTGGACTGACTACCTTAGTATTTGCTAAGGTAGGAACCACTCTAAATCCCTTGTCTCCTTCTTGCTTTTTCAGTTGTGGTTGTTTGAGAGAAATAATTATTGAATTATCTTTAAAACCCTATTCTCCCCCCCTCTAGTGGTTTTTCAATTGGTATCAGAGTAGGCTTCAAGGAGCTCTAATCGAGTCTTGAAGTATGAAGGGTGGTGGTGTCTACAACCGCAAACAAAGGAAAAGTATGGACCAATCTTCAACAAGTTGCAGTTGGTGCTTAGGAACAAGACACACAACACTTGGTTGCCCATGGAGGTCAAAGAAGGAAGATACGCATAAAGAATGTCTTATTGCTACAATAGGTGAAGAAGAAGAAGAGGTAAGCCTTTTTTTATTTATGTAAAGAAGATCTAGTTGCTAGTCTTGAAGAGACACACAATAAATATATTGAGTGCAAGAAGAAATTAAAGAAATCTAATAAAGAAAATGATGAGTTACATGATAAGCTTCTTGTTCTTACATCTGAAAATGAAGATCTCAAAAAGGTTATTGAAGGTCATGATATTAAGCTAAAATCTGTAGAAGCAAATTGCAATCTTCTTTCCCTAGAAAAGATAAATTTGCAAACTCAAGTAAATGATCTTCAAAAACAACATGTTTTGTGTACACATCTAGATTATGATACTATCGTGAAAGAAAGAAATTCTTTATCATCTAATCTAGATCAAGCAAAGCTAGATATCAAGAAGAGAATGGATGAGATTGCTAAGTTACAACAAGAAGTTAGTAGTCTAAGTAATAATGGCATTCTTGATAAAATCTTAAATGATTCTTACCATCAAGTTGGAAGGAGAGGCCTAGGTTACAAGCCTAAAGGAAAATCTTATCAAAAACCTAGTTGGGGAAGAACACAAGTGCCAAAGAGTCAATCTATGTATGTACCTAGAAGCAAATATACATATGTACCCAAGAACAACCTAGAACAATCTCATAGAAAGAGACATGAGATTGACTCTATATGTTGCCATTATTGTTTGTGTCTTGGACATTATTCCTTCTCATGTCCTTACAAGAAAAAGGAAGTTGAGTTGGTATGGGTTCCAAAACTCCCAAACTAAATGAACAAAATTAAGTTGATATATGATCAAAGACTCTAAGTTGTATATCTCTATGTCTATCTCAACTTAACATAATGAGATCACAAATTGATTCAAGTAATTAAAATTTCTAACTTGAAAATATACATTTTAAACTAATCTGCGGAGACACATCTTTGAAAATTTGTTTTAATTAGGGTCCTCAAAACATAAAGATTTGAATATACTTAGTTGAGATTTGATCTAAATATTCCTTTGATATTCATATGTTCTATCTAAACTAAACTAAGTTTTCAAATTGCATAATTGAATTATAAATGACCTATGATTTACTTGTAACAAATTACTGAAAACAATTCTGAAACAGTACAGAAAAATTCTCGGTCGAGAAACTATTCGACCAAGAACACTGTCGGTCGAGAGATAGTCGACCGAGTAGGTTACTGTTTTCAAATGTGCAATAAATCTGTTGAACCTATTTTCAATTAATCTAGTTTGCTATTAATTTGTTATTAATGATTGATTTAATATGCAAATCAAGAATAAATCTTGGAGACCATTTTTGAAACAAGACATATTGATCTTGTTGTATCATGAATTAAGATATAACATCATGAATATGAAATCCTTAAACATATTGCAAAAATGTTATATGAAGACTGATTTTGAACAAACCTTATTCATTAATTGAAAAAGTTCATTAAGCATATTTAATTACATGGTTTGTCTTGAGTATTTATGAACCCGAATGAGATTATTTTGGTTTATTCTCAAGATTGATTGGCTTAAATATGAACCATGATTAGTTTAATCAAAGAAATTACTGTCTTATCATAATTCACATGGTTTTTCCTAAAGTATTTCTTGGTCTATCTATATAGGAACCATGTGTATTGAAATTTAGTTTAAATGATCATAATCAATGCAGTTATATGCTTTTATCTTGATCATTGTATTGTGGATATGCTTCTACTTTTCTATCATAATTTTTGTGCCATGATCATTGTGTTTCATTGGTTTGTCTAAAATAATCTTTCATCCATATATACAAACCATAAATGTACAATGTTTTCAAATGATCATCGTAGTTCAACTCATTACAAATAAAGATGATGCTATCATTGGAAATGTTATTTTTGCATAACTCTAAAACTCTATGTATATTGACATAATAGAAAATGATTATTGTGTGCATGGCTTGTAATAAATGAATGATGATGCTATGACAAGCTAAATAGTGTCTCTTAGAACAAGAATATAAATGTTTTATCTAGTTATTTGCAAAACCTTGACTTTAAGACATTAACCTTGCTTTCAAGGATATATGTTTCTAAATAATCTTATGATTAATCTGAAAATAAGGGTACAAGAAGAAATGGGATTTGATATTTATACCCATAGCAAAGCTCATGAGACATCATTCACAATGAATGTAAAACATACATTCTAGGAAAATCAAGGACAAAGACTTCACTATGATGCCCATATTAAGTTATTAATAATAGGTATCATTCAAATTGCTTCAAATTGATATTCATTTAATCAAGTTACCTGCAGACACTATACTTCACATATGAGTGTTCAAATTGGAAATCTGTAGAAATTTCCTCTTGGTTGAAATCAAGTTTGACCAAGGGGTGCTATGGTCGAAGTTAAGGTCGACCTAAAATAAGCTTGAAAAATGCTTATTTGTACATCATTTTACTGCACGTAATCTTAGTATCTTGATTCAAAATGTGTTTAACATATTGGAAACATAATTTTAGTGCATAACTCTCTTAAAAGGTCAACTTATTATGATCTAATATTGATTGTGACCTTAGAATCCTTAAATTATCTTGATTATAAGATTAAGAAGCTTACAAAACTCTGTAAACATCATTTGAAGCTTGTTATGACCTTAGTATTTTTAATCTTTGTTATGAAAATAAAGGAATCTACAAATTTCATGAATATGATATATATCTTGTTCTTAATGGAATTCTCCAAACAAATTAGGGCTTAACATCCCGTGCATTTGGTTAGAGATACTTTTTATGTACTTTAAATATAAGCTTAAAGGGATCTCATATCATTTCAAGGCTTAACATCCATTGCAAATGATTGAGAAATAAATTGTGGCTAAAATTAACAATAATTGCTTTGCATTAATCCCTTGCTTTTAAATTGACTATCTCTTTAAGGGGGAGCATAGCATAGAATTAAGGGGGAGATATAAAATGATTTTCCTGGATATCTTTTTGAAATGACAAAGGGGGAGAAATAAAAAACAATGAGAGTTTCATAATATTTCGGCCAGCATTCACTTGCAAAACAAGAATGGTTACAAAAGGTAAAATTCAGGTATGAAACTCACATGATTTATATTTCCTTATTTTATATTTAGGAAATGTTTGTCATCTTCAAAAAGGGGGAGATTGTTGGCTAAATTGACATTAGCATAATTCCTTTGTTTCGATGATGACAAACATTTCATTCTTGTCGATCTAACGTGCTACTTGAGTGTTGCAGGAATAAGGTGGATGACTAAGAATTGGGAAATCTATATGCTTGAATTATTATTATTTCACGAATGTAATCAATTGTAAAACTTGTACAAACATATAATGTACAAGTACAAAGACATCATGTAAATCAAGCGTTAGATCTTTCCTAGCTAATCACCACACTTAGATAGGTCATCCCCTTCAACAGTGTCACATATGCACACTCATACATACACTTAGCACTTTATTTGAAACATTGAAACAGGGTCAATCTCAGTCGACAAATTCCTCGACCGAGACACTCTCGGTCGACAAACTTCTCGACTGAGAAAGACCTAAGTAGCCGTTAGACACAGCTGACAAGGTAGTTGGCAGTTGGAGATGAACGTTGCAAACACTTTCTCCAGAGAGCCTGTCGGTCGACAAACCCTCGACCGAGTAGGTTTCTCGGTCGACAATTTCTCGACTGAGATGGGTTCTGACAGCACCTGCAGATTAATTAACTAGTCGTTGCTAAAGCAACTAAAAGTGTACCTAACGGCTAGTTAAGCACTTAGAACCCCCTAGAAAGTGTCTAGAACGTCCTTAAGCACTTGTAGGTCATTTCTATAAATAGGACATGCCTTAGGACACCTAAACACACTTATTCTACACTTGAGCAATCTTTGAGCATACACTTGCATTAGCAACCTATTTTGAGCAATTGAGCAATACTTGCAATTGGCTACTCTTCTTCTTGCTCTAATTTTGTGTCCTATAGGCTAGTATCTCCTATCCACAACAATCGCACTTCCATATACATTGGTTAGGAGATCTACACGCTTGATATAGGCAAATCAAGCCTTGTGCTTCAAAGGTTAAGTGTAATTTCCTTTTCCTTTCTTGTTCACTCTTATTGCTTGTACTCTCCTTGCTACTCCTAGGGTTGGAGGCTGCGGATTGGAGAGGGTTGTGATCTTCTTGGTGAAGAAGGAGGCTTTGGACTACTTCAAGAAGGCTGGTGCAACAGGAGGCTACTTCTAACAGGAAGGCTACTTCAAGGGGGAGCTTGGAGTTACTTCAAGAAGGTTGCCTCAAGTTGGTACATCTACTTCAAAGTGAAGGTTGTCCAAAGGAGTGTAAGAAAGTATTGTATTTTATGTAAAATACTTGAAGAGGTAATAAAATAAATACTTTCAAAATCCCAGTTGGGTAAGAAACCGGGTAGTGGACTGACTACCTTAATATTTGCTAAGGTAGGAACCACTCTAAATCCCTTGTCTCCTTCTTGCTTTTTCAGTTGTGGTTGTTTG
The DNA here is from genome assembly GCA_963693085.1 of Alisma plantago-aquatica. Lineage (NCBI taxonomy): Eukaryota > Viridiplantae > Streptophyta > Magnoliopsida > Alismatales > Alismataceae > Alisma > Alisma plantago-aquatica. Next base: position 350,652,948 of record OY856410.1, on the reverse strand, counting down.
AGAGAAATAATTATTGAATTATTTTTAAAACCCTATTCACCCCCCTCTAGTGGTTTTTCAAAAGAGACTAGAGCTCATATGCTATAAAGAAATCATCCAACAAAAAGGAGCCATACATGGAACAATCATGAGATAAAATCCACAGATTCTAATAAGCATTAAAGAGATAAAAGGGTTTAGTTACAATGCAGTAGTAAAAGAAAGTAAAGTGCTGAAAAAGGGAAGATAAGTACCAGCCTCCTTGATGTAGGAGACCGATATACATAGCAACAGACCCCTAAGACAATGCTAACCCAGTACCGGGTAGGAGCCCTATCGGGATACGATCGTGTCGGGTTCTTGAATGTGTCAGGTCGTGAACCGTGATGGGTAAAGGGTGTATCGGGAAAGGACTCCCTAGCCGATATGGTCATGTCGGGCTGCTGGTCCTTTCAGGCAGCAGTTGTGATGGGTAAGCCATATTGGGTTGGGTCTCATATCATGTTAGGACATGTATTAGGTTAGCTTTATCTTAGGTTCTCGGGTTCCTCGTGTCGGGTATAGATGGGTGATCTGTCTCGGGTTGAAGCCCAACTAGAGACCTGACATGTTGAAGTAGCCTTGAAGGTCGTGTTGCATTGCTGCTACTACTGGGTCGGGTTCTAAGTGAACTCCCCCCTTCCCTCTCGGGTTGGGGGTGTGCTCACCTAGAATGGCCCGGCAGGCTCAGGAACTTGACGCACTAGATCCTTTTCTCTAAGAGTTAGCTCAAATAGGGTTCACATTTGTCCCATTGTAGGCATGTAGCTGCTATTTATAGGCAGCCAGCTAGTTGGAGATGCATCTCTCATTGGGCCATGTGTCCTCCGTTTGCTCCATTCATGTGGCTTCAAAAGGAGCAGGCACTTCTGTCCCCTGGCACAGCTGGTGGGGCGTCGCGTGCTGGGTTGTGAGTAAACCACGCTTGATCGTGTCGGGTAAAAACCTTGGTGGGCTGCTACATCGAGGGGTGGTCTTGTCGCACAATCAACTCTGTCGGATGACGGACCGTGGCGGGCAAGGCACCTTGTCGGGTAATAGCTTGCAGTCCGTCAGAGCTCCCTCACAACACACCCGCGTCAGGTTGCTTTCCATATCGAGCAGCAACTGTGATGGGAAAAAGGAGCATGTCGCTTCATTGTTTGATGGGCTGGGACGGTTAGCTCATTGTGGATGGGCTGAGACAGGCCCATTAGCATTCTTTTGGTGGAAAAATAAGAGAAACTCTGCAAAAGATAGGAAATGTTATCAGGAGCATAGTGGGCATTATTTCTATTTAACAAATAAGATAAAATGGAGAGGAAGTCAGGTTTGGAGGCAGATTTGATAGTAAATTATAAGCTCTAGAAGCCACAAAATGGGTGTTATCACCAACACGAGTAACCAAGAACCAATCTAGGAGGGAGAGAAGACCATTCTTCAACCTCAAAAATAAACAGTCAAAGACCTCAAGAATAATATGAGAGTTGAACCATAACATGTTGATAAAAACAAGAATCATGTTGCATGTAACAACTTCACTTCATACATCACTTAGAAAATGAGTCTATGAATTTATATTAAGAAATAGAGAAATCTACATGAGAATACTACAAAGTCTTATGTCCTAAAACAAGATAGCATCATCTAGTACATTAGCATCACATTTTAGAGATGAAAATAGTAGCATGCAAGCAATATTATGGTGAAAATAATAGAAGAAGGTAGAGAGTTATATAACCCACCTTAGGTAGAGAACCAAGCTCCAAGATCACAAGCTCCAAGGAAGAAGATGAAGCTCCAACCAAGATCAACACTTCAGACACAAGATCACCTCCAAAGAGAAGAATGCCTTGGTCCAAGGATAGCTCAAGAAAGAGGAAGGAGAAGAAAGCTTCCTTTTATTTGGGTACCACCATGTCAAAACATAGTCTCCGACCCTTTGTGATGAGATGTTTCTCTCAAGGTGACCACCATGGTAGAACCATGGTCTCATGGCCGAGAAGGAAGGAAGAAGAAGATAGGGTGTGAAGGAAAATTGAGATCAAGGGTTCAAAACCACTTACCAAAGAAGAAGATCACCAAAGATCACCACAAGAAGGATGATGAATCTCAAGAACACAACATGAAAAGTTGATCGGCCACCAAATCACCAAGATCATCACCCTCTAGCTCCACCAAGCTCTAAGGTCGGCCAAGAAAGAAAGGAGAAGGAAAGAGAGCAAAAGGATTTCTTACATGAAGAAAAGAGAGGTTATATACCCAAGCGATGAGAGAGGTATGGTAGATATGAAGTGTCAACACATGATAGCACCAAAGGACACTTTTTCCACCAAGAAAATAGCCATGCAATCACTAAACACTTGCATGCAACACATGGTGATACAACCTAGGTTGGGTATCAACCACTAAGGTCACCCACACCTTCATGGTTAAAACACACCAGAAGGGACCACTAAGCTCGAAACAAACTAATCCAAAGTAGGTGTATTGGTCAAAACACACCCTAGACACACAAACAAGGTCAAGGCATAGGTTGCAATACTCAACCAAGATCAACATGGTCGACACCATGCTCCCCCAAACAAAACCCTAGAAACCCTATCATCACTATATGATGTCACATCACCAACCAAGGTCCAAGCAAGGCACCCCTCTTCATCATCTTCTCTCTCATGATTCCAAGGAACACGAAACACACTTGACATGTGACAGATTGTAAGATGACCCCTCATCATGGGTAAATAGCAACTTGGTCCAAAATAAGGATACATAGCTCAAGCATCATCCAAACGGGATCAAACAGAAAACATAAGATTGTCACATGTCAACAAAGCATCTCAAAGGATTAGATTAAGGTTAAGCATCTATTTAAACAAAGCAAGCATACTCAAGAACTAAGCTAGGTCAGGGGCCTTACAAGCATAAACCCCTAACAAGGATTTCACCAGCGAGATCCTACACGGAAAAGAGACAGGTACTTCCTAGAAATCTCTTCCTCAATCACCCACGTGACTTCCTCTATACCATAGTGATGCCACAGAACCTTCACCAAAATGATATCCTTCTTCTTCAACTTCTTGATTCTACTGTCTAGGATCAATACAGGTCCCTCCACATAGGATATGTCCTCAGCAAGCTCAACCTCCACTGGTTGCAAAACCAACTCGATATTAGGGTGGCACTTCCTCAACATAGACACATGGAACACTGGATGCAACTTGTGCAACTCAGGTGGCAACTCCAACTTATAAGCCACCTTTCCAACTCATGCCACCACCAGGTAAGGTCCCATATAACTGGGAGCCAACTTACCCTTCTTTCCAAACCTCAGAACACCTTTCCAAGGAGAGACCTTGAGATACACTTTGTCTCCCACTTGGAACTTCAATGATTATTTGCATACGACTTTTTCCTGTCTTGTGTTTCCTTCAACTATTGTTGAATCACTTTGATCTTTTCTATCATCTTTTACACAATCTCAGGACCCAAAAGCTGATATTCACCAGTCTTGTACCAACATAAAGGAGATCTAAAATGTCTCCCATACAAAGATTCATAAGGTTCCATATCAATGCTCCTCTAGTAACTGTTATTGTAGGAAAACTCTATCAAATTGAGGTTTATATCCCAACTACCCAAAAACTACAAAACACAGACTCTCAATAGATCTTCCATGATCTGGATAGTCCTCTCTAACTACCCATCTATCTATGGGTGAAACGTTGTACTGAACTTCAACTACGTACCCATAGTTTTGTTTAGATGTTCTCAGAAATGACTGGTGAACTAAGGACCTCTATCAGATATGATGGTAGCTGGGATACCATGCAACCCCACTATCTCATCAACATATATTTTTGCAAGATTCTCTTCTATGTATGTTTTCTTCACTGGTAAAAAGAGTGTTGCCTTTGTCAACCAGTCAAATATCATCCATATGGAGTCATGACCTGTGGCCATCCTAGGAGACCAACCACAAAGCCCACCGTGACCTGATCCCATTGCCACTGTGGTATAGGCAATAGTTGCAAAAACCATGTAGGTTTTTGATGCTCTACCTTAACCTACTGGCATACAAGACACTTTGCCATGAACTCAACCACGTCATGCTTCAAACCATGCCACCAATACAAATCCTTGATATTGTAATACATCTTGGTGCTACCCGGATGCATGGCATACATTGAAGAATGAGCCTCTTCCAAGACCATCTTCCTCAGATTATCAACATCAGGAATCACAAATTTGTCATTGTAGCACACTGTCCCATCCTCTGCCTCATGGAAACCATCACACTTCTTGTTGCCAAACTCTGATCAAATTTGCAGTATCACAATATCATCCTACTGAGACTCTATAATCTTCTATCTCAACATAGGCTTTACCTACAACTGTTCCAACACTCCTACTAGCATGGACACATCCATCTTCACATTCATCTGACGTAAGGAGACCAACATGTCTCTCTTATGGCACACCAAGGAATATAACTATGTCTTGTCAGTAGATGATGATGATGAAGACTTCCTTCTCAGAGTGTATGTCACCATGTTCACCTTTCATGGATGGTAATCTATGGTACAATCATAGTATTTTATTAGTCCATCCAGTGTCTCTTCTGCATGTTCAACTCTTGTTGTGAAAAGATATACTTTAGGTTCCTGTGGTCAGTGAAGATATGAAACTTCTAACTATAAAGGTGGTGTTTCCATATCTTTAAGGCATGGATCACTATAGCTAGCTCCAAATTATGAGTAGGGTAATTCTCCAAGTGCTTCTTCTATTGTCTCAATGTGAAAGAGATCACATTCTTACCCTGTATCAACATGTAAACCAGACCATTCTTTGAGGCATCGCAAAAGACAATATAGCCCTTTCCTTGCTCTGACAACACTAGCACATGCGCACTTGTCATCTTCTCCTGTAACAACTGAAAAGCACGATGGCACTTGTCATCCCACACAAAAGGAACATCTTTTCCTCCTCAGCTTCGTTGGGGGTAATGTTATAACACTAAAGTTCTTAATGAACCTCCTATTGTATCCTCTAAGCGAAGGAAACTACAAACTTTTGTCGGCATCTTTGGTTGCTCCCACTCTATCATAGATTCAACCTTATTGGGGTCCAAAAAAACACCCTAAGCAGATATTATGTGTCCAAGAAAGGATACCTCCCTCATCCAAAACTCACATTTTCAGAACTTCGCAAAGAACTGATGATATCTCAACAAGGTCAACGCCTGACGCAGATGTTGCTCGTGTTGTTGGATTTATCCACTATAGATAAAGATGTCATCTATAAAGACCACAAAAAATTGATCCAGATATGGATGGAACACTCTATTCATTAGGTCCATGAACGTTGCTAGTACATTAGTTAGACCAAACAGCATAATCACAAACTCATAGTGACAATACCTTGTCCTAAAAGTTGGCTTTGGTATGTCATCCACCTTGATATGTAATTGGTGATTTCTTGACCTGAGATCTATCTTTGAAAAGACTACAAAACCTCTCAACTGATCAAACAGATCATCAATACACAACAAAGGGTACTTATTCTTGATTGTCACCTTGTTCAATTGTCAGTAATCAATGCACAGTCTCATAGATCCATCCTTCTTCTTCACAAATAGCACTGGAGCACCCCACGGTGATGTACTTGACCTGATAAAACCTTTCTCAAGAATCTCTTGCAACTATTTCTTCAACTCTGACATCTCAGCTGGCACCATTCTATATGGTGCATGTCCTATCGGCTGCATGCCTGAAACTAGATTGATCTCAAAATCAATCTCTCTGACGGGAAGAACACCTGGGAACTCATCTTGAAACATGTATTCAAACTCACAGACAATTGGCACATCCTGGATACTCTGACTCCTCATCTTGGTATCCACCACATGCACCAAGAACACATCACAACCCTACCTCATCAACTGCTCTGCCACCATCACTGAAACCAAACATGTCAGAAGAATTTTCCTTTCACCTTGGAAGACCCATGAAACATCGCCATCAACAAACATCATCACTTTGGAGATACAATCCAAAACCAACTAATACTTCTCCAAAGTATCCATCTAAGGATCACATCAAATCCATGCATGTCAAGTGGTATGAGATCCACTTGAATGATATGTCCTGAAAAAGAAAAGACACAGGAAGGACACACCTCCTGCAACTCGGTAGAACCAACCAACAAGGTGTCTAAGAGAATACTATCATGTCTACTACTAATTAGAAAAGAACAACTACCAATCACTTCTCGAGTGATAAAAGATTATGTAGAACCTAGGTCAACCAAAATAGATATAAAGCAAGAAGAAGACCAATCAAAATGAAATAACTCCATCTGACCTATCATAACTTGTGGGTTGACCACTCCTTCTGGCTGACTCATCACGTAGAATCGAGTTGTTGCCTATTTTCACTCATTTCCTTTGCTAGATTGCCCACAAGAACCAATATGTGATGCTTGACCGTGTTCTCCACCAATGCCACTGTTGAATTGTTGTCGTTGTGAGCCCGATTGGCTCTACCTTGGCTGCTGGGTAACTTCCTCGTCTCTCATAGGGCAATATGGTCTTGTATGCCCAGTACACCACACTTGTAATAAATCTTGCCTTCATATGATGGCCTTGATGGCCTTGTCTCCGATACTAATGCAACACCATGGGGTCCTTCCAGTAGAAAACTATAGCCTCTGCCTCTGGTTGGTGACCATAGAGACTGACTTGCCAATCTCTACTATAACGGTGGCATTGAGAACCTAGGCTTCTTAAATCCTCCATAAAAATGTCATGGATACTGTGCAAGCCTCCTCTTCACCTTCATCTCACACATCTCAACCATTGACCGTTCCACCATTTTGACCGACTCCACAGGTGTGGAAAACTTCTCTCTATTCTTTAGGGATGACATACGAGTCAGAAACTCTATACTCAAAACCTTTCTCAAATCATCTTATCCTCTACTTGTCTGTCACTGCCATATGTAGAAAAAACCTTAGAAGCTCCATGAACTTAGCTTTGTACTCATTGACTAGCATAGATCTCTATCGGATCTTCTCGAACTGGTTGATCTTCTTGTCAAGGTAGGTCTTCAAAAAGTACTGACTCACAAACTCCCATTAGATTTCTTTAGAATTGATGATAATGACTGGCCTTTTCTGCTCCTCAATGGCTCACCAATTGCCGACACTCCCCTTCAATAAATACACAACATGCTTCACTTTATACTCTTCAGGGATGTTGAGGATCTTGAAGGCCTTCTCTAGTTTGTTCAACCATAGATCTACATCTATTGGGTCTTCTATACCCACATACTCCACTGCCTCTACATGTCTCAACCTCTCAAAGGTCTTCCTAGATCCCAAAGATTCTGCATTGGAGACAACTTCTCTCACTTAGGGTGGAGGCATTCTGTCCACTATATGCATCATCATAGTGATACATTGGACACACATGGACTAGAAAGTGGGATTGGCCACCACATTCAGGTCAAACTGGGGCATCTTAGGAACTCCATCAACACTCTCATGACTCTTGGTACCACCACCTGGTGCAAAAATGTTGGCTAAATGGACATCTGTAAATCCCTTTGTTTTGATAATGACAAACATTTCATTCTTGTTGATCTAACGTGCTACTTGAGTGTTGCAGGAATCAGGTGAATGACAAAGCACTAGGGAATCTATATGCTTGAATGATTGTAAATGTCATGAAATGTAATCAATTGTAAACTTGTACAAATATATAATGTACAAGTACTTAGACTTCATCTAAATCAAGCGTTAGATCTTCCCTAGCTAAACACCACATTTAGATAGGTCATCTCCTTCAATAGTGTCACATATGCACACTCATACACACACTTAATGTCTTTATTTGAAACATTGAAATAGGGTCTATCTCAGTCGACAAAATCCTCGACCGAGACACTCTTGGTCGACAAACTTCTCGATCGAGAAAGACCCAAGTAGCCGTTAGACACAGCTGACAAGGTAATTGGATGTTGGAGATAAACGTTGCAAAACACTTGATCCAGAGAGCCTGTCGGTCGACAAAACTTCGACCGAGTAGGTGTCTCGGTCGACCATTTCTCGACCGAGATGGACTCTGACAGCAACTGCAGAATTAATTAACTAGCCGTTGTTAAAGCAACTAACTTATACCTAACGGCTAGTTAAGCACTTAGAAACCCCTAGAAAGTGTCTAGAACGTCCTTAAGCACTTGTAGGACATTCCTATAAATAGGACATGCCTTAGGACACCTAAACTTACTTGATTCCACACTTGAGCAATCTTTGAGCATACATTTACATTGAGCAATCTATTTGTGAGCAATTAAGCATATTGGCAACTAGCTACTTACTCTTCTAGCTCAAATTTCGTGTCCTATAGGCTATCATCTCCTAATCCACAACAATCACAATTCCATACACATTGGTTAGGAGATCTACACACTTGATCTAGGCAAATCAAGCCTTGTGCTTCAAAGGATAAGTTGTAATTTCCATTTTCCTTTCTTGTTCACTATTATTGTTTGTACTATCCTTGCTACTCCTAGGTTGGAGGCTGTGGATTGGAGAGGTTGGAAGATCTTCTTGGTGAAGAAAGGGACCTTGAACTACTTCAAGAAGGATGATGCAACGGGAGGTTACTTCTAAAGAGGAAGGCTACTTCAAGGGGGAGCTTGGAGTTACTTCAAGAAGGCTACCTCGGGTATTCAAGTGAAGGTTGTTCAAGGGGTGTAAGAAAGTATTGTATTTTGTGTAAATCCTTGTGAAGGTAAAAAAATTGATACTTTCAAAATTCTGGTTGGGTAAGGAACCGGGTAGTGGACTGACAATCTTAGTATTTGCTAAGATTGGAACCACTCTAAACACTTGTCTCCTTCTTTCATTTTCAATTGTGGTTGTTTGAATTAAATAATTGTTAAAATATTTAAAAACTCTATTCACCCCCCTCTAGTGTTTTTCAATTGGTATCAGAGCAGGCTTCAAGGAACCCTAACCAGGTCTTGAAGAATGGAGGGTGATGGTAATTACAACCGCAATAAAAAGAGCAGCTTGGACCAATCTACAACATGTTGCAATTGGTGCTTAGGAACAAGCCACACAACATCTAGCTGCCCATGGAAATCAAAGAAGGAAGATGAGCATAAAGATTGTCTTATTGCTACAATAAGTGAAGAGGAAGAAGAGGTAAGTCTTTTTGATTTATCTAAAGAAGAGCTAGTTGCTAGTCTTAAAGAGACACATAATAAATATATTGAGTACAAGAAGAAGTTAAAGAAAGCTAATAAAACAAATGATGAATTACATGCTAAGCTTCTTGCTATTACCTCTGAAAATGAAGATCTTAAAAAGATTATTGAAGATCATAATATTATGATAAAATCTATAGAGGCAAATTGCAATCTTCTTTCCCAAGAAAAGATAAATTTGCAAACTCAAGTGAACGATCTTCAAAAACAACCTGTTTTGTGCTCACATCTAGATTATGATACTATCGTGATAGAAAGAAATTCATTATCATCTAATCTAGATCAAGCAAAGCTAGATATCAAGAAGAGAATGGATGAGATTTCTAAGTTACAACAAAAAGTTAGTAGTCTAAATAATAATGGCATTCTTGATCAAATCTTAAATGATTCCTACCATCAAGTTAAAAGTAGAGGACTAGGTTACAAGCCTAAGGGAAAATCTTATCATAAACCTAGTTGGAGAAAGACACAAGCACATCAATCTATATATATACCTAAAGGCACAAATACAAATATACCCAAGAACAACCTAGACCAAAATCATAGAAAGAGATATGAGGTTGATTCTATATGTTGTCATTATTGTTTGTGCCTTGGTCACTATTCCTTTTCATGTCCTTATAAGAAAAAGGATGTCGAGTTAGTTCGGGTTCCAAAACCTCCAAACTAAATGAACGGAATTAAGTTGAGATATGACCAAGGACCTTAGTTGCATATTTCTATGTCTATCTCAACTCAACATAGTGGCATAACAAATTTGTTCAAGTATCTAAAACATCTAACTGGGATATATAAAATTCTTACTAAAAACAATTCTGAAATAATGCAGAACCATTCTCGGTCGAGAATCTGTCGACCGAGAACAACAGTCGGTCGAGAAATGATCAACCGATCTGGTCCCTGTTGTCAAAACTAAAATAAATCTGATGAATGTATATTCAATTGATCAAATTGCTATCTATTGATAATGACTTGCAAAACAAGTTGAAAACCATTTCTGAAAAACTTATAAATATAAATGAGATAAATTCAATTGATTCTCATATTTAACTTAATAAAAAGAAATTACTATTCTTATTCACATGATTTTGCATCTCCTGATCTATTCATATAAAAATCATGTGTTATGACATCTAGTTTAATGATCATGGTATTTCATGGAATTATCACTATATGCTCTATCATTACATCATGGATATGCTTTCACTATCTTAGTAAGATATGCTTTCACTATCTTATCATTCAGCTCATAAAGATGATAGAAAATGATTATTGTATGCATGGATCCTTGATGACACATTGGCAAGAAAAATGATTCATTTGTGATATGAAAAAGAACTTTAAGGCTTGCAACACATAAGATAAAAATTTATCAATTAAGAACGTGAGATATTGCTTTCAAGGATATATATTTTCTTGGAGAATCTTACATGAAAACAAGGGTACAAGAAGAAATAGAATTTGATATTTATGTACCTACAACAAAGCTTATATAAATATTCTAGAAGAATTACGAACAGAAATCTTCATATTGAGTATCACTCAAAATTGCCTCTTGGTTAAAATCAAGCTTGACCAAGGGGCGCTATGGTCGTAGTCAAAGTCGACCTAAAATAAGTTTGGCACAATACTTATTTGAATATCATTTTCTATATAAAAATTGTGATCAAAAGAACAATTAATTTATGATCACAAAATTGTCCAAATATTGGTAATAATAATCACAATATTACTCCCTTAGAAAATACATATATGCTCTACAAATTCAGTCTATCATTTTCATTAAAAATCAGCTTAAAAATTCATTCATAGAAAGTCTGTCGGTCCACGAATTCTTCGACCGAAAACATCTCGGTCAGCCTATCTCTTTCGACCGACAGACCTCAAATAAAAAATTACATCGGACACACTTCCGGTCGACAATTTTTCGACTGAGTCGATGTCGGTCGACAATTGTTCGACCGAGAATTGACCGTTGGGATATGACCATTGCAATCTGACCATTTTATGACCGTTATCAATCGACTGTTGGGGGGCGAGTGGCGCGTCTGGGATATGACCGTTGCGGTCGATCGGTCGACAAGTTGTCGATCGACCTGGTCACTGGATTGCTATAAAAAGGACCAAAAATGGGTCATTGTTTCACACTCTCATATTCTTACTTCCATAGCTTCTCTCTAGTGCATTCTTGTGCAATTCTTTAGCTTCTTCATCCCCAAGACTTTCTTGCTTCTTCTCCACCTTAAAGCAAAGAAATGGCTTCATCATCTACACGTGGAAAGAAGAAAGTTGCTGGCAGGAAAGGAAGAGCGGCTTCTCCACCATTGACGATCATCAACGACATCCCCTTCGTCGACGCAGATGCTGGTGATCGCTATCTCAAGCTCTCCTCCAAAACTCCTCTTCCACGACGGCCGGTTGACGTCATGGACTTCCTCAGCATCGTCGACCTGGAGGATCTTTTTGAGGTGCAAAATTTGAAAGAATTTCTTTACCCTTCCTTCCCTTCCTACTCTTCCAAAGTGGTAAATGAGTTCTATGCAAACCTAATCTCCCATTCCGAAAATGAAAATAACTTCTTCTACTCTATGGTCAATGGGCATAGCTTTCGATTTACTGAGGAGGATATTCTTGACATGCTCAACATCGACTTAGATGAATATCAAGACACTCTTGACCTTACCACTGGAAATCCACTCAATACATTTTCCCAAGGTGATAATACCTTCAGTCTTAGTGACATTAAACGAGCCATTTTTCAATCTAATACAACTTGTCACGAAGATAGGGGTACCTACTATGCCATTAATCTCAAACCTGCAGCTAGGATTGTCAACCTTATTGTTTCCACAAACATACATCCTAGAGCAAACAAGTCTGAAGTCCCTATTTTTCGCATGTGTCTAATTTATGCCATTATCAAACGTATTCCCATAAATTTTATCCGCATAATCCTTAAGAACATGCTTGAGTTTTCTAGCAATCCCCCATATGCCGATTTTGTATGCCAAATCACTCAACACTTTCTTAAGACACAAATTGAGGACATGGGGTACACATGGGAAAGAAGACCACAAAAAATAAGAAAAAAACACAGTAGAAAATATGGGAATTGATTTCGGTCACAAGAGGGATAGGACGGAAGGTGAGACATCTAGTCAAGATATACCACCACCACCTCCTCCTACCAACCCATTATATGATCCCATCCAAAACACCCTAACCTATGTTGTTGGGTCACAATATCATCTAAGCAAACAATTAGATTATAGCCACCATGCCATGACCTACCTAAATCAAAGGATGCAAACCCTCTCTCCAAATCAACCAGATGAATATCCTTATTCTTTAAATCCTGGCATGCTCAACCCATATAATCCATCTTACAACTACTACCAAACTCCACCTCCACCATCTACAGATCTCACACATACTCAGTTTTCCTCAATACAATTACAAGACATTGTTGCTCATTTCCGCTTTGATCGTGTTCCTACCTTCTTGGAAGCATATGCCTTAACCAAGACAGGTGCTTTGGAGTGGCAAAATTTAGTCAAATATTATGGAGCTGAGCCATTTCTTGGAAAAGACCCTAATATTGATGTAATACTTAAGTCTTTCCAGTGAGATTTGGAGTGTCCGTTGTATTAGTTGTAATGAAATGGTTATCTTTGCATGATTGTAATGAAATGGTTATCTTTGCATGATTGTAATGAAATGGTTATCTTTACATCTTTGCATGATTGTAATAATTCCATGATTCTAATGAATTGGTTATCTTTACTGATTATAATAGGATATTCCTCTATGGCATCATTTGAACATGGCTTATAAGACTATTCTAGTAGAGCATACAAAGTAAGGGGAGTAATAATTATGTCATAAATCAAAAAGGATGAAATCCTTGAAAAATACCTGAAATTTAAAATTGTGGCTAAATTGACCATCTATTGAAGAAGGATATCTAGTTAAGGGGGAGCAATACTTTTCATATAATATATGTTCTTAATCGGATATCTTTTTGAAATGACAAAGGGGGAGAAATAAATATAAATGCAAAACTCAATCAATGAGTTGTGAAACTCAATCAATGAGTTTCATAAACAAACTCTTGGCTTTACATTGAAAGTTGCCATATTCCCTAAAGAATTGGATTTCATGTTCCATAATTCATGGGGAATAATAAGCACACATTTTATAAAAAAGAGAAGAAATTCACAAAGGTAATCTTCAGGTATGAAACTCACATGTTTTATATTTTCTTATTTTATATTTAGGAAATGTTTGTCATCTTCAAAAAGGGGGAGATTGTTGGCTAAATGGACATCTGTAAATCCCTTTGTTTTGATAATGACAAACATTTCATTCTTGTTGATCTAACGTGCTACTTGAGTGTTGCAGGAATAAGGTGAATGAAAAAGCACTAGGGAATCTATATGCTTGAATGATTGTAAATGTCATGAAATGTAATCAATTGTAAACTTGTACAAATATATAATGTACAAGTACTTAGACTTCATGTAAATCAAGCGTTAGATCTTCCCTAGCTAAACACCACATTTAGATAGGTCATCTCCTTCAATAGTGTCACATATGCACACTCATACACACACTTAATGTCTTTATTTGAAACATTGAAATAGGGTCTATCTCGGTCGACAAAATCCTCGACCGAGACACTCTCGGTCGACAAACTTCTCGACTGAGAAAGACCCAAGTAGCTGTTAGACACAGTTGATAAGGTAGTTGGCTGTTGGAGATAAATGTTGCAAAACACTTGATCCAGAGAGCTTGTCGGTTGACAAAACTTCGACTGAGTAGGTGTCTCGGTCGACCATTTCTTGACCGAGATGGACTCTGACAGCAACTGCAGAATTAATTAACTAGCCGTTGTTAAAGCAACTAACTTATACCTAACGACTAGTTAAGCACTTAGAAACCCCTAGAAAGTGTCTAGAACGTCTTTAAGCACTTGTAGGACATTCCTATAAATAGGACATGCCTTAGGACACCTAAACTTACTTGATTCCACACTTGAGCAATCTTTGAGCATACATTTACATTGAGCAATCTGTTTGTGAGCAATTAAGCATATTGGCAACTAGCTACTTCCTCTCCTAGCTCAAATTTCGTGTCCTATAGGCTATCATCTCCTAATCCACAGCAATCACAATTCCATACACATTGGTTAGGAGATCTACACGCTTGATCTAGGCAAATCAAGCCTTGTGCTTCAAAGGATAAGTTGTAATTTCCATTTTACTTTCTTGTTCACTATTATTGTTTGTACTCTCCTTGCTACTCCTAGGTTGGAGGCTGCGGATTGGAGAGGTTGGAAGATCTTCTTGGTAAAGAAGGGGACCTTGAACTACTTCAAGAAGGCTGGTGCAACAGGAGGTTACTTCTAAAGAGGAAGTCTACTTCAAGGGGGAGCTTGGAGTTACTTCAAGAAGGCTACCTCGGGTTGGTGCATCTACTTCAAGTGAAGGCTGTTCAAGGGGTGTAAGAAAGTATTGTATTTTGTGTAAATCCTTGTGAAGGTAATAAAATTGATACTTTCAAAATTCTGGTTGGGTAAGCAACCGGGTAGTGGACTGACAATCTTAGTATTTGCTAAGATTGGAACCACTCTAAACACTTGTCTCCTTCTTCCATTTTCAATTGTGGTTGTTTGAATTAAATAATTGTTAAAATATTTAAAAACTCTATTCACCCCCCCTCTAGTGTTTTTCAAAAAACACTACTCTCCGCAACATGTTCGTCATGTTCTCCAACCATCTTTTCTGCTTTTCTTCTTCTTCTTCTGCATAAGAAGAAGTTACCATTAACAGACTGGAGGTTACTAAAATAGGCACAAACCCTATTCCTATGTCCCTGTAGACTCAGTGAACCTAAATCTCTAATACCAACCATTTGTGACACACTTGTCACACAAATAGTGAGATTACTCAAAACAAAGCGCAAAACTGATATTAATCAACTAGGTTACCATTAAACATAGGGAATGAAAACCATTTTCACATATCCACCTCAAGTGGAAGAATATCACATTGGAGTCCAAAAAACCACTTGTATATATAAAACTAGCCAAAGGATTATTACAGAGCATTGTTTATTGTCTCTCTGTCCACAACATGCACATATGATAACATGGTCACATACATACATGCCATATCTACACAAAAAAGGCATATAGCCAAAACGTTGTCTCAATATACAACATCTACAAAAATCTTCCCCGAGGACCTGAGAGTACAGGGATGACCCATCAGACTCTACTACAAAACACAAGTAGCTTATCCAACCTTTACTCAGCTACTGCTCCGCTTGTTGCTCAGCCTCAACAACACGATCTCTACCTCTTCATGATCAACCACCTAAAACATGTGGAAACCCACCGAGTGAGACCAAATGTCCCATCGAGAGATATAACTCTCTACCAACGTCGATTAAAAGCACAAGTAGATTAAAGTTGATAGGTAGCATACTTATCAGGTTGAGCAGATTCAGCTAAATGATATGTATTAAATAGATAACACAGATTAAGTAAACTAGGTTTTTACTAAAAAACAATAGAACAATTAAAACTATAAGAAGGAATATGAAGAACATGTATAACAGTTAACTTCTCTTACTACATTATAATTCAAGAAATGAGTACAAACATAAGGCAAAGGAGTCAACCAATGTGAAGTGTATTTGACCCTAAGAAAATTATACTACACAGTTGCATTACCTCTTTTATTATGCCCTAAGGATTTGAGTCATATCACTCAAATCCAACTGACCACTGCAAAGTCAAAATCAGTGCCATACAAGGTCTGTGGAAGAGTCAGAATCAATGACCTCTCCAATACCTCTTGGTAAGTATAAGAGAAAACACCACATAGACATATCATTCAGCTACAAACAATGACATATAGTCAAGCTAAAGGATAGGCTCGCGCATGGACATCCCTATAAAACACCTACCCACCTTGGTACAGGTCACGATGCTAGAAGAGCAGGCTCATGCATGGCCATTCTTAAAAAAAGAGGCATCAAATGCAGCTAAACTGATGCCCATCACATATCACAAGGATATCATTGTGCATGCAGGGAGTTACTCGACTTGCACCCCTGCATATTAAAAAATATGCACTTCGAGTTTCCCATAGGAGTTATTCATTTCACCATCCAGCAATAAAACTGACACTACAATGGATCTATGGCATAGGACACCTACATGATTAAGGTTTCACTTGATTAGTTAGGCCAATTGGGTATATTTTAGCATCAATCGAGTTACAACGTATAAACCCAAAACAAACTCTACAAAGATTAGGGGATAGTACAACTCCATAAGATATAAAACATATAAGGTGTGAACTTGTCACATCATCACATGATACTTATAACACTACCATTCACAAGGCCATCAACATTATCATATTTCCATGCAAGGTCATCACCACAATTGCACTGCTATGAGATTAAAATCCCTCATCACATCACTAGAGGATAACACCTTTCACTAGGCTTTAAGCCTTTTCGAGGTCATAAGACCATCACATCATTATGATTTCAAAATTCCTCGTCAAGTCTCATAGCCATCACTGTGTACCACATAATGATTACCATCACATTCACATAGCTACGACATACATTCCACCTGTAAGGTTAGATCCATACAAGTAGGAGTGAGAAAGTATAATCCCATGTCATTCATCCATTAAACTCAACAAGCATAGATACTCTAGGATTACATTTAGGGTTTCAAGAACATAGCCGATTAGGGTTTCATAGAATTAATCAATCACCAAACCCTAGTCTCATCACCTCCCACTTTCTTGGAGCATACTAGGATTAGAACATTATCATTAACTTGGTTAATCAACTATCTAAACAACATTAGATATCGACCAAAATTTACATGTACATGTCTAACAATCTTATAATGTCCCACATATGTAGCAACCATGTATCCTTGTATGTGTATCGACCAACCCTCAAACATGTGTCTCGACCACCACCAAGACAAGTGTCTCGACCATCTCAAAAACATATGTCTCCAAAATTTACATGTACATGTGTAACAACCTTACAATATCCCACATATGTAGCAACCACATATCCTTGTATATGTATCGACCAACCCTCAAACATGTGTCTCGACCACCACCAAGACAAGTGTCTCGACCATCACAAAAACATATGTCTCCACCATGCCAAAAGCACATGTCTCGACCAAAACCAAAGCATATGTCTGGGCCCAAACCAAACCATGTGTCTTGACCCAAACCAAAGCATGTGTCTTGACCAAACCAAAGCATGTGTCTCAACCATTAATTCAAGCCATCTCAATAACACATGTCCAACTTCAAAGCAGAGATAAACCACATCCAAACCATATGATAGACATCAAGAAAACCAAGTGTTATCAAGAAGTAAACCTTCATATAATATGAACTTTAAAACCCTAAAACCGATCTCCAACATGAGCAACCAAGAACCAAGCTATGAGGGAGAGAAGACCCAACTTCAACCTTAAAAAGAAAAGATTAAAGACCTCAAGAACAATATGAGATCTAAACCATTACATGGTGATAAAACCTAGAATCATATTGCATGTAATAACTTCACTTCCTCAATCACTTAGAACACGGGTATATGAATTAGGGTTAAGAAAGAGAGCAATCTACATGAGAATACTACAAAGTCTTATACCCTAAAACAAGATAGCATCATCTAGAACATTAGCATCACGTTTTAGAGATGAAAATAGTAGCATGCAAGCAATATTATGGTGCTTATACCCTAAAACAAGGTAGCATCATATAGAACATTAGCATCACATTTTAGAGATGAAAATAGTAGCATGCAAGCAATATTATGGTGCAAATAATAGAAGAAGGTAGAGAGTTATATAACCCACCTTGGGTAGAGAACCAAGATCCAAGATCACGAACTCCAAGGAAGAAGATGAAGCTCCAACCAAGATCAACACTTCGGCCACAAGATCACCTCCAAAGAGAAGAACACCATGGTCAAAGGATATCTCAAGAAAGAGGGTAACAACCCTAGACCAAACCAAAGAAGAATAAAGGGGAAAGAGAAGAAAGCTTCCTTTCACTTGGCTACCACCATGTCAAAACATAGTCTCAGACCCTTTGTGATGAGAAGTTTCTCTCAAGGTGACCACCATGGTAGAACCATAGTCTCATGGACGAGAATGAAGGAAGAAGAAGATAGGGTGCAAAGGAAACATGAGATCAAGGTTTCAAAACCACTTATCAAGGAAGAAGATCACCACAAGAAGGATGATCAAGCTCAAGAACACCACTTCCAAAGGTGATCGGCCACCAAAGAACCAAGATCAACACCCTCTAGCTCCACCAAGCTCCAAGGTCTGCCAAGCAAGGAAGGAGAAGGAAAGAGAGAAAATGGATTGCTTGCATGAAGAAGAGAGAGGTTATAAACCCAAGGGATGAGAGAGGTAAGGTAGATATGAGGTGTCAACACATGAGAGAACCAAAGGGACACTTGTCCACCAAGAAAACAACCATAAACCACTAAACATTTGCATGAGACACATGGTGATACAGCCTAGGTTGGTTATCGACCACTAAGGCCACCCACACCTTCATGGTTGAAACACAACAAAAGGGACCACCAGGGTCGAAACAAACTCATCCAAAGGAGGTGTTTTGGTCTAAACACACCCAAGACACACCAACAAGGTCGAGACACGGGTCACAACTAAGAGAACCTATTCCACTAAATGAGATTACTCAAAACACAAAACATAATTACTCATTAATTAAACACAAACCCAAAAAAAATGGTAAATTAAAACCGATTTCTACATTTATCAATTGCTCGGAAACATTTACATAAAAGCCCATCAACTTGCTTTATTTTATATAATGCTCAAAAATCTCTTACAATTGTTCCATGGCATCAGCCACCACATATAGATTTTACACAGGAAACATTTCCACATTTATCACTTGAACAAGCACATTGCATGCTACCAAAAACCTGATTCGTTTGAAACATTGATTACAAACTTTTCACACAAACTTGAGTGTACATGGTCGACTCTAGGACACACTAGACAACTAACAACCATCTCTAGGTTGATCACTTCATATTCTCCTTACTGTCGTGGTTTGTTTCCGCCACTGCTGATCACCTAAAAAGATGTGGTGACCCACAAGGTGAGACCCAGTCCCAGCAAGAGATATAACTCTCTCCAATAGATATTGATTACATCAGATTAAATAGTAAATAACACAATATTTGGAGTATTTAATAAACAATTGAGTATATTGATCAATTCAAGCATACTAAATAGATTATCTTCTAGGTAGTTTGTTGGCTCATCATATATGACCAACTTACTATCTTCTTGAGTCACAAGATAACCAAATCTTTTAGGCTCAAGGTGTGTCCTACTAGATCTACGAGGTTCTTGTGCTACATGAGGAACTTGAGATTCCACAATAGTTTGTGAGTCTCCTTGTTCCTTTTATACCTCTAGATGTTCAATATTTTCTTATTGGTCTCAAACCTCTTTGGGTTCTACTTTCCTACCACTGGTTCCTTTGACACTAAATTCCTTTTCTAGGAATAAATCATCCCGGGAAACAAACACTTTGTTACCAGATGGAGTATAAAAGTAACATCCTTTGGTTTCCATAGGATATCCAATAAAATAACATTTATCCTATTTGGGTCCAATCTGTTTGGGAAACTGCTTTCTCACATAAGCTTCACATCCCCAAATATTCATAAATCACACATTGGGACATTTTCCATACCATATCTCATATGGTGTCTATTGAACCAATTTTGAGGGTATGCGGTTAAGTGTTAACATTGAGGTCGGTACACATGTCCTCAAAAGAAGTTAGATGATCTAAAAACCTCATCATTGACCACACCATATCTAGTAATGTGTGATTCCTTCTTCTGATACACCATTATTTTGTGGTGTTCTAGGCGGAGTCCATTGTGCTACAATACCACGGTTTCAAAGAAGGTCAAACTCTTATCTTAAGTATTCTCCACCTTGATCAAATTGAAGTACTTTAATACTTTTACCAAGTTGGTTTTGTAATTTATTTATGAATTCCTTGAACTTTTCAAGGATTTCTGACTTATATTTCATCAAGTATACATAGTCATACTTACTGAAGTCATCAATGAAGGTAATGAAATATTGGTAACTGCCTCTAGAATTTGTTCTAAGAGGACCACATACATCAGTATGCATGATTCATAATAGGTTTCTTTCTCTATCATAGTTACCATTGAAAGAAGCTTTTGTAATCTTGTCCAAAAAACAAGACTCACATGTCTCTATTGATTCGAAATCAAAAGAGTTTAGATAACCATATTTATGGAGTTTAAAGATGCATTTCTCATTTATGTGCCCTAGATGACAATGGTAGAGGTATGTTTGGTTTGAATTATAAAGTTTTAGCATTTTGGTATTTATATTATATGTTCTTGTTTCCAGATCTAACAAGTATAGACAATAAGACATAGGGGAACTGCCATAAAAGATCTCATCTTTACTAATAGAATACTAACCATTCTTTATTAAACATTAGAATCCATTCTTGTTCAAACAAGATACTAATATGATGTTTCTATCAATGGCTACTACATAGTAGCAGTTCCTTAACTCTATTACAAGCCCACTTAGCAGAGATAACTCATTGGTTCCAACTACACTACCAACAACTCTTACTCCATTAGCAACATAAAGTTCAACCTTGCCTTTCCTCAAAGGTTTACTTCTTTTTAAATCTTGTACATTTGAGAAAATCTATGATCAACATCCAGTATCTAGTATCCAAGATGAATAAGTAGAAAAGTTAAGCTAAATTATGTATATACCTAAAGTACATATCTCTATACCTTGATTCATCTTCCTTAGTTTTTAAGTGAAAAGGACAAATTCCTTTTGCACTCGTTGTTCTTCTTATCTTGAGTGTAGAAGAGTTAGACTTTGGCCTAGCCTCAGAACTTTTCTTGGCCTTGACTTTACCCTTGGACTCCCTTTTGCTAATAACCATCACATGTTTGTCCTTCTTCATTTGTGCTTTGGTATTTATCAACATGCCAAGAAATTCAGATAGAGGTTTGGCCAAGTTATTCAAGTAATAACACTCGATAAACTGGCTATATGATTTAAACAACAATTATAGAATCATACCCCCAGAAAACTCTTGGCCTAAAGGAAATCCCAATTGTAAGGCCCCTGACCTAGCTTAGTGCTTGAGTATGCTTGCTTTGTTTAAAAAGATTCTTAACCTTAATCTAATCCTTTGAGATACTTTGTTGACATTTGAAAATCTTATATTTTCATTTTGGTCATGTTTGGATTATGTTTGAGCTATGTATCCTTATTTTGGACCAAGTCACAATTTACCCATGATGAGGGGTCCTCTTGCAATTTTTCACATGTATCAGATATCTACTCAGGTTTCATAAGATAGCATCTATGACAATCATCATTATTCATTTGACTATCATCATATTCCATGCTAACAACACAAACAAACTAGTAACATAAGAATCTTTAACATCATGAATATGTCTAGTAGTATAACATGGCAATCAATATTGGAATGTTTAATAAAGTAAATAAATCTTCATTATAAGTAGAGGCAACATCATAAGCACCACTAAACTGCATAATCATATTTAGAAGTTTAAGCATTTCTAATTACTATGCATGGTTAGCAGTATTAAACATAGCCAGCAGCATCATCTTAACAATACTATATATCTGATAACATAAGCATGTTTACAACATGAGAATAACTACAACATAAGCATATCTATCATATATTATTATACTATGCATTATTTCCATGTAAGGAAAACAAACAAGGGTTATCATTTAATATGAAGTGTTGTGTATAACCCTAAATAGATATGCTACAAGGTTGTATTACATCTTTTATTACTGCCCTGAGGATTTGAGTCGTACCACAAAAATCCAACTGACCACTACTAAGTGAAAATTAGTTCCATTCAAGATCTAGGAAGAGCCAGACTCCAAGATCTTCTCCCTACTCGGTCAGTATGAGTCTGCACCACAGTGACATATAGCCAATCTACAAAATAGCAACATATAGTCCTATAACTAGCCCACCTTGGTACAGGTCGCAGCGCTAGCATCCAGGGTATTTAATTCCCATCACTGAGGTACAACCGCAGTCGTCCTCCAAAAAGTAGGATAGGTATGACCACATCCATCCTCCAAAAACACTTGTTTCAAGGTGACAAGCACCCCACATACTCAACATGTTATGTATGTGCTCTGAGTTTCCCTTACGAATACTCGTTTCACCATCCAGCAAGTTCTAACACTGAAAATGGTTCTATGGAACATGGCACTACATGATTAAGGTTTCACTTGATTAGTTATATCCAATTGGGTGAATTAAGGTTGCATCAAACAAGTGGACATACAAACCCTAATTCATCTCTAGCAAACATTTTTATATAATAAATTCAGAAGATATAAAATGTATAAGACATAATTTCTTATCTCAACATCATAGGGCACTATTCACCTATCAAACAAGAGAATATACATGTCATCACATCATCATCACATGGTATTTTTCATTGCCATTCCAGAGACTACACTTGTCATCACACTATCACATGATATAAATCCTTCACAAAATCATAGGATATCAACCCTTGTAAAGATAAGAGGATTATATTTCACTTAGGGCTCAACCATGCCCAAAGGTCACTAAGACCATAATATCATTTGATGCAAGTTCGTCATTATCTTTCCATGCCTTATAACAAGGCTCAGGATAATTTACATTAAAGAACTAAAAGATGTTCATAGGATAACATTACAGGATTATCTTAGCAATTAATAGCATTCCTTTATTATATTGACATGTAAGGAAACTACGTATGCTTGGCCATCAACACACTTATATTATAAAAGTTTAGCATAAGAATGCATAGATCATGAAGCTATGATGGCCACCAATTAAACATTAGAGTTTCAATAAATAACCAGGGAAGACATTCCATCATTATATTAATCGTTCAAGAAATGATAGCATGATTAACCAAAATTCTCTATTGCATTAGGGTTAGGTTTATTAAGGTAGGTTTCATTGAATCTATAGTTCAATATTTATTCACAAACCTTAAATTATAGAATCCCTATATAATCTTGGATGCATAAGACACAACATCATTATCACATTCCATACCATTCTTAAGTATGGATCCATGCATAACTAAGGATGTTACCATTAGATTATTGTATACTAGTGTTCCACAACAATAAGAGAGTACTCCATTGTTCTATTATTCCACTTAGGAAGGTTGATCATAGTTAATCACCATCACATGGGTTCATTAAGCTATATCCCATTAGGGTTACATATCAACACAATATGGTCATTATTATTTATATTCATATGAGGGCAAAGGTAAGACTACCTTATTAAGGGAAAACATCCATTGGTTCCAACATCATTCAACCCATACCACCATACCACAACTTCACCCAAAGCTATTGGACATTGAAAAGGTATGACCATTGGTTATTTACATAAGGACCTTAAACAACCATATGTAAAGCTATTGACTTGTAACCTAGAAAAAGTCACCATTAAACCTTAAACATCCCTTTTTTTAATAACATAAAGGGGCACCATAGGTCCATAATTGGTTGTACATTTTAAGCAAGCCATCATATACCCAATCAAGCTCCTTAAATTGATCACATGAGGGAAACCATAAAATTTATATCATTAGAACTCACATGTAATAATATAGGATTCATTCCAAACCATTGGATGTTGAATCATCCAATCTCAACCATTGGATCATGTACATTATTCAAAACTATTAGAAGAAGAAGTGCTAGATCCTAACCATTGGATTAGGTTCTTATGTTAAAACCATCAATTGGAGTATAGGTCCAACCATTGCATCAAGCGACCCAAGAAACAATTGTGTTAAGGCTTAATTGATGCTACAACTACACATTTAACTTACCATTGGTTGTGGAGACTTGATCCACCATCGGTTGTGACAATTAAGTCACCATCATTTGATAGGATCAGCACCACTATCATCTCTTACCATCGAATGTTGCATTGATATCACCATTGGTTGATATCTTCATTAGGGTACTAAGTGGTTGATCATTAAGCTTCCATTTGACCCATAACCTCACCTAAGGGGTGACCATCAGATGTCACCATTGTTTGACACCCTTGGTCACCATCATCGGTTGTCAAGATAGCAACACCATCAGTTGTTGCAAGGGTACTACCATCCTTTGATGTATAACATGAAAATTAGCCTTAAAACCTAGGTATAAGCCATCGGTTGTTAGGTGCTTAGCACCATCACTTGTCAAGACAACCTGATCCAAGTCATCTTCTTCCTTGAGAAGGTCGTGTATAGAGTTTCATATCCATATAAAGCTGGAAACTAAGCAAGAAACACCATAAAAATCGAAACCCTAGGAAAGGTTATCTTTTACAAACATAGATCTTTGTTTTTAGAGCAAGAACTTATGCAAGAAAACTTGTAGTAAGCAATAAAAGTGAAGAGGGTTATAAAACTCACCTATACAAAGAAGAACAAACTTCTTATCAGCAAGAAAACTTGATCAAGAAGGTAGAAAACCCTAGAAGAAGCTCTGAACTCGGCCAAGCATCACCTTTCTCCAAAAAGGAGCAAACCCTAGATAGAAGAAGAAAGAAAGGTAGGATCTTGAGCTCTAGAGCAAATTTTACCATGGAACAGCAGAGTTACGACCTGGAGGAAGGCTTGAGGAAGAACAAGAGTAAGAAAATTGGAGAAGGAAGGAATAAAACAACTTGCCTTGGTCAGAAACAGAAGGAGATGACCTTGGAAATTCTAGGTAGGGCTAGATGGAGCTCTAGGAGACGGTCTTCTCAATAGGAGGGTTGTCTTCTACCTTAGACCACCTGTTTATGAAGCCAAATAGAGAAAGGTCGGTGTTCTAGGTTATATGAAAGAGAAATCAAGAAAAGGATTCATACTTGGGGAAGGAAGAGGTAGATATAACCCATGGATAAGGATGGAAGTAAGCATGAGGTGTACAAGCATCTCTCCATGTGTCCATGGCTTAAAGCTTCCATGGACGAGCAAGAAGTAGGTCCACCAAATGTTGGGGACTTCTGGGCCATCCGTTGATAGTTTCCCAGGCTAGATATTTCCTATTGGTTGAAGGTACCCAACATTTGTTCATGGTTTAGGTCAAAAGGTGGTTGAACCATCGGTTGATCATCCTTTTAAGTGAACCAAACCAGCATGAACCATTGACCTAGAGTCTTTAGGATGACATGTAGGTGTTCCCCAGTGGTCCCTAAAGTTGATGGCCATCTTTTGTTTCCCAAACCGGTGGAGCCATCATTTGTTAGCATTTGAAGCTAGCTCATCCATGGGTGGTAAAACCCTAAATCACCCTTGAAGTAAATCACCATCGAATCAAGGTACAATTGAACATCCCATGACCACATTCTAAGAAATGTATTGAGGCCATGAGATTTGAGATGGAATCCATGTACACCAATAAGCTATGGACCCTGGTGGATCCACCCAAAGGAGTAAAACGCATAGGGTGCAAGTGGGTCTTCAAGAAGAAGACTGAAATGGATCATACTATACAAGCCAATAAATGTAGATTGGTTGCAAAGGGCTTCAAACAAGTTCAAGGTGTTTACTATGACAAAACCTTTTCACAAGTTGTCATTGTTTAAATCCATCAGGATCATGCTTACCATTGCAACTTATTAAGACTATTAGATTTGGTATATGGATGTAAAAACCCATTTCCATGATGGAAATCTTCTTGAGGATGTGTACATGACACAACCTAAAGTTTTTACAAATCCAAAGGATGTAAATAAAGTTTATAAGCTACAAAGGTCAATCTATGGGTGAAGAAAGCATCTCGGAGCTAGAATCATCGATTTGATGGGGCAGTCAATGGGTTTGGCTTTAATCAAAATGAAGATGAACCTTATGTATATAAGAGGGTTACTGGGAGCATAATTACATTCCTCATATTGTATGTGGATGACACACTACTAATGGGGAATGGCATTCTTGCACCAGAAATGGTAAAGAACTTGCTTGGAAGTACCTTCTCTATGAAGGATTTAGGCAAAGCATCCTTTATCTTAGGAATCAAGATCTATAGAGATAGATCTAGAGGCTTCTTGGCCTAAGCCAGAGTACATGCATTGAAAAAGTGCTAAATAGGTTCATTATGCATAACCCAAAGAGAGGAAATTTTCCCATGTCCCATGGAATTAGCCTCTCTAAAGCCCAATGTCCCAGTTCTTTTAGAGAACGGGAATGCATGAGTAAGATGCCATATGCATCTATAACTAGACCAATCACGTATGTAATGTTATGCACTCATATCGATGTCTCATATGCCTTGAGCATGACAAGTAGATATTAGTCAAATCCTAGGAAAGTCGCCAAATTTTCATTAAAAACATCCTTAAGTACTTGAGAAGAACTAAAAAATAGTTCCTTGTTTATAGTGGTGAAGAAGAGTTCGGTGTAAAGGGTTATAGCAATGCAAGATTTCAAATTGACAAAGATGATTACTAACTCAAATATAGATATGTGTTTTGCCTTAACAAAGGAGTTGTGAATTTGAAAAGTTCCAAGCAAGAAGTAGTTGTTGTACAAATAAATCTGAGTGCATTATTGATAGAGTGCAACAAAGGAAGTTATTTGGATCAAGAAGTTCATCAATGAACTTGGAGTGGTTCCAAGAATTAGTGATGCATAGAGTTATACTGTGACAACAATGGAGCTATTTCACAAGCTAGAAAACCTAAATCGCATCAACATTCCAAGCACATACTTCAACACTTCCATCTCATATGAGAGATCGTATAATGAGGAGATGTGAATATTTGTAGAGTGTCGACTACAAGAAATATTGTTGACCCGCTGATAAAAGAACTTTTAAAGTGCAAACATGATGGCCATGTTAGATCACTTGGGATAATATATATGGGTGATTGGCTCTATGTGCAAGTGGGAGTTATTTTGGTATGTATGCCCAAAGATCCACTCATATGATTATTGTAATGAGGCATAATGTTATTTATTTGATAACTCATAAAGGCAATTTCATCAATTTTGTTTTATTCAGTTATGAGATAATGATATATCATACTAGATGTTTAAAGAATTATGTTACTCAATGAGATATGTCTTCAAGTTTAGGACTTGAATAATGAGATCATATGTATGACAAGAGTATGTACATTCTTGTTATGTCCCTAGTCAATTTTTACTGTGGAAGAAAAATTGATGACAGTATTACATAAGACTAGAGTGTGATTTGGTTGATCATAGAATCTCGTTACTCTATATATATGATATCAAGACAAAAACATAGGTACAATCTAAATAATAGTGCATATCTCAAAGAGATAGGAGTGAGTGTGGTCTTTAGACCTAAAATCACTACATTCATCACGCGTCATTCGATGAAATTTGACACCATATAACATGACCATGAATAAGGGTTTCCATAAAGGTGGTGCTTGGGTAAATTGTAGGATTTTTCCCTCCTTCTGGAGATGTTATGCTGGTCACTTGATAAGAGAGACCGAGAAATGAATGGCCATGCTCATGTGAGTCAATATGTGTCATTGAGATAATGTGTATCTCAACAATATACTATGGTTCAAGAAACATGGATTGAGTATTAAGAGGATGATGATTCCATGCCTTGAATTCAATCTAGATATCAACGACAAAGGAAATGTACAATCACGATAACATTGATCACAAATGTAGGTTGAAGTTGTTCTCCATCTTTCCAGTTATTTGTGGTAGCAATGATGTGTGCTATATACCGCTTATTGCTTATGATGTCATAATCTAGTTATGGACATTAACTACCAACATTATTTGGGACCTACCGGATCACACACATAGGATGCACTTGTAATAGGAGTCTTCTCATGGATAAGATTTGATTTGGTTACTCTAGTGTTTGGTTAATCAACTTAAACAACATTGGTTGTCAATTGGCTGACTGGAGTGTCCAATTGATCGACTGGTAATGCGAGTCAAATGACTGGTAATGTGAGTCAATCGACTGGAGAGTCTAATTGACCAACTGAAAACACAAGTTTACCGACTGAATGATCAGTAAGATTGGATTAAGGATTAATGTTGATGTCTTGACATGCATTAATCGTTGCATTTAAAGAAGTATGTTTGCCGATAATAAAACATTCCAATTGACTAAATAGATGTTCCAATCAATAGACCAGCATACCATTTGTCTGATTGGGAGTATAGTCAGTCGAATGGTGATTTACAAAAGCCATAAATTCATGAAATTTGTCTCATCGTATCCCTAGGATTGTGGAAATACTATTCCATCCACTCCTATATAAATGGAGGTAACCAAGGCTCTAAGGACAAGTCTCCTAATTTTAACATTGTGGTAGCGCGAGAGCTAGATGAATCTTACTCGCTAAAAGGGAGAAATAGCCAAAGGAGAGAAAAGTCAACGCTATCACGTTGACAACATGAAGGGAAAATTCCTTCCCATCGGTTATAGAAGAATGACACGGAATTCTCGATGGTCCATGTGGACTACATAGAATCATGGAGGCCATTTTCATCATGCTAGGAGAACATTGTCAACTGCTGTATGTGGTGGTACACCAGGAGGCTTCTGACGATAGTTGTTCATGTGATACTTGAGAAAGAAGCACAATGCTAAAAGGATTGTCACTAGACTTGCTCCAAGACCAGTTATATGCCTTGCAACTTTTTTTCCCACTTCGTAGTTGTTGACACGATCCACTGGTTATAGGAATATGGCAAGAATTGTTTTGCTTCTGCTGCCATCTCTGTCGCCATATTTCCCTACAACCCCATACCTTGTACTTATTGAGAGTTCATTTACAAGGAGAGCTTATGCTTGTTAGTGATCTTGATAGAGTTTTGGAAGATTCAAGCTGATTAACTATCCTTTCTTCCGTCCAAATTCCAAATCAGGAAGATGCCTTCATCAATCCAATCAAATGGGCAAGAAAAGGTGGTTCTTCGCTTCCTTTCTGGGAAAATATGTGCGTCAGGTAGATATTCGTTTCGGGGAAATAGATTCGATTTCTTTCTTAGGTGACCAACCACTCCTGCCCTTGTTTCTTCTTCTCTAGTTACTACATCTTGTTAGTGAGTCCAAAATTTCTATGATCATTTACGATGGGAGATGGGGATCACTATCCCTTGACATGTAGTTTGGAAATTCTTTGTAAATTATATAGGTCATAATAATGAAATCTCTATTCCATACAACTAGTTTTACTTACTTTTAATATTTTTTATCTCTTTACTCTAGTATGTCTTGAGGTTATTATGTTTGACATAGAAATTCCAAATACAATATAAGTAGAACTTGGATACTCTCATATCTTACCATATGTTGTATCTCTCACTAGAACTTTGGTTTGACTCTCATGGTTTATAATAGTTTTGGTTCTCAACACTACACCGACGGGTACATTGAAGAGGAGTCCTCTTTCCCGAGGCAGTAGGAGTTTGTGGTGTGGATTTTATGTTTTAGTGGAACTATTAGAGGCAATCTTTAAAACTTGGGTCCTGATCAAGGATTTTGACTTACCAATGTAATTATGATTCATATCTTGTTGTATAATGTTGTATAAATTACATACATTGTAAGTAATGATCAAGATTATCTTTTGTATATACATGTTATGGCTTGATCCACACGATGATTGATCTATGGTTTCTTGGTGATGAATGAATATAATGGACCTCCTAAGCTTAATTGTATGAATATTTCTGGAAAAATCAATTATATAATTCTCTTAGTGAACTTTATAGGTGATGAATATTATGATTAATTAAATTTTTGGTTTATTTTTTTTGCATCCAGAATTTGGATGTTCTTGTTATAATTCTCAGATGGAGTGCCACATAGGCTCATGGCTTCAACATAAAAAACATCAACATGTACTTCACATGGTGTCAAGGTTATGATCAATAATGAAATCTAGATATAATTCCTTGAGTTCCTTTTGGGGGGATCACTACCCCTTTATATGACTCACTTGCTATTCACCACATTTTATCATATCAAATGCTACTGCTTTTGATAGTTTTTGCAAAACAATGAAAACTGAAGTACAAAATCTACATTCCTTAGAAAGTAACCCAAACCGTGAGTCTTCATTAGGAGATATCACAAAGCTGAGACTAATTTTCTCATTCCTAGACACAAAAGTATGTAGAATGGTACTGATACTCCAATATCACATCTTTATCAAGGTACGAGAATATAAAAATAAATCACAAAGTTTTGGATGGAAGGATAATAGGTATATAAACTCTTTTGGTAGTCTACCATAAAAAATCAAGTAAATATTGAGAATAGCATACACAACATCACACAAAATTTCAAAACCAACTTTAATCATGGTAGACATAAATTTGATCTTTAGAATCTCAACTTGGATCTCATTTTCCATAAAAAATAAAGAAACTCAAAAGTCATATTATAGATTTTATGTAATATTTCATCTTGTCCTAGTTTTAGTTAAGAACAAACTATTAGGCCGATCAATTGAGTTAGATTTTATATCAATCATTTTGGATTTAATTAAATACTCCATAATAACTTGAAATCCACACACATCATATTTAGGCATCAAAAATCAAACAATGCCTATGTGGGTCCTGAGAAAATAGTTGACCATTCAATAGTTAAAAGTTGAAGTGGAAAATTTGATTGTTACAATTGTTTTAGATAGAGCCTTCACATAAAATAGTTTCTATTAGAAAAGATACCAACATCACATAAACTGCATTTTGTTTTAAAGGACTCCTTTCACATCAGTTATCATGAAAAACCATTGTACATAATTTAACATGTCAACTGAATTTTAATAAATGATGCAACAAAGTTATTATATTTACTACAAAATATGTCATACCAGTTATGTTGGATCTATAATGGGCACTAGAGGGGGTGGATAGAATTAAAACCACTAAAACAAAATTCATTAGATCTTAAACATAATTCCTAAGATAATGTTGAAAGTATGAAATTTGAGTGCAACTAAGAAAACATAGCAAGGAAGAGAGAGATTGAACAAGAACCAAAAGACACAATTATTTATAGTGGTTCCGAACTCTAAACTAGGAGTTGTACATCCACTACCTAGAGAGGTCAACCTCTAGGATTTTTAGCCATGTATCACTCCTTATATTCCATTATAAGAGTTACAATATAAGACACCTTTTTCAAGGTCAAGGGTACTAGCCTTCCCTTTAAGTCAAGGGATCCAACAATCTTACAAAGGACTAACCTATTCATGATCAAGAGTCCTATACCTTACCAAGGACTTACCTAGTCTTGCAACGAGTCTTCAGCCTTCTCCAAG
Organism: Alisma plantago-aquatica; assembly: GCA_963693085.1. Classification (NCBI taxonomy): domain Eukaryota; kingdom Viridiplantae; phylum Streptophyta; class Magnoliopsida; order Alismatales; family Alismataceae; genus Alisma; species Alisma plantago-aquatica. The sequence goes on along the minus strand of OY856410.1, from coordinate 350,621,207 downwards.
AACCTACCTACTCTTGCAACAAGTCTTTTACCTTCAAAAATTTACCCACTCTTGACTAGGATCTTCCTCCTTTGACTTCACCTTCACCAAGGAGAAGATTTTCACCAAGGGACTCCTTCCCTTGTTCTTCTTCACCTCTCTTAGTCAAGAGAGAGAATTTCCATCTTCATGGTAGAAAGAGATATTGGGAGATGGAGGAAGTGACAGCCACACAAGATATACATGTAGGACTAGCTCTCTTAGAAATCCCCTAGTCACTCTAATAGATGTAGAAAGTGATTAAGATCATGGGAGTTTATGGAGGCTCTTGGGGGAAAATCTCTCTCAACAATGGTATAGGAGACTTCATAGTTCTTTTCTAACCATGGGATGAAGCCCAGGGGTCATATTTATAGTTGAGGAAGGCTCCTAGATATTGTAACCACTTAGGATGAATTCTAGTTGTTATTGGGTATCTAATGGATCTTTTCTCACCACTTTTCACACCACTAACTAGTATATTTTACTCCAAAAAATGACTAGTACAGTACCTTTAAGGACAACTCGACCAAGACACCTACTATTATACTATCATTTGAGTTACCTTTTGGAAAAATCAACTGATAGAGTTGATAGAATACTATCATTTGAGTTACCTTTTGGGAAACTCGGCTGATACACCTTGATGTCTGAGCCATTTTTTGGTCAGCTGAGTTGAATAGTGGTAAGAAGATCGGCCAATAAAAGGTCCTAGAAACCCCCATGAATTGTGTCATTAGTTGCGTTACCTCAGGGGCAAACTCAACCAACTATCTTTCTGTTTGGGTGTTCCACAACCTCCCAAGTGCAATATAACTCATTCTAATTAATTCAATTACACATACAATCTTGATTACATGTCATAGAAACATTATAAGTGATTTACATCAAATATCTAAGGGGAAAACTAACTATTCTACAATCTTGATCTTTATTCTTGTATGACCTGATTTCTTCAAACTATGATGGGCAAGTTTAGGCATTTGGAGTGTGTCTATCTAATCTAAAATCAGTCAAGTAGAAGCTTTAGATGGTTTAGTCATCATCAAAACAATGGATTAGTCAATTTAGACATTGAGTCAACATTCTCCCCCTTTTTGAAGATGACAAACCATTCTATAAATATATTGAAATCTTTTAAGATAAAATGAATAAAATCATACCATTAGAAAAACCTAGGGATTTTTATGAATTGAATACATATTATCCCTCTAAATTTATGCCAATTTATTTCATATACTATGCCTCAATATATGCTATTTGTCTTGTAAGGTTAGCTTTCATAACATTTATAAAAAAATATTTTCTACTCATATATGTCCACATATATGTGTTCTCCCCTTGACATAAGACATGTCTTCTCCCCTTTGTCAATTCAAAAGGTGGTGGTTTGAAGAGATAAAACTCAACATGTTTACAAAGGAGAGTAGAAGAGAAAAAAATAAAGGGCTTGTCCAAGCAATGTATGTAAGGATAATCAAGACATGCATTTAAACAACCCTATATGTAGTTCTAGTAAAAAGTCCAGGCAACGCTATGCAAGCAAGTAATTAAAGAAAGTATATATGTAAATCAAAGAGAAAGTTTGAGTATGTCCAAAACAACATACAACCATAACATATATTTGGATGCCAATTGATGTGTGAGATACCAAATGATGAACATGCCTAGGACTACATGTTGATGGACTACTAGTAGATGATATCATAAGTCAAGATTACTAGTAGGATCTAGGTCATAGCACAAGATTCACAAGTTGAAGCATGCTATGAGTACATGTAGGAAAATATTTTTATAAAGAAATATGCAATGCAATAATCATGAATGGATATTTCTCTCTTAACAAGTATGCATCACTACCAAAAGATCACTACCACTAAGAAACTCAAGGTAGAATCAAGAGTATGTATTCAAATAGAAATATGTAGCAAGTTAGAGCACAAAAGAATAAATTTAAGTCACAACCAAGATATCCAAAGAGATCATTATCAAAACATGCATAACAACTCAAGAACAGTAATTGCAATATATTGAGATAGCAAATTAGATCAATTAAAAAGATAGAGTAGTATGAAAAATAGGTAATTTAAAACATGGAAATATGCATATAACATAAAGAGGTAACAAGGGGAGTGTCGATAGAATAAGGCTATGGGTTGAGAAAATATAGTTGTAAGGGAAATTCTCATCCAATAAGCCATCTATATATACAATGCACAATTTTGTCAATCGAGTTTCTGGGTTGAACTTCTTGGCAGACATTAGTTGCTGGCAAGGCCCCATCCTACCTGTTAGTTTAGTTACCTCAGGACAAACTTGGCCAAAAGCAACAGCTGGCAAACACCAAGGATACATGTCGGTCGAGGTTTCATAGGACAAATTTGGCCGACAACAACTGTTGTCCAAGAACATAGATTTTGCATAAAAACATATCTAGAGACACGATAAAAATATAAACAATATCCAAACATGTAAGAAAGTTAGTAATGCACTATGAAAGCATTATGGGTAGTTTTTGAGCATGAAAATGATGATAATCACAATATACCAATTTTAATTAAAAAAACCATATGTAAAGTACATACAAATTTGAAAAAATAAGCAATGATTGGATATGAGAAAAAATATCTTTACCTTTATTCTTACAATTTATTTTCCACTTGTTGCAATTCATACACATCTCACCTTTCTTTAATGTGGATTAAGAAACCAATTTGCAAGTCAATAAATCAAGTCAATCATTTGCAAGTGACCTACAAGAAGAAAGATAAAATGGTTCCCAATCAATTTTTGGGTTTGGGAGGGTTAGCTTAGACACTATAGTCCTATTGTTTTAGGGGCCTTCCTAAAAGGGAATTATATAGAATGATAATCATATTCATTGCAATTATTACAAGTGACTTTAGCCTTGGAACTAGAAGATTCTCCATTATATATTTGAGGTCCTTTACCTTTATTGTTCCTTTGCTATTATCAAGTCCAATAACATCTCTACCCATTTTTTTAGTAGTATGGTATAGGATTTGATTAGGATTATTTTTACCATCTAAGAATACTTGCAAAAAAAATCTTAAACTAAGAGTATCACACATAAGAGAAGTAAGTAGAAGACAATTGATTAATATCATGTATATTATTCAAATGATTGGTTTCTAAGCAAAGAGATTTGGTCATTTAAGAATATTTTTCAATATGAAGAGCATCAACATTGTTTTCTCTACTAGTAGAACTCGAACAAGATTTTGGGACATTGATTTTAGAAAGCAAGGAAGCATTTTCTTTTCAGGAATAGCAATATTACAGAGATAAACACTATTTTAATATTCTTTGCTTGCAAAACAAAGTCGTTTCCCTCATTTTTAGTTTTAATAACATCAATAGAAAACATGAGAGAATGAACTATTTTAACATGCACTTCATTATAACTAGGCATAAAAGGTTGAGATTCTATAAATCTAATCTTATCAAGTAAGTTATAAGTTTCAAGTTTAAGAGCATCTACTTGACTAAGATAAGTAGTTTTCTTTATATCAACACTATTGAATTTCAATTAAAGTTTTATATAATACTTTTAGAGATTATCAATATCATCTTGTAAGCAAATAGTAACAATTTCAAGTTCATCCTTTTCTTCATGCAAATTATCAACAATTCTAGCAAGCTTTTTCTTTTTTTAGTAGACTTAAGAGATGTACATGTAGCATGAATAATGTTATTTAAGGATTCTTTATCTTAAGAGTTTATATATATCTCATTGAATATTCTTTTGAACTTTCCACAAGAGAAAAATGGCATTCTATACTTTCACTAGAGCTTAAGCTAGATCCTCCACTAGAATATTCACTTATGCTTGAGTTAGATTGTTCACTAGAATCTTCACTTGATCCAGATTTAGAGGAGTAGCCAAAGATTTTGTGCCATTTTCCCCTCTTCTTGTGCTTCTCTTCCCTTCTCTTGTAATGATTTTTTTTTTGCCTAGTGGGCAATCATTCTTGAAGTAACCCTTCTTTCTAGATTTGAAGCACCAAGTGGAGGAAGAGGCTTGCCTATGTAGAATCCACCTTTAGAGTACATGGCATTTTCTTCACTATGAGAGTATTTGTGACTTGATGAAGCATCAATATCAATCACCTTCTCATTCTTCTTTTGATTCTGTTCTTCAAGCTCCTCTTCTTCTTCTTGGTCGAGTCTAACTTCATGGGCGTGAAGGTTGTCTATAAGTTCTTTAATGGAAATGTAAGAAAGAGACTTGGTTTACTTTCCTTTCCCAGTAGTGAGAAAAAGAGAGGAAGATCTTGGATTTTACCTTTCCTCGATCTATGGTATGGCCAGGACGACAAGACCATTTACAATGGTGTTGACCCTTGAGAACATTTTAGTCACAATCTCCTCCTTTTCCATCTTAAAGCCTTTAAAGACTTCATTTAGCATATAGATTCTACTTTACTTCACTTGCTTTATCCCTTCATAAGTAACATATAACTCTATCCATACATCATAAGTCGTGTCACAATAAGAAATCCAATTGAACCTAGTGGGGGAAAGAGTAGCATAGAGAATTTTTATGGCTCTAGCATTGTAGGTTGCTTTCTTCAAAGTAGCCTCATCCAATTCATCTATATTTGTCTCTAGTTGCTTGTATGGAAGATCCTCCAATCTCCACAACTCAAGACTTGATCCTTGAATGTGATATTGCATTCTTATATTTTAATAGAGGAAGTTTTTCCCATCAAAGATTAGAATATTGATGTAGTATCTCCTACATTAATTATCATCCATATTCTCCTCTTTTGGAAGTGTTTCTTAGAGAATACCGGCTCTGATATCAATTTTTGGATCTTTAATGAGCTCTAAAGGGTGTGAATAGAGCCAAAATCACTTAAACAAAATTCATTATGTAAGACCCCTAACCTAGCTTTATGGATAAACATGATTAACTTAATTGTATGCTTAAAACCTTAATCAAACCCTAAGATGTGATTTTCTATCATGTGACAAAGTTAAGTTTCAAGTATGGTCCAGATTGGACACTATTTGGGTAAGTTTTGCTATATATGTTCTTGTTTTGGGCTTTATGCAATTTACCCATATCTAGGGTTTTTCTTGCAATTTTTCACATGCTTTTTGTGCCTCACATGTTTTCATATCATAATTGATATAGTTGTACCTTAGGGTGCCTTGTTGTACCTTGGTTCAGTGGTGTCATCTAGCCTTGTGTTGAGATTAGGGTTTCCTCCCATAGATGCCCTAACTTGATGGTCTTTCCTTTGGACAATGGGATATGATGTTCCACCTTTGGGTGGTGGGATCTGATGGTGGTATGTTTATGCTTGAAGGTTGATGGTTTTCCCTCTTGAGGCACCTAGGTTGATGGTTTTGCTTGTGTAGTGCACCACATAATGGTGACACTAGGGTTCTGCTTGGTGACCAAGGGAAGGCAACAACTAATCGGAAACCTATTATTGGGGGTGGATGGCTCCTCTAGAGATGACATACGACATCCAACCTAGCTTCCAAAATGAATGGATGGTCTAGTTGTGCATGGAAGTGATGTTTCTACCATGGGACACATGGCATGCATGGGTTGACACCTCTACTTTCCTTTCTCTTTCACCCTAAGCTTTATATACCTTCCTCCTTGCATGCAAACGAGTTATTTACACACCTAAATCACCCTCTTCATCTTCCATTTTTCTTTGATCTCGTCCCTCTTGTGTGGTGCAGAAGAAGGAGCTCAATGTAGAAGAAGCTTATCTGACCTTGCTTGCATCTGCACCTAGGGTCCGGATCCATCCTCTTTTCAAGCTTATTGAGCTTCCTTAGATTGTTCTTGACCTAAGCAAGTAATATCTTCCTCTTTATTTCATTTTCCTTGCTTCCAAACATTCTCTCTTTCTTCTTGGTCAGACCCATGGTGTTTCTTGATAGAGCATGTGCTAGAGGTTGAATAACACCTTCTTTCTTGCTTCCTTGATCTAGGTTTGTTTATTCTTGGAGAAGGATCTAGATTGGACGTATGGAGTGATCAAGCTAGGGTTTCTTCTCTCTCTCTCTTTTCTACCATTCTGTTTGGACCTTCTTCATCATCTTTGAGGTGATTTATATAACTTTCTCCACGTTTATTTCTTACTCTGAACTTGCATGTACAAGATCTTGCCCTAAAATGTAGTTCTAAGTAGAAAGGTGATATCTTTGCCTAGAGTATGAGTTATGAGGAATTGTTTGAGTAGCCCCTAAATGTACCCCTAATATGTTGTGAACATTTCTACCTTGGGAGTGAAAGCTCTATACTTTGCATGCATGTGGAAATCAGGGTTTTGTTTTCCTCAAATGATGACTTTTCCTCTAGTGCTTTGAGGTGATTTCTCTTTGTTTCCATAACCTGATGGTTTGACTTCTTACACCAAATGATGGTTTGACTTAGTGTTGTATTTATGGACCTTATTGTGCTTAGAACCGATGGCTATGATGTTCTAGTTTTGATGGACTTGATGCTCACATCAACTGGCTTCAACTAATGGTTTTCCCTCCCTCTATCAAAATATGGTTTACTTGGTGTTTTGGATCTAATTTTCCACATGTTGTTGACAAATGATAGTTTCATTAGATCCGTGGTCGATGGTTTCACTGGATCCATGGTTAATGGTATGACTGGATCCATGGTTGATGATTTCACTAGTTCCATGGTCAATGGCCCATAACCAATGGTTCTGCTGGTTTATAATCAAATGATGGTCACTCTTCTTGATCACAAATAATGGTTTTCATGGTGTCGACATTCGATGGTGGCCCTGTTGAACATAACCGATGGTCCCTAGGATGTCAGCAAACAATGGTGTTCCTAGTGTTGACATCTGATGGCCTTTCTAGGTCAAGATTTGATGCCTTTTCTTGGTCATGATTCGATGGGTTTCCTATGTTTCTGATTGAAGGTCTTGCTTGTATTAAATTCGATGGTCTTGTCTATACAACATACAATGGTTTGGTTGGAGGTCCATGATGTGATGCAAGTTCTAGGTGGGAAGAGTTGTGCTTCAACCTAAATAAACATATGAACCAATGGTTAATTGAATGATGAATTGTAACATAAACTTAATCTACCTTGTTGAAACTAACCCTAATACAATTAAATGATGATGGTTAATCATACTTAGCTTCCTTATATGTTCATATAATGAAGGATTGCTCTCTCTCAATGATTATGGTTATTCTTCTCTGCTATCCTGCGAACATCATAGACCTTTAATCCAATGTTATGTTGATCCTATGTATAACAAGTATGGTGATGGTTTGTGGAAGCTTTTATATGGTGTGAAAAGATAATGATGTTCTTATAAGAGATAATGTGGTGGTCTTAATGACCTTTGGGCATGGTTGAGCCCTGATGGAGGTGTACTCCTTTCCAGGATGTAATAAGGATTGGTATCGTTTGATGGTGTGATAAGAATTACATTTCATATGTTTTATATCTTCTAGAGTTGTAAAATAACCATGATTTTTTAGATCTCTTTTAAGGTTTGTATGTAGCCTGATTAATATAGTTAAAATATACCCAATTGGAATTAACAAATCAAGTAAAACCCTAATCATGTAGTGCCCTATGTCACAGAACCATTCTAGTGTCAAGATTTGTTAAATGGGGAAATAGGTATTCCTGAAGGGAAGCCCAAAGTCATATACTATTAAGTATATGTGGGTGTAAGAGATTGTGTGTCCTTGACATACTGATCCCAAGGTTTTGAGGGTGACTGCAATCATACCTTGGTAGGGGAACGATTGTGGTTGTATCTCGGATATATGTATATGACATGTAATTGAGGACAGTTGCGGTTGTACCTCGGGTGGTAGGGTTTTATATACCCTGGTTACTAGTGTTGTGACTTATATACCAAGGATGGACTAGGCTGTTTGCAGCTTGACCTTATGTGTCATTGCATCTTACTCCCACTGACCGAGGGTGTCTTAGTATATTAGCTCTTCTAGATCTTATACAAAACTTAGTTCGACTTAGCAATGGTTAGTTGGAAGTTTGAGTGGTATACCTCAAACTCCCTGGGGCTTAGTAAAAGAAGTAATCCAGTCATTTAGCATATCTTCTTAGGGTTAAAAAAGATTCACATTGGTTTATAACCCTTGCTTGTTTCTCATAATGTTAAGTTCTTACATATGTGGCAAGAGAAATCAACTATTTAGAAATGATAGTTTTATTTGTTCCTCTACATATCATGTTAATCATCCTTGTTGTTATACTATCTATTTAATCTACCTAATCTGTTTAACTTGTTTATTAAATAACTTGTCATAATCAATAATTGTTGTTGAGAGTTATATCTCTCGCTGGGACATGGGTCTCACCTCGTGGGTCACCATGTCTTTTAACATGATCATTAGAAACATCGTCAGGTTTGTGGAAGTGAGGAAGAGCAACTTAGGGACAAGTAGGAGTAGAAGATTGGCTAATGTTAGAGTGTCCTAGAGTCATCCATGTACTCTTAGGTCTGGTAGGGGATGTTTTGTAGATGATATGTATATCAACTTGAGTTTTTGGCATTATATTGATGTATGTATGTGGAATGTATCTGTGGAACATCTCTTTTGTATACATGTTGTGGCCTCAACCACTAGGCATATATGTAGATACCTGATATGGTAGTGTTGGTATACAACTAGTTGGATTTATATGTAATTATCCCTGAACATGTTGGTGATGTTTTAATTGATTTTAATTTACCCTCTTTTATAGATATGTGATTAATTAGCGGTTGATCATGTGTTTTGATTTGAGAAATGTCGTTTACCGTGATAGGGTGTTACACATTAGACCTTCAACATAATACCCAAGATAATACTACAAGTATGAAATCTCAGTGTAGCTAAATAAACATAGAGAGGGAGAGAGAGGTTAAACAAGAACCAAAAGACACAATTATTTGTAGTAGTTCCAGCCTCCAAACTAGGAGATGTACAACCACTATCTAGAGAGGTCAACCTCTAGGATTTTCAACCACGTTTCATTTAGTATATTCTATTATAAGAGTTACAACATTAAAGGTCAAGGGTGCCTAGTGTTCCCTTTAATGTCAAGGGAACCAAAACCTTACAAAGGACTTACCTATCCATGACCAAGAGTCTTCTACCTTACCAAGAACTTACCTTCTCTTGCAATGAGTCTTCTACCTTCTTTAAAGACTTACCCACTCTTGCAACAACTCTTCCACATTCAAAGATTTATCCACTCTTGACTTGGATCTTCCACCTTTGATTTCACCTTCACCAAGGAGAAGATTTTCACCAAGGGACTCCTTCCCTTATTCTTCTTCACCTCTATTAGCTAAGAGAGAGAATCTTCATGTTCATTATATAAAGAGAGATTGGGAGGTGGAGGAAGTGAGATCCTCACAAGATATACATGTAGACTAGATCTCTTATAAATCTCCTCACTCTAATAGATGCAGCAAGTTATTAATCTCATGAGAGTGGATGGAGGCTCTTTGAGGCAAATATCTCCCAACTATAGTATAGGAGCTTTCATAGTGCTTGGCTAAGCATGGGATGAAGCCCAAAGGATCCTATTTATAGTTGAGAATCCTCCTAGCAGTTAGAACAATTTAGGATGAATTTTAGTCATTATTGGAGTGTCCAACAGATTTTTTTCACCCCCCTAATGGGAATTTTTCACTCCAAAAAATGATTGCAATAGTATTGTCATTCAAGTTACTTTTAAGGATAACTCGACCGACACAGAGCTGCTACAATACTGTCTTTCAAGTTACCTTTTGGGAAACTTAGCCGATACAATTTCTACAGTACTGTAGTTTGAATTATAGAAAACTCAACTGACAGACCTTGTTGTCTGGTCCATCCTTTAGTCGGTCTAGTTGCATACTGGCAAGAAACTCGGCCAATAAAAGGTCGTGTAAACCCCCATGAATAGTGTTGTCGGCCGTATTACATCAGGGGCAAAATTGGCTGACTTCACTTCCTATTTTGGGTGTCTCAAAACCTCCCAAGTGTGATATAACGCTACTTGATTAATGCTATCACACATATGAGCTTAATTACATGTTATGCAATCATTAAAGTGATTTACATCAAAGATCAAAGGAGAAAATGGTCTATTCTACAATCTTGATCTTTATGCTTGTATGGCTTGATTTTTTTCATATAATTGATATCTAACACAATCACATAATCGGGATCTACAAGGTCGTAACGCAACCCACAAAATGAGTTATCAGCTCACATGAATTTATTTAGATGGATGGTTTTAAACGTAGCAGATACTCAATTTCATTGTATCCTCAACTCTGAAGAGGGTGCACTGCGAGCGTCTAGAGGCCATATTGTAGGGGGCTAGGGCGGTCTAAATTGACTATGCGCGTCAAGTATGTATCTTTTCTAAGCCGAACGTTAGTCCGATAAGATTATCATCTTTCTCATCAACTACTTTGAAGTATGTTTGTTGTTCCATCCTCTATAGATATGACTGGACGAAGAACCATATCAGACCATAGAACCAAACAAAATCAACCAGACAAACCAGTTTTGTTCGTATGTGGGGATGTGAATGGTTTGATTTAATTTCAAAACTTATAAATAAGTAGCAGATTATTTGATTCGATTTGAAAGTGTAATTTAACCAAATCAAATTAATACATATAATTACATATTAGTACGTATTCTAATTTGTATGTGAAAGTACTCATATAAAATTAAGTATATAATAGTGAACAGGCTCGCATACGTTAACAAGTAAAAACAATACTAAATGATTGAAAGTAAGGTCTCACTAGAAAATATATCATGCATACTGACTAAGTTAGTTGCATTATGTCAATGCACATAATGTGGAGTTTACAATTTTATTTGAAGTTTGATTGTCATGTTAGCTCCAGAAATTTAAAACTAAACCCAACCAAACCAATACAACATAACAGTTTTGTTCATTTTGTTTTGAAAAATTTACACATAACCGGCCATACACCCGGACCTCCGGACTGTCACCCGGTTCTTAGGAATAGTTGCCTGCAACAATTAAAGGAATAAAGGATGAGAGAAGTAGAAGAGAGAGAAAATATTTTTGTCCAAAACTTTCAATCCGGAGCGTATTTTTCATGAAATAAATTACATTAGAATCCTTGTAGAAAAAATATTTTCCAACGAGGTTGGTGTTGACATATTTTGAAATAATGATAATACAGGAGAAACATAGTACCATATATTAGGATACCATACACATATTCAGAGTACAGACGTACAGTACTCGTGAGTATTGTACTTTTGAATGAAGGAGGATCAACAGTACTTGTGAGTATTGTACTTATGGATCCATAAGTATTGTATCCACTTGTTAATACTCAAGCATAAGTATAGTATCTACCAAATTACAAAATCAAGCATAATTGTATAACTGATGTAGAAGTATAAGTACAGTACCTACGGAATCGCATAGCAGCATTAGTCATCTGGACAATTTGTTTTACAAAATGCAGATATAAGTTGAGTATCTACTTGCTAATGACCTCAAAAGTACAATGCACATCAGATCAAGAATCACCTATAAAATGTAACCATAAGTATTGTACCTACTTGTTAATTTTAACTTAGTTACTGACGCATAAGTACAGTACCTAACAAATTATAAATCAAGCATAATTGTATAACTGGTCTAGAAGCATAAGTACAGTACCTACGAATTGCCATAGCAACATTTGTCATCTGGACATTTTTTTAATAAAATGCAGACATAAGTTGAGTACCCACTTGTTAATGATCTCAAAAGTACAATGCACATCAGATCAAGAATCAGCTATAAAATGCAACTACAAGTACTGTACTCACTTGTTAATTTCAACTTATTTACTCAAGCATAAGTACAGTACCTAATAAATTACAAAATCAAGCATAATTGTATAACTAGTCTAGAAGCATAAGAACAATACCTACAAAATCTCATAGCAACATCGGTCATTTAGACAAATATTTATTTCAAAATGCAGATATAAGTTAAACACCTACTTGTTAATGATATCAAAAGTACAATGCGCATCAGCTCAAGAGATCAGTTATAAGATGCATCTATAAGTACGGTACCCACTTGTTTATTTTAACTCAGTTACTCAAGCATAAGTACAGTACCTAGCAAATCATAAAAGCATGTATAATTGTAACGCCCGAGCCCACTGCCCAAGGCTCTAGTAGAGTTTCAGGAATGACGATTGGCCCCATAGACCACCACTAGCCTTAACAGCGTGCTTTGTCCTCACTCACACGCAAGTCAGGGTCAACTTCCCGACTGCTCACCCATCCTAGTATTACTCCAAGTCGAGCACGCTTAACTATGGAGTTCTTTAGAGATGGGCTCCCTGAAAAGGAGGTGCACCTTGGTCATATGGGTTGTTCAATCATTCCTTTTAAGATCATTTTATCTGAGGCCTCAAATCCTGGGATGTTACAATCTCCCCCACTTAGACTCTTGACATCCTCGTCAAGGCTCAACTATAAGGCATCATAATCTCTTCCCCACTTCAGTGCAGACCCACAATGGCCCATGGACACCCAGCTCCCGATCACGGAATACCAGCGTAAGGGTGGCTACGTCAACTATGGACAACCCTTTCCTACATGCGTGGACCGCACGGCTCAAGACTGGTATGTCATGCTCATGTGGGTCCCACCTACTGGAGGGGTTATGGCTCTGATACCATTTGTAACGCCCAGGCCTACTGTCCAAGGCTCTAGTAGAGTTTCAGGAATGACGAATGGCCCCACAGACCACCACTAGCCTTAACAGCGTGCTTTGTCCTCACTCACACGCAAGCCAGGGTCAACTTCCCGACTGGTCATATGGGTAGTTCAATTATTCCTTTTAAGATCATTTTATCTGAGGCCTCAAATCCTGGGATGTTACAATAATTATATAACTGGACTAGAAACATAAGCATAATACCTACAGAATTCCATAACAACAATATGAATGTTTGTATATGACGTACTGTACCTCAAAACATAATTATCGTACCCCAAAACATAGGTATTGTACCTTGAAATACGAATATTATATTTTTCTCATTTTATTATTACTCCAAAATATATCAACATTGATCTAGCAAGAAAGTATTTTTTATAAGAAATGTAATGCTTTTTATTTTGTAAAAAAATTTATTCATAATTGAAAGTTATGAAAAAAACAATTTTCTCTCTCCTCTTTTAATTCTCTTTTTTCGCTTTAAATTAAGCAGTTCAGCCACATCAGCAGCGCCCCCCCTCCCAACCACCAGGTGGGCGCCCAGGTGGGGGAGCAGGCATGGGTAGCGTGGCTCTTTGTTTTTGGACTAGTTAACTGTTTGACTTTCTGGAAAATTTTGGAGCCTAATTATAAATGTGGTTCATAGGTAAAGCATACTAAACTGAACAATGCCAACCCCCAGCGGTAGGTAACATTCAAAGATTGATTGGTTGCTTTATTTATTTGACTTTCTCTATGAAGAACAAATCATCTTCAACGAATATGAATTTGTGCATCTTTACATATAAGACTGTGATGGTTATGTATTTTAGCTTATTTCACTGTTTGTCCCACTAACTTTGATTCCTTTATTCTATCGTATAACAATTCTGAACAAGCAAATTTATTGAAGATCCAAACATGAATAGTAAGGTGACTGACACATGTCTTGCAAAAAATATGAGAAACTTTTACCACCGTGATGTGGAATGTGTGTTGCGGCTATCAAATGCTTTCTGTTCTCCAAAGAGACCTTCCCCATCTAGAGTTGTCATGGCCAGGGCTAGGTCGATGTCACCCCCAGCCTCTTCAACAAGCTAAACCTCAGCGCTGACCGTTGAGGTCGGCTGCGCTTAATTACTGGCCTTTGTGGGCGGAATAATCAAAGATGGGGAAGTCAACCACCTGATGCCACTTGCAATACGTACCTCTGGACATTTTTCTTGCTGTTCACGCTATAGGCAACCAGCTAGACTTGTTCAAGTGGCCGATTACTACTCCACCTTGTCCGCTGACCGTTTGGCAATTGACCTTGTTCGAGGAGCCTAGTCCACGCTGTGGCGGCTCAAGAATCATGTGGACTGGGCCATCAATGGACGTTGGCAAGCTGGTAAACCAACACTAACGTGGAGATGAGAGCGTGGCTATGTGACTTGGGACGCTGGTTAGGAAATTAAAGTACTCGCACATGTTGTGCTTCTTTTGAGATGTTTTGCAGGATAATCTAGGAGTGGAAGATTTGGACCTAGCCGTTTTACAATGTAGGTTGGCATAACAATTCAAATGTAGTTTTTTAGATTTACGAGAGAACCACCCCCGCAGAAGCACCACATTCGTGACCCCCCAGGCGGCGTAAACTCTCGGGTCCCTGGGCGTCCCGCAAACCCAGGAACCATTTAAAGCGCATAGTTGGCCGGCCTGTGCGACGGGTAAACACTTCAGGGGCGGCCGCTGGGTATCGAACCCGAGTCCTTTCACGAGGGGCCCGTGCCCGAACCAACTCCCGGCAACAATTCAAATGTAACAAAACCGACATATAAACAAGTCAAGTTTCTCCTCACGATACATGAGGTTTTTGTCGCAGCTAGCCTTGACTTATGCCATTCGTGTGGATGCCCGAACACCTACTTGGTCAGTCTCCAGGTAACAACATAACCCATGAGCCAAATTAGTCACGTGACTCACGGCTAAGAGAAATAGGAATGTTCGAGTCCGCCGGACAACAACACAAGCTCTACCAACAACAAAATAAAAATACAGAATAAACCAGTCATGCCTCTCTTGGTGCCGGATAAAAAACAAAATGTTTCATGTACACCTCTAGCAATAAAATCAAAATACAAAACAAAACAGTCATGCCTCTCTTGGTGCCGAACCATGAACGAACCAATGTAGCTCAATGTAGAAGAAGCTTGTCCGACCTTGCTTGCATATGCACCTAGGGTCCGGATCCATCCTCTTTTCAAGCTTGTTGAGGTTCCTTAGATTGTTCTTGACCTAAGCAAGTAAGATCTTCCTCTTTCTTTCATTTTTCTTGCTTTCAAACCTTCTCTTTTTCTTCATGGTCAGACCCATGGTGTTTCTTGATAGAGCATGTGCTAGAGGTTGAATAACACCTTTCTTGCTTCCTTGACCTTGGTTTGTTTGTTCTTAAAGAAGGATCTAGCTTGGACGCGTGGAGTGATCAAGCTAGGGTTTCTTCTCTCTCTCTCTTTGTTCTACCATTCTTTTTGGACCTTCTTCATCATCTTTGAGGCGATTTATATAACTTTATCCACATTTATTGCTTACTCTTAACTTGCATGTACAAGATCTTGCCCTAAAATGTAGTTCTAAGTAGAAAGGTGATATCTTTGATTAGAGTATGAGTTATGAGGAATTGTTTGAGTATCCCCTAAATGTACCTCTAATAAGTTGTGAACAATTCTACCTTGGGAGTGAAAACTCTATACTTTGCATGCATGTGGAAATCATGGTTTTGTTTTCCTCAAATGATGGATTTTCCTCTAGTGCTTTGAGGTGATTTCTCTTTGTTTCCATAACCTGATGGTTTGACTTCTTACACCAAATGATGGTTTGACTTAGTGTTGTATTTATGGACCTTATTGTGCTCAGAATCGATGGCTATGATGTTCTAGTTTTGATGGACTTGATGCTCACATCAAGTGGCTTCAACTAATGGCTGTCCCTCCCTCTATCAAACTATAGTTTACTTGGTGTTTTGAATCTATTTTTCCACATGTTGTTGACAAATGATGGCTTCATTGGATCCATGGTCAAAGGTTTCACTGGACCCATGGTCAATGGTTTGACTGGATCCATGGTCGATAATTTCACTAGTTCCATGGTCAATGGCCCATAACCAATGATTCTGCTAGTTTATAAACAAATGATGGTCACTCTGCTTGATAAAAAATAATGGTTTTCATGGTGTCGACATTCGATGGTGGCCCTGTTGACAACTGATGGTCCCTAGGATGTCAGCAAACAATGGTGTTCCTAGTGTTGACATCTGATGGCCTTTCTAGGTCATGATTTGATACCTTTTCTAGGTCATGATTCGATGGCTTTCCTATGTTTCTAATTGAAGGTTTTGCTTATATTGAATTCGATGGTCTTGTCTATACAACATACAATTGTTTGGTTGGAGGTTCATGATGCGATGGAGGTTCTAGGTGGGAAGAGTTGTGCTTCAACCTAAACAAACATACGAACCAATGGTTAATTGAATGATGAATTGTAACATAAACTTAATCTACCTTGTTGAACCTAACCCTAATACAATTAAATGATGATGGTTAATCATACTTAGCTTCCTTATATGTTCATATAATGAAGGATTGCTCTCTCTCAATGATTATGGTTATTCTTTTATTCTATCATGCGAACATCATAGATCTTTAATCCAATGTTATGCTAATCCTATGTATAACAAGTATGGTGATGGTTTGTGGAAGATTTTATATGGTGTGAAAAGATAATGATGTTCTTGTAGGAGGTAATGTGGTGATCTTAATAATCTTTGGGCATGGTTGAGCCCTGATGGAGGTGTACTCCTTTCTAGGATGTAATAAGGATTGGTATCGTGTGATGGTGTGATAAGAATTACATTTCATACATTTTATATCTTCAAGAGTTGTGAAATAACCATGCTTTTTTAGATCTCTTTTAAGGTTTGTATGTAGCTTGATTAATATAGTTAAAATATACCCAATTGGCATTAACAAATCAAGTGAAAACCTAATCATGTAGTGCCCTATGTCGCAGAA
The DNA here is from genome assembly GCA_963693085.1 of Alisma plantago-aquatica. NCBI lineage: Eukaryota > Viridiplantae > Streptophyta > Magnoliopsida > Alismatales > Alismataceae > Alisma > Alisma plantago-aquatica. Next base: position 350,604,413 of record OY856410.1, on the reverse strand, counting down.
CCATTCCAGTGTCAAGATTTGTTAAATGGGGAAATAGGTATTCCTGAAGGGAAGCCCAAAGTCATATACTATTAAGTATATGTGTGTATAAGAGATTGTGTGTCCTTGGCATACTGATCCCAAGGTTTTGAGGGTGACTGCAGTCATACCTCGGCAGGAGAACTTGCAGTTGTATTTCGGTTATATGTATATGCCATGTGATTGAGGATAGTTGCGGTTGTACCTCGAGTGGTAGGGTTTTATATACACTGGTTACTAGTGTCGTGACTTATATAACAAGGATGGACTAGATTGTTTGCAGCTTGACCTTATGTGTCATTGCATCTTACTCCTGCTGATCGAGGGTGGATGAGATATTAGTATATCAACTCTTCTAGATCTTATACGAAACTTAGTTTGACTTAGCAATGGTTAGTTGGAAGTTTGAGTGGTATACCACAAACTCCTTGTGGCTTAGTAAAAGATGTAATCCAGTCATTTAGCATATCTTCTTAGTGTTAAACAAGATTCACATTGGTTTATAACCCTTGCTTGTTTCTTATAATGTTAAGTTCTTACATATGTGGCAAGAGAAATCAACTGTTTAGAATTGATAGTTTTAATTCTTCTTCTACATATCATGTTAATCATCCTTGTTGTTATACTATCTATTTAATCTACCTAATTTGTTTAACTATTTTATTAAATAACTTGTCATAATCAATAATTGTTGTTGAGAGTTATATCTCTCGCTGGGACATGGGTCTCACCTTGTGGGTCACCATGTCTTTTTACGTGACCGTTAGCAACATCGTCAGGTTTGTGGAAGTGAGGAAGAGCGGCTTAGGGAGAAGTAGGAGTAGAAGGCTGGCTAATATTAGAGTGTCCTAGAGTCGTCCATGTACTCTTAGGTCTGGGTAGGGGATATTTTGTAGATGATATGTATACCAGCTTGAGTTTTTGGAAGTATATTGATGTTTGTATGTGGAATGTATCTGTGGAACATCTCTTTTGTATACATGTTGTGTCATCAACCACTAGGCATATATGTAGATACCTGATATGGTAGTGTTGGTATAAAGGTAGTTGGATTTATATGTAATTATCCCTGAACATGTTGGGGATGTTTTAATTGATTTTAATTTACCGTCTTTTATAGATATGTGATTAATTAGCGGTTGATCATGTGTTTTTATTTGAGAAATGTCGTTTACTGTGATAGGGTGTCACACATTAGACCTTCAACATAATACCCAAGATAATACTCCAAGTATGAAATATGAGTGCAGCTAAATAAACATAGAAAGGGAGAGAGAGGTTAAACAAGAACCAAAAGACACAATTATTTGTAGTAGTTCCAGCCTCCAAACTAGGAGATGTACAACCACTATCTAGAGAGGTCAACCTCTAGAATTTTCACCCATGTTTCATTCAGTATATTCTATTATAAGAGTTACAGCATTAAAGGCCAAGGGTGCCTAGTGTTCCCTTTAATGTCAAGGGAACCAAAACCTTACAAAGGACTTACCTATCCATGACCAAGAGTCTTCTACCTTACCAAGAACTTACCTACTCTTGCAATGAGTCTTCCACCTTCTTTAAGGACTTACCCACTCTTGCAACAACTCTTCCACATTCAAAGATTTACCCACTCTTGACTTGGATCTTCCATCTTTGATTTCACCTTCACCAAGGGACTCCTTCCCTTATTCTTCTTCACCTCTATTAGCTAAGAGAGAGAATCTTCATGTTCATTGTATAAATAGAGATTGGGAGGTGGAGGAAGTGAGATCCTCACAAGATATACATGTAGACTAGATCTCTTATTAATCTCCTCACTCTAATAGATGCAGTAAGTTATTAATCTCATGAGAGTGGATGGAGGCTCTTTGGAGCAAATATCTCCCAACTATAGTATAGGATCCTTCATAGTGCTTGGCTAAGCATGGGATGAAGACCAAAGGATCCTATTTATAGTTGAGAATCCTCCTAGCAGTTAGCACCATTTAGGATGAATTTTAGTCATTATTGGAGTGTCCAACATATATTTTTCACCCCTCTAATGGGTATATTTCACTCCAAAAAATGATTACAATAGTATTGTCATTCAAGTTACCTTTAAGGATAACTCGACCGACACAGAGCTGCTACAATAATGTCTTTCAAGTTACCTTTTGGGGAACTCAGCCGATACAATTTCTATAGTACTATAGTTTGAATTATATAAAACTCAACTGACAGACCTTGTTGTCTGGTCCATCCTTTAGTCGGCCTAGTTGCATACTGGCAAAAAACTCAGCCAATAAAAGGTCATGTAAACCCCAATGAATAGTGTTGTCAGCCGTGTTACATCAGGGGCAAAATTGGCTGACTTCACTTCCTATTTTGGGTGTCTCAAAACCTTCCAATTGTGATATAACACTTCTTGATTAATGCTATTACACATATGAGCTTAATTACATGTTATGAAATCATTAAAGTGATTTACATCAAGGATCAAAGTTGAAAATGGTCTATTCTACAATCTTGATCTTTATGCTAGTATGTCTTGATTTTTTCAAATTATAATGTGCAAGTTTAGGCATTTGAAGTATATAATTTAATATGAAATCAATCAAGAAAAAGCATGAGAAACAAATAAGTGAAAGGTTTAGTCATCATCAAAATAAGAGATTAGTCAATCTAGACCTTGAGTCAACATTCTCCCCCTTTTTGAATATAACAAAACATTCTAAAAATGTATTGAAAGTTAACTAAATAAAATGAATAAAATCATACATTTAGAGAAACCTAGGGGTTTTAATGAAGTGAGTACATATTGTCCCCCTCAATCTGCCAATTGAGTTCATATACTCCCCCTCAACATATGGTATTTCTCCTATAAGGTAAGATTTAATAACATTTTTGGAAACTATGTTTTCTCATCATATATGTCTACATATATGTATTCTCCCCTTTACATGTGACACACCTTCTTCCTTGTTAATTCAAAAAGTGGGGGTTTGAAGTTAAAACACAACATTTTTAGAAAAGAGAGTAGAAGAGAAAAAATAAAGGGCTTGTCCAAGCAGTGTATGTAAAGATAATCATGACACACATTTGAACAAGCCTAAATGTAGTTCTAGAAAAAATTATAGAAAACGATATGCAAGCAAGTAACTCAAGATAGTAGATATGCAAATCAAGAGCAAGTTTGAGTATGTATAAAACAAGATACAAGCATAACATATATTTGGATGCCAATTGATGAGTGAGATATGAATTGATGAACAAGACTCAAACTACATGTTGAGGGACTACTAGAAGATGATAACACAAGTTAGGACTACTAGTATGATCTAGGTCATAGCAGAAGATTCACAAGTTATAACATGATATTAGTACATGTAGGGAAATATCCATACAAAGAAATATGCAATTCAAGAAGCATGAATGGATATTACCCTCTTAACAAGTATGCATCACTACCAAAAAATGACTACCACTAATAAACTCAAGATTGCATCAACATTATATATTCAACTAAAAGATGTAGCAAGTTAGAGCATAGAGGAAGCAATTTAAGTCACAACCAAGAGATTCAAAGAGATCATCATCAAAACATGCATAACAAATCAAGAAAAGTAATTGAAATGTATAGAGATACAAATTTAGAGCAATTAGAAAGATAGAGTTGTACGCAAGATAGGAAATTTAAAGCATGGAGATTTGCATATAATATAAAGAGTTACCAAGGGGAGTTCCAATGGGAAAAGGCTATTGGTTGTGAAAATCCAGTTGCGAGGGAAATTTTCATCCAATAAGCTATTTGTATATTCAGTGTGCAGTGTTGTCAATTGAGTTTCTAGGTTGAGTTTCTCACTCAATAACATTTGTTGGAAAGACCCCATGGTGCATGTTGGTCGAGTTACCTTAGAACAAATTTGGTCGACAATAATAGTTGACAAACATGTTTTAAAAAAACATAACTGAGGACAAGTTCGGCCAACGATAACTGCTATCCAAAAACATACATTTTGTAAAAAAACATATTTGGAGACATGATAAAAGTATAAACAATATCCAAACATGTATAAGAAAGTTAGTAATGCTCTACGAAAGGATTGCAGGTAGTTTTTGAACATGAAAATGATAAGAATCACAATATACCGACTTTAACTCAAAGCCATATTTAAAATGCATAAAAACTTGACAAAAACAATCAATGATTGGATATAAGAAAAAATATATCTTTACCTCTATTCTTACCATTTCTTTTCCACTTGTTGTCAAGCCATACACATCTCACCTTTCTATTTTAATGTGGATTGAGAAACCCATTCGCAAGTCAATAGTTCAAGTCAATCCATTTTCAAGTGACCTACAAGAAGATAGATGAACTAGTCCTCAATCATATTTTGGATCTAGAAGGGTTAGCTTAGCCACCCAAGTCCTATTGCTTTTGGGGGCTTTCCTAAAAGGAAAATATGTAGAATAATGACCTGTAGAAAATGACACTATGTAGAATAATGACCATTTTCATTGCAATGATCACAAGTTCCCTTAGCCTTATAACTAGAGGATTTTCCATTGTGTATTGGAAGTCCTTTGCCGTTTTTGTTCCTCTAGATATTATCAAGTCCAATACCATCTCTATTGATTTGTTTAAAGTATAGTCTCTAATTTAATTAAGGTTCTTTTCACCATCTACTAATCTTTGAAAAGAGGATCTTAAAACATAAGAGAAGTAAAAATTGATTAATATCATCTCTAGCATGCAAAATATCAGTTTCTAAGCAAAGAGCTTTTGTCATATAAGAATCTTTTTAAATATGAAGAGAAACAAAATTATTCCCTCTACTAGTAGAGCTAGAACAAGATTCAAGGACATTGATTTTAACAAGCAAGGAAGGATTTTATTTTTCAAGCATAGACATTCATATTCTTCCCTTGCAAAACAAAGTCTTTGTCCTCATTTTCAATTTTAACAACATTAATGTGAGATAAATCAACCATTGTACGATGTTGTTCATTAGAACTAGGCATAATAGATTGAGATTCTAGAAATATAATATTATCAAGCAAGTTAGCATTTGCAAGTTTAAGAGCATCAACTTGACTAAGATAAGTATTATTCTATATATCAAGACTATTGAATTTTGGTTCAATTTCTAGATGATACTTTTAGATATTGTCAAAATCATCTTGCAAGAAAATATTAACAGTTTTAGGTTCATCCTTTTCTTCATGCAATTTATAAACAATACTAGCAAGCTTTTTGTTTTTCTTTTCAGTAGACGTAAGAGATGCACCAGTAGCATGAATAATGGAAACTAAGTATTCTTTGTCTAACGAGTTTATATTTATCTCATTTAAATCTTCATTTGAACTTTCCATAAGAGAAAAATGACATTCTCCACTTCCACTAGAGCTTAACCTATATCATCTACTAGAATCTTCACTTGAGCTTGAGTTAGACCTTAAATAGAATCTTCAATTAAGCTTGAGTTGGAGGAGTCACTGGAGCTTTGTGTCATTTTTCCTTCCTCTTGTGCTTCTCTTCCCTTCTCTTATGATCATGGGTCTTTTGCCTTGTGAGAAATCATCCTTGAAGTCACCCTTCTTTCCATATTTTAAGCATTAAGTGGAGGAAGAGGACTTGCCTTCATATAATATACCTTTGTAGTACTGGAATATTCTTCCCCATGAGAGGATTTGTGACTTGATGAAGCATAGAAAGCAATCATCTCCTTATTCTTTTTATTCTTTTCTTCAAGCTCCTCTTCTTCTTGTTGGTTGAGTCTAACTTCAAGTGCTTGGAGGTTGACTTTAAGTTCTTCAATGTTAATGGAAGAAACAGACCCAGTTTCTTCCATGGTAGCCACTTTGGTTTCCAAATAGTGAGGAAGCGAGCGGAGGATCTTGGAGTTCACCTTGCCTCAATCCATGATATGTCCTAGGACGGCAAGACAATTTACAATGGTGTTGACCCTTGAGAACATTTTAGTCACACTCTACTCCTTTCCCATCATAAATCCTACAAAGAGTTCATTTAGCATATAGATTCTACTTTCCTTCACTAGCATCATCCCTTCATAAGTAACACACAGATTTCTCCATATATCATAGGCCGTGTCACAAGAAGAAATCTAGTTGAACTCGGTGGGGGAAAGAGTGGCATAGAGAATGTTTTAGCTCTAGCATTCAAGGTTGCCTTCTCCAAAGTAGCCTCATCCCATTCTTATAGCTTTGCCTTTGGTTGCTTGTATGGGAGACCCACCAATCTTCAAAGCTCAAGACTTTATCCTTGAATGCGATATTGCATTCTTATCTTCCAATACAGGAAGTTGCCCCCATCAAATATTTAAATGTTGATGTAGTAACTCCCACCTTAATTATGATCCATCTTCCCTTGATTGTTGAAGTATTGCTCGGAGAAGACCCTCTATGATACCAATTGTTGGATCTATAATGGGTTGTCGAGTGGGGAGTGAATAGAGCCAAAACTAGTTAAACAAAATTCATTAGACCTTCAATAGAATTCCCAAGATAATATTGCAAGTATGAAATTTGAGTGCAACTAAACAAACATAGCAAGGGAGAGAGAGATTGAATAAGAACCAAAAAAACACAATAATTTCTATTGGTTCTAGCCTCCAAACTAGGAGATGTACATCCAACACCTAGATAGGTCAACCTCTAAGATTTTCAACCATGTCTTGCTCCTTATACTCCACTATAAGAGTTGCAACATAAGACCTCCCTTTTTAAGGTTAAGAGTACTTAGACTTCCCTTTAAGGTCAAGGAATCCAACAACCTTACAAAGGACTTTCCTATCCATGACAAAGAGTCTTCTACCTTACCAAGGACTTACCTACTCTTCAAATGAGTTTTCGACCTTCTTCAAGGACTTACCCACTCTTGCATTAAGTCTTTCGCCTTCAAGGATTTACCTTCTCTTGACTCGGATCTTTTGCCTTTGACTTCACTTTCACCAAAGAGAAGAATTTCACCAAGGGACTCCTTCCCTTCTTCTTCTTCATTTCTCTTATCCAAGAGAGAGAATCTTCATCTTCATGGTAGAAAGAGAGATTGGGAGGTGGAAGAAGTGAGAGCCTCATAGAATATACAGGTAGGACTAGCTCTTTTACAAATCTACAAGTCACTCTAATGGATGTAGAAAGTAAATAAGCTCATTAGAGTGGATGGAGGATTTGGGGGGAAATCTCTCTCAACTATAGTATAGGAGCTTTCATAGTGATTGGTTAACCATGGGTTGAAGCCCAAGGGGTCCTATTAATATTTAAGTAATCCTCATAGATGTTAGAACCATTTAGGATGAATTCTAAATGTTATTGGGCTGTCCAACATATCCCTTTTCACTTTTTTTCACCCCTCTAATAGATATATTTCACTCTAGAAAATGACTGCTACAATATTGTCATTTGCGTTACCTTTAGGGTAACTCGACCCATAGAGCTGCTACAATACTTTCATTTGAGTTACCTTTTAGGAAACTCAGCCAATAGAGCCACTACAATTATGTCATTTGAGTTTACCTTTCGGGAAACTTGACCGATAGACTGTATTGTATTGGTCATTTTTTGGTTGACCAAGTTTCATACTGGTAAGAAACTCAACCAAAAGAAGGTCCTGGAAACCCCAACAAATAATGTTATCTACCGTGTTACCTTAGGGGAAAACTTGACCGACCACACTTATTCTTTTGGGTGTTCCAAAACCTCCCAAGGCAATATAATTCATCCTAATTTATTCTACAAACATGAGCTTAATTATTAGTCATGCAATCATTACAAGTGGTTCACATCAAAGATCCAAGGAGAAGATGGTCTATTCTACAATCTTGATCTTTGTTCTTGTATGACTTCATTTCTACAAATTAGGATGTACAAGTTTAGGCATTTGGAGTGTGCCTATCTAATTTGAAATCACTCAAGTAGAAGCATTGGACACAAATAAATGAAATGGTTTAGTCATAATTAAAATAAGAGATTAGTCAATTTATACATTGAGTTAACAACTTTTATTATATGATTGACATTAGGTTTTTTTTAAAAATTGGTTGTCTATTGAGATTAGCAAATGGAAGGAGAATTCTATAGTATTGTCCACAAAACTCTACAAGCAACAAATACAATGCAAATTTTGTACACTCAGAAGAAAGTTTAACAATCTACCAAATGAAAAAGTCATATTCAAAATAGATCCTAGTAAAGCAGTTTCGCAATTCAATTCATCACCATATCCCACCATCAAACTAAATTACGTCCCAAGTTTAATTTCATATCCAAGACTAGTTCCATATCAAGCCTACAATGATCAAATTAAATTTTATAAACCACTTTTCTATAAATATAAGTTTGAAACTTGACAATGCAAATTTAACATAACTAAGTAACAAGTGAGAAATAAAATTCCATAATGGAAAATTATTAGAAAAGGCGATGCTTATTAATGAATATCATTCCTATACTTATTGTTTGGATGTGGTTTTCAATTTGTATGTTCAATGAGATGATGTTGCAAACATGAACATTTGATACTCATAAAAAGTGGTATGGATAGGTGATGCTTTTTTGCAATATGCATAATTACCTCTTTATACCACATTCCCCAATCACCAAGAATCCATACTCGTTGCAACAAGCCGCATACTATATGCATGGATCAAACCACTCATTAGATCATATATTTATACTTTTTATTTTTATGTATAGGTTCATATGATCAGATTTGTGTGATGATTATTGCAAATAGTATGATGCTTATTTTATGTAGTATGAACATTAGATTCTTGCTTCAATTCATATGAATAGATGATGCTTGTTTGTAAAAGCATCATTCTCTATCCAGGCCACTAGCTCCATGCACAAAAAACTCAAAGTAACTGCAACATGCCACATAAAATATGCAAGGATTAGACTACTAAGAAAATCATGTATTTTTACTTTTTTAAAGGTGAAGGTTAATATATTTAGATTATGGTATAATGGTTGTCCCATATAGTAAAAACAATTGATGCACACTGTTAGTATGGGTAGGTGATTCTTGTTTGCAACACACATCATTCCCTCTACATACCACTTTCCTCAAGCACCAAGAACCCATATTAGTTGCTGCAAACCACATACTATATGCATGAATAAAAAAACATGATCTAGTCATTTGTTTATATTTTTTTATTGTAGCTATGGAGGTTTAGATGACCAAACCAATGGTCTGGTAAAGGATAATAGTACAACACTTGCATCATGTAGCATGTCAACTTCTTCTTCAATAATAGTCTGAATGTGTGATTTTTCCCCGCAAACAAACATTCCCTCTTTATAATGTTATATTCAAGAAACAAGGGGCTATATTAATTGCAGCAAGACACATACTATATGTAAGAATCAAATTGATGATCAGATAATTTGTTTATACCTTTTGTTTGAATCTGATTCAAATGATCGAATAGTTACCCTAATTGGCATTAGTGAATTTTTGTTTCTTTTGTATGGAACCTGTTGATTTTTCAAAAAAAAATTAAATAAATGATGGTTGTTTGCAAAAAACTTCATTCTATCTCTAGACTTTTTTCGACAAGAAAGGAAGACCCATACTAGTTGCAATAAGTAGTATAGTATCTAAATGAACCATATTGTTGATGGATCATTAAAAGTAAAGAAACACGAATGAAAGCATGTCAATGTCTAATTAGAATGACCCGTCTACAAGGACTTGTCTTAGAAAAAGTAATGCCCCACCACCATTTTATACATGTTGCCAACAATTTTTTCATGAAGAAAGAATGTGCACATGTCAGAGACAAGCATCATAGTTTGACCAACTTTGGTTGTGTATGCCAAAATCCATGACCAAGGGGAAATAAAATAGCCAACAAAGGAAATTAGAACATTTTAGCATGAGTGGAAACGTTCAAATGGGAAGTAGCCATCATATAACCACAAAGGGAAGAAAATGTTAACGTTCAAATGGGAAGTAGCCATCATATAACCACAAAGGGAAGAAAATGTTAGCGACTTTAATCATAGACACCCTGTTTTTTTACTAGACTCCATAAATTTATCATTGTACTTGATGATGCTCACACATTCTAAGAGAGAAGGTAGCAACAAAGTAGTTATTCTTGGCCTTAATAGCAGTCATATCCAACCATATATATCATACTCGACCGTTAGTTATATTAAAAAAATCATGCTCATCCATTTTTGATTGTATAGTTTTATATATCCAATGTAAACATACACACCACATACTTTAAAGTTACTACTTATTAATTTAATAATATACAATACAATTTATAGAGTCCTAGACTCGGTCTAGTGTGGTGTGTGGTGTAGGTGTGTGCATGCACGTGTGATCAATTTGTAAACCCTCTTCTAGTCTCTGTGCACAACTTCTCCCTTGCTACCTACACAAAGGGATAAACAATGACTCAAAGTGGCAATGTTCGATGAAAATATCTCTCTCTCTTATTTCAAATCTACACCACTACACCTTCTCTCTTTGTTGTGGATACTTTTATACTTAATTTATAGAATGGATCAAACATGTATTGCAGAGTCCTCCACACCACTCTCCCTATCTATATGGCACTTGTGGCCACGCCATTGCGGCCAAGTATAGTGGAGAAGCTAGAAGAGGGCCTTGTGGGGGTCTATCCGACTTCCAGGCATCATGATATCTTAAGGTCATGGGTGATTAGACCCACCCGAGTTTAGAAGAAAAAGTGGTTAAGGTTTCATATAATTGATATCTAACACAATCACATAATCGTGATCTACAAGGTCATAACGCAACCCACAAAATGAATTATCAGCTCACATGAATTTATTTAGATGGATGGTTTTAAACGTAGCAGATACTCAATTTCATTGTATCCTCAACTCTGAAGAGGATGCACTGCGAGCGTCTAGAGGCCATATTGTAGGGGGCTAGGGCGGTCTAAATTGACTATGCGCGTCAAGTATGTATCGTTTCTAGGCCGAATGTTAGTCCGATAAGATTATCATCTTTCTCATCAACTACTTTGAAGTATGTTTGTTGTTCCATCCTCTGTAGATATGACTGGACGAAGAACCATATCAGACCATAGAACCCAACAAAATCAACCAGACAAACCAATTTTGTTCGTATATGGGGATGTGAATGGTTTGATTTAATTTCAAAAACTTGTAGCAGATTATTTGATTCGATTTGAAAGTGTAATTTAACCAAATCAAATTAATACATATAATTACATATTAGTATGTATTCTAATTTGTATGTGAAAGTACTCATATAAAATTAAGTATATAATAGTGAACAGGCTCGCATACGTGAACAAGTAAAAACAATACTAAGTGATTGAAAGTAAGGTCTCACTAAAAAATATATCATGCATACTGACTAAGTTAGCTGCATTATGTCAATGCACATAATGTGGAGTTTACAATTTTATTTGAAGTTTGTTTGTCATGTTAGCTCCAGAAATTTAAAACTAAACCCAACCAAACCAATACAACATAACAGTTTTGTTCATTTTGTTTTTGGACTAGTTAGCCGTTTGACTGTCTGGAAAATTTTGGAGCCTAGTTATAACTTTGGTTCAGTGGTAAAGCATACTAAACTGAACTATGCCAACCCCCAGCGGTAGGTAACATTCAAAGATTGATTGGTTGCTTTATTTATTTGACTTTCTCTATGAAGAACAAATCATCTTCAACGAATATGAATTTGTGCATCTTTACATATAAGACTGTGATGGTTATGTATTTTAGCTTATTTCACTGTTTGTCCCACTAACTTTGATTCCTTTATTCTATCGTATAACAATTCTGAACAAGCAAATTTATTGAAGATCCAAACATGAATAGTAAGGTGACTGACACATGTCTTGCAAAAAATATGAGAAACTTTTACCACCGTGATGTGGAATGTGTGTTGCGGCTATCAAATGCTTTCTGTTCTCCAAAGAGACCTTCCCCATCTAGAGTTGTCATGGCCAGGGCTAGGTCGATGTCACCCCCAGCCTCTTCAACAAGCTAAACCTCAGCGCTGACCGTTGAGGTCGGCTGCGCTTAATTACTGGCCTTTGTGGGCGGAATAATCAAAGATGGGGAAGTCAACCACCTGATGCCACTTGCAATACGTACCTCTGGACATTTTTCTTGCTGTTCACGCTATAGGCAACCAGCTAGACTTGTTCAAGTGGCCGATTACTACTCCACCTTGTCCGCTGACCGTTTGGCAATTGACCTTGTTCGAGGAGCCTAGTCCACGCTGTGGCGGCTCAAGAATCATGTGGACTGGGCCATCAATGGACGTTGGCAAGCTGGTAAACCAACACTAACGTGGAGATGAGAGCGTGGCTATGTGACTTGGGACGCTGGTTAGGAAATTAAAGTACTCGCACATGTTGTGCTTCTTTTGAGATGTTTTGCAGGATAATCTAGGAGTGGAAGATTTGGACCTAGCCGTTTTACAATGTAGGTTGGCATAACAATTCAAATGTAGTTTTTTAGATTTACGAGAGAACCACCCCCGCAGAAGCACCACATTCGTGACCCCCCAGGCGGCGTAAACTCTCGGGTCCCTGGGCGTCCCGCAAACCCAGGAACCATTTAAAGCGCATAGTTGGCCGGCCTGTGCGACGGGTAAACACTTCAGGGGCGGCCGCTGGGTATCGAACCCGAGTCCTTTCACGAGGGGCCCGTGCCCGAACCAACCCCCGGCAACAATTCAAATGTAACAAAACCGACATATAAACAAGTCAAGTTTCTCCTCACGATACATGAGGTTTTTGTCGCAGCTAGCCTTGACTTATGCCATTCGTGTGGATGCCCGAACACCTACTTGGTCAGTCTCCAGGTAACAACATAACCCATGAGCCAAGTTAGTCACGTGACTCACGGCTAAGAGAAATAGGAATGTTCGAGTCCGCCGGACAACAACACAAGCTCTACCAACAACAAAATAAAAATACAAAATAAACCAGTCATGCCTCTCTTGGTGCGGGATCAAAAACAAAATGTTTCATGTACACCTCTAAAAATAAAATCAAAATACAAAACAAAACAGTCATGCCTCTCTTGGTGCCGAACCAAGAACGAACCATTCTATGTAATTCATGAGCCAAGATAGTCACGGAAAAGAGAATGTTCAAGTATGAGGGACAGCAATACGAACTTCACGAACAACAAAATCAAAATAAAAAGCAAACCAGCCATGCCTCTCTTTGTGCCGGATCAAGAACAAACTGTTTCATGTATACATCCACCAACAAAATCAAAATAAAGATACAAAACAAAACAGTCATGCCTCTCTTGATGTCGGATCAAGAACAAATCATTCCATTTAATCAGTGAGCCAAGTTAGTCAAGGATAGGAGAATGTTCGAATCCGGGGGATAACAATACCAGCTTCACGAACAACAAGATAAAAAAATAACAAATTGGTCATGCCTCTCTTGGTGTCGGATCAAGAACAAACCGTTCCAAGTACACCTCCACCTAAACAAACCATTCAATATAACCGCGAGTCCCTGGAAATTACACTAGAGGACGCCAATGAAAAAGATGGCATTGTGTATCGTGCTATTGGAAAATTAGTCTCAAATGTGTCGGCGGGCTTGTAGGCGAAAACAAGCCTACTAGTTGACCAATAAAAGGATAAGCATCCCCACGAATCTATGATTGATGGAGAGAAACATGATAGGACCAACAATGACACGACAATGAAAATTCAAGCATTATACCACATTTCAATAAATATGCAAATTCTTCTGTTTCGATTCCAACCATTTTGATACATAATATTACAAATTATATATCATGGCTAACTTGCTTAGGTTTTATTGATTTCAAATAAAATATTTTATAAAATGAGGCTCCTACATAGTTGGAGCAGAGTTTGGAATGGTTGAAACTGTTTGGAAACTATCATCATAGATGACATGAACTCACGATACATCTAGCTTATATGTATTTTTCTATATCTTGAATATAAATATTGTTCATTAGGATGATTGCATCTTGGAATGTTTGTGGTGCTTTCATAACTCTATTCTTTGAAATTTTATCAGAATAAATGACATCTAGGTATTTATAATACAAGAGACCAAAAAAATCTTACAAACATACAACAAATTTTAAGAGGTGGCCAAAAGGGTACATAATGTATACAAAAATAATCCTTAGGCATTAGTAATAGGTTTTTTGTTCGATGAAACAACTAAACTTATCTCAAAATGCAATCAATATATGGAAATTCTTCAACCTTACACTTACACTTAGTTTTAGAAGCATTTGTAATGGTTCTTCATGGGTATATATGGGTAATCAATCAACAACAAAAATATGTATTCTGATGGGCTCATGCCCCTTTCTCAAATATACAACTTATGTGCCTTATAGGTGACGACTTCGACTACACAAGATTTAATTATGTGAGATCGCAATATTATAATAATCCAAACGACCTCAAATATCATACAGAGAACTTAATAATTTCATTCAAGACGTCCATCTTATGAATATAAACACTACCAAAACGAAATTCATGTGGTCCATACTTGACAGTTTCCTTGGGTAGGATTCTTGGGAAGACTCATGCCTTCTTAGATTATCTCTTATTGGGCCTTATATAGCCTGAGCCATATGCCCATTATAAACTATTTCTTCTGGCTTGAAACCTATTGTTTCAAGTACTTGTGGTGTAAAGACCCAAATTATGATACTTCATTTCCAATCTTTGGGCATTAGCTAAATTAACAAACCCCAAGATGAACCTGTACAACAATATGAACACAATTAGACAATTACTCATACCATGGAACAAACACTTATGATAATATCCACAATGCCATTGCCACTCTCCAACATACACTACTACACATTGAGACAAATCATATCCCAATCATTTGGCCATCAATAGCACAAGGAAACTACTAGACCAGGAAATATTTTTGATGCATAGACGAAAGACTTGAGGGTGACATCTCAAGAAATATTTCCATAGACTATGAAATTTCCACAAAAGGAGCAATTCTTCAAACACTATTATGGTTGATTATCAAAACACTAACAATAGAGTGTGCATAATCACTCATCTAGAGAATCACTAAAAAATCATATTTAAAAAAAACATATATTTCTAATCCTTTTAAGCCAAAATGGGACTTGTTGTATAAGAAGATAATAAAAAATCCTCAGTCCCTCACAAAACCATTTATGTTGCATGAAATTCAAATATTTGTTAAACTAAGGTGTGGATAAATAACTTGGACATAATGGCTTTGAACTGTTGGTAAGGTATTTCCATAGAGCTAATCATATGATGATTGACACAACATAATTACCTAAAATGATTTGATTAATAATAATATATATAAAAACAAGCTTCCAATTCATCTATTTCACTCAATTATGAGATAATGAGGATACATGGTGAATGTCTAAAGAATAATATTACTCAATGGCTTATGTCTTCAAGTATTAGCCTTGTGGAAATGAGACCATACAGATGTTAAAAGTACATATACATATTCTCATTATGTCCCTAGTTGGTTGTTACTATGGAAGGTAGATAGACACCAGTAAAACATAAGACTAGAGTGTGAGTCGGTTGATGATTGAGTCTCACTAAGTCATGATATGGCAATATCAAACCAAGCACATAGATACATGTTAAGGAACAATGTATCAGACAAACCCACCTTGAGAGTGACACATGGTTTTGTGGTCACATTCGTATCTCATAGTGAAGGTGGTGATTATGACTCTTAGACCTGAAATCACGACACTCGTCACATGTCATCTTTGACATCATCAAATGCAGTCCTAAAACATTAGTTGTTATAACAGTGATGATTCTGTGACTTTGACACATGGGGATAGACTATGAGTGATAGATATGGGATTTGTCCCTCCTACTAGAGTATGATATCCTGGCCACTTGATAACTGAGACCGAGAAATACATGTGCATGCACATGTGAATCAATATATGATATTGAGGTCACATTATATTAGACATTCTGCTCTTGGTTCAAGAAACATGGATTGAATGTTGAGAGGATGACCAGCCATGCCTCAAGTTCATCTTGGATATTAGAGAGAAAGGAATTATACAATCACTACAACACCTTACACAGACTGTAGGTTGAACTTGTTCTCCAACTTTCCATTTCACTTGGGTAGCACTGATGTTCAACGAGGGACCACTCTATGCTTGTGATGTCATAAGCTAGTTATGGACACTCACTGTCAACATGATATTGGACATATAGGGTCACACACATAGGAATTCATCTAGAAGAGGAGTTTGATCTAGAACGACAATTGGATTGATTAATAAAGTGTTTAGGTATTCAATTCACGCAATAGATTGCTTGATTGGATGAACAGGTCTGCTAAATGACCATCTCATTGGGTGAGACGGCTGTTTGGGCAGCCAGATGGGCAACTCAAGTAGTTGAGACGGCCATTTGGGGGTAAGGCTGATCAAAGTTCGAATTGCCTTAGTTTTGCCCTTAAACTGACCAGTTCAATATGATTGAACTGACTGCTCATCTCAACTCACCAGACGACCGTCTAGGTGAGTGAGACAGACGTCTCTCTTGGGTGAGATGGCCCGGTTGGGTCAAAAGAAGGTTCAGGATGTTTTTCAAATAGTTTTAATTGTTCTTTACTTGAGGAACAAGGAAATTAATATGAGATATTAATTGGATTCAAAATAGCCAAATTCATTTCAGATTGGGAACTGCCAAATGGTCATTTGGCAGTGCTAGACAACTATCTCCCATACTAGACGATTGTCTAGGTGTGAAAAATTGCCATTTTGGCTGTCGTAGGTTGTGAAAGTTCAAGTTCTTCCGGTCCTTTCCACTCTCGCACGATCCCATACATATTGGGAACCCTGACCCTAACCTCACCTATAAAAGGAGGGATATTGGGGGCTTCCCAAGATACAACACAAACAACTGAGAATTAGTTCCTCTGATAATTATTTTCCTCTCCGATTGTGGTATCCAAGAGAGCCCAGGAAAGTCCTACCGGAAAAGGAGGGATAGCCAACGAGAGAGATCAACTAAGAAGTTGTACGTTATGGGAGAGTAAGTTGGTGACTAGTACACCAACGGGAAGGACAACTCCTTCCTGTCCATTCTTAGTGAATGAAAGGAGTTCTAGTTGGTCTGTGTGGACTACTCTAGAGGCAGGAGTTCATTCGCTACTTCTAGGAGGACAACTGCAGCCTGCAGTATGTGGTCTGATCACAGGAGCATTACAGAAGTTGTCTTGTTCATTGTTCATAGTGAAGACCAGGAGATGCACAATCACTATCTAAGATCAACTTATCAACAATTGAGAAGAAGTGAGTTTTTTCGTTGGACTTGCTCCGGGACCAGGTATAACTTGCTAAAATCGTCCTTCTTATTTCATAGTAGTTGACGCAATGTTGTTGTTATGGGAATATTGATAGATATTTTTTTTTGTTTATGCTGCGATACTCCATGCCCGTATTTCCAAAAAGTGGTATCAGAGCCACATCAATTTACTATGTTTTAGGATAATCGATATGATCTAATTTTGGTTTTACCATTTATTTATTGCATGTGATGTGAATATTTAAATTGCTCTCATATGCACATCTGTTCAAAGACCACATAATCCTAAACAAATACGATGGATGAGGGGAAGAGTTTCTAACCTCCGGCTCTGGAGAGAATTTAGAAATCTTCTACCAGAAGAAACAGATGATTTTGGGGGAACGGATTTTCCTTTGGAAGACCCGACTGTGGTCAGTCAAGAAGATGGGTGGGATGTAGAGCCGAATCAGTATATATATATATATATATATATATATATATATATATATATATATATATATATATATGATATATACACATATATATACATATATATACATATATATATGATATGATATATATGCAATTTACATGCTTCACCCTAAAAGTAGTTTTTATGGTGGATGTGTAGTGTGGTTATGGCCTAAACCCTATATCTGTGTGTGGTTGGATGGTTTGGTTCCTGTTCATCTCATTCTACGTACCAAGCCTCTGCCTCCTCTTCCCAATGTAAAAAATAATGTTTTCCTACCTTTGCTCCCCTCGAATGTAACTCGAGGTTTTCTTATTCAATGTAATAAAGTAGCAATATGGTAGTTTCTTTTCATGCAAAGACGTTGAAGATTTTCATCGTTGGTTGAGATGACCAGTTCATGAGACGAGTCGACCGTCTGGAGGACCATGGAAGACAGAGGACGATGGAACCAAATGACTACCTGGTGGGCCCAACTGACCACTTGGAAGGAACCTAATCATCAGTTGGATAGGAGGCCAAACGACCCTTCTAGAAGGCCCAGTAGTCCATTTGGAAGGAGTCCAAACATCAGTTGAATAGGAAGACCAACCAACTGGCCAAGAGGTGATACAACTGATTTAAGGGTTGAACTGATCTACCCAAATTGGCAAGCACATATCTACATCAACCGCATGTTCATACACGTGATGTGATGATTGACCTATTTGGTAGTAATTCCTTGTGGCTCCAAAGAATTACAAGTAGACATGGCCATAACCATCATTTTTTATTTTATATTGCAAGTGTACGTTGTGGGATATAACATGTATATGATACGTACTATATATGTGGTGATTGGATGCAATATATGTATATATATGATATATATAAAACCCCTCTATCAAACATATTAAGTCTAAGATGCTTTTCAATAACAGTACACATGAAGAAAACAAATCGACCAAGCGTAGGTTACGCCAAAGCATGGTGTGTCGTCTACCTCGTGGAAGTGTGATGATACTAATGCAGGTGCCGCCAAAATAGGGTGCATTATTATCGTATTGGCTATTGGGTCGGGCTTAACTGGTGATTCTCAGACTGTCTGGTCCCAAAAGCATGCAGATGATCATGGCAAGGAGTTGTGCGTGTCATCTATCCAAGAGTTGCATATGATGCAATTGGCAAGTTTGCCTACCTAAATAATTAGGTTGTGGGCGATCAGCCAAAGCTGACTCATGACTTGATGAAATATGGACCTTAGCATATTAGAAAAATATTCTCTACAATTTTTAAAATTCATACTTGAGGGTTATTAGTTTGAAAAAAATAATGAGTATGATGATTAATTAAAGACCTTTTTATCATTGCCCAAATTTTAATCAAATCAAATCAAATCAAAAGTTTGAGTTTTGATAAAATTGCAAATTCTTTTGTAGAACCAAATGGCAACAATAAACAATCACTTTTCTCTACGATCAGTCCTTGAGAAGGACAAACTTTTTGGGAACAACATCAACGACTGGTTCAGGACGCTAAGAATTGTTCTCACATAGGAGTACAAGATCTATGTCCTAGAAATGCTAGAACTAGAGAAACCAACTCAAAATGCTCCAAGGGTTGACAAGGATGCTTATAAGAATCATACTGAAGACATCATGGATGTCAAGTGTCTGATGCTTTGTTCAATGAACCATGAGTTGCAAAGGCAACATGAGAACATGGGGGTGATTGAGATGGTCACACATCTCAAGATCATGTACCAAGATCAGGCAAGAGAAGAGAGATATGATGTCTCCAAGGTGTTGTTCAAGTGTAGCATGACAGAAGGAGATCCAGTAGGTACTCATGTTCTCAAGCTCATTGGGTATGTGGAGAACCTAGCTAGACTGGGATTTCCGTTGGGCTAAGAGTTGGCCACTGACGTGATTCTACAGTCCTTGTCAGAGTCATATAGTCAAGAGTTGGCCACTGACGTGATTCTGTAGTCCTTGTCAGAGTCATATAGTCAGTTTGTCTTGAACTACAACATTAACGACTTTGACAAGCCATTGACAGAGTTGTTGGGCATGTTGAGAACAGTTGAAACACAAATTAAGAAAGAAAAACCTAAGTCTGTGATGATGATCAACAAGACAAAGGGAAAGTCTAACGACAAAGGAAAAGCTAAGAAAGGTTCTAAATCTAGCTAGAAGCCCAAGTTTTTAGATCTCAAGGCAAAAGGTGGAGTAAAGAAATAAAGAGGAGATTATCACCATTATTACCAGCCTGGACATTGGATGAGAAATTGCCCACTCTGGTTAGAGGAACTAAAGAAGAAGAAGGATGAAACTGAGGACTCCACTTCAGGTATAAACAACATACGACAAATTTAATTACTTCTTAAATTTTAGTATATGATACTCGATAGGAGATCTGACATACTGATGTAAAAGATCTGAAAAGAAGTAAAAGCCCTCATAGAAGGACAAAGATGGACAAGGCAGAGCAAGTTTTGCGGAAGTCGTAGTTTACATTTAAATTTATCTTAGCCCAACGACCATGTAATAGAGTTATTAGAACTGCTATTTCATTATTCCAATAGAATAGAAACATTTTATTTATGCATCTTGTATGGACAAGGATGATTATCAATACAGACTTAATAGTGCTTCTATTTCAAAGATATGATCTTGCATGGTATTATCCCTAAAAAATATTGTGATATTTATGCAAAATGATCCAAAGATGAATGTTTATAATGTAAACCAAAGAATTATAATCGATAACTAAAGACTATTATTAGCATTATCCATCTTGTATGAATATTAGAGGTGCATGCCTAGAACACATATTGATGTTGATCTAGAATCCCTTGGTCATTGAACCTAAGGAAACATGCAAATCTTATTTACACACAAATATTACATGACATCCTTCGCTAAATGTAGTAGGAGGACAAGTCTTCAATTAGACCTCACACATATGATGCATGAAGATCTTATGGTATGAATGATATATTAACTAATACTTCATTTTCATTTATTGGTAATATGATGATATGTACCAAATGGAACGAAAGCAATAATCTCTTGAAAATGTTCAAGGAGATTGTAAATGAAGTGTGACATTGATGAAAGTATTAAGATACTTTGATAAAATGTTGAAATACTTTATATCAATACCTTGAATACCTTTAGGAAAGAAGTGTGATAATATATCATAAGACAATCCATCTGAACATGAGGATGTGTCAAAATGAAGGAATTGTATCATGATGAGTCATGATATAATTATCAATTAATCTAATCTTCTTATATCCTAACAAATATATACCTATCACTAAATAATGTACAACATGAATGGTTTATGAGACATCATATATGATATGATTTGGCAATGTCCCAATATGTCTAAGGGATTAAAACCTACATTGAGAAAGTTGCTTGTTGAAGAAGGTTTATCCATAAACCATGATAGTTGAACATTACTATTAATCCCTATCCAATAACAAAATTGTTTTAGGATAATTGAGTTCCTAAAGAATCAGTGGGAGCAAGAGTAAAACTCAAAATGTTCGAGGCCAATAAATAGGTACAATGAGAACAATGAGAATCATAAGTTGTTGTGGAATCTCATGTTTATCATGTAACACAGAACAACATATTTCGAGTAGAACACATATGAGATTGGAGGATTGTGAATCCAACAATTCATATAAGTTGGTAATAGAGGATGAGCCAACTAGATAATTAGAAGCTATCTCTGAGCTATATGGAAACCATGTAAGCTAACAAGGTAGGACCTTGATAGCACCACCTAAAGGGGTAACACATTAAGGATGCAATAGGGTCTTATGATCAAGACCTACATGGATAACATAAAAGGACAGATTGGTTGAATAAATCAAGTTCAAGTTGTTGGACATGATATAAATTCCTTTATTAATTGTCACACTAGTTGTTGTAGTTATAATGGACTATGATATTTATCATATGAAGATTGAAACTGGATTCCTTAAAGGGAATACATCATAGGATGTGTATGTGACACAACCTAAAAGGTTTCATAACTTCAAGAATACAAATTAAGTCCATAAACCACAAAATTAAATTGGGATTGAAACAAGAACCTCATAGATGGGATCTTATGACTTCATAAGACAACCAAAGAGTTTGACTTGAATCAAGACAAAAGATGAAATTTGTGTTTATAAAAGATGTAGTGGGAGCATATATGAACATTCCACATATGATGAGGAATAACATCTCAATATTGTGAATGTTGAGAGTGGCATAAAAACACCTTCATCTATGAAGGATAAGGTGAAACTTCTTATGAGATAAGAATCAAGACCTATAGAGATAGTTCTTAAATATTTCACAATGGAAGTTTGATAACATACAATAGTAATGTGTTGAAAGAGTTCAACATGTAAGGATTCAATGAGATAGAATTCAGATTAGTCTCTCATGAACCCTATATTCCGATTCTTGTAAAGAATGGAAATATCATGAATAAGATTCCATGGGTCATCCCTATAGTGGATCTATAATGTAAGATATTAACAAGCTTATCCCCTATAATCTTGTATGTATTGGAGATGACAAGATGATATAAATTCCAATAAAGGTTATTGGAAAATCATTAAAGATATCCATTAGTACATGAGAAGTGACTAAGGATAGATTGCTAGTCAATGATGATGGAAATAAGAGGAAGAATTGGATGTAAACAGTTACATCGATGCAAGCTTCCATAATGACAAAAATGATTGCAAATTAAAATATGTTGGATTTAAAATATAAGTTAGAAAGGTTCCGAACTAATATCCATTAATGCTAATGTTACAATAAAATTTGAGTATGCTTGTGTTATGAACACAGAGTGATACTGTATGGATCTAAAAGGTTCATATGATGAACTTCAAAATGTTCTGACCATTCACAACTTAGTAGAGATACTGTGGCAATAATGGAGCTAATTGTTAGGCAAGGAATATCAGATACCATATTATGGTGGTTTCATATCAGAGAAAAGAGATAAGAAACATGCAATATACCGACTATAAGCAAACTGTTTCTAACCCACTAAATAGGCACTAGTGTAGTAGAAGCATGTTGGAAATGTTTAGATCACTAAGGATGACATCTGTTGGTGATTGGATCTAAGTGCAAGTGGGAGTCTGTTGGTAAAGTATGCTCGTAGAGCCAATCACATGATGATTGACATGGCATAATTACCCAAAAGGATTTAATTAATAATAACATATATAAAGGAAAGCTTCCAATTCATCTATTTCACTCAGTTATGAGATAATGAGGATACATGGTGAATTTTTGGAGAATAATATTACTCAATGACGTATGTCTTCAAGTATTAGCCTTATAGAAATGAGATCATACTTATGTTAAGAGTACATATACATATTCTCATTGTGTCCCTAGTTCACTGTTACTGTGGAAGGTAGATAGACACTAGTAATGCATAATACTAGAGTGTGAGTTGGTTGATGACTGAGTCTCACTAAGTCATGATATGACAATATCAAACCAAGCACACAGATACATGTTAGGGAATAGTGTATCAAACAGACCCATCTTGAGAGTGACACATGGTCTTGTGGTCAAAGTCATCTCTCATAGTGAAGGTGGTGATTGTGATTCTTAGACCTAATATCACTACACTCATCACATGTTGTTGGGTACGCTTTGACATTATAAAACACAGTCTTGAAACATGGGTTGTTATAACAGTGATGATTGGGTGACTTTGACACAAGGGGATAAACTGTGAGTGATAGATATGGGATTTGTCCCTCCTACTGGAGTATGATATCCTGGCCACTTGATAAGTGAGACTATGAAACACATGCGCATGCACATGTGAATCAATATATGATATTGAGCTCACATTATCTCAGACAGTCTGCTCTTGGTTCAAGAAACATGGATTGAACGTTGGTAGGATGACCAATAATGCCTCAAGTTCATCCTAGATATCAAAGATAAAGGAATTATACAATCACTGCAACACCTTGCACAGATTGTAGGTTGAAGTTGTTCTCCAACTTTCCATTTCACTTGGGTAGCACTAATGTGTGACTAGGCACCACTCTCTACTTGTGATGTCATAAGCTAGTTATGGACACTCACTACCAACATGATATGGGACCTATAGGGTCACACACATAGGAACTCATCTAGAAGAGGGGTTTGATCTGGAATGACAAATGGATTAATTACTAAAGTGTTTACGTATTCAATTCACATAATAGATTGCATGATTGGTTGATTAGGTCTACCAAATGACCATCTCACTGGGTGAGATGGCCATTTAGGTAGCCAGACAGGCGTCTCAAGTAGTTGAGATGGTCGTTTTGGGATTAGTTTAATCGAAATTTGAATTGTCTTAGTTGTGCCATTGAACCAATCGGTTCAATATGATTGAACTGACTGGATCATCTCAACTCACCAGATGGACATTTGGGTGATTGAGACAGATGTCTCATTTGGGTGAGACAGCACAGTTGGGTCAATAGAAGGTTCAGGATGTTTTCCAAATAGTTTTGATTCTTCTTTACTTGAGGAACAAGGAAATCAATATGAGATATTAATTGGATTCGAAATAGCTGAATTCATTTTAGATTTTGAACTATGAAATGACAATTTGGTAGTGCAAGACGACCGTCTTGCACACCAGTTGACCATCTAGGTGTATGAAATGATTATTTTGGCTATCGTAGGTTACAAAAGTTCAAGTTCTTCCGGTCCTTTCTACTCCCACATGATCCCATACAGACTGGGAACCCTGACCCTAACCTCACCTATAAAATGAGGGTTACTGGGGCATCCCAAGACACAACACAGACAACTGAGAATCAGTTCCTCTGACAACTATTTTCCTCTCTAGTTGTATTAACCAAGAGAGCATGGGCAAGTCCTACCTGAAAAGGAGGGATAGCCAACGATCCTGTATAGACTGGGAACCCTGACCCTAACCTCACCTATAAAATGAGGGGTACTGGGGGCGTCCCAAGACACAACATAGACAACTGAGAATCAGTTCCTCTGACAATGGTTGTCCTCTCTGGTTTTGGTAACTAAGAGAGGTCGAGCAAGTCCTACCTAAAAAGGAGGGATAGCCAACGGAAGAGAACAACTGAGAAGTTGTCATTGTGGGAGAGCAGGTTGGTGACTAGTACACCAATAGGGAGGACAACTCCTTCCTATTCGTTCTTGGTGAATGACTAGAGTTCTAGTTGGTCCATGTGGACTACTATAGAGGCAAGAGTCCATTGGCTGCTGCTAGGAGGACAAGTGCAGCCTACAGTCTGTGGCCCGATCACAAGAGCATTGTAGAAGTTGTCTTGTTTGTTGTTCATGGTGAAGACCAGGAGCTGCACAGCCACCGTCCAAGAGAAACTTATCAGTAGTTGTGAAGAAGTGAGTTTTGTCATTGGACTTGCTCCAGGACCATGTATAACACACTAAAATCATCCTTCCTATTTCAGAGTAGTTGACACGAACTTATTGTTATGGGAATACGGATTATATAAAATTTTGTTTCCACTGTGATACTCTGTGCTCGTATTTCCCAACATGAATTGTCTTCTTTCATAAGTTTGGTATTCAATAAACATTTACACAACAATATATTTAATAATATTATACTTGACAACATCTTCTCACAAGACATAGATTCTCAACTAAACACACATTGTTGTCACATTGATAATTGAGAATCAGTAAATATAAATTAGTTCAAACCCATCAACTTTGTGTTGGTTTGTTACACTAATAAGTTTTAATCTTAAGAAAGATCTTTTACTCAACTTAACCAATTTCCAGAATTATACGGAAGTAGTAGTAGTCGAGGTCGAACACAAGGAGCTTTAGAAAACTAATTAAATGTAATAGTGCTAAGGTTCAACAATCTACACTATTTTAAAGGTGATTCAGTTGGTTAGACTAGAATTTAAGAATTAAACAAATAGTAAATGGATTACTAAAAGAGATTTAAAATTCAGATATGGAAGTATCTTGAACTTAGTATTTCATCCACATATCATAGCATACAATAGGAGCATGAAATTTAAACATACTAAGAACTTTTTTTAAAAGAGAGTTGTATGTGGCACTTCACCTCTCGATGCAAGTACATCGATCCTAACTCAATTCAACATTCCCATGTATGAATTTCATTTTGGATCACAAACCTACTCCTCAACTCCATAATTTCCACTCTCATGGTAAAGAAGGAGTTGCCAAGAGAGTACCTCCTTACTCTCCCACCTATCTTCTCAAATCAAGCAAAAGAGCATAAAACATACACATAAGGTGGCCAACCATACATGTCGAAAGGAAGAAATCGGTACTCGCAAGGTGGAAAAACTAGCAACATAGTATTTAGTAAGAAATTACCATGTTCCAAACATGCTATGACATGGGAGCTACTCTCCCAAGTCTGAGAAAAGGAAACTACTCGTCCATGATGTGTACAATAGGAAATGTGTAGAATTTTTAGAATTCAACATGATTTAGAGAAGGAAAAGCAAAGTAATCCCAAGGTGTAACCCAAGAAAGTTAGAATTTTAGCTTGAGGATGAAATCCCACTTCTACATCTGCTCCAAACCAGACAAACCTCTTTCCCAAGAAGCTTTGTAGAGTGAAGAAGCTCTGCTGCACCTTGGAGAAGAAGATCGGAGAAGAAAAGAACAAGAATGGAGTTCTTTTACAAGAAACCACCCTCTTCCACCTCCAAAATCACCCTCCTTGTTCTAGCCTTCCTCTGGGATGAAAGAGTTTAGAATTATGACCCTAGATCTTTTCCATAGAGTGGTTTCATCTTTTAAAATGAAAAGAGTCGTATTTGAAAATGCTGAAACTAACAGGCACACGTCGTGTCTTTCTCCGGACATGGCGTGTCCGGTATTTGGCATTTGTTTCTGTGTTAAGCACATGTCGTGTATGATTTAATACACATCGTGTATGATTTAATACACGTCGTGTAATTTTCCAAAAAGGCTGGACTCGGTTCTGAATTCTCAGGTACACATAGTGTCTTTGGTGGACACGTCGTGTACTTTTCTTCTGTGACTAAAGCAAATGGCCGTCTGGAAATGTGCACGCCATGTCTTAAATAAGACACGTCGTGTGCATTGCTGTTTCAACAGAATTAAAGTTCTGGATGCTGGCAAGGCTTGGAGAAGTCCTGATAATGATGAGATTGAGTTGGGGTATCTCCAATTTCTTCCTTTTGATGCAAATATGCAATACACATCATGTGATATGTAAAATAATAAAAAGATGGCAAGAAAGATATGAATAGAGGCTAAATGAGAACAAAATGAACTAAATTTTTGTGTGAAAACATGTGAAAATTGATGTGGAAACCACACAACAAATCCCCCTAAGCCTGAACCATTGCTTGTCCTCAAGCAAAAAGAGCATAGCCACACAAATGAAGGAATGTTCAAGCTCGTGCATGGATCAAGCGAAATGAAGATATGCAATAAACTCAATCAACCATGTACATCATGTTTATTGTCATGGCTATCATATCAATTTAAACATCCAAGATAGAGAAGTTTAGTTTAGCAAGGGTGGTCACTAATTAAATGAAACAATTAACTAAAAAATACTAAACATAAATAGGATTTGGATAGTCAAGCCAAACAACTAGTGGATGTGCAACACAAAGTTTTTCAGCTATTATGGATGTTATGATGAAATCTTAGATAACTTTAACAATTTCAGTTGATCTCTCTTCTAAAAAGGTATGACAATTTGTTTTTGGGATTCCGACACTCGGTTGCTAATTTAGGCTTATGCACACTTGGAGTTTCGGTTGGGGTGTTATCTTTACCCTCTTTTTGATTTGCATACCACATAACCATCGTTGCCGGATCGGACTCACACTAGACTAGCATGATATGTGGGCTATTTGCCATCTTTTATTGGGTAAAGTGATAAAAAATAAAAATGATTTTTACACAACATAAGGGAGTCAATGAGAAAGTTAAGTTAACAAGATTCCATTCATAATTTTTGCAAAATTTTCACTGAAAAATCGGTTGTATATTCACTAAAAGTTTGGCAAGAGTATCCCGTATTCTGAACAGTGTTGTAGAGTTGGTTTATTCGCTAAAATTTTGAGACCGTTACATGTATTTAGCAATCAAAGATGTGAAAATTGAGAGTTCAAGCTACAATTACAAACCAAGATCATGTACATGGGGAAATTCATTTTCCATTTGATTCATGCATGCTCTTTACTAATTCTTTCATATGGCCAAAAGGAATACAAGGTACAAGGTAGTTCATTTATACAAGGTGAAAAAGTTCATTCTATCACAATAGCCTCATTTCATACTAAACTTGCCATGAAGGGAAATACAAAACATGAACATAAAGATAGAAATAAAAGGACTAACATGACCAACAAAAGCAAAAGACAAAAGCAAATGAAACAAAAACTACATTATAGGCCGATTGCACCCCCCTAAGCTTGAAATCTGCAGTGTCCTCACTGCATCAATCGAGCTCATGAAGGTAACAACCAGATACTTGTCATGGGTAAAAATCAATAAGAGGGGCCAACACCCTCATGGTCAGTCTGAAAGAATTGGCTGACAAGATCATCCTCCAGTACATCCATCAGAGTAGGCTGTGGGGTGGGCTCTGGCTGCTATTGTGGTGGTGGCTGATACGGCTGCGGGATGGAGTAGTGGCCCTGAGAGATGTGCCACAAATCCATGTCGTGGACCATGTCGTGCATCACAGTATACTACTTACCCATCTGATCCAGGCAGTTGTCGATGTGATCGAACTGTTGTTGCACATAGCTGTACAGATGCTTGACATCAGGTATCGCCCAGGAATACTCTGTCTGGGTGCTGGTGGAGGAAGGCGGTGGAGAAGAAGAAGCAGAAGGGGCTGAAGGACTTGCCCCGGTATCACCAACAGCTTGGGTAGCTGTTATCTCATCATCAGTGGCCAGCAGGACTTTCTAGTTGTCTTTGTTCTCTAAGGTGACAAGCGTAGGGTCTGGAAGGTCAACATATTGATCATCATTTAAGAACTAACAGAACTTTTTTTCACAGTTGGAAACCTTCGAGATCAAGCCTATAGAGAGAAGATATTGAATATCTACCAGGTTTCTACCTGGTGCAGCCTCAAGCCCTGTCAAATCCATGTCAAGTTTCTATGCAATCAAAGTAATTAAACCGCCACACATGATGTCACCAGCGTCCCTCTTCTTCACCTTTTTTTTTGGGACATAGAGATAATCTTATTCATCCTATTCTCGGGTTGCAGGCAGACAAGTTGAGACAATTATAGAAGGGTTCATCCCTTATTCACTCCAATACTCTACTGGAATAAACTCAGGACATTTGGTCCACACTATAGAATCACTGACGTTCCTCACAGCCCATTTGACTAAAAGGTCTGCTAAGACGTTTGCCTCGCATTTGACGAACTGGATCTGGATGTTTGGTTTTGTTTCCATAAGTTCTTCAATCTTCTGTTGATATAGCCGATATTTAGGCATATCGATCAGCTTAGTGTTCAGAATATCATGTGCTAGTTTTCTATCTGACTCAATGATCAAAGCCTCTGGTCTTTGAATCATAGCTTCAATGCCTCTACAAATAGCCAGTAATTCAATATCTAAGGTATAGTGTCCCTTCCCGGTCTGAGCTCCTGCTATAATCCATTTTTGATGTGTGTCTCTGGCCACGTAGCTTGTGGCTGCTCTATCATTTCTTTTCCGTACTGATCTGTTAACATTTACTTTGATGGTGTTGAGGGGTAAAGGTGACCAATTAGCAGTTGGCGTGCTCTGGTGTGGGCTGGTTGGAATCCAAAATGCATAAAGAGACTACCTGACTTTATGTGCTATTGTTTGAATACTCGTCGAAGGAGTATTCCATTTGCCAGAGAAGATTAGCTCATTTCTGTGTTGCCACAAGGTCTTCGCAGTGAGGCGAACCACATTGATCTGCTCCTACCGTCTTTGTTGTTCTTCAAGTTCCAGGAGAACCATACAACCACTGATTCTCTTGCCTCAAACTGTAGCTTGCTATTTCTTGAGACAGTGTTCCACACCTGTTGTGCAGATTGGCAATCTCTAAGGATATGTAGTGTGGATTCACTAATGAGGCTGCAAACGGGACATCTATCATCCTCTGTAAACCCACATTTGGTTCTGTTCAGGTTTGTCATCAGCCCTTCGTGTAGCGCCTTCCATAGAAAGGTCTTTGTGTGTTACGGTACCAGAAGCTTCCATATTGTGGTCCAGTTACCTGGGATGCGGATACAAGCACTCTGAATCAGCTGTTTGTATTAATTTTGTGTTCAGAAGCTGCCATGGATGTCATACAGATGACACCAAACGTCCTCCTCTCCATTTGGAATCGGGGGTAACATGTGCAATATAGTGCTCGCAGAGTCCGGAGTGAACCAGTGCTTAATGAACTCATCATCCCATCTGCCTTCAGAGGCCATGGAGCTAACTTTCAGGTCCTGAATATCCTCAGGGATTGTATAGCCTTTCTTTAGGGAGGGACTAAACTTCGCTTCCACCCATTTATCATGCCATACTGATGTCGATTTGCCATTAACAATAGCTTTAGCAGCTTTCGCCATCACAGTGTCTTTCTTATGCACTGTATTTCCATAATCGAGATCTTGTTTGTCTGCCTATGTCCTGACAATGCATGTATTTCTTTGTCATGACCTCTTTTCATATGGTCCCTTTTGCTGTTAAGAACTCCAAGATGTTCCTGGCAAGGAGTGCTTCGTTTTGGAGCTGCGCTGGTTTGATATTTAGGTCGCCTAGGTGCATTGGCGCTATTAATTTCTTCTAGGAGACCAGGCTGAGGCTCTTGTTCACATTCGGTCCTCCCCAAATGAAGCTCTAGATGTTTTTATCAATGTTGTCGCACACTGAGATGTGAAGATGACTAGTTTGCATTATGTATGTAGGCAGCGAGTTGAGCACCGATCTGGCCAGGGTGGCTCTCCCAACTAGAGATAGAGTGTGTGTCATCCATGAGATGATGCACTGGTCTATGGAGTTGAGGAGATTCAGGTAAACTATTTTACTCGCTCATTTGTGGAGTATCAGAACTCCAAGATGTCTTCCCAGGTCCTCCGTTCTCTTGTATCTATAGCGTTCGGCAGATCCTCCTTCTAAGAGGTCGATCTGTGTTCTTGGAGAAGTATACTGATGATTTTTCGGGGGATAAGATTTGGCCAGACACATCGCCAAATCTCTTAATACACCTCACAATGGTTGTAGCCTATTTGACAGAAGCTTCGCTGAAGAGGGTAATATCATCCACAAAACAAAGATGTGTCAATCTGGGTCCCCTTCTTGTGATGAGTAGCGGCTTCCAGCTTCCTGCGTTCACCATTTTCCCAATGTCTTGGCTCAAACGTTCTAGACATAATATGAATATGTATGGTGACAACAGATCCCCCTGACGGACTTCACGTGATGCTTTGAAGGGTGGCAGTAGTTTCCCTTTCCATGAGATAGCTATCTCACCGCTAGTGATTATATTCATAATCAATGTAATGAGAAAATGTGGAATAGGTGTCCTCTGGAGAGTGTCGTAGATGAAATCCCATCTCATCTGATCGTACGCCTTGGCTAGATCAAGCTTCAAGGTCATGCATTTCTGCCCTATTCTTCTTATACCCATGGTGTGGACCACATCCTGCAACAATATGGTGTTGTCTGAGATTCGTCGACCCAGAACAAAGCTCGTTTGGCTGTGTGAGATCCAGCTGCTTAGAAATGCTTTGATGCGCTCCACGATAATTTTAGATAGAAGCTTCATGCTCACGTTGTTAAGTGCTATCGGTCAGAGGTGGTTGCAATGCTCCAGAGTAATGGTTTTTCGGATAAGAACTAGTGTTGATCTCGCCATCTATTGTGGTATAGGTTGACCTACAAAACATTGAAGGATTGTTAGTCGTAAAGATGATTTGATTTGGTTCCAGTTCTTTTGCAAGAACCCCGCGTCAATCCCGTCCGGGCCAGGGACCTTCACCGAGTTCATGCGGTTAAACACTTCCAAGATCTCTTCATCTGTTGGGGAGCTCCTCATGTAGTGATCCATTTCTGGTGACCATCCTTGAAACTCGCTAGGGTACTACATAGGTTCATTATGCATGATCGTTGGCCTCTCATCGGTAAAGATCTTCTTGAAATGATGGTTGATAAGCTTCGCTAGATCCTCTTCCTACTCCACCCAATTCCCTCTCTTGTCCTTCAGTTTTGAAATAACATTCATCCTTCTCTTCGCCTTAACCAGAGCTTGAAAGTAAGCTGTGTTCGAGTCCCCCAACTTCAGCCAGTCGCACCTTGCCTTTTGATGCCAGTCAGCTTCCTCTTTCGCAAGACCATCCATGTACTCACATTGGATCGCTCCTATCTACTTGTCTAGTTCTGTTGAATAGTTATTGGACAAATCTCCCTGCTTCTTGGTTAACGCTTCTAGGAGGAAGGTCTTGTTCTTTCCTTCTTTGTGTCGTTCCTCTTTATCCCATTTAGCTGCAGCTCACATGAAGCTGTTCACTGTAGTGGTGAACTCCTCGTTGCTGTTCCAATGTTCCTAAAAGAAGGATGGGAAGGTATGTCGTGTTGTCCATGAAGTGCTGGTTTTTAGGTGTTGTGTATAGGCCTCCTGGCGGCGGTTAGTTTTAACCAGTATAGGCACATTATCTGACGTTACTCTTGGTAGTAATTCGACTATGGTGTTGGGATATGCATCCATCCACTCCCAATTTGCTACTGCTCGATCAAGACGTTCCTGGAGGCAACCCCTTTTAAACGTCATCTGAGGACCCACTGTTGGTATGTATGCCCTGAGAGCCAATCATGGGATGATTGGTGGGATACATTAATATTGATTTGATAAACATCAAAGGTAAGCTTCCAATTCTTTCTGGTTCAGTCATATGACATAGTGATAGAACAGATTGAATGTCTAGAGAATGACAATACTCAATGACATATGCCTTCAGGTTCAGGACTTGAACGATGAGATCATATGGATGCTAAGAGTTTGTACATTCTTGTTATGTCCCTAGTCATATATCATTGTGGAAGGTAGATAGACAGCAATGACACACAAGATTGGATTGTGGTGTTGGTTGATGACATAATCACATTAGTCATGATATAGAGATATCAAACCAAACACATAGGTACTTGTTAGAGAACAAGTGTACCAAACAGACCCACTGTGAGTTTGACACATGGAACCATGACATGGTAGTCACAGTCAGTACTCACAGTGATGGTGGTGAATGTGATTCTTTGACCTGAAATCACTACACTCAACACATGTCGTTGGGTACACTTTGACATCATCAAACGCAGTCCTGAAACATGGGTTGTTATAAAGGTCATGATTGGGTGGCTTTGACACATGGGGCTTTTGAGGGGTGAGTGATAGATATGGGATTTTTCCCTCCTGAGGGAGTTTGATATCCAAGGCCACTTGATGAGTACGATTTAAATAGGCATGCACACACATGTGTGAATCAGTATGTGATATTGATGTCATACATATCTCTTCCAATCTACTCTGAGATCAAGAAAGTGAATGAACATTGACATGATGACTGTTGCATGCCTCGAGTTCATTCGGTATATTAGTGACAAAGGAATTATACATTCACTGTAACACCATTCACGGATTGTAGGATTGAAAGTTGTTCTCCAACTTTCTATTTCACTTGGGTAGCACTGATGTGTGACTAGGCACTGCTCTTTTCTTGTGAAGTCATAAGTGTTATGGATTTTCACTGCCAACGTGAAATGGACCTGCAGGGTCACACACATAGGATTTAACCTGGAAGAGGAGTTTTGTCCACAAACAATGTTTAGATTGATTACTAAAGGAGTTTAGTAGTTCAATTAAACACTCAATTGATTGATAGCTCAAAATCATAGTGTTCAAGGTGTTAGACAGATTGATTAGAGTATCAGATTGATTGAAACTGCAATTGACTGTTTCTGCACAATCTGCACTCCCAACCGATTGGCTCATGTGATGAACTGATCGACTGAGCTTGGTGAACCAATCAGCTCAGGTTGTGAGTCGATCAGCTCATGGACAGGGTGAAACAATCGCTTCAAGTGTTGAAACAATCGATTCAACTGTTGCAACTGAGCAAGTTGGGAAAGTAGGATTGGTGAGAATTTTCCTTTCATTTCACTTGCCCAATTTGATTGGAACAAGGATTGGTATTTGATACCAATTAGAAACAAAAGAGAAAAAGTCAATCGGGAACTGACTAGGGCCACGAACCGACTGGTTCAGAAGTGAATCGACCGGTTGAGGTTTCCCAACCGATCGGTTGAGGTGTCAACCGACTGGCTCAGGTCCCCAACCAACCGTTTCAGAAATGAAACGATCGGTTCATGTTGCGCAGCTGGTTGTTTTTTTGGAAAATCTCGAACCCTTCTACTCCTGCTTTAGTCCTAGATTGCCCGGGATAGAGAACCTTGTCCCATGACCTTCCTATATATATAGGGGTATTGGGGGCTTCTCAAAGTACAACTCAGTGCAAACCACTTGCTCTGCAAATTTGAAGTTCTCTCTGGTTTTGGTAACCGAGAGAGCCCAAGCAAGTGATACCCGATAAGGGAGGCACAACAAGGGAAGGATAACTGCAGGAAGCGACTGGTGGTAGGAGAGTGTGTTGGTGACTAGTAGGTCGATAGGAGGGTGCGTCTCCTTCTAATTCCTTGTGGGACAAGGAGATTGGAGTTCGAGGTGGTCCGTGTGGACTACTTTAGAGGCGGGAGGTTTCTGCCGCTCGGAGGACAACTGTCAATCCCGACAGTCTCGGAGAGACTAGGAGTCGTCAGTCTCGGTGCGACCAGGAGTTGCACAGACACCGTCCAAGACCGGAGGTGAAGACCGCGCAAGGCGCGAGGTATTGTCACCGAGCAAGCCTCGGGACATGGTATGATTCCACAAACCATCCTTTCCTATTGTATAGACATTGACGTGTTTCCTTGTTCCGGGTTTGGGGGAGAAATTTTTTGTTTCCGCTGCCTTCTATGCCTCCCCTAAAACCATACAGTGGTATCAGAGCCACATCAAGTGCTCTATACTTTGGGATTATCGATATGATCAATTTTGGTTTATCGCCTTTATTTATTGCATACGATGCAAATAAAATTGGCTTTATGCATGTCCAATCCTAAATCACAAATTCCAATTTACATATATGATATGTATTATTAATGCACTCGATACGCGTCGCCCTTAAACGAGTTTTGTGGTGGATGTATAGCGTGGTTATGGCCAATAAACCCTATCTGTATTTGGTTGTATGTGGTTGCTTGCATCTTGGTCTGCGCACCGATCTTCCTTCTCCTATTCCTGATGTAACTCGAAATAATTAGAGATTTCTTTCCTACCTTTGCTCCCCTTGAATGTAACTCGAGGTTTCTCTTTTTACAATGTAAAATAGGATAGAATTTTATTTCCTGTTATTTCAAAGAACGGAGGATATCCTGACGACAGATGAGATGATCAGTTCAAGGCGTGAACCAATCGGTTGACGTTCCATACGACCGGTTCAAGGAGTGAGCTGATCGGTTGATGACTAGTTCAAGGAGCGAGACGAGCAGGTGGCGGCAGTGATGAGATGCACGACGACCAGGCGAACCGATCAGTTGGAGGAGCCAACCGATTGGCTGGTGGCACCCAGACGACCGACCAGATCGAGTAGGCCACTCATGTGATGAGTTGATCTACTCGGAAGGCAAAGCACAGAGTTCATCTTATACAGGTTGCATGTGATGTAGACCTAGATGACCATGATTCCTCTTATCTTGAGGAATCACATTAGGATGGCCATAATCATCGCTTTTATCATTTTGCATGTTTTCTATGGGATATAGCATGTATATGATGCATACTATATATTGTGGTGATTAGATATGTATATGTATATAAAAACCAAATCCCTCATTAAATATTAGGTTTTAGATGCCTTCCAAATGTGACACACATGAAAAGCTTGATCGAACAAGTGTAGGCATGCCCAAGCATGGTGCACCGTCTATCTCGTGGAAGCGTGAAGGATGGATATGTGGGTCTGTCCAAGCAGGGTGCATATTCATTGCGTTGGCTTTGGGTCGGACTTAACAAGGTGACCTAGATAGGATCTAGCACCTTAAGGCATGGAGATGATCATGGCAAGGAGTTTCATATGACATCTTATCAAGAGTTGCATATGATGCAATTGGCAAGAGTTGCCTACCTGAGAGATCTAAGTTGTGGGTGACAACCCAAGCTGGTCCATGACTTAGAGGATTTTAGGATCTTGCCCACTAGAAGGTTGTATGCTGCAATCTTCCGAATTGATGGTGAGGGCTATCAATTTGAACTAAAATAGTGGGAGTGATAATTAATTAAAGGCCTAATTATATCATCAAATTTTCAAATCAATCAAATAAGTCAAAAATGAGTTTTGGACTAAAATTGCATATTTCCTTTTGTAGTACAAATGACAACAAACAACAATCACTTTTCTTTGTGATCGATCCTTGAAAAGGACAGGCTAAATGGGACAAACTTCCATGACTGGTATAGGACATTGAGAATTGTTCTCACTCAAGAGAAAAAGCTCTATGTCCTGGATACTCCAATTCCAGAGGAACCTGCTCTCCTAATGCAGCAAAGGCAGAAAGGGATGCTTACAAGAAGCATTCTGATGATGCCATTGATGCAAAGTGCTTGATGTTGTGCTCTATGAACCACGAGTTGCAGAGACAAATGAGAACATGGGTGTCATTGAGATGATTCAGCATCTCAGGAACATGTATGAAGATCAAGAACGACAAGAGAGATACGATGTTTCAAGGGCACTGTTCAAGTGCGTCATGACAGAAGGAGATCCAGTTGGTCCTCACATACTCAAGATGATTGGATATGTGGAGAACCTGACAAGACTGGGATTTCCACTGAGCCAAGAGTTGGCTACTGACGTGATACTGCAATCGTTGCCAGAATCCTACAGTCAGTTTGTGATGAACTACAACATGAACAACTTTGATAGGCCACTGTCAGAGTTGTTGGGCATGTTGAGGACAGTCGAGACACAGATGAATAAGGACAAGCCTAAGTCTATGATGGTGATCACAAGTAAGAAAGGCAAGTCCAAGCGAAAGGGCAAGGGCAAAGCTAAGAAAGGTTCTGATGCTAGCCAGGAGCCCAAGTCGTCTTCAGCCCTCAAGGCCAAGGGAGGCGTGACCAAGAAAGGAAATTGCCACCATTGTCAAAATCTAGGACATTGGAAAAGGAATTGTCCTCTCTATCTGGAAGAACAAAAGAAGAAGGAGGCAACAAACATCTCTACTTAAAGGTGTCATGAAAGTAAACTTGTAACACTTTTGAGGTATATGATACCAAGATGTAAAGTGTAAAGCACTCAATAAATGGGGCAAGTGTTGCCGCCATAGATAGGAGTACTTTAGTTTATTTTCAGCCTAAAGGCATGTAATACAGTTATGAACTTCTATTTCATATTTGCCAATAGATAGAAACACTTTATTTTTGCATATTGTATGACAATGATGGCAATCAATAAAGAGATGTTTCAATTTCTAAAGATATGATCTTTAAGGAAATGCCTTGTTTATCTTGTGGTATTTGATATGCCTAAGATAAAATGATACCTAAAAGTTATAGATAACTCAAACAATCAAATTAGCATCAATCATGAGAAATTCATTTCTAGTTTCCATGTGATGGATAAATCTAGACTCTTTTGGTTAGAGAACCAGTAAGAGACATGAATATCTTAAACATGATTAATCAATCTTCACTATTGGTAGTGGGAGAATGATTATCCTATTAGGTATAATACATGTGATGTATTTACATACCTATTGGAGAAAATGCTAATACTTCAAATGGTGTTTAGAGAAATACCAATATGAATATCTTGAAGTGTTCAAGATTATCATAGATGAAGTGCAAATTTGGTAAAGTGTTAATTCTTGATGAGATCAATGAATGAAATACTTGGACCAAATGTTTGAGATCCTTATGAGTGATTATGATAATGTATCATAGTGAACTCGTGATTAAGGCATGGTGATGTCTAAATCAAGAAGGAATCATACTCTAAGGAGTTAGAGAATGATTATCAAATAACTGAACTCTTCTTAAATAAAAGAATACCCCACACTAATAAAGGACATTAAGAATCACAAGGAGTTGTGAGTTCTTATATCCTTAACATATACACTTCAATTATCTATGTGATGAGTTGTTCATGTGATGAGTCAACTATCTAGATGAATATGAGGAACCGAATTTTGAGTTATGGTTTATGACCATTACATCCTAAATGACATCCATGTGAACCATAAGGTATGACCTTGATGGTAACACCCATTGGATGAAATCCATAAGTGAAAATGAATCTTAAGTGTTAAGACACATGGATAACATTTTGAGAAGGATGATGCTTGTTGATTGCAACTTAATGACTAAGACATTTGGCATATGGATACTAAAACTGCATTCCTATGAGGAATAAAACAAGGATGTGTACATGACACAACCTATAAGGTTTATGAATCCACTAATGCA
This sequence comes from Alisma plantago-aquatica, assembly GCA_963693085.1. NCBI lineage: Eukaryota > Viridiplantae > Streptophyta > Magnoliopsida > Alismatales > Alismataceae > Alisma > Alisma plantago-aquatica. Next base: position 350,566,015 of record OY856410.1, on the reverse strand, counting down.
AATGAAGTCTATAAGTTACAATGGACTAATCAATGTGATTGATTGAGTACAAGCAACTCAGAATTGGATCTTTACTTTGATGATATAGTCAAAGGGTTTGACTGATATGTCAAAGATAAAGAAGGATCTATGATTTAGTGGGAGCATATTCACATTCCACATGTTGATGGAAATGTTCTAGAATGGAAATCCAAAAGTGGAAATTATCTTTAAGGAAGACAGAGATGTTTCCTATGTGATAGGAATAGAGATATATAGAGATAGTTCTTGAAAACCTCTTGACCTGGAAAAGAGAGAGCATACATTGGCAATCTGTACTGAAGGGTTCGATGTACACAGATTCAGTGGGAAAAAACTTGTCCATGTTACATGGAGTTAGTATCCCAAGGCTAAGTGTCCAATTCTTATGAAGAATGGGAACACTAAGAATATATATGGATCTATCATGTATGTAATCATCCCATTATCTTGCATGTATGGACATGGCAAGAATAAAATGCATTCATCATCTTATATGTAGGACATGACAATATGACGTGCTCATCCTGATAACTCGTATGTGGGACATGACGAGTGGATGTCTATCTACTTCTAGTAAGGGTTACTGGAAACCATAAGAACTTGATAAGTACATGAGAAGTACTAGTTCTATGGAGATAAGGAAGAGTTCGATGTAAAGAGTTACATTGATGCGAACTTTTGAAAAGGACAGAAAATTAATCGCAAATTTTAATGGGATATAAAAGTGAAAGTTTGTTGATAATTGGAAGTGTTCCAATAAAACCAGTTAAAAGGAAATGTAGAGTATCTATGTGTTAGAGAACAACAGTGGATACTATATGGATCTGGAAGTTCATGAGATGAACTTATAGATATTCCGATCATTAATGACAAGTATGGAATCCTTGATCATGCAATGTGGCTAAAGGGTAGCAAAGGAATATTGGATCACATATTACAGTGACTCCATCTCATACGTGTGACGTACATCGAAGAGATGTGAGACATGCAATTAATACTGACTTTGGCAAGGTGTTGCCATAACTCACTATGTTGGCACAAGAGCACAGTAACATGTGGGACATGTTTGAAGATCACTATGAATATGATTCAAGGGTGATTGTCTCGCAGTGCAAGTGGGAGTCTGTTGGTATGTATGCCCTGAGAGCCAATCATGGTATGATTAGTGGGATACATTAAGATTTATTTGATAAACATCAAAGACAAGCTTCCAATTCTTTCTGGTTCAGTCATATGAGATAGTGATAGAACAGATTGAATGTCTATAGAATGACAGTACTCAATGACGTATGCCTTCAGGTTCAGGACCTGAACGATGAGATCATACAGATGCTAAGAGTTTGTACATTCTTGTTATGTCCCTAGTCGGATGTCATTGTGGAAGGTAGATAGACAGCAATGACACACAAGACTAGATTGTTGTGTTGGTTGATGATAGAATCTCATTAGTCATGATATAGAGATATCAAACCAAACACATAGGTACTTGTTAGAGAACAAGTGTACCAGACAGACCCACCGTGAGTTTGACACATGGAACCATGACATGGTAGTCACAGTCAGTACTCACAGTGATGGTGGTGAACGTGATTCTTTGACCTAAAATCACTACACTCAACACATGTCATTGGGTACACTTTGACAGCATCAAACGCAGTCCTGAAACATGGGTTGTTATAAATGTGATGATTGGGTGGCTTTGACACATGGGGCTTTTGAGGGGTGAGTGATAGATATGGGATTTGTCCCTCCTGAGGGAGTTTGATATCCAAGGCCACTTGATGAGTAGGATTGAAATAGGCATGCACATGCATGTGTGAATCAGTATGTGATATTGATGTCATACATATCTCTTCCAATCTACTCTGAGATCAAGAAAGTGAATGAACATTGACAGGATGACTGTTCCATGCCTCGAGTTCATTCGGGATATCAGTGATAAAGGAATTATACATTCACTATAACACCATTCACGGATTTTAGGATTGAAAGTTGTTCTCCAACTTTCTATTTAACTTGGGTAGCACTGATGTGTGACTAGGCACCGCTCTTTGCTTGTGAAGTCATAAGTGTTATGGATTTTCACTGCCAATGTGAAATGGACCTGCAGGGTCACACACATAGGATTTAACCTGGAAGAGGAGTTTTGTCCACAAACAATGTTTAGATTGATTACTAAAGGAGTTTAGTAGTTCAATTAAACACTCAATTGATTGATAGCTCAAAATCATAGTGTTCAAGGTGTTGGACATATTGATTAGAGTATCAGATTGATTGAAACTGCAATTGACTGTTTCTGCACAATCTGCACTCCCAACCGATCGGCTCATGTGATGAACTGATCGGTTGAGCTTGGTGAACTGATCGGCTCAGGTTTTGAGTCGATCGGCTCATGGACAGGGTGAAACAATCGCTTGAAGTGTTGAAACGATCGGTTCAACTGTTGCAACCGAGCAAGTTGGGAAAGTAGGATTGGTGAGAATTTTCCTTTCGTTTCACTTGCCCAATTTGATTGGAACAATGATTGGTATTTGATACCAATTAGAAACAAAAGAGAAAAAGTCAATCGGGAACTGACCAGGGCCATGAACCGACCGGTTCAGAAGTGAACCGACTGGTTGAGGTGTCCCAGCCGATTAGTTGAGGTGTCAACTGACTGGCTCAGGTCCCCAACCGACTGTTTATGAAATGAAACGATCGATTCAGGTTGCGTAGTTGGTTGTTTTTTGTGGAAAATCTTAAACCCTTCTACTCCTACTTTAGTCCCGCATTGCTCGGGATAGAGAACCATGTCCCATGACCTTCCTATATATATAGGGGTATTGGGGGCTTCTCAAAGTACAACTCAGTGCAAACCAATTTCTCTACAAAGTTGTTGTTCTCTCTAGTTTTGGTAACTGAGAGAGCCCAAGCAAGTGCTACCCGATAAGGGAGGCACAGCAAGGGAAGGACAACTGCAGAAAGCGATTGGTGGCACGAGAGTGTGTTGGCGACTAGTACGCTGACAGGAGGGTGTGACTCCTTCCAATTCCTTGTGGGACAAGGAGATTGGAGTTCTAGGTGGTCTGTGTGGACTACTTTAGAGGCGGGAGGTTTCTGCCGCTCAGAGGAAAGATGTCAATCCCGACAGTCCCGGTGAGACCAGGAGTCGTCAGTCCCGGTGCGACCAAGAGCTGCACAGACACCGTCCAAGACTGGAGGTGAAGACCACGTAAGGCGCGAGGTATTGTCACTGAGCAAGTCTTGGGATAAGGTATGATTCCACAAACCATCCTTTCCTATTGTATAGACATTGACGCATTTCCTTATTCCGGGTTTGGGGAGAAAATTTTTGTTTCCGCTGCCTTCTCTGCCTCCCCTAAAACCCAACACCCGCAGCCCCCAAATCCTCTAGCCTGGCCTGAGCTAGTGCTTCGGCAAACTCGTGACAACTGGAAAGATTAACCCGAGTTCTCTCACTCTTCTCCTCTGGTGTAAGGGTAGCATTGATGTCATTGAGGACCAACCACGGTAGCGAGGAAGCTGTCGCTAAGGTACTTAAATGATTCCATAAGAATCTCCATCGATGTTGTTGAGGGCTTGCGTAGACGAAGGTGAGTAACATTTGGTTGTTTACAAGGCAGTGGATGAACTGGTGATGAAGTGTCAGGATCTCCACTTTCCCTATGCTCCTTCTCCATAGAATCCAGATTCCACCAGCGAAACCAATCGCTTCCACCTGGTGAGATTCGTCAAAGTTAAGTGTATTGATGATGTAGTATGCCATGACTCCGCTCATACGTGGTTCAATAATAGCCAGAATGTCAATGCTAAGCTTGTTCTTGAAATATCTAATAGCATTCTGAATGGCCTCTTTGCCAATGCCTTGGACATTCCAGGTTGCATAGATCATTAAGTACTTGTTTTGGAGACGAAGGGGTTGGCTTCACCCTCCTCTGCCTGGTTGTCCTCCTCTGATTGAAATTGCTTCCCTCTTTTCCTTGTTCCAGGTCTTAGAATATCAGCTCCAGTGCCTATTTTGTGGTTTCTTAAGTGAATCCCCACTGATCCCCCTCCTTGCGGAGGGTTCTTTATGCCACCCTTCTTCATGTTGTTGTTAGATGTCAGGTTAAATTGTCTGAAGCAGAATGAAAGACTTGGTGCCTCCTTTCCCCCAGCCCCAGTGAAAACTACGACATCTTCCTCTGGAATGTTAATGGCTTTGTGATTGTTTTCCTTCCCATCTTGTTGATGCACCGTTATTCTATTGGGTTTCGAGCTCCCTGTAGGATTCGGCAAATGACTCAATGGTTTCCTTCTAGAATGTGTTTCCTATGATTGGGTATTTCTTCTCGTTGTCTCCTTCCTTTCTCTCCAGTCTATTCCAGTTATCCTGTCCGCTGCTTCCTGGTAGTTAGGCTGGGGATCCTAAAGTTCCTCTTCCTCGGGGAGTGCTGCAAACCTGTTATTACTTGTTGTTCGGTCTTGTGGTGTTGTAGGTGCCTTTTGTGGGTGACGTTGCATGGGCTTCACATGCAAAGCACTGGTAAACCCACCCGTGGATATGGGGATAACAGGTGTCTCTGTGTTTCCTTCAGTATCTAATTTCTTTGTTGCTACCTCCGCTTCCATCTTCTCCTTGTAGGTATCCTCTTTGTGGCCGATTCTGCCACAAAACATGCATATTGTGGGCATATTCTCGTACTATACAACTCATCTTGAATGACGATAGAAGGGACTACCAGTCTTGTAGTGTCCAGCTTGACGACCACTCTAGAAAATTTCCCTCGCCTTTTCAGTAAGGTGTTGTTGTCAACATTAATAGTGGATCCCAGAGTGTTCCCTATCTCCTCCAGGATTCGCTGTTGATAAAGGAATATTGGTAGTTTTGGAAATCTAAACCAGGCCACCACATACCTAGGATTAGCGTCTGAGGGGACAAATCTTGGGTCCCAAGGTTGTACTGACAGATACGATCCCAGCATTGGCCAAGGGCCCCGGTTAACACCTTGATGTAATCATCCTCCCTCAGCAACTGGACCAGATAATAATTATTTTCCAGGTCAATCAGTCGCATATTACCTATGGGGTTATACATGGCTTTGATGTGAGTTTGCAAGTCCATGAATCCTATGTCCTTCCCAAGGACTTTCACAATAACAATATAGCACCACAGTTTCATTAGTTGACCGTATTTATCCGGGTTGATCTCCATGTGAGGCATTCCGTCTTTCATAGCAACCCTAATATCTTTTTCATTCAAGATGACTTCTGCATCCTCGAAGCCCAGAATAGAATTAACAGATCCACCTGCAATGTCACTATAGGAAATTGGAACTCTTGGGTCTGGTCGAGCTTGTGTTGCCGGTCCCTGCTTCTTACTGGTCTTGTTTCCCAGTAGGTTTGGAAACTCCTCCGCTCCAGGGATGCCTCCCTCATACTCCATTTGCGATCTTGCTTGATTGTTCTGTGGGTTGTTTTGTGATTAGATAGCCACGTATGAAGCATACTGTAAGTCGATGCCGACTTTGTGTAGGACTCCAGTCGCTCCAGTCCCGCTCACATCCTGATGTCCGTCGTTGTTATATGGGATAGTCCTATCCCTCTTGGTTCCCTCGCTATCCATGATGGTGTCCTGGTCATTAACGCCGCACACTACTTCTCTTCAAGGATCCCACCCATCTGGTGGTCGGAAACCTTGACCTCCTCCTCCTCCTCCACGGCCACCCCGACCGCCGCCTCTCCCAGGTTTCCCAAACCCTAACATGGAATTCTATATTGAGTATCTTTTCCCTTCTTCACCTTCTTGATTTCAAGGAAACATTGAAGAATATATAAAGCAACATGGATTTCGTGCTCATACATCATGCCCCATAAGAAAAAGAGATCTTGCTTCCCAACAACCCCTTGTGTCTCCTTCTTGGCAAAAACCCTGGTACTAAGAAGGCGATGAATATATCGGAAGATTGGGTTGTGGATAGGGGATCCCCTGGATGATTTTGCCTCATGGAAATCCTCATCAGAAATCTCAAACCAAAAAAGTAGGTGGGTAAGCAATCACACCATCATAGTGACACTCCAGTAACTCACAAAAATGCCGAAAGGTGAGTTTAAAAGAACGACCCAAAAGTCTAAAATGTATAATACCAAAGGGCTCGAGCTTCTTCTGTGGGTATTGCTCGGTGACGAGTTTCGTAAAAAATGCATATACAAGATGGGGGTAGGTGTTTGATACCATAAGGCAAATGTAGCTCAAACCCAGGTCTTGTAGGTGCATGAGGACTTCATCCTTGAAGCCCAGAGTTGTCAGCATTTGCTGGCAAGAAAACCGAGAAGGGAGAACTCTCCGTGCAATCAAGAACTGGTATGTCGGGTCTTCCTCCGGGGTGACCCAAAACTGCATAGTAGAGATGTACCCCGACGCTTGGGAGGAGCCGACGCCATGCTTGCGGTTGCTTATTTGCTTGAAAGGAGCCATATCTGCCGCTGACAGGAAAGCACATGCCATGTGCTAAAACAGACATGTCGTGTGTCTGAAACAGAAGGTCGGCTCAGACTACAACTCACACACCGTGTGTGTCCGGGTACATGCATTATACATAGAGGTCTGTGAAATTCTGCAGGTCACTAACTGCCAATTTTTGGGGGAAAATGGAGGTGACACGGCAGTGACTTTCTTAAAGAATGACCCTCGCATGGTTGAGGTGACTTGGTCAGGGAATTTTGTTGACCTCCTTGGCGTCCTAGAGGCGTTTGAAGAAGAGGATGATGGGTCCCTTTCTCATGACCTTGCTTGAGAAGATGGTAGTTACTCGAGGTAAAAGACGATGGCGACTCGTTCTTAACATCGGAGTAGTACCACCTAGTGCTAGGGCACATTGTTGTAGAAGAAAGAAACGGAAGCGGTGGCTGTTTGTGGAAGACACACTGTGAGTGCGGAAAGCACATGGCAATGGCGGTTGCTTGCTCAAAGAAGACACGGTCGCGAACACAGCACAGCGGTGGCTTGCTTGTTCTAGGGCATATGGTTGCTCTAGCTCGAATGAGAAAGTATGTGAGAGGGGTGGTCATGTGTGGGGCTTAAGACCTCTTTTTTCAATAAAATACATGACGTGTTCAATTAAAGACATGTCATGTGTCTTATCAGAACTTCTTTTCTATAATAAAAGACACGACGTGTACTATTTTGTACACGTCGTGTGACGTTCTAGAATTTTAAATGCCCATTTGCACTAATAAGCTACACGGTGTGTTCAAATAAAGACACTTTGTGTACTTTTTCCAGATAGTTCATTCGTTTTCCTTCTTCCGTGATACACGTCATGTCTGATTTTGGACACGACATACTTTTTTTCAGAACACTTAAATATTTCTTTTTCTGCTTCTGAACATGACGTTTACAAGTAAAGACACACTGTGTATTTTTTCGAAATTCCTTCTGCCTTTGCTTTCTGCTTGGGAACACGTCGTGTTTAACATAGCACACATCATGTACTTTTCCAGGTTTAGGAGAACTTGAATCTGTTGATCGACAACATGTCGTTTCAAATAAAGAAACCTCATGTACCTGGAGATATAACTCATTTGTTGTGTTTCTAGAAGTAGGGATACATTGTGTCTTAATTAAGACACGTTGTGTCTTCTGTAGTTTCTACAGAAAATAGCTTGTGTCAGCACATAATGAATAACAAATATGCAACGAAATTGTCTAAATTATTACATTCATCCATGACAAGCTTATTTACAAAACTAAAGAGAGTTTTTGACTCAAACAACTAGAAAAGAAATATATCCTAATGTGGGTTCAACTCCCACGAGGTCCTCCATTTAGAGTCTGGAGTGAGACTCTTCAATTATCTTTCAAGCATCTTGAAGGGAGCAAGAGGCTGCCTTGTGAACTTCGTCCCCCGAGGTATACAACTTGCAATGTTGCCCATTTACTTTGAATGCTCCATCCCTGTCTTGTAATTCAACAGCTCCATAAGAAAAAATCCTCAATATGAGAAAAGGGCCGAACCACTTTGACTTTAGTTTTCTAGGAAATAGCTTAAGTCTTGAGTTGAACAACAACATTTTGTCTCCCTCTTTGAAATCCTTCCTCCAGATTCTTTTTTCATGCCACTTCTTGGTTCTTTATTTGTATAGATTTGCATTTTCATATGCATCAAGCCATAGTTCTTCCAGTTCTTGTAGCTATAGTAGTCGCTTTTCACTAGCCTTCTTCATATCAAAGTTTAAGAACTTTATAGCCCATAGTGCACGATACTCTAGTTCCAGCGGAAGATGACAAGATTTTTCATATATCAGCTTAAATGGGGTTGTGCCTATGATGGTCTTGTAAGCCGTCCGGTACGCCCATAGTGCGTCATCTATCTTTAACGCTAAATCTTTCCTTGAGCGATACACTGTCTTCTCTAAAATGCTTTTTAGCTTCTGGTTTGAGACCTCTACTTGCCTAGAAGTTTGAGGATGATAAGGCATAGAGACATTATGTGTGACTCCATATTTAGCAAGAAGATTATTGAATTGTTTCTCAACAAAATGCATACCACCATCTGAGATTAGAGCTCTTATAACTCCAAAGCGAGGAAAGATGATTTTCTGAAAAAGCTTAACTACAGACTTTACATCCGGAGCTAGGGTTTGGATAGCCTCAACCCATTTAGAGACGTACTCAACAACGAGGAGAATATATTGGTAACCACATGAGGATGAGAATGGTCCCATATAATCAACTCTCCATACGTTGAATACCTCAATCTCTAACATATAATTAAGAGGCATATCATCACATCTAGAAATTCCTCTGGTTCTTTGGCATTTATTACAAGCTTTGACAAATAGATCGACATCTTTAAACAAGGTTGTCCAATAGAAACCGGCTTGTAGGATCTTAGCTGCAGTCTTCTCTCCTCTGAAGTGACCTCCATAAGGAGAGGCATGGCATTCAGAAATAATGGTAGCTATCTCTTCTTCAGCGACACACCTATGAATAAGTTCATCACTCCCATGTTTGAACAATAAGGGGCTGTTCCAATAGTAAAACTTTACGTCATGGAAGAACTTCTTCTTTTACTGGTATGTTAAACTCGGCGGCATCTGTCCTGTAGCAACGAAATTTGCAATATTTGTTGGGTTTTAGGGGAGGCAGAGAAGGCAGCGGAAACAAAAATTTTCTCCTCCCCAAACCCAGAATAAGGAAACGCGTCAACGTCTATACAATAAGAAAGGATGGTTTGTGGAATCATACCTTGTCCCGAGGTTTTCTCGGCGACAATACCTTGCGGCTTGTGCGGTCTTCACCTCCGGTCTTGGACAGTGTCTTTGCAGCTCCTGGTCGCACTGGGAATGACGACTCCTGGTCTCACCGGGACTGTCGGGATTGATAGATGTCCTCCGAGCAGTAGAAATCTCCTGCCTCTGAAGTAGTCCACACGAACCACCTGGAACTCCAATATCCTTGTCCCACAAGGAATTGGAAGGAGTCGCACCCTCCTATCAGCATACTAGTCGCCGACACACTTTCCTGCCACCAGTCACTTTCTGTAGTTGTCTTTCCCTTGTGCCTCCCTTATCGGGTAGCACTTGCTTGAGCTCTCTCGGTTACCAAAACCAGAGAGAACGACAACTTTACAGAGCAACTGGTTGCACTGAGTTATACTTTTAGAAGCCCCCAATACCTCTATATATAGGAGGGTCATGGGACATGGTTTTCTATCCCAGGCAATGTGGGACTAAAGCAGGAGTATAAGGGTTCGAGATTTTCCACAAAAACAACCAACTACGCAACCTGAACTGATCGTTTCATTTGTAAAACGGTCGGTTGGGGACATGAGCCGGTCGGTTGACACGTCAACCGATCGGTTGGGACCCATGAAACGGTCGGTTCATTTCTGAACCGGTCAGTTCGTGGTCCTGGTCAGTTCCCGATTGACTTTTCCTCTTTTGTTTCTAATTGGTACCTAATACCAATCCTTGTTCCAATCAAATTGGGCAAGTGAAACGAAAAGAAATTTCTCACCAATCCTACTTTCCCAACTCGCTCGGTTGGACCAGTTGAATTGATCGTTTCAACACTTGAACCGATCATTTCACCCTGTCCATGATCCGATCGACTCACCACCTGAGCCGATCGGTTCACCAAGCTCAGCCGATCGGTTCATCACATGAGACGATCGGTTGGGAGTGCAGATTGTGCAGAAACAGTCCATTGTAGTTTCAATCAATCTGATACTCTAATCAATCAGTCCAACACCTTGAACATTATGATACTGAGCTATCAATTGATTGAATGTTTAATTGAACTACTAAACTCCTTTAGTAATCAATCTAAATATTGTTTATGGACAAAACTCCTCTTCCAGGTTAAATCCTATGTGTGTGACCTTGCAAGTCCATTTCATGTTGGCAGTGAAAGTCCATAACACTTATGACTTCACAAGCAAAGAGCGGTGCCTAGTCACACATCAGTGCTACCCAAGTGAAATAGAAAGTTGGAGAACAACTTTCAATCCTACAATCTGTGAATGGTGTTACATTGAATGTATAATTCCTTTGTCACTGATATCTCGAATGAACTCGAGGCATGGAACAGTCATCCTGTCAACATTCATTCACTTTCTTGGTCTCAGAGTAGATTGGAAGAGATATGTATGACATCAATATCACATACTGATTCACACATGCGTGCACACCTTTCTCAATCCTACTCATCAAGTGGCCATGGATATCAAACTCCCTCGGGAGGGACAAATCCCATATCTATCACTCACCCCTCAAAAGCCCCAGGTGTCAAATCCACCCAATCATCACCTTTATAACAACCCATGTTTCAGGACTGCGTTTGATGATGTCAAAGTGTGCCCAACGACATGTGTTGATTGTAGTGATTTCAGGTTAAAGAATCACACTCACCACCATCACTGTGAGTACTGTCTGTGACTACCATGTCATGGTTCCATGTGTCAAACTCACAGTGGGTCCGTCCGGTACTCTTGTTCTCTAACAAGTACCTATGTGTTTTTTTTATATCTCTATATCATGACTAATGAGATTCTGTCATCAACCAACACCACAATCTAGTCTTGTGTGTCATTGCTGTCTATCTACCTTCCACAATGACATCCGACTAGGGACATAACAAGAATGTACAAACTCTTAGCATCTGTATGATCTCATCATTCAAGTCCTCAACCTGAAAGCATACATCATTGAGTACTATCATTCTCTAGACATTCAATCTGTTCTATCACTATCTCATATGACTGAACCAGAAAGAATTGGAAGCTTGCCTTTAATGTTTATCAAATAAATCTTAATGTATCCCACCAATCATCCCATGATTGTCTCTCAAGGCATACATACCAATAGACTCCCACTTGCATTGTGAGCCAATCACCCTTGAATCATATTCATAGTGATCTTCAAACATGTCCCACATGTTACTGTGCTCTAGTGTGAACATAGTGAGTTATGGAAACACCTTGCCAAAGTTAGTTTTTAACTGCATGTCTCTCATCTCTTTGCTGTACGTCACACGTATGAGATGGAGTTGTTGTAATATGCGATCTGGTATTCCTTTTCTAATGTTTAGCTACATTGCATGATCAAGGATTCCATACTTGTCATCAATGACCGGAATATCTATAAGTTCATCTCATGAACTTCCAGATCCATATAGTATCTATCCACTACTGTTATCTAACGCATAGATACTCAGAATTTCCTTTTAAATGGTTTTATTGGAACACTTCTAATTATCAACAAACTTTCACTTTTATATATCATATATATATTTTGCAATTAATTTTCTATCCTTTCAGAAGTTCGCATCAATGTAACTCTTTTCATTGAACTCTTCGTTATCTCCATAGAACTAGTACTTCTTAAGTACTTATCAAGTTCTGATGTTATTCCAGTAACCCTTACTGGAAGTAGACAGACATCCACTCGTCATTTCTTACATACGAGTTATCAGGATGAGCACATCATATTGCCATGTCCTACATACAAGATGATGAATGCATTTTGTTCTTGCCATGTCGATACATGCAAGATAATGGGATGATTACATACATGATAGATCCATATATATTCTTAGTGTTCCCATTCTTCATAAGAATTGGACACTTGGCCTTGAGATACTAACTCCATGTAACATGGACAAGTTTTCTCCCACTGAATCTATGCATACTGAACCCTTCAGTATAGATTGCCAATGTATGTTTTCTCCTCTTTTAGGTCAAGAGGTTTTCGAGAACTATCTCTATAGATCTCTATTCCTATCACATAGGAAACATCTCTATCTTCCTTAAAGATAATTTCCACTTTTGGATTTCCATTCTAGAACATTTCCATTTCACATCAACATGTGGAATGTGAACACGCTCCCACTAAATCACAGATCCCTTCTTTATCTTTGACATATCAGTCAAACCCTTTGACTATATCATCAAAGCAAAGATCCAATTCTAAGTTGCTTGTACTCAATCAATCACATTGATTAGTCCATTGTAACTTATAGACTTCATTTGCATTAGTGGATTCATAAACCTTATATGTTGTCACGTACACATCCTTATTTTATTCCTCATAGGAATGTGGTTTTAGTATCCATATGAAAAATGTCTTAGTCATTAAGTTGCAATCAACAAGCATCATCCTTCTCAAAATGTTATCCATGTGTCTTAACACTTAAGATTCATTTGCACTTATGGATTTCATCCAATGGGTGCTACCACCAAGGTCATACCTTATGGTTCACATGGATGTCATTTAGGATGTAATGGTCATAAACCATAACACAAAATTTGGTTCCTCATATTCATCTAGATAGTTGACTCATCACATGAACAACTCATCACATTGATAAACGAGGTGTATCCATCAAGGATATAAGAACTTACAACTCCTTGTGATTCTTAATGTCCTTTATTAGTGTGGGGTATTCTTTATTTAAGAAGAATTCAGTTATTTGATAATCATTCTCTAACTCCTTAGAGTATGATTCCTTGTTGGTTTAGACATCACCATGCCTTAACCATGAGTTCACTATGATACACTATCATAATCATTCATAAGGATCTCAAACATTTGGTCTAAGTATTTTATTCATTGATCTCATCAAGAATTAACACTTTACCAAATTTGTACTTCATATATGATATTCTTGAACACTTCAAGATATTCATATTGGTATTTCTCTAAATATCGTTTGAAGTATTAGAATTTGCTCCAATAGGTATGTAAATACATCACATGTATTATACCTAATAGGATAATCATTCTCCCACTACCACTAGTGAAGATTGATTAATCATGTCTAAGATATTCATGTCTCTTACTGGTTCTCTAACCAAAAGAGTCTAGATTTATCCATCATATGGAAACTAGAAATGAATTTCTCATGATTGATGCTAATTTGATTGCTTGAGTTATCTATAACTTTTAGGTATCATTTTATCTCATGCATACCCAGTACCACAAGATAAGCAAGGCATTGCCACAAAGATCATATCTTTAGATGAAACATCTCTTTATTGATTGCCATCATTATCATACATTATGCAAAAATAAAGTGTTTATATCTATTGGCAAATATGAAATAGCAGTTCATAACTATATTACATGCCTTTTAGGCTGAAAATAAACTAAATTACTCCTTACTATGGCGGCAACACTTGCCCCATTTATTGAGTGCTTTACACTTTACATCTTGGTATCATATACCTCAAAAGTGTTACAAGTTTACTTTCATGACACCTTTAAGTAGAGACGTCTGTCGCCTCCTTCTTCTTTTGTTCTTCTAGATATAGAGGGCAATCCCTCATACACGCTTTCCCCATGTGCCTTGAGGCTGAAAACGGCTTGGATTGCTGGCTAGCATCAGAACACTTCTTTTCTTTGCCCTTGTCCTTGCCCTTAAGAATTACCTTTTCTATGATCATATCAAAGATTATGGTTTGTCTTTCTTCATCTTTGCCTCTACTATCCTCAACATGTCCAACAACTCTATCAACACTTGTCAAATTTGTTCATCATGAATTGTATGATTCTCGCAACATTTGCAGTATCATACCAATAGCCAACTCTTGGCTCAGAGGGAATCCTTCTTAGTCAGGTTGTCCACATACCCAATCACATTGAGTGTGTGAATACTTTACTGGATCTCCTTCTGTCATGACATACTAGGATAGTGTCTTGGAGACATCATATGTCTCATGTTATCTCTGTAACTCATAGTTTATAGAACACAACATCAAGCACTCCTCATCAATGTCTTCCTCAGTATGCTTCCATAAGCATACTTTCAGCCATTGCTATGGTGGGATCGAGTTCATTTGGTTCTGGTATAACTAGGACTTAGAGCTTTCACTCTACAATTGAGAACACTTCTCAATGTCCTAACCAGTCATGGAAAAATTCCCATTTAAGTTGTCCTTTTCAAGGACCGATCACAAAGAAAAGTGATTGTTGTTTGTTGTCATTTGTACTACAAAAGGAAAATATGCAATATTAGTCCAAAATTTATTTTTGACTTATTTGATTGATTTGAAAATTTTGACAATATAATAAGGCCTTTAATTAATTATCGCTCCCACTATTTTACTTCAAATTGATAGCCCTCACCATCAATTTGGAAGATTGCAGCGTACAACCTTCTAGTGGGCAAGATCCATGTAATTAAAATAAAAGATAAAATACTTCACCATACTATCTTCATTAGTTTCATCTTTATCTTACAATCACCCTTAAGTACATCTTGTTCATATTGTCTCTTATATTCAGATAAGTGTACCTTGATGTTGACTACTAATGTCATTCCCATAATCAACAATGATCATTCTTTATTATACTAAAACAAATGCATTAGACTTAGATGATATAGTAAGACTCATCATATTCAATTGAGGTATTAATACTTTCAACTTCAACATTTGATCACATTTCAAACATCATATACAAGTTCTAGCTTTATCACTCATAATTGTCTAATAAACTTTTAGGGTTTTCAAGAAGTCATTCCTTAGTTCAACATATCAAATTCTGAAATTCTGCACATTTCCTGTTGTACACATTTATGGACTAGTAGTTTTCTTTTCTTGGACTTGGGAGAGTAGCTCCATTGTCATTGCATGTTTGGAACATGGTAATTTCATACTAAATACTATGTTGCTTATTTTTCCACCTTGCGAGTATCGGTTTCTTCCTTTCTGCATGTATGGTTGGCCACCTTATGTGCATGTTTTATGCTCTTTTTCTTGATCTGAGAAGATAGGTGGGAGAGTAAGGAGGTACTCTCTTAGCAACTCCTTCTTTACCACATAGTGGAAATTATGGAGTTGAGGAGTACGTTTGTGATCCAAAATGAAATTCATACATGGGAATGTTGAATTGAGTTAGGACCGTTGTACTTGCACCGAGAGGTGAAGTGCAACATACATCTCTCTTTTAAAAAAAGTGCTTAGTATGTCTAAATTTCAAGCTCCTATTGTATGCTATGATATGTGGATGAAATCCTATGTTCAAGATACTACCATATCTGAATTTTAAATCTCTTTTAGTAATCCATTTATTGTTTTTTTAATTCTTAAATTCTAGTCTAATCAACCGAATCACCTTTAAAACGGTCTAGATTGTTGAACCTTAGCACTATTGCATTTAATTAGTTTGCTAAAGCCCTTGTGTTCGGCCTCGACTACAACTACTTCTGTATACTTGCAGATGTTGGTTAAGTTGAGTAAAAGATCTTTCTTAAGATTCAAACTCATTAGTGTAACAAACCAACAAGTTTTTGGTGCCATTGCTGGGGAGCTATTGTTAATCTAATTAGAGTAACAAGTGCTAAATAATATTTGAGACTAGATCATCATTTCCATTTTTTGAATTTCCATATATCTTTTAGTTGTGTTCTCAACTTTTCTTGCTATTTTTCAGGTTGTATGAGTTACTCACTAAGAGGTCTTTAAACATCTGTATTACTAGACCTTGAGATCGAGCGTACTCTTTGAAGTTTAAGAAGAGCAAGAAGGGTAGAACAACCACTTCTAAGAGGTGTTCCACCATCATCTTCTTCGCCTGTTGAAGGAGCTGGACCAAGAGATCCAACCATGGAAGATGACCATCCTTTGAAGGATTTCACAATGCCGGTTGCCACAAGCATTTATGGAGCCATTGACCTGCCTACAGTTGAAGTGAACAATTTCTCTATTGCTCCTTCTATGATGTAGATGATACAGTAGAACCTCTTCAGAGGTACAGTCAATGAAGATCCAAACCTTCATGTGGCTGAGTTCTTGGAGTATATGAATACTTTTAAAATCAATCATGTATCTGTCGAAGGAGTGAAGCTAATGCTATTATCTTTCACCCTAAGAGATAGAGCCAAGGCGTGGCTTTTGTCTCTTCCAAAGAAGTCAATTAAAATCTGGGACCAACTTCTAAATGCTTTCCTTGCAAAGTATTTCCCGCCGAGCAAGATAGCCCAACTAAGAAATCATCTCACCAAATTCTCTCAAAATGATGGAGAAACTCTGTGTGATACATGGGAGCGGTTTAAAGACCTTGACTGTCTTCGCCCTCAACATGGGTTGACCAATTGGCTGCTACTCCACACATTCTATAACAATTTGTTCTACAACACCCAGATAACACTACATGCTGCAGCTAATGGAGCATTGATGACTAATTCTTATAGGGAGGCTTATGACATCATTGAAGACATAGCCCTCAACCATTTCCAATGGGGATCAGATAGGAGAGCAGAGTCATCCTCTACAGCTAGTTCTTCAGTCGGGAAATAAGGAGGAAGCATACAGTTGATGTTGTTGACTTAATTGCTACTAAACTTGACATTCTTACATAGAAGTTCAAGAAGATGACTACATTGCAGATCCAATCAGCTGAAGTGATATGTGAAGCTTGTGGTAATTCGGGACATACTTCTTCTTCATGCTTTTCTCCTAACATGAATGAAAGGAGCCTAGAACAAGCCAATGTTGTTGAGATGCAGGGGAACAAGCAGTAGAATCCCTATTCCAACACCTATAATCCGAGATGGAGAGATCATCCTTATTTCTCCTACCAGAACACAAGTAATGTTCAGAACTTCCAACATGGACAACATCAATCATAGCAACAACGAGCTTCAACCGGTAAAATAATGGGAATCTGTCGGGTTTCAACAACAATAGGGGTTACCAACAGCAACAACAACCCTGAAGTTCTTCCTTAGAGGCCATGATGGAGAAATTTATCTCCACACAGATGCAACAGAATGAAGAGTTAAGGGGAAATGATAAGCTCTTGAAGTATGTGATTGCCCAACTCTCCACCAAAGTGGATGGCATTTCCACTCACACAAGGATGTTGGAAAATAAAATTTCCCAACAAGCCTTGACGCAGCAAAAGAACACCCAATCTGGTTCTCTTCCAAGCCAACTGGAGGTGAATCTGAAGAAAAAGCTAAGTAATCCCAAGGTGTAACCCAAGAAAGGTAGGATTCTGGCTTGAGGATGAAATCCCACTTAAATAGTTACTCCAAACCGGACAAATCTCTCTCTTAAGAAGCTTTGTGGAGTGAATAAGATATGTTGCACCTTGGAGAAGAAGATCAGAGAAGAAAAGAAGAAGAATGGAGTTCTTTTGCAAGAAACCACCCACTTCCACCTCCAAAACCGCCCTCCTTTTCTACCCTTCCTCTGGGATGAAAGAGTTTTGAATTATGACACCAGATCTACTCCATAGAGTGGTTTCATCTTTTAAAATGAAAGGAGTCGTATTTGAAAATTGCTAAAAATGATAGGCACACGCCGTGTCTTTCTCCGGACATGGCATGTCCAGTCTTTGGCAGTTGTTTCTGTGTTAAGCACACGTCATGTATGATTTAATACACATCGTGTACTTTTCCAGAAAGGGTGGACTCACATCTGAATTTCTAGGTACACACTGTGTCTTTGGTGGACACATCATGTACTTGTCTTCAGTGAATGAAGCAATTGGTTGTCTGGAAATGTGCACATTGTGTCTTAAATAAGACATGTCATTTGCATTGCTATTTTAGTACAATTAAAGTTCGGGATGCTTGCAAAGCTTGGATAAGTCCCGATAATGATGAGATTGAGTTGGGGTGTCTCCAATTTCTTCCTTTTGATGCAAATATGCAATACACATCATGTGATAAGTAAAATAACAAAAAGATGGCAAGAATCATATGAGTAAAGGCTAAATGAGAACAAAATGAAGTGAATTTGTGTGTGAAAACATGTGAAAAGTTGATGTGGAAACTACACAACACTTTGTCAATAGTACATACAAGATCAAAGCTAAAACATTTTGCTCGCATATCAAACCTCACATGGAACTTATCATGGGTATCGAACAATGTACTTTCTTAGTTCAAAAATGTATGAAAGATGCATATATTATGCAAAATGAAGTCATGCATATTCTTGATAAATTATTATTCCTCTCCTTACACTAAACACAAGTATATTTTTGACCTCTTGTGTCACTTTTCTTAACATCACTTTCTACAAAAAACCAACACTAAGACCTATACCGTCGGGTGGAGTAACATAGATGTCACTACTGGTCAAGTGTTGCCGATTAAGAAAAACATGGGAGCCTCTTTTACTATAATGTTAGTTTCCTTGTGAAGAACCGACGTCTAATATAAATAATGAAATTCAATCTTTTAGTAGAAAGATTTGATATAGGCCTATTTCATAAGTTGTAAAAAAACTGACACAAAAGCCCTTCGTGTGAAATAAATTTTGCCTCAAAAAAGTCTTTATCATTGTATTTACATTAGAAACCGACACCATAGGTCAAGAACACTGCAAAAAGTTCTACCTCCAAAAATCTTGTGTCGTTGGTTTTTTCTATAAGAATCGACGATAAAGGGTTTACACCACGGGCCCCACAACCCCCCCCCCAAATTGTCTTACAACATCGGTTTTTCTCTTACAACTGATATCTAAAGTCTTACCAAGGTTGACATTTTTTAGTAAGGATAATTACATGTGACGTTAGTTTTGTTGTGGATAACCGATGACGTAGGTTGACCTATGGTGTCGTTTCTTCATGACAACCAATGCCTAATATCTTACCGATGTTGGTTTTTTTGTAAGGATAACTGGATAAGTACATGTGGTGTCAGTTATTTTGGTGGAACCAATGACATAGATTGACCTATGATGTCATTTATTAACGAAATGAGACGTCTAACGTCTTACCAAGGCTGGCATTTTTTGGTAGGAATAAGTACATGCGACTTTGGTTTCTTGGTTGGAAACTGACAACATAACTCTATCTTTGTCGTTGGTTTGTCTTAACCAACCGATGATTATATACTTAGGCGTCAATTTTTTCTAGCAACTGGTGACTGAGTTCACTTAATAACACCTGTGGAATTTTTTTTTCCACATTCTCTATTTCATCATGATACCTAGCTCTCTAATGCTCTGCCAATGATGAACTGGAAAGGATAGTTCTTCTGCTTCCAACCTCCATCGTTGCATCCTCCAACCTCCACTGCCACCACCACTTCGCCTCCTCTAGAGCTTCTACGCTGCTCGATCACTCCCCTAGAGCTATCTGGTACTACTCTCCTATGCTCCCCTAGATGTCTATGTTGCTATGACTCCACTACTGCCACTCTACCTCTGCCTCTGACTCTATGACTCCACCAATAGATGTTGATGCATCAGCTGCTCCACCCCATCCACCACCAATGCATCCACCGCTGTGGCCAGGATGTTTTTTTTCTCTACTGTGCTAATGTTGTTGACTCTAATGTGCGGACATTTATGTATTGTTTGGGCTCTAATGCACATTTATGTGTTATAATCTTACTCCTATTTGACATAAAACCTCAGTCTAACCATAAATATAATAATTTTTTGCCCCTCTTTCGCATAAGAATCATCCCCTTATCCTTTTATAGGTTTGTTCTAGTTAGCATATAATACATGAATGTGATACATTTATTGTGATGCATGATCACATTTTAATCAAATAATTCTTTGACCTAACTAGTGTGTCTAACTATGTCAGATGCTTAAATCTATAAATATGTGATGTGTCTAAGATCTACCCCTTTCGTGATATAAGGAGGTTTGTGGCTATATCCACTCATAACTAGTCTAATTATCATGTCTTGATGAATCTTAACCTTATTTTTCCTATTATATGTTAGCCTAGAAACCTGTCTAAGATTAACTCATTAGGAGTAAACCTTAAATAGTCTTGAGTTTGGGAGTGTTATTGAACACTTAATATCACTTAGATTGTAAGTGTATAATGTGTATTTGGTTTTAAAGATGTTTTGTCAACACTTCCTCGTTTGTTCTATAAGTACATATGTGGGTAGGTATTTGCCCATCTACATCGATGTACTTGGAGAATTATGGGGAAATGTTGTTGAAATATTCTTAAAAACCAAATACACATTATACATTTACTAGTGAAATTAGGTGTTCAAGAATGGGATAGGTGGTAACATTCATTACTAAATCCTAAACCCTAATTTGAAAACCCCAATCTTTAAATATGTAAACCCTAAACCCTAAAAAATAAACCTTAATCTTTACACCCTAATCTCTAAACCCTAATATTTAGATCATAATCTCCAAATACCTGATTCATTACTCATTTCTTCTATTATCTTAGAATGGATTGATCATGGATGTCCATTTTCAAATTGTTGCACTCTAGATTTTATTACTAGTCTTGATTAGTTGTAAGATTTGTAGAGGAACATAGGAAACAACATGAAGATAGGTTTTGTTGTCCATGTAGGAATTGCAGTAACAACTTGAAAGTCGACATTGTTGATGAAATCAATAGTCATGTCATGTGAAAAGGGATTGTATAGGGATATATATATTGGTACTGGCATGGAAAGATTCCTACTATGAGACCGGTAGATGTCAATAACAGTACTTATGTTGAAGAAGAAATTGCCGACAACGATGCAGATGTAAATGAACAATTCTGATAGACATTGTGACACATCGTCATAATAAGAAATATTACTCAAAACAAGACACACGATCAACTACTAATTAACTATATATCTAGAAAAGTGGGTAAATTAAAACCGATTTTGATATTGCAAATATGTCCAAAAACTTTGTAGATATGCCAACAACCTGCATACAAGCATATACCATATCAGGTATTTGCATATTTGTCCAGCAGCTGAGGCCACAACTTGTATACAAAAGATGTGATCCACATATACCCGTCATATACAAACATCGATATACGACCAAAACTCAAGTTCGTGTATACATATCATCTAGAAAACATCCCCTGCTCGGACCTAAGAGTACAAGGATGACTCTAGGACTCTACTAACTAATAGACAACCTTCAGCTCCTACTGCTCTTCAAGTGGATCTTCTTCACCTCCACAAACCTAACCACATCACTCACGACAACCTACAAAGATATGGTAACCCACGGGGTGAGACCCATCACCCTATAAGAGATATAACTCTCAACCAACAGTTATTGATTAAATAGGATAAGAAAATTGAACTGATTAAGAAATCTAAGAATAATCATCTATTCAAGCATGTTAAGAAGATTAAGCAAGCTAAATAGATGGGCATAGCAACATACATGACTAGCAGGTATATAAAGGAACATGTAAGACTATCACCTACTAAATAGTTAATTTCTCTTACTACACTATATAACAATTAGTAGTATATGGAAACAAGGCAAGGGTTAACAACCATTGTGAATCATGTTTTACACTAAATACATATACTACACGGTTGGATTTCATCTGTTATTAAGCCCTGAGGAGTTGAGGTATACCACTCAACTCCAACTGACCACTACTAAGTCAAAATCAGTGCCATACAAGATCTGTAGGTGAGCCAGAATCCTAAGATCCCATCTGCCCTTGGTTAGTATGAGTCTGCCGCAACAACATATAAGCCAAGCTGCAAAACAACCTAGTTAGCCTTGGTATATAGGTCAAACACTAGTGAATAACCTAGTGCGTTCTTAAAAGGTCACAATACTAATGAAACTAGGGTATCCACAACCCAAACATTCGAGGTACAACTACAACTATCCTTAGTCACATCATATACACTAAATCATCATCATTTGAGATATGCCCTTGACCATTCCCCTACCAAGGTATGACCACATCCATCCTTGTGAACATGCATATAATCAACAATATACAACTCTGAGCTTCATTAAAGGAGAACTCGTTTCACCATCTAACAAATCCTTACACTAGGATGGATCCATGACACATGTAAACTACATGATTAGGGGTTTCACTTGATTAATTAATGTCAATTGGGTGAATTAAGGCTGCGTCAAACAAGTGGACATACAAACCCTATTTTATTTCTAACAAATATTGATATATAAAAACTTTAGAAGATATAAAATGTATGAGACATATATCTTATCACATCATCGTAGGATACCAATCCTTGTCACATCATGAAGAGGATCACACCTCCATTAGGGCTCAAGACCATGTCTAAGGTCATTAAGAACATTCACATTATTCCTTGCAAGAAAATCATTATCCTTCCATTCCTCATGAAGGCTCACCATCATCACCACACATGTAATACATAAGTTCAACATAACCTCGCATATAACAACTATGATGTTCATGTGATAGCAAATTAGGGTTACAACAACATAAAGATATAGAATTACATCATTATAATAGTCACACGAGGAAGATAAGTAAGACTAACCATCATCATATGCTTGTATTAGGGTTAGGAATAGCAAGATAAGTTGGATTAGTGTTACACATCAACTCATTATGGTGACTAGTAGTTTACATTTATATGAGAGCAAAGGGAAGACTACAAAGTTATATGCATAGAACCATTGATTGTACATCATCAAACCATGAGCTTCACCCCAAACTATTGGATGTTAGATAAGAAAATCCATATGATGAAAAACAACCAAATCCTTGAACTATATGTCTAGTAAAGCCATCAAATTGTGACCAAGAAGAACCATCAGTCATTACCTAGTCAAGCCATTGATTGTTGACACAAAGAACACCATTGTTTGCTGACCTTGAAGAATCCATCAGTTGTGGACATAGGATCCACCATCGGTTACGATGTGTAGAACCACCATTGGTTGTAGTATCCAATGGCACCCTCGGTTGTGGCATCCAATGGCACCCTCAGTTGTGGCATCGAGAGCCACCTTTGGATCTTGAAGTCAGAAGGACCATTAGTTGATATCATCAACCTAAAAAATAGGACAACCATTATTTGATAACCATTGGTCTAAGAAACCATTGAGTCTTAGATTCAGAAAGCCATAGGTTGTGGGCTCAGAAGACCCATCAAGTTTGGACCTAGAATAACCATCGAGTTTGGTTAATAGGTGGTGAAACAAACTTCAAAAACCATCAGATTAGTAGGGAAAGAAGACCATCAAATTCACCACTTAAAGGGGCACTAATGCCATCATTTCATGAGAAAAAAAGAATCCAAAATAGAATCTAAGTCAAACCATTGGTTGGTACAAGAAAGACAACTAAAACAACACCAAGAGAAACAACATCAGATTTGTAAAACAAGAAGGAAATCAGCTCCAAAAACCCTAAGTTATGACCATCGTTTGAGAGAAAAAGCCATTTTTTGTGACATGAAAACAAGGTATAAAGCATCCTATACACAAGGAAGGTTGTGCACAAGGTTTATAGTTCATACATGGTGATAAAATACTCAAGAACTAGCAGCTAAGCTCAAACCCTAGGCAAAGATAGAATCTGTCTACTTAGAACCTCATTTTAGAGCAAGATCTAGCACATGCAAGCAATGAGTAAGCAATAAATGTGGAGAAAGTTACAAATCACATCTAGGATGAAGATGAAGATCGAAACAGAAAGTTATCTTGAAGAAGAGAGAAGAAAACCCTAGCTTGAGCACTCTACACGGCCAAGCTAGCTCCTTCTCCAAGCAAGGAATCAAACCCTAGGTCAAGGAAGCAAGAAAGAGGTGTTCTTCAGGCTCTAGAACAAGCTCTACCATGGAACACCATTGGCACAACCAAGAAGAGGAGAGGAGTAGGTAGGATAGAAAGGAAAATGAAGGAAGTGGGGAAGATCTCACTTACCTAGGCCAAGAAACCAAGCAAGGAAGCACCAAACAACCTCTATTAGGGTAGATTTGAACCCTAGGTGCACATGCAAGCTAGATCTGCCACCTTCTTCTACCTTAGACTCCTTGTTCTCCACAAAGACAAGGGGAACGAAGATCTAAAAAATAAGGAAGTGAAATGGGGTCCAAAGGGTTTGTTTTCATGTAAGGGGGAAGTTTTACAAAGCTATGGGTGAGAGAGAAGAGAGGGTTAAGGTGTCCTACAACACTTGTCATGTTTCTATGGCCTAAAGAATAATGTCCATGCAAAGAAATAGCTCCATAGGTTGTGGGAGTCTGCAGGGACATTGGATCATGTCTTCCCAGGGTGATCATGTCTTCCCAAGGTAACCATAGAGTTCCAAGGCATGGTGACCATCGTTCGATGCACCATGGGTCACAAGGGTCAAAAACCATCATTTGAGAACCTCTCTAGGTGAAACATCGATCCAAGGAGCTCCAAAGAGAAAACCATCAACCATCACACATCTAGGGAGCACCATAGGGTCCCAATGCCCAAGGAGATCCATCATATCCCAACCATATAAGGGAACCATCGAGTTCTGGCCTCTGAGGTAGCTCATCCATGAGAGCAATACCCTAACTCACCCTAGATATATGTCACCATCAAATTAAGGGGCATCTAGGTGCCCAAAGGAACAAATAACCCAATAATGATATGAAAACATGTGAGGAACAAATAGAATGTGACAAATTACAACAAAAACCTTAGTTATGGGTAAATTATATAAAAGTCCAAAATAAGCATAAAATTGCATAACTTGCTCAAATAGTGTCCAAATTCGATGAAACTTGGAACTTAAGCTTGCCACATGATATATAAGAATACATTATGGTTTAGTTAAGGTTTTAAGCATAAAATTAAGATAATAAATCATGGTTATTGGTTTTACAGACATGATTGACATGATGCTAGATATTTGTGGGGTTAATCGGATAGATCCACCTTCTTTATTTAGAAACATTGTGCATGATGTTTAGAGACCATTATACTTAAGTTGTAATAAGTTTAGAAACATGAGTGATGTATTGAGATTGTATACTCTAAAATATAAAAATAGATAGAGTGATAAAAGCTTCATGTCTCTATTGTCTTTGTTGAAATAAATTATTCCTGAAGGCAACGAGCTTCCAATCTCAACATAAGAATTAAAGAAAATGGTTCCCAATGGGAATGGTGGATAAGAAGAGACATGCATGTTTGAATGATTGTGTGTTATTTAAAAAAGACTATATCAATTTGAAAGATTATCCAAACTGTGGGGTGTCACGGTACACAATGATGACTTTGGATAAGCCCAAAACTAGCTCTCCTTCCAAGGTGATATGGTATCTACCTATAACACCATTGTTTCAACACTTGTTTTACAATACCATGGATGTAGAAAAATTTATCTTAGCATGCAAAGGAAAAGAAAAATAATGATGAGATCATGCGACATGCGTCTAATTCCCCACAATGGATGAAAATTGATTTATCATACCCTAAATTTGGTGAAGAAGTCAAGAATCTAAGACTTAGCCTTTGTACTGATGGGGTGAATCCATGAAGCACCTTAAGCATTAAATATAGAAACTAGCCTTTTATGATTGTTATATACAATCTTCCTCCCTAGTTGTATATGAAAAATAAGTATGTCATGTGGTCCTTGTTTATATCGGGCCCCAAACAACCTGACAATGATATAGATATTTTATTTAAACCTATTATTGATGACTTAATGAAACTATGGGGAGGTGTGATGACCTATGATGCTTCTCATAGAGAGACATTTTGTTTGCATGAAATGTTATTTTGCACTATTAATGAATTTCCAACATATAGGAATTTCTTTGGATACATCGTAAAAGGATCCAAATAATGCCCTATATGTTAGGAGAACACTAATTCAATATGATTAAAAAATGGCAGCAAGACTGCATATCTTGGTCATTCGAGGTTTCTTCCAAAATTGCTTCCTTTCTAAAGGTTTTGCAAATCATTCAATGGATCAAATGAGTAATGGAGTGTCGCTAAACATATACCAGGGGAGGTTGTTTATGAAGAGTAAAATACTTTGTCAATGCACTTTACAAGAGATCATCATATACTATTCCCATAGGAGTGACAAATCTTTATTTGAGGAGGGGTCAATATTTTGGGATCTTCCTTATTTGAGTTCTTTAATAGTTAGGCATTGTATCAATGCCATGCATGTTGAGAAAAATGATTGTGATAGTGTCTTTGGTACTCTATTGAATATACCAGGTAATATTAAAGATGGCATCAAATCTAGAATGAACCTATGTGAAGTGGGTATAAGGAAAGAATTTACAATAAAAGTTAGTGATCAAAAATCATGTTTACCTCCTTTTTACACGTTGTCTGGATAGGAGAAGAGAACTTTTTTTGAGTGATTTCTTAGTGTTAAAGTACCACAAGGATACTCTTCCAATATTTGTAGATTGGTATCAACAAAGGACTTGAAGCTAATAGGTCTTAAATCTTATGATTGTCACACACCAATGCAACAAATACTTTCCCTAGATATTCGATCTATACTACCGAAGCATGTAAGGTTTGTAACCACAAGTCTTTGTTTCTTCTTCAATACTCTATACAAAAAATTATGGATCCTAAGAATCTTGATAAGTTGCAAAAAGAAGTGGTTGTTGCCCTGTGGTACTTGAGATGTATTTTCCTCCTTCATTCTTTGATATCATGGTACATCATGTTCCCATTTGACTAGGAAAGTGAAAATGTTGGGTCCAATTTTCTTACATTGGATGTATCTTTTTGAATAGTGAATTAGTATTTTTAAAGGTGATGTTCAAAATTGTTATCAACCTGAAGGGAGTATTGTTGAGATTACCTAGTTGGGGAGGTTGTGGGCTTTTGCAATTACATACTAAGTTATAGTGAAGCTCCTACCAATGAAAAAAATATTGATCCCTAATCCGGAAAATGGACTTTAGGAGAATGAGTGAAAATGATTAATCATGAGCTGTGGGAACAAGCACACTTATATGTTTTACATAAAATTGACAAAGTGATATTTATATCACAGAACATATCAATTTTATGAAGACAAAATATCCTCGATCTAGCACAATGTGGCTTTCTAGAGAGCATAATAGGACATCTATTAGGTGGTTTGAAGAAAAAGTCTTCCATCAACTATCTCAAACACCAAATAATATTGCTGAAAAATACCAAAATAATCTCCTTTAAAAACAAAAAAATGTTATCTTATGAAGGATTTGACATAAATGAATTTTTATATTACACAAAATGTTAAGATGATAAGAGTGTCATCTAAAACTGTGGGGTCACCCTTCAATCATCTTCATTGTATTTTTAGAGTGTGAAGGATAAGAGTCCACGTGAAGTTAAAAGGTCATATTATGATGTCATTGAAGACATTTGGGAGTTTGACTACACATATTTCAAAGTTCCCATTTTAGGTGTAATTGAGGTTATAACACCAAAGGAGTTGTAGTGAATGAATTGGGTTTCACATTAGTGAATATTAAAAATATTGGTGAGAAGGGTGAACCATTCATAATGGCATCACAGGGAAAGTAAATATTCTACATTGATGATCCTACAAATGAAATATGATCTGTCATTCTTCATGGGAAAAGGTAGTTCATTGTAGATCCTATAGATGAAGAAGAGTACTATGACAAGTATGATGATTCCATTCCATTATCAGTTGTCACACTAACACCAAATGTTGAAGCTAACACTATCTTATATCTTCATGGAGATCACATAGAAGGAATATTGATTGATCAAAGTTCCAACCAATACTAGAGGCATGAATTTTATTTTTCTAATTCTAGATCTGCATTTTACATTTTTTATTATAGTTATATATGTTTCATATGTCACATGCACATTTTATATTCTTTATCACTTATATTTCATTCTTTGACTATTTATTAGATGGTGTCTGATCATGAGGATGAGCACCATGATGATGTGTGTCGTAAGGATGAACACCATGATGGTGTAAGTTGTACTGTTTTTTTACATAGATGCACATTTTACATTCTCTATCATAATTACTATATAGATGTGTATTTTACATTCTATATCACTTATATCTATTTTATGACAACTTTAGAATGAGCATCCTAAGGATGTGGACCATGGGGTTTTGCTGGCTTTGTAGACGAACAATGTGATCATGCATGTAGAAGATGCATCACCTTGGTGAACAAGTTAGTAGCATAAAGGGTAAAGAACCAAAGCTGGTTGTTGACTTTGATGATGCATGAAATCCTATTGGAAATAATCATAGTACTTTTGTGCAATATCTAGGGGTTCTTACTTGAAACAAAGTGGATATAATAATAGAATCTTGGTATAAAGTTGATCCTTCCAAGAAATACTACATCTGGAAGGATTGATATGTCATATATTTAGCTTTTTAAAGATATTCACAATTCTATTTTTATAAATATGCTATTAAGTATATGAAATCTAGCAGAGCATCTTTGAGCATGATGAAAAATTGCATCATAAAGCGGTGATGCAATGACGTGGGAGGCTATTAAGGAATTATAGGACAAGTCTGACAAGAAAATACATAATGAGCAAAAAGAAGAAGAAGTCTGCCACTGAGTAATGGGCATATCTTGACCTGAAGGTGTAGGACATGTTTGTTACTTCAAGACAAATAGATGAATTCAAGGTAGTAAGCCTCTTTTATTTGTACATATTATGATTTCAATGTGTTACATATTTAACATATGGTTTGTATTAACCAGGCTTTACGCAATGCTAAAAAAGAAAGGCGTGCAAAGAATGTGCATAGCCACAATGTGGGTCTAGGTGGCGACAACATGTAGAGGTAAAAGAGATAGGAAGTGTCTTCTTCTAATCCTACTCTTATGTGTACTAATTTTTCTACTACTTCAGAACCTTTACATCACCATGAGGAGTGGATAGCAGCGAGGAAAACTAATATGGAGAAATACCCAACCCCACAACTGCTAAGGTGGCTAAAAAATGGTAAAATTTAACTCTACACGCTATGTGTTCATTTATTACCTTTATTGTTATGTTTTATCGACCAAAATGATGATTAACATGAGTTATACAAGCAAACAAAAAAAGGCAAGTTCATCCCTGAGGCCCAAAGAGATAAACTAAAAGTTTCTCTAAGTACTTTAGAGCAACCTGGCCATGTTAGGCTGCTGGGGCTGGTGTCAGTATAAGATCCTTTATTGGGTTATTAAAGAAGAGAAAATCTATCAAGAAAGGAGTTTGGTCACAAGCGTAGGTGCAAGATATGATTGTAAAGGGAATAGAGGACGCAATGAGACAATATCATGATTCTCATTCTCTACCTCCTCATACAATACATGTTTCACCCCATTGTTCATATGACTTGGACCCTCCTACGTCAGTGGTGGTTGGAAGTAATCCCATGGACACACCAACTAGCATGCCCGATGTAAGTTTTTTTGTCATATAGTATTCTTTTAGGTGATTTATAACTATGTTTGTATTTAGGAGTATATAATACTATATACAAATTTGTAGGGTTTGAGATTGTATCATCTTTTCCTAGAATAATATGTCATTGCACTGGGTGAGGCATACCCACCCCTTCGATGTGACATGATTCATGGTCACCCAATGCCCACCAATGCGGTTTTGTGTCTATCCCACTTGGAAACAGAGACCACTGCCACATGTCCACCCCAACCACAACACGATAGGTGATGTAGAAGGTGGTGTGGTTTCATGGCTAAAGAAGGAGCAGTCTACAATGATGTGCTCTCTCTCTCTCTATATATATATATATACATATATATAATATTTATATATATTTATATATATATATGTATATATATGTATGTATATATATATATGTGTATATATATGTATGTATATATATGTATTTATATATGTGTATATATATGTATATATATGTATATATATGTATATATATATATATGTGTGTGTGTGTGTGTGTGTGTATGTGTGTGTGTGTGTGTCATAGCACATAGGAAACCCCTAGAATTATGCCTTCACTTCCTGCTCTAGATATTTAATTACCTACTTAGATTGTAAAGGATCTATTTTATTCGCTAGGTCCTAGGTGTAAGGGATTGATAGTATGGCTAAGTAACTTAGAAGAAGGGTCACCTATAGTGGTCCATCTTATGGAAGATGCTACAACTCAAGCTCCTAATACTAGCGTATTCGTGCAAGATGTTATGCAGTTGTTTACTTATGTTTGGTTGAATACAAATATTAGAACTTTAGATATGGTGAAATCTTTTGCCTATATACCTCATTTTATATATGTTGATCTATTTTCTTATATATTAATGCATACATGTACATTTTGCAGCCACTTATATATCAATGTGACATTTCTAGTTTCATCATTGATTAGTCATGTAGATAAAGACCCAAAATATACTAGTGATATTACTCTACCATATTTAAATACTTTGGTAATGGGATAAATAGTGTGATTATAGCTCCTTTCAATGTTGGGTAAGTTTCATACACTCTGCTTGTAGTTTTGACTTATACATTACATTTCATTATGTATTTTGAGTTTTCTTTTGTTTACTTTCTTTTCACTCAGTTATAATCATCGTTGATGTTGCTAATTGTCCTAGAGATGCTAATTGCATGTTATCTGAATCCTTCGGGTGAGGAAGTGGACAATGGTCGAAACACAATGAAGAAAACATTATTTACGTGAGTAAATTTCAATGTTTGTCAACATATATTAATGTCTTCATCATTAATTACATGACTATTTACTAATCCAATTAAATGTGTTACTTTAACTTGTAGGGATATAAAATAATTTAAAAAGGTTAGAGGAAAGGTAAATAAGAAAAATAAATCATTAACTCGGAAAAATGCTTTGGTAGTTTTCTGACTCCAATGCATATATGCCAACTATGCTTACTTTTTATTTATTGATGTTTCACATAATTGTAGGTTTATAGTGCCCTATACAAGATAACAATTGGGCATGTCATGACTACATGATGCATTATATGGACTTGATTGTTAGACAAGTGATACTAGACACCCCCTATATACAAAATGTAATCTATACATATTCTTAATCATCATTTTTAAATAGTCTCTTTTGATAATATAAAAAAATCAAATCAAACTTTTGAATTATGTCATTCTCTTTGCAGCTATTTGACACAACAATGCCCTATAGAAAATAAGAGATATATGAGATGTGAGAAGAGTGGGAACATGCATTTGTTAAGGAAGTCTACTTTGAATATGATTGGGACGATATATGAGTTTCGTAAACCTTGATGTTATTTATTTCTATATACATGTGGTGGCTATGACTTTGGAACATTAAATTTGATGTGAGTGAATGTTGGTTCATATATGCACGATGTGTGTATATCTGCATGTTTGTGAATGAATGTGAAGATGAATGAAATACAACGAGAATCGCACTTTTACATGTCATGAGAATGGAATTGGAGAATGATGATCTTGTATATTATTATATGAATTGTGTGTGTGCATGAGAATACAATTAAGTGTTGAAGAGAATGGAATTGAAGAATGAAAATGTGGGTGGATGAATTCTGTGTATGTGTTTGTTATTATATGTTTTATAGGTGTGTTGGTCTTTTGGTAAGTTGAACTTAGGATTGATTTGTACTTGTAATGAAGTATATGTTCTACATCCTAATGAACAGCCAAATAGCAGGTCTGAAGGCTTGATATTTTTAAAAAATACATGCGGTGTCATTTGTAATAAAAAAACCAACATTGTAGAGATATGGCATCAGTTTTTTAACAAAAATTGACGACACAACTACCCTTATTAGATAAAATTTTACCTGATAAGTAAGTACAACATCAATTTTGGTGATCGAACTGACGCAATAAATAACCTGTCACATCAGTTATTTTAACCAAGATCGGTGATAGTGCTACCATCCCGTAAAATGGTCGTTTTATTTGCCACGACTGTGCTTTCGATACGGACGTGTTGCTTGGCACGACTGTGCTTGCAGTATGGACATGCTTCTGCGTGGAGTCGGTATTCTTTGTGAAAAATGACATTATTATCCTATGACATTGGTTTGTGGTTTAGGAAGTACACAACAGGATGGTTGTGGCATAGATTTCTAGCCTTAAACTAATGACACAGAGAGATTCTATGACACTCTATCACTTTGAGAAATTGACTTCTATTTTCATAGCAATGTATGCTCGCGCTATGGAGTCGGTTTGATGTTTCCCATAAAAATGATGATAACAGTCCTTAGATGTAGTGTCACCCACTTAGGTGTCAGTACATAACTGACGTTATATGAAAATTTCAACTGACGCGATATGTGGTATATGTACTAGTGAAATCTTTACTTTTAAAACTCCTTTAATGATAAGAACTAGAATTACCTTCTCCTTTCTAGGGAGGGATGTAATTTTCTTAAATAATAGATTCCCTCGATTTATAGCTAAATTTGTGGCGACCGTCATCAAACCGACAAAAAAATCATTACTAATTAAGTAGAATGAACATAATAAGTAGATTAACAAAAATCACTAAAATTTAAAACTATTTTGAAAGGAGATCCTTTTCTAGAAAACTCTTACTAAAAGATCCAAAACTCATACATATCATGATTACATTGTACAACATCTCAACTTGAGCACAACATATAACAGTTTCTCTATCAAAACACATATTGGAGTAACATAAAACCTCAAAGCATTCAATCCAAAATCTCGGATCATTCATGAAAGCAGTACGAACCAACTCCAAGGACCTGAGAGTACAGAGGCGACACATAGGACTTCTATCTACAAGATATGACAGACAATACACTCAACCTGAGATGTCATTGCTTTCCCTGCTGTTGTTATTCTTTCTCTGCAGTACGGTCTCAATCCCCCTCGTGAACGTCCACCTAAAAAATGTGGATCCCACGGGGTGAGACAATTGTCCCAGTAAGAGATATAACTCTCTTCCAACAATGTTATTATCACAGTTTAATAGTATTATACTGAGAAGAGGATAAGCAGTTTAGAATATTCTCATATTTTAAAGCATTGCAACTATCTATAATAGAGAAGTAAATCATCTATTCACTTTATAAGGAATATGAAGAACATGTATATCATTTATCCATCATACTATATCACTGCCTCAAGCTTATCCTGTGATCCTCATTATCATGGTATGTCATCCATGAATCATTCTCATTTTTATCTGTTGACCTTAGCCAATATGTTAGCCATATATTGAATTGTACCAGTCATGTGAGTATACATCATCATATTCTATCCAGGTATTGGACTATGCCAATCCTGTGCAACTATTCCACATATTGGGTTATTACCAATCCTATGCTACTATTCCAGGTATTGGACTATGCCAATCCTATGCAACTATTCCAGGTATTGAACTATGCCAATCATGTACAATTATTCCAGGCATTGGGTTATTTCCAATCCTGTGCAATTATTCTAGGTATTGGGTTATGACCAATCCTGTGACATTATTCTAGGTATTGGTTTATGACCAATCTTGTGCAATTATTCAAGGTATTGGGTTATGACCAATCCTGTGACATTATTCCAGGTATTGGGTTATGACCAATCCTGTGCAATTATTCTAGGTATTGGGTTATGACCAATCCTATGACATTATTCCAGGTATTGGGTTATGACCAATCCTATGCAATTATTCCAGGTATTGGGCTATGACCAATCCTATGACATTATTCCAGGCAATGGGTTATGACCAATCCTGTGACATTATTCCAGGATTCGGGTTATGACCAATCATGTGCAATTATTCCAGGTATTGGGTTATGACCAATCCTGTGACATTATTCCAGGCATTGGGTTATTACCAATCATGTGCAATTATTCTAGGTATTGGGTTATGACCAATCCTATGCAATTATTCCAGGTATTGGGTTATGACCAATCCTGTGCAATTATTCCAGGTATTGGGTTATGACCAATCCTGTGACATTATTCCAGGCATTGGGTTATTACCAATCCTATGCAATTATTCCAGGTATTGGGTTATGACCAATCATGTGACATTATTCCAGGCATTGGGTTATTACCAATCATGTGCAATTATTCCAGGTATTGGGTTATGACCAATCATGTGCAATTATTCCAAGTATTGGGTTATGACCAATCATGTGAAATTATTCCAAGTATTGAACTACGCCAATCATGTGCATCTATTCCAGGCATTGGACTATGCCAATCATGTGCATCATCATTGAATACCACATCACCTTTACTAGGTATTAAACCTTGGCCAAGCCATCATACTTATCCACATCCTTTATGTAATTCAAGTATTCCTCTTATCTCCTTTAAGCTTATTCAAAATACTCTATCCCCTATTTGTCTATAAGCATAAAGCATGTATGATCAAGATTTCATTATTATTATTGGATCCATTTATTATTATTAGTATGTTACTAAGTTTCCATTTCCTAGTTTATTTTGAACATTATCATTTCTTACATGAGACTTTTATAAACATCTTGTTACCTCTCACTAGGCAACAAGTACTCTCATGGATCACAAGGCCCATTACACATCTTGTCACCTCTCACTAGGCAACAACTAACCACATGGCTCACAAGGCCCATTAAACATCTTGTCACCTCTCACTAGGCAACAACTAACCATATGGCTTACAAGGCCATTAAACATCTTATCACCTCTCACTAGGAAACAACTAACCACATGGCTCACAAGGCCATTAAACATCT
This sequence comes from Alisma plantago-aquatica, assembly GCA_963693085.1. NCBI lineage: Eukaryota > Viridiplantae > Streptophyta > Magnoliopsida > Alismatales > Alismataceae > Alisma > Alisma plantago-aquatica. Next base: position 350,531,088 of record OY856410.1, on the reverse strand, counting down.
CGTCACCTCTCACTAGGCAACAACTAACCACATGGCTCACAAGGCCATTAAACATCTTGTCACCTCTCACTAGGCAACAAATATTAGGGTTAGGGTTTCCCTTTATAGCCGAATAGCATTTCAAGTTCATATTATCAATCCAAACCCTAATTCATTGCTCCACACATCTAGGAGCATACATTAATATCATAAGTATTCAATCATACTTATTTATTCTCATCATTTGTCATTAAATGATTATCAACACAAAGTATGAGTTTTTCTCTTATCCTTACTAGGATATTGATTACTTCATACTTTATTACGTTGGCTCAACCTTTCCTTCAAGGTACATTAGCCTACTTAATCAAAATTCATTAAAATCCATACCTCTTAATGTATGACTTGATATAAGACACTTCATGTGTTACTTCATCAAGTATATTGCATTTAAGATGCTTTCCTTCATTTGATTTTTGAGGTGCTTCCACCATATCGTGTATGAGGTGTGTGCTTGCTGCACATATCACCTTAGAGGTGTATGTGTGCTTATCATATCGAGTTTGAGGTGTATGTATGCTTACCATCTCGGGTTTGAGGTGTATGTGTGCTTAACATATCACCCTTGAGGTGTATGTATGCTTCCATATCGGGTTTGAGGTGTATGTATGCTTCCATATCACTTTTGAGGTGTGTATGTGCTTCACACCATATCGGGAAAAGAGGTGTGTGTGTGCTTCACACCATATCAGGCAAATAGGTGTGTGTGTTCTTCACACCATATCGGGCAAAGAGGTGTATGCTTGATCTATATCACTTTTGAGGTGTATGTGTGCTACACACCATATCGGGCAGAGAGGTGTGTGTGCGCTTCACACCATATTGGGCATAGAGGTGTGTGCTTAACCCAATATCGTTTTTGAGGTGTTTTCTTGACCACATATCGTGTAAGAAAGTATAAAATCATATCCATATTGTTTTAGTGAAGTAGGTGCATCACCATATCGGGTTAGAGGTGCCTACTTGTGTGCTTGAACCTGATACCAATTTATAAGGTGATACCGTCTTCTTCAAGCTCTAGACCTTCGTTCTAACAGTTATAGTTCATGGAAATAGGTCCAAGAAACTACTAGAACTCATAATGTCATCAACTATTTCAGAAAATTTTGGAATTAAAAGTAGTTCATTAAGTATAGCAATTTAGGTGATGAATAATAACATGGTTATGTTCAAGTTATATAACACACCTTAAGAACAACTTCAAAGCTCCAAGATCCAAAGCTCCACGTTCCTAAGGTTGAAGATGACTTATAAAAAGTCCAAGTCTCGTTCACAACTCCTTCATGTACAAGGAATAACCATGGATAAGCAATTGGTGAAGAAGAAAAGAAAGAAAGATCATAACCCTATATCCCTGCTTCAATCCAAGGTTGAAGATGATCATGGCCTTACCTTAGGGTTAGGATTTGAGCTCCTTCTTTCTCCTTAGAACCTTTCCATGATACCTCCCTACTAATGCATGATATTCTCTCACGTGTGGCCGATATTCCCTTCACTTGTGGCCAATATAACTCCACTATATATGGCCGATATCAACTTGCTATGGCCAATATCACTTGCTATGGCCGATATCACTTGCTATGGCTGATACCAAGGCCTTATGAACGATACCACTTCACCCAAGCACGATACCAAGACTCCATGCACGATATCTAAGAGCAAGGATGTGGTAGGATTCGAAAAAGTTCACTTAGGGGTGAAAGGAAGGGTATATATACTTGAGATTCATGAAAAAGTGTGTATATGAGGTGTCATCAATTTACTACTAGTAGGTGCCACATGGCCATGCATGGATTGACACATGTACTTGCATGCACTCCATCTTTATCTTGCCATGAAAAATAAAAACTTGAGGATAATGCAAGGGATAAGGGTCGACCCCCTTTGGTTATCTTCTAGGACAAGCCACTTCCACTCACACTATTATATTCTCAATTAAATGCAACCTTTCCCAAGGAAAGTTGCAAGCCGATATCCATTGCTTTATTGAGGTGCTTAGCTCGTTTATGAAAAGTCAAAGAGTTAAAAACACGATATGGGGGTCTCCTCTTTGGCTCCTTAGCCAATAGGGACTCCCATTTAACACTATAACCTGATACACCTAATACAAACTCAAATTAGGGTTTCCATTCAAACCCCTTTCTTGGTCTTTTCATCACCAAGAATACCATCACTCATAAATTATTCAAACATGGTGACTCATTATTTATATCTCCTCTAAATGATACTAGGAGGGAGTAGGGACACAATATATGTGGTAATTTGCATATCAACCCTATATTTTGGGTAAATTATAACTTTCACCAAAATTGGTACACAAGTCACCAGCATTATTCAAACAAGTTCAAACTTGGAATATAGGCTTTCTACAAGCCACCACCTTGCATCATTATTTATATAATGATGCTAAAACACTTAGGTAACATTCAGCATGTGATAAATTGCAATAAAACTCCTCATCTTGGGTAAATTGCATTTTGGTCCAAAACATGAGAACATTGCTCAAACATTATTCAAACAGGACCAAATTTGAAACATGTTTGTTACTTGATAGCAAAACACTTTAGGGGATTATATTAAAGTTCTAAGAAACTTACTTATTCAAAACAAATAGGGTTACCTCATAACCCAGGTCAGGGTCATTACAACATTAGTACATACATGCCATTTCTTCATTTGAATATGTGGCTCACCTTTCTTCTATTTTCACAATGTTGATGTATTGAGACAAGGTGATTCCCCTATAGGGTTTTGAGGAAAGGGTGCACAGTAGAAATACAAATTTTTTCCGGCACGAGTCTTAGCCAAAAAATCTATCACATAAATAAAATGTCGATATATTAAAGACATAGATGGGATATACAATATACCTTGGCTCACACTAGTTGTTCAATAATGAAACATCTTATATCGGTGTAGAAATTGCACTTCCATATCCAAATCCAAAGTTGTTGTTGTTGTCACCACCTTGTCATCACAACAACACATTGTCATCTCGTTAGAGAAGTTTTTTATACTCCATCCTCTAATCAAGGGCCTTGGTCTCTATGTAAATCCAAGAAAATGTGAAAACTCTTAATGCACCACCTTGATCGCCAAGTGGAAGAAAAACTCAAATTCATCAATGTACTTGTGCCACTCAATGTCCTTCTCCTCCTATTGTAGGTTGTCATCCTTAGGATGAGTTTTTATCTCTCCAAGAGGATTAACCCTTAGACAAGTTGTTTGTGTGTGTCGACATTCAACCCTTTATATCATAAATTCACGGGCTTGGATTTCGATTACAATCTTAGCATTTTCTTAATCAAAACTCACATTCATAACTAAAATAGGATAGCCTTGACGTGACTCTTAGTCGACTGAATAGGTGTCCAATTGATTGATTGGGATGTACTAGGAAAGCCCTTATCTAATTGAATTGATCAATTTTGATTCCCAATTGAACGCCATCCAATTATAATTCAACCTTGTTTCATCTAGTTGGTTGATTTCCTTCCAATCGTCTGAATGGTCACCTAAATGGTGATCAATCAGTTAATTGACACTCAACCAATCAACTAATCAAAACTATATAATCGACTATCTAGCTTTTCACGCTTCACCAATTTGGCAGAAGTCAGTGTGTAAAATTCAGAATCATTCTAGTCATATGTGTGAATGTGAATTGCTTATGTGAAGAGACATTCAATACCACAATGTGATGTTAGTTATTATAAAACCCATGTTCTCTCAGCACAACACTAGGGGTGTGAAAGCGGTATGGGAGAGAGATCTACATGGTTGTTAGACTCAAATTACCTTGCTTGAATGTTGTAGGAGGTGGAGATGGATCTTTACTCTCTTTTATCTCATAAGGAAATGATGAGATTCACTCTGGGGTTCTTGAGGTAGAAGATGGGTGGCTAGGGTTTCTTCTTGTATGGAGGGGTTCTGTTACCACTTGTAGCCTACATTTATAATAATAGTTGATGGTCTCATCTTTCTTGCCAGCCCTTTTAAATAGGTTTCAACCAATCAGATAGGCTCTCATTGGATGGAAGCCCTTACATATGACATTCAGAGGGTATTTCTATATATAGGGCCAAGGGGTTATCTACAGTTAGGGTTTAAGTGGAGTCTCTCCCAAGAAAAAGGAAGCTAAGAGGCGGTCAAGTAGCCACTAACTTGTATAGACTTCTAGGGGGCGTTCAAATGGTGCTAATTCGACCACCCAGGCAGAGAAGGAGGGATGTATGTCAGGTGTGCACCCTATCTTGTAGAGCCTTTCTCATATGTTCAAATAGTGTTTCATGGCTAACCAAAGCTAGGGAAATATGGGAGATGTACCTAGTGAGCGTCCTTTGATGATCTTCCACGTGTGTTAATTTAATGGAGTTTTTGTGATGGTGTGCAAAACTACAAAGGAGAAGCGCTTGATTTATGCCCTCCACTTGACATTGGACTTTGTGATTCTTCTAGGGCATTTTTGCTCAAGATCCAAAATATCAAGAGAGAAAAAGTGGGGTATGTTTCTTCTAGGAACCCTACTTTGAGATAATATTTTCAGCTCAATGTCATATGTCTCTCCTGAAATTTGAACATATAAGGGTCATATATTAATGTTAGCCAAAGATGTGGCATCCGAGTTGGAAAAGTTGAGATTGTATAACTGAGAGGTTGAAGGTTCTAACTCTGGTGATGGTATGAATAAATCACCAATTTTATATATATATATATATATATATATATATATATATCTGTATATATATACTACTATAAAAAAGTGAATGTTTAAACCTATTCAACACTGCCGTTCGTACACACCACCAACCTGTCCACCCAATCACATCTCAACCTTTTCAAAATGCTTAAGTTTCCTTCATTCTCTCTCCTTCCAGGTTTCTTCTCAACTTTTAATACTTCTCTCCCCCAAATACACACCTAGATTTCACGCTGCTAAATCCCTGTAGGCGCCATTGTGTTCAAATTTTAAAAGACCATGAACTCAGGAGACCATTTCAAAAGACTACGTCCTCGGGTAACCACCATCTATAATCCTATGTAAATTCTAATATGAAAAAAGTGAATGTTTAAGAACAAATCACTAATCCCGCTAAATCCAAAGAATATGGAGAGACATGCTGTTACTCCACCTTCCAAGGAGAAACTACCACACTCCTACTAAACTTTCGGACCCCAACGTATAAGGAGAGACGTGGTCGTGTCTGCCCCAACAAACCCACACGGTTATTCAAAATTTTCAGATTTTTGTTCATTTGGAACACACACGGTTATTCAAACTTTTCAAATTTTTGTTCATTTAGAAACAATACCCAATAACTTAATAGATAATTCGATTACATAATTAGTCACAACGGAACACAAAGTAGATAATTTGATTACAACAGAGTTAGTTTAAACAACTTAGTTGTTATCTACACATAATTAAATAGATAATTCAAATGAAAAATAGAATTCTATAACAACATCATCTCCCACGTTCAATATTTGACCCGGTAATTCAGCCCACCACACAACTACACTATCTAAATACCCTATTCTCTCTCTGAAAAACTCCATCCTCTTATTTTGAATCGTTGCTCTAGGTGAGATATGCATCCCTCTTGTTTTGCACTGTTGCTCCGAGTGAGATACGTATTTTTTACGTTCACCTCCTTAAAACATTTTCTGATCCTACTCATCTTTTGTGTCCGTGTTGCATCAGAAGTTAAATTACTATTGTTGCTGCCACTACCACTGCCATCCAGAAGCCATCATAACTTTTTGTCATTGTTGCTACCCAAAAGGCTTGCACTGCTCCAAGAAGTCACCTTCAGATAATCAATTACATTACGACAAACTATTTGCAATCAATATCAACAATCTAGCCTACTTAAAACTTACCAAAAAACTACAAAACTATTGATTTTTTTGAAAAGTTTGTTGCTCATAGACTTTTTCTCTCATAGCTTTTCCTCTCTACTCCAGAAAGAAACAACACACATACTCTATACAAGTATATATCATTATTCTAACCTATTTCACATCTGGACTAATCATATCCATCTTTTTGTCTCATTTCTGAGTCAATTTTTTGATGTTGTTGCTATCAAGGTTCTTTGAGATTTGATAACTGCTCTAGGAAGATGTTGCATGCTAATGATCCTCAAGGCTTGATCCATTCTACTGAAACGTAAAACCTATAGGTACATTTTTTCATTTCGTCTTGCAATTCATACAAGATAAAAAATACACGTGTGGATGATCACCCATCTATGTAAATTAGCAAACTAAAAATTAGTTAAGATTAAAATGCATATAGTTATGTAAGTTTTTAAATCTGAAAAATTGCATTCACGCATGTTTTCCTTATTTGTACCCCTTGAAATTTACTTGATTCCGGATTTTGATCAAAATTCCTAATTTTTTAATCCACAAATAATCCTACAAGGCAAATCTATTAATGGAATCAAATCACAATAGACAATCTTATACAAAGAACAAAAATTCCCTACAATTTCTTGTGCTAAGACATTCATAGAAAGTGAATCATTATCTCATCTTTCATGTCATTTTACCACAGACTTGGCAAGGAATGTGACAACAAATTAAGCAATCAAAGAACTTATAAACTAAATCAACAATTAAATATGAACAACAAACAAGCGATAAGTACTAGTCCATGTAGAATCAAATAAATATGATTACCAAATAAACAGAAAGCAATCAAAGACCTTATCGACACGTCAATAACACACCCAATAAAGTAGTACTTTTTAGATTGATATTTTTTTATTCAAAACCAAACTTATTGAATGACCCATTCATGTTTAAAAAAATTGAAATTGTTGAAAACCAGTAAATGAACGATTGCAAACCGTAATTTCCTTGAGAGTCTACCTACACAATTACACTAAACCATAAACTAGCATGAGGGGGTTAAGTACAGTTATCACACACTATAAAAGCAGCTGACATGTGCCATATAGTAGTAGTTAGAGAGTAGAAGTGGATGTATAAGGATATTCTAAAAAGGTATGACCCATAAAAGTAGACACAGTGGTGCAAACTAAGTTAGTTGTTGAAGATTTACCATTTGAGACTCACATGAAGTGTGTGGAATCATACTAATCTTATTAGTGCTTAAATATGATTAGCAAACCAACAAATAAAGACCTATTTTAAGTTCTAAAATCTAAAAATGTCATCTAGCATGAGTGAATAGCTAGACGCGATGTAAACAGACCTACATATTCATAAATCATAAAATATTATATGCAAATATTGAATTAAAACTGTAAACAACTAGCTAAGAATATAACATGACATTAAACAGTTATTTGGGCATAAATGATAAGAATATATCAATATAGCATGGTTGATTTCCATGTATCGGGAAGAAACAACTTTAAATTTTAATCCAAGCCATGAAAGAATGGGATTATTTTCAAATATATGTCAATATCTAAACTTCATTGCCATCCATCAAACTTCCTACAAGGTACATGAACATATATTACATCTAAATATTGTTAGTTTCACTCTGAAGTCATTGCCATATGTTTTTACCTAGCCATGTGTTTTCTAATACTGCTCATGTCACCTAGCAAGATGTTTCTTGAGCATATTGTTTCATCAATTAAAGTATACATTGGTTTTGAAGAAGCTACATGTTAAATATAAATTACTAAATTATGATATAAAATACATTCTAACCTTTTACCAATGAAAAGCAAATTCGACATACTCAAATTCATAATAAATTTTTAACAAAAATTCTCATATCATGGTCCTACATAACACTCATTCTTGGGTGTAAGTAGATGTGATTTATTTGCAATAGATCTAGACTTTATAAAATATTTATCCATACACATAGTATCAAACCACAATGTACAAAGACCTTGTACATTATCCAACAACCACAAAAAATCATATGCATTTGTTGAATTACAACTAAGACATTAAATGGCTCTTTTGGAAATAAATAATAAGAACATATTAATATATCATAGTTGATTTCTGTGCATTAGGATCAAAGAAATTTAAATTTAATCAAGTCATGAAAGAAGGGGATAATTTTCAAATCCATGTCAATATTTAAAGTATTTAAATCTGAAAAAATTAAGATGTATGCTTCCCTTATAAGTGTTTTTACATCTTGATCCTTACTTGATTTCACATTATGCTTGCATCCTTCTTTTAAAATATTCCTGAGAGAAGTACAGGCAACAGTAAGTAATCCTAATATACATTAATATCCAAATGTAGAAAGTAACTATAGTGTGTGAAACTAAAATCGACATTTGGATACTTGCTTACCTTGCATGTTTTTGAATCTCTTTCCGAATTGGGATCCAACTTCCTTTATTTGACCTGTCTTGAAGTACACAATCCCCATTTGGAAGAGCAAGGAAAATATTTTCCTTTATTTGACCTTTAGTGCAAATGCATAGGAAAATATTCTAACCCATGAAGATATGAAAAATGGTTTCAATTTTCATGTACTCAATATAAATTTTGAACTAAAATATGCCATGGTCCTATGTAGAAAATAAATGACATGGTCGTCTAATGAACATATGTGAACTCAATCATTGATGAATCTGAATTTTTTTAATTATGAATTGCATATAAACTGGTAGAAATATAGTTCATTGGCTATTGCTTGGGTCCCATTTCTTGCCAACGACCTAGGATTTGTAAGCTAAATTCACCTTCTTAGGCAACATCTTTTGTAGAAAATGTCACATTAAATGTATATCATTGAATTCGGGTTTTGTTTTCAAAATTTTCCCTCACACCAAGGAGAATTATGAGGACACATCTAGGAAAGTATTATTAAACATGAGATACAAAAATTAGTCATTAAATACGTACCATGCAAAATTACTAATTCACTTTCCTACATGATTTAGGTTTAAATCAACTTCATTTGGATCTTTTTCATTACCAACCATCCAACTTCCTACAAGGTACATTACCATATAGTACATCCAAACATTGTAAGTTTCACTCTAAAGTCATTGTCATTTTTTTCCTAGCCATATACTTTTTGTCAATGTTCGTTCCATCTAGAATGATTTTGTTGAGCATCAATGAAAAACAATTTAGACATACCTGAATTCATAACAAATTTGTAACAAAAAAAATCATATCATGTTCGTATATAGCACTCATTCTTGTGTGCAAGTAGATGGGATGTATTTGCAATAGATATAGATTTTATAAAAGATTTGTTCATACAAATAGTATCCAGCCACAATGTACGGAGACCTCCTACATATCCAACAATCATAAAAAAGCATATACATATGTTGAATTAAAACTACAAACAGCTAGGTAAAAATATACTAATACATTAAATGGTTATTTTGGGAATAAATAATAAGAGCTGATTAATATATCAAAGTTGATTTCTGCACATTAGGATCAAAGAAATTTTAAATTGATTTTATGTTATGAAAGAAGGGGATTATTTTGAAATCCATGCCAATATTTAAAAGAGTTAAAACCTAAAAATGAAATTTAGATGTACACCTCCTTTTTAAGTGTTTGTCCATCTGATCTTTACTTGATTTTAGAATGAGCTTTCATCCTTCTTTTAAAATCTTCCTAAGAGAAGTACAATATACAGTAAGTAATCCTAATATATGTTAATATCGACATATAGAAAGTAACTTAAGTGTTTAAAATTAAAATAGGCATTCACATACTTTCTTATATACTTTGCATGTTTTGGAATATCTTGCCAAATTGGGATTTAACTTCCTTTAATTGACCTGTGCTGAAGCACACAATCCCTCTTTGGAAGAGCCTTACTAAAGTGCAGTACACAACCCTACAAAAGTCCATCATAATCAATCTTTTAGTTTAGGTAAGCCATGCAGGTATACAAATGGATTTTGTCTTGCTTCTTCATTGCAAACTTATTTTCCTCCCATCTCTCATGTCCATTTTTCAATGGCGTACAAAGTTATTCCGCGTCTAGCCTATATGGGATAGATCTGGCTAAAACGGATAACATTATTACACATGTAGGGAGTTTAAGAGGCGAGGAAGTAACTCTAAAGTAGGTAAGGAATGTATTTATCTGAAAAAATATTTTATGTCATTTTTCTTTATTTAAAATGTATCTATGTTCCTATTGTACTGTAAACCGTTCACCCCTTTGTGAAGATACACACATTATGCACACACGGTCACTATTTCCCATTTGATTTCTGCTTCATAATCAACACTCCTCTTTCTAATGATTATATTGCAGCAGTTAGTTGTGCAATGTAGTGCATATTCCATACCCAAATCACCAGATCAGCTAGTGTATGGTGAGCTACACATAGACAATAAGAACTACACTTGGGACCTGATATGACTCATTACTCTGTGTATCTCTCCTATTTTTCCCATTATCATGATGTGTGGTTTCATTATTATTGTTGATGTCAAATAATATTTTCTTATGGTATTTGATTTCTACCTAGTTTTTTGCATGTTTATACCAATATGTATGTGATTTTTTTAAAAAAACAATGGATCTATAGAAGTTGTTTACATTGCGAGTTGCTAAGTAGAATAAATCTTCATTTCATGTTGTTCACTTATGTTGGATAACATGTCTATGAATAAATATTTATAAATATCAATATTTATTGCAAATAAATCCAATATATATGCACAAATGAATGCGTTTTATATAGGACCATGATATGAGAACTTTTTTACAGAATTTATGATGAATTCAGATTAATTGAAATTGTTTTTCATAGTTCAATTTTTAGTATATTTTATTTTATACCATAATTTGGTAATTTATATTTAATATGTAGCTTCCTCAAAATCAATGTAAACTTGAATGGATGTATAACCAATGTAGTAATTTATGTATTCTTGATATTTGATGCTCAAACAAAATCTTTCTTGGTGACATGAGCATTGAGAGAAAATACATGCTAGGGAAAAAATGACAATGACTTTAGAGTGTTTGGATGTACTATATGGTAATGTACATTGTAGGAAGTTTGATGGATGGCCACGAAAAAACGATCCAAATGAAGTTAATTTAAACCTGAATCATGTAGGAATGTGAATTAGTAATTTCACATGGTATATATTTCATGAATAATTTTTGTAGCTCATGTTTAACAATACTTTCCTAGACGTGTCCTCATAATTCTCCTTGGTATTAGGGAAATTTTTGAAAACAAAACCCAAATTCAATGATATACATTTAATGTGACATTTTCTAAAAAGGATAAGCATGTGCATTTAGCTTAAAAATCTAGGATTGATGGCAAGAAATAGGACCCAACAATAGCCAATAAATCTTGTACAATATTTCTACCAGTTTAGATGGAATTCCTAACCAAGAAAATTTAGATTCATCTTTGATGGAGTTCACATATGTTCATTAGACAAACATGTCATTTATTTTCTATAGAGGACCATAGCATGAGATTTTAGTTCGAAATTTATATTGAGTACATGAAAATTTAAACACATTTTTATATCGTCATGGGTGAATGTTTGCCTAAGCAGTTGTGTTTACCTTGCAGGTGTTGTGGTGGATGGAAAGAGATAAGAACTAGTTATGTCAACCTTGCAGGGTCATGGTAGCATGGAGAAAATTGGCAAAATGTTGGTTTGCTATTTATATTTTATTTTTGTGATGGTTCTTAAGGAAAATTGATTGGTCAATTAGGTTTAATTATTATGTAGGATATGTGGTGGACAATAAGATGTATCTCCTCTAGAACCGCATAGATCTGCATCCAAGTCATCACTTTTTGGGTAGATCTAGGCAACAAATCCTTGAAGAACTATGTAATAGGACATATATCTAGCACCAGAAGTAGCAACGAATCCTGCAGTGAACACTGACGAAGGGAGAATACAATCGTCAGGAAGAGAGGTGACGATTGCATAAGCCAAAAGAAAAAAAAAATTTGTAATGAAGAAGTATTATGAAACCCTCTTTGTAAACAACACATTTTTTCCTCTTAGGTATTTGGGCATATGGGGCCATGGCTGGAACGAATGTCTGATGGGGAGTTGAAAAGTTACATCAATTTCTCCATTTTTGGCTAGATCTAGCACCTCAACATAGAGTTCGAGTTCCTGGCTAACTGTATCACTGTAGAAGATATCTGAGAGAAGAGGATGGCGATACAGAGATCAGATGAGGGAGGATAGAATCATCATGAAGAGAGGGGATGATTGCATAAGGCTGGAATCTACTCCGAAACATAGAAGATCTCCTTCAAATTCGTCATCTTTGGCTAGATATAGACTCTCATAAAAGGATTCGTGAGCATATCTAGGTCGAATACCGAATCTCACTGGCGGGACTTGATACTGCAATGAGGACTGAAATCATGGAAGGTGGAGGATTTATAGAGACGACGGCTGGGATAGACATCTAACTAGGGTTTACATGAAAGTGTTGGGAAGGTGGTGTGTGGAGATGGGGCGGTAGGGTTTTAAGAAGTAGGCTGGGAAGGTGGAGAGTCGGGAAAGAGGGTGGTAACGTTTAAACAAAAGAGAGTCAAGTGAAATGGGCGGTCGGATAATGAATGCATATATGTGGGGTTTTTCATACAAAAGGACACCTTGTTTCGTAGGGGATGGGAATATGCGGTCAACCTGTGTATTTTTTATATTTATGTCCTTTAATAACAACATTATTGTCTCTTAAATACAATGTACCAAAACGACAATATTAAATGTAACACATCATATGTTGTTTTATACCTTCTAAAAAATAGAATCTCGCCCCCACATACTTTGACTATTTAGTTCTCTCTCCCTCTCTCCCTCCAAATAATCTCAACCAAACAATAGAAATGATTCCATGATGACCCAAATAATCCCCTAAACTTCCTATATCTTATTATACCATGATTTTTATGAATTTATCTCAATAAATATATAAGGGAAAAAATGATATGAAGAAATTTATATAAATTGAGAAGACATGCATGATTAAAGAAAAAATATTATTCCATGTTATAAATTAAATGCAAAATTGTGGATTAATGAATATGTGTGGGCATGTACGTTTTCAAACAATAATATAAATATTAATTTTTTTTACTCTCATTGTCAAACAATAACATATTCTCAAAACCACCCCATGACTCTCGAGGTCATGTTCTTTGATTCTTCATTCATGATTGCATAACATTTCTCTCTCTATCACTCCCCTTCTGTATAATTATTTTTTATTCTTATTATTAATTAAACAACAAAGTAATAGGAAAGGTTACTAAAATGCATCTTTCTGACACAGAATATCTCCTAAAATATTAGACTTGAATTTTATTCAAAAGGTCTATTTTGAAGCCTTGCAACATATAGGTGAAAGATAAAAATAAATATTTTTAACATTGTAGAATATAAAGCAGTATTGGCTATATTTATGTCATTTAATGAGAGTAGTATTGGCTCTTAAATACGGTGCACCAAAACAACAATATTGAATGTGACACATCATATGTTGCTATCAATTTTATAAATTACTATGATTTATACCTTCTAAAAAATAGAATACCGCCCCCACACACTTTGACTATTTAGCGTTTTCTCTCTGTCTCCAAATAATCTCAACCAAACAATAGAAATGATTCAATAATGACCCAATTATCCCCTAAACTTCCTCTAGCTAACCATATGATGATTTTATGAATATATCTCAATCAATATAAAAGGAAAAAATTATTATTACGAATCAATTTACATAAATTGAGAAGATATGCATGCTTTAAAAAATATTATTCCATGTCATAAATTAAATACATAATTATGGAGTAATGAATATGTGGGCATGTACGTTTTCAAGCAATAATGTCAATATCAATTGTTTTCACTCTCTCACTCTTTTTTACATATTCTCAAAACCACCCCATGACTCTAATGGTCATGTTCTTTTATTATTCAATCATGATTGCATAACATTTCTCTCTCTATCAATCTCCTTTCCTATAATTTTTTTATACGCAATATTAATGAAATGGTATGATGCCATCATCAACATCTTTAGATTTTGTTTTTTGATCTTTGGGGTTTGCCATCCAAAAAGGATTGGCAGCCCAATTTGTAGCCCCCACCTCTGTGAAGGCATTTATTTAGTAGTCCTTATTTACTGTATTTATATCATATGATGCCATCATCAACATCTTTAGATTTTGTTTTTTGATCTTTGGGGTTTGCCATCCAAAAAGGATTGGCAGCCCAATTTGTAGCCCCCACCTCTGTGAAGGCATTTATTTAGTAGTCCTTATTTACTGTATTTATATCATACTTAATGAAACAACAAAATAATAACATAGTTTAATAAAATGCATCCTTTTGACACAGAATATCTCCTAAAATATTAGACTTGAATTTTATTTAAAAGGTTTATTTTGAAGCCTTGCAACATATAGGTGAAAGATAAAAATAAATATTTTACCAAACATTATAGAATATAAATCAATAAGGAATAGATTAACATGTACAAGTCCAAACAATATTGTTATGATTTCTTTTTATGCCACCCTATTGTGGATTCTTTATAAATGTCTTTATACACATTTGAAAACGATCCCAATAATTCTAGATACCTTTCCATAGTTTTTGAGTTGTGGAATTTTATAAATCATTTCCTTATGATGCCCAAGTCTCTCCTTAATTCTCTTTTTTCTTACAATTCTCCCCTAAACTCTCTCCCATTGAATGTCTCATGATTTACAGAAAAATACATCCACATAACGCTTGCAATAGATTTGGAAAAGTTTAAACAAATCAATATTTTAATCACTCTCACCGTAGTAATTTATGTGATAATAAATATATTAAGATATCTCTCTCTAAAAAATAATCTCAAGAAAACAATACGGATGATTCCATAATGACCCAAATTATCCCCTACACTTCCTTAGTGTTACTATCTCATAATTTTTATGAATATATCTTAATCCGTATAATGGGAAACGATGATTATTATGAAGAAAATTTACATATAAATGAGAAGGTATGCATGAATAAAGAAAAATGTTATTCCATGTTGTAATTTACATACAAAAATATGGAGTAATGAATATATGTACATGTATATTTTCAAACAATAATATCAATATTAATTTATACGCCACTCGCTCACTCTTATTTACACTTTCTCAAAACCACCATATGACTCTCTCAATCATGTTCTTTGCTTCTTCATTCATGATTGTATAACATTTCTCTCTCTACCACTCTCCTCTTTTTCTTCTTCTTATTAATGAAACAACAAAATAATAGGAAAGTGTCATAAAACACATCATTTTGACACACAATATCTTAGAGAATATTAGACTTCAATTTTATTCAAAAGGTCTATTTTGAAGCCTTACAACATATAGGTGAAAGATAAAAATAAAATTTTTCTATACATCAACATTACATTATCTATTTATGTGTCTAAGTTTTGATGAGAGTACATTGTGTCTTAAATGTACCTCTACAATGTTCTACTTGAACGTTTTCATTTTTTAGAAGAAAAAATGGTGGTCATCTTTTGATCCTACCCATATGTTGTAGGAAATTTAAAATATTCATCCTACTTGATCATGTTCATTGACACTATTGAATCATTCAATAAAATAACAAATCATATAAGTTTCACTATATGAAACTTTTTCAGCATTTGGCGAGTTTGGCCAGGATTGGAGAAACAACATCAAACTTCTATGGATGCTTCTGAGCTTTACGACAAGATACAAAATTGTCATAATTTAATAGAGTTATGTAGAACAAAAGGAGTATATGGCTACATTTATGTCAATGAACTGAGGTCCATTCAATGAAGACTTCGGCTTCATCGATGACTTATTATTAGGAACAGATAGATCCAAAGACATGTAATATCAGAATGTGATGGGGGCCTTGTGGAAAGATATTCACAAATATACAATAGTCTTCCACCCTATATGAAGATAGATATAGACATGCACCCCATGTTTAGGGATGTGGAGGATGTTTGTGAACTGTTAGATTAAACAATTTACTCAAGGCTCAGACATAGTGCATTATTTCATCCCCTTGTAAGGTGTGATAACACAATGCATCTCGAGATGAATATTGCTATTAGGAGCATTCACAAGGAAGCAAGATGGTGAACACACCTTATTCAATATCTTAAAAGAAGCGAAGCACGCCTTAATTGTATGAAAACCAATCTCTCAGAGCAGCCAAGCACATCATCACTTCCTCAGTCGAACAATATGCATGTTGATGATCACATTGAAGTGGAGAATGATGACGAAGCAATGTACAATAAACCTTTTTAAGGTAGCCACACTCATACTGAATGTGATCATAACTCGGGTATTACATCTACAGAAGGTAATGTTTCACAAAAAAACATGTATACATATTTCTTTACCTTTGTGTGGTGTGTCTATATGATGTCTTCTTTTCCACTGTATATAGATGAACATGATGTGGAGCATTCAGAAGACTTCTTCATATCAAATGCAGATCAAATAGTAGAAGGTGTATCCAACGATAATAGTAGTAGTCCTTTGTTTGAAAATCTTCCAAATGAACCACACACATTATCTACACCTTCAATCTACGTCTATTGTGGTGTGAGAAAGATGGAATTTGAGCCACCATCCTTTTGTTGCATGAAAGGAAAAATTTACTTAGTTTGCACTCCTATTTCTATAGAATTGTATGAGTTGTATACATCTCAAACACCTGAATTTCTACAATTTCTAAAGAGTATCAAAAGTTATAATATCCATTTTGCATTTACATCACATGGGATTCATGTCGATGAAGACTTGTGGAGCAGACAGAATGGCATTTATATTTTTCGAGTTTAGGGTCAGGTCTATCATTTCATAAACAAACTATTACCTGGGAGTGATGGACCAAGGTATCTTCAACTATATTTCTATGACACCGAATTTGAGGTGCAAAATAGGTTGAATGCAACTCCTTCATTAGATGTTGATCTTATCACTAAATTGATGTGCATACTAAGCACAAATCCATATGCTCAGTTTTTTCAAAGTCTCAAGGACGTTCCGATGTCAGATATTTTTAGAATCACTATCAATAAAGATACCCGACTTGATCAAAGGACTCATAACTCTCCCACAGCTTCATAAGTTGTAGGTGTTTGGATTGAAGGCAATGATGTTAGTGGTTTACAACAAAGGAGCATAGTTGTTTATGCAAATTCAGGTGAACCATGTATATTTTAATCATATTTAGGATGCTAGGATCCTCTTTCATATCCTTTATTATTTCCCAATGGTGAGTTTGGGTGGAACAAACACATCCTGAAAGTTGGAGTATCGACAGAGTCTATATTGCATAATCATTTTGATTGTGTCAAAGATGTGTTCAGCTCCAACATACCAGGTTCGCATTCTAATTAATATCTTTCTATCCATTTTTTACACATTATATACATATAATGATAATATCCCTATTTTTATTAGATGGAGGCGGTAGAAATAAGGTATCTGTTCGAGAATACTATTGTTACAAGTTACAAATGCGTGCTTCAGACAAATCCATCTTATTATATGTTGGATGTCTACTCCAACAATATGTCGTTGACATGTACATCAAAATAGAATCTACACATTTATATTATATTTTGAAGGAGAAAAAATGAATAAGGGATGATCAAGGAATTGTTGATAGTGTGAGGGCTGGAGAAATTTGTAGTAGCATGATTGGTAAACAGATCATATTACCATCATCTTTTATTGGGGGGCCACAGGATATGCGATGTAGATATATGGATGCGATAACTTTTGTGCAACGATATGGTAAGCCAGATGTATTTTTGACATTGACATGTAATCCATATTGGGATGAGATAAAAACCGAGTTATTCCCTAGACAACTTGCTCAAAATAGGTCTGATTTGACAGCGAGAGTCTTCAGAGCAAAACTAGAGGATCTTAGGAACCAACTTTTCAAACATTGTATCTTTGGAAATGTTGTTGTATGAGTGAATGTTATAGAGTTTCAAAAAAGAGGGCTTCCACATGCTCATATTCTCATGATCATGAAACATGACTATAAGATCAATAGTCCTGAGCAATATGATCATATAGTTTCAGTAGAAATCCTAGATCCAAAAAGACATCCAGTATCGCATGAGTTGGTTGTTAAACACATGATACATGGACCTTGTGGTACACTAAACCCAAAGAATTCTTGCATGGTGAATAAAGTGTGTCATTTTCACTATCCAAGAAACTTCTATTCTCAAACCACCCAAGGGAGAGATTCTTATCCACTGTATAGAAGAAGGGACAATGGAATCATAGTAGAGGTACGAGGAGCATCATTGGATAATAGACGGGTGGCACCATACAATCCCTATTTACTCCTAAGGTATAGATTCCATATCAATGTTGAGGTATGCTCGAGCATCAAAGCAGGAAAATACCTTTTCAAATATATATACAAGGGACATGATCGAGCTTCCATCAATGTAGCCCCAGACACTAGTGATAAGTTAGTAAATGAAGTCACACAATTTCAAGATGCATGATAGATTTCTCCACTGGAAGCATTATGGAGGATATATGAGTACAAATTAAGTGAGATGCAATAATATGTGGTTTCCTTACAACTACATTTGCCTAACATGCAAAGTGTGACGTTTACAGAATATGATAACTTACATATTGTTATTGCACGTGATGGTGTTTGTAGGACAATGATGAAGATGCATGTCAATATCTCTATAGACAATTCCTTGAGCATTATGTGTGGCAAACCTCAGGAAAATTTTGGAAGAAAAGAAAAAAGCGAGAAGTTATTGGTCATGTTGTGATTGCAAATCTTGTTGAAGGTGAGAGGTATTATTTGAGAATTTTATTGAACCATGTGAAGGGTGCGACATCTTTTGAGGACTTGAGGAACGTTAATGAATTTATTAATCCAACATTTAAACTGGCTGCTGAGCAATGAGGTTTGATTGAAAGTGATGATACAATTTTTGAATGCCTAACTGAGGCTTCAAATTTTGAATTTCCAGCATCATTAAGGAGATTATTTGCCACAATTTTAGTGTATTGTGAACCTAATAATGTTAAAAATTTATGGCTTTCAAATCTCTCTGAAATGGGTGAAGACTTTTCATGGTCAGGAATTAGCAATGAGCATGAACTGGAGCAAAGAGTGTTACAAAACATAAGGTCAATTCTCGAAGGCATGGGGAAGAATATAGATGATTATGATCTGCCAACGATTGATGATGACTTATATGAAACTATAGACAACAATGAGTCACACGATATTTCTGAAGAAATGAGTATATAGGTGACTAAAGAAGATTTATCCATGATTTCTTCCTTAAATGGAAACCAAAGACATGCATTTAATATGATTTTTAGTTGTATAGTTGGAGATCAACCAGGTGTATTCTTTGTTGACGGTCCAGGTGGAACTGGTAAAATGTTTCTATATAAGGCATTATTGGTGAAAGTAAGATCCATGAGTTTTTTTGCAATTGCAACTGCAACATCTGGTGTTGCTGCATCAATTTTACTAGGTGGTAGAACTGCTCACAGTAGATTCAAAATCCCTATTAAAATTGATAACAACTCTACATGTAATATTAGTAAGCAAAGCTGTTTAGCTGGGCTCTTGAGAAGGGAAAAATTAATAATATGGGATGAGGCATCGATGACAAATGGCAAGCATTTGAAGCCTTAGATCTCACTTTGCAAGATATTATGGGTTCAAACTTGCCATTCGAAGGGAAAGTGATGGTTTTTGGGGGCGATTTCAGACAAGCTCTCCTGTTATTAGGCATGCAACCAGAAATAAAACAGTTGATGCAAGTCTGATAAAGTATTTTCTTTGGCAAAAAATGCAAAAGTTGAGATTAACACATAATATGAGAGCTTCGTCTGATGTCTCATTTTCAAATTTTTTGCTTCAAATAGGAGAAGGAACCCAACCAACCATCGATGATGATTACATTCGTCTTCCTAATGAAATGATTATTGATTATGAGAATGATGCGATTTGCAAGAAAAAACTCATCGACCATGTATTCCCATCTCTCAATGACAATGCAATGTCTACAGAATACATAATGAATCGAGCAATATTATGCACAAAGAATGAGTATGTAGATGAAATGAATGACACACTTATCCAACAATTTGTTGGCAATGAAATCACTTACTTTAGTTTTGATAGTGTCATTGATGATGAAAACCATAACTACCCATAAGCATTTCTCAATTCCCTGGTCCCTAAAGGTTTACCTCCTCATTAACTGAAGTTAAAAAAGAATTGCCCAATAATGTTGTTACGGAATATTGACCCAGAAAATGGATTATGTAATGGTACGAAGATGGTTTGTAAAGGGTTTCAAAGAAATGTAATTGATGAAGAGGTAATTGTAGGTCAAGCACGCAGAAAAAGAGTATTCATACCGAGAATGCCTCTTATCACTACAGATGATGATGGACTTCCATTCTCTTTTAAAAGGAAACAATTTCCAATTTGTTTAAGTTTTGCAATGATAGTAAACAAATCCTCAGGTCAAACCATTCCCAATGTAGGAATCTATTTGCCCCATAATGTATTCTCCCATGGTCAGTTGTATGTTGTCTTGTCAAGAGGTATATCTCGACATACAACAAAGGCCTTGGTCAAACCTGGAGAAAAGAAGTTTGATGATGGGACATATACAAAGAACATTGTATACACAAAAGTGTGGAACTATTTTGATGGTAATTCCCAATTTTTTACCTCAACTATATATTTATTTTCTTACAATACAAATATAACAGGTGTTGCATATAATAGGATGACAAAAAAACATTCCCTTGTTTCAAATCACTTCACCAACATAAAGAATGGAAGTTGAAGGTTTGAGTTTCCTTCAAATGGAAGGCTCATGAAGGATGGGGAGGAAGAAAAAAAAGCTACTTATTATTGATGTTGAGGTATTTCACTTTATATATGTATAATTTTCAATTGATTTGAAATGGAACATGTATTACAACTCTTACATTATTAAAAACTTCTTCTTAGGGTGTGAAAATGGAAGCAAATTTGCAGGGAGAAGCAGTAACCAAGTTTGGTGACACCTTTTCTGAGGGAAAGTGTTATATCATTGACAATGTTGGAGTTCAAAAGATTGATAATGAATATAGAAATGCAAACATGAGTCAAGAATGTATTATTACAAAGAATTCAATGGTTACTGCAATAAATGAAGACTGTAAAGATATACCTCATCATTCATTTGCATTTACAGAATTTCAAGACTTACATGACTTTTTGAACAAGAAAACTTATCTCATGGGTAATTTTGATGTATAATGTAGATTTTTCCTTATGCATTCATTTAATATTTCATAAGGCACAATTTAATTTTATATAATTTTTTACATTTCTTATTAGATATCATTGGCATGCTTTTAAATGTGGAAGACATTAACAATATTAAGAAGACAAATGGAGATGAAGTGGAAAAATTGGATATTACCCTACAAAATGAAAGGTTAGCGATAACAAAGCAATAATAACATCATTTCTAAACAACATTATATACATTTCCTATGAAATAATTGTAGTATAATAATATTTCACATATGCATGCATGCTACTATTACATGCACATTATGGGGGGAATTAGCTATCATCTCAAATGAGAACTTGAAAGACCTTAAAGACAAGAGGAATATCATTGTATTAACATGACTACAAGTTAGATTTTTTCAAGGTATGACACTTTATACCTCAACACCTATTTGAAAATCCAAAATTGTTGTTTAGAATTATGATATGGTCACAAGTACTACATGTTTATATATGTCAAGTACATACTCAACCAGAATCTTGATTGACCCCCATATTCCAAGAGTAGAAGAAATGAGAAGAAGGTAATGCAATCATTATCTAACAAGTCATCGTACATATGATTAACATTCTACTTCTAATAGGTTGTCAAATGATGTTCAAGAAAATTTAGCAATTGTTACGACATCTACAAATGTAGAGCATTTACATCCAATAAGGATTAGAATAGATATGCTACGTGAATCTCTTGAGATTGGAATATTAATCAAGGTAAATAATATTTTATTTAACTTTATTATTATACTTAAAATTGATGTAAATATGTAACCCTTTACAATTACAGGATCAGATATATGAGATAAAGGGTATGGTGGCGCGTATATACAAAAGTCAAGGACTTTGGTACACTACATGCCAAAAATGTAAGAAAAAGGCAGAGAAAGGAACTGATCAAGGGACGATGCATCAAAAGTGTTCCACAACCGATGTCATATTGAGGTAACTTTGATTCAATTGCAAATTCAGAATATTTTTACTAGAAATTATAATCATTGTTTTTTCTGTATAGGTACCTTGTCAAAGTTGAAGTTTTTGATGTTTTTAGTTCAATACATATTACATCATTTGACAAACCAACACAAAGCATGTTTGGATACACTTCAACTGAATTGCAAAAATTAAGAATGAAGGTATATATATAGACATATAGTATATCAAATATGAATTGAAGTTTTTCTTTATTAATATATTAACCAATATACTATTTTAAAATATAGGAAAATGGAGATGACATGCTAGATGAAATAATCTCAAAGGTGCAATGGAATCATATGCTCTTTCTTCTAAAGCCCAAGTTGCCCAATCATTTCCTTTAAAAAGCCCATCATTTCAAGCTTCATCAAAGCAAATGGTCAACATTCTAGATATAAAATCGTTAGATTTTAGTGAAGAATGTAAGAGTCTTCTTTATGACATTGACCATGAAATTTGTAATTGATACCTTTTTCATTTTTATTCAAATATTTTTTTATATTATATTAAAACATTTGAGCATAAACTATAGTTATGCTTTGGTTATATTGATGCACTCTGAAGTAGTTTCTTTTATACTACATACAACAAAAATCGTACCAAAGCTATGTGTATGAACAAGTGGAAGTGGAATTTTAAAAATTATAGAACCACATCATTTTGTAAAAATTATCACTAGAGTTGTAAGTTTTAGTAGTTGTGTGGAAAATATTTTGTCATATGATTTTATAATCATTTGACAACATGAATATTATATCTCTTTGCAAGATATGCATTCAAAATTTAAAATATTTGGGGATAAATCCCGATAAAGTGAGCATGTTGTTCCAAAATAAGTAAGAAATCACTTCATTTGTACCTCTGTATGTTTCACTACTTAAATAGATAACTATAATGTTAATGTTCTTTTATTCCATCAACAGATGTCCACCACAATATGATTCATCATATGAAGATGAGCAAATGGTATTGAGATATTGGATGGGAAAGCGAGCTCCATGTATAACATGTATATTATCATCTATGTATTAGTCATATTATTTTCCTTATTTATATGAAAATGTATATCCATATCAATGTTTGTCTAAACACATTTTCTTTATAAATTACATGATCAACAATATTTATTATATGGATTTTAGCTTTTTTGATTGCATTGAGAAATAAAAACTGATTCACTTTCATAATAAGCTCACTTATAGAAAAAACATTTATTTATTAGATTTTACAATATATACTTATATTAAAAAGAAAGTATGTGATTAACAACACAATAGATGTTTATTTCAAACATGATTGTAAACTTTCATTGCAAGTCCATTTTAATCATCTTTGAAAGTTGTCATGTGTCTATAATTAGTTAAACTAATGCAATGATGCACGTGCACATGCACGTGTGCGTTCACTAGTGTGTGTATATATATATACATATATATATATGAGTCAAGCTAGAATACACTCGAGTATATCCGGAGCGGAATACACTCCAGTAGTTTTTCATGATGCAATATTTTTTTTTGAAAATCTAATCCGTTGATCTTATTAAACATCTCATGAACAACTCATATGCAAAATTTGAACACATTTGGATATGTATAGCTCATGCTATGAAGACCGCAAAAATTATACATTTCAAATAAATTTTGCGCGTCGATTTTGTTGCCCTTGGATGAGTGACTTACACTCATCCAAATGGGCTCAAAATTTGTATGTAGCCTAATTATAGTATGACGGTGAAGATCAACGGTTTACATTTTATAAAAAATAGTCTTGATATGCAAACACACTTGAGTGTATTCGTGTGATCCGTACACTCGAGTGTATTCTAGCCTGACTCTCTCTCTCTCTCTCTCTCTCTATATATATATATATATATATATATATATATATATATATATGAGTGTTCATTCATTGCCCGCGCGGGTAGTCTGGAATTTCTCTACCCGGCAGTCACAAACGTAACTCTGCTGTCAAAAAAGTAACTATGGTGATAAGAAAACTAACTACACAACTAAAAGAATAACTTTGTACAAAATATACAACATATATATAAGGACGGATTTTTTTATTTTGGTGGGACAAATGATATTATTTTTGGATGAAATTTTTTGGGAGCTAGATAAAATGCTCCTCTGCAATTGTGAAATTTTTTTTCAAAAAAAGTGATCAGAAGGGTGGGCGGATAGCTACCCACGCGGACAATAAATATGGGTCATATATATATATAGAGTCAGGCTAGAATACACTCGAGTGTACGGATCGCACGAATACACTCAAGTGTGTTTGCATATCAAGACTATTTTTTGCAAAATGTAAACCGTTGATCTTCACCGTCATACTA